>JAWWMP010000081.1:102220301-102306290 GCA_035047865.1 Dendrocincla tyrannina
ATCCAGCCAGTTCTTAACCCAGCAGAGAGTGCCCCTGTCCAAGCTGGGGGCTGCCAGCTTTTCCAGGAGTGTGGTGTCGGAGATGGTGACAAAGGCTTTGCTGAAGTCCAGGTTTCCTAGAAATTCACATGCCCGCCGTTTCACACAGTAACTATGGGTCTGGGATCAGGGTCTTGCATATACGCAAGTGGCAAGCTGGAAGAGATAGGAAAATGCCTAGGCTCTTTGAAGGGCAGTGCTGGAAGTAGCTGAATCTAGCTCTGCAGAGATGGGTGTTAAAGCTTCCTCCATCATGTTCTGCTCCCTGACACCCCCCACCCTCCAGACATCCTAATCAAACTCAGCCTGCCAGGCAGCACTTCTCCTCCTCCTCACACCTGCCCACTAAGGCACCATCCCAAGAACCACCCTTTGTGGTGAGAGTGGTGGGAATTGTCAGTTTGGCAACACAACCTTAACTATTTCTGCCTTCACTACTTCTTTTCCTCTCTCCTCTGCCTTCATCTCCTTCCTTTAGTCTGCTCTCATATAAATCCACCTTGAGTACTGCATCCATCTATGGGGTCCTCAGCACAGAAAACACATGGACCAGTTGGAGCATGTCCAGAGGAAGGTCATGAAGAAGATTAGAGGGCTGGAGCACCTGTCATATGAAGACAGGCTGAGACAGCTGGAACTGTCCAGACTGGAGAAGAGAAGGCTCTGGGGACAACTTATAACAGCATTCCAGTACCTAAAGGGGGAGAGCTGGAGAAGGACTTTTTATAACGGTGTGTAGAAATAGGACAAGGGAGAATGACTTTAAAATGAAAGAGGGTAAGTTTAGACTGCATATTAGGAAGACTTTCTTTACTGGGAGGATGATGAGGCACTGAAATGAGTTGCCCAGAGAAGATGGGGATGCCCCATCCTTGGAAGAGTTCCAGGCCATGCTGGATGGGGCTTTGAGCAGCCTGGTCTAGTGGAAGATGTTCCTGCCCCCAGTAGGGAGATTAGAACTGGGTGACCTTTAGTGTCCCTTTCAATCCAAACCATTCTAGGATTCTATAATTTTATTATTCTATGAAAGGCATGTGTGATGTTACTTGCTGTCCAAAAGAGCCCAGTTAACAAGAGACAGACGATTACTGCATTATCCAGAGTCCAAAACTATTCTGATTTGGAAGGCAGAAAGTCTGAGACCTCCAGGGTTTTCAAGAAATGCTGGATGGCAAAATTAGCCTTCTGCAAAACTTTGCAGACAGCAGTTCTATAGATAACTGGTCAAGGGAACATCTATTGTTTTCCTGGTTTAGACTTGCTTTTCTTTTTTCCTGCACTAAAGAGACAGAAAATAGATCTCTAAAACAAACAAACAAACAAAACACAGATCACCCAAAACAAAGTATCACAAAACAAACAAATAAACCCAAAACAAAACAAAACCGAAAAGCCAACCCAAATAAAAAGCCCAAACCCAGAACTTCATATCTACTGTGGCTCTTGAAATATTTCCCCATGATTTTACCTGTCAAAAGTTATCCTGTATGGTTCAGTTACAGCTAAAACAGAGGAAGGAGGCATTCTTCCTGGTGATAAATGTCAAGGGCAAAAATGCATCTTGCACCCTCCTAATGAGGCACACAGGAAATGTTCAGCTGGACAGGGCAATGCACTTTTAAATAGATAGCCTTCTTGCTGCATGTTGCACACTGAAACTGAAAAAAAAGCAGGTTTTCCCCATTTTTCTGAGCAGTAAGATACTAGAATTTAATGGAACTTAACTTGTTCTCAGTAGGGCTCAGAAACCACACAGGCAATATTCAAAAGCGAAATTTAACAGCAATGATGTCATCCATATCAGAAATTATTCATCACTAGTCCCAACAGAAGTGTAATGAAGAGATGACATCATGCATTCATAACATGTCTAAGCACCATCCTACTCTTCATGCACATGAATGAAGCTTCAGATGAATCTACTATTTGCCTTTAAATAGAACTTTATTTTTTTACCAGGTAAAGAAATGCCATTCTGATCCTGTGGAGTCTAGTCAGAACAATGATCTTTTATAAAAGCTACAAGCATACAAGGTAAGCACTCTGGGTATGTTCCTGTGTATTACAAACGAAGATCTTAGCCTAGAGATCTTTGGGTTCTGGCACTGCACAGACAGGTACAGAGGTCCTTCTAAATGAAGCAGTTTGTATTCTTTTCTTTGTTTATTTCCATATTCATTGCAACATTTGCCTTAGGCTTATAAAATGAGATTATAACTGGAAATGTATTGTAACAAAGACCTCAAAATCTTTCTTTCAGCCCACTCAGAACTTCAACTTCATCAAATGTCAGGTGTCTCTGTGCACAGAACAGCCGGAGCAGAGAGCAATCAATCAAACACACAGGAGCATAAGTAGTCCAGTGATTACCATAACTGAATATAAGAAGACAAATGAAAACCATCTTTCTGTACTAGTCATGCAACAATTTGTGCTTGATTATTAGAATAGATGCAACCAAAAAGCAAAACACTTCTTTATGTCCTGGCATCTTCACCTTCTGGAAGATCTTAGTTTCTCCCAGGCCTGTTGAATTCTAGTCAAGCATTTGTTACTCTTTCTTTAGCTTGTTTCTTGTGATTTCTCACCTTTTAAAGAGATGGGAAACCTTAAGTGATTAGATTTAAATACTGTTGTTAGTATAAACACTCTCAAAAAAATAGATACTTCTATTTACTGCAATGTCTGCTTGCATCGGGGATTTATTCTTATATTTCCCCGGACTTTTCTTAAGACAGAGAGAATAATTGGCCAGGAAATCAGGTCTCTTCCTCTGTGAAAAATGCCTTTAATATTGAGGTTCCCTTTTTCTCACAGTAGCATAAGGTCACTACAAAGGAAGAAGTTGCATCTCACTAACAATATCTAGCTAGTATCTCTGCAGAATACTGGTGGAAAAAAAGTAACTCCACGAAGAAAAATTAAAAAATTATGGTTCACAGTGCCATTTCTAAGATTTCTCAGAGGTCTTTCTTGAAGACCAGAGATGCAATAGCGGCTGTGTTGAAAATGGTCTCACCTTACCAACTCAGGTCAACATAGCTTTGATTAACTATTAATACGTGACTGGATTCAGTTTGGATTTGACGAGAAGTTTAGTTACAGTAAGAACTCAGGAAAAAGATTCAGAAATGACAACAACTTTACCCAAAATCTATTTTTAACTTGCTGTATTTTCCTTTTCTTGTCAACCACGAAGTTGATTTTGGGGTTAGCCAACAAGAGTCAATCGATTGCTATGGAATCAAGTTCTACTGAGATGCAAGCAAATGCTCCACTTTTCCAGCTCACACTATCTCTATGACTCTAATAAAATCAATAAATATGTCTGCAAGGGATGATGAATTAAGACGTACATAGAATAGACCCCCCATGAGATTTTAGCTAGACTTTGCCACAATAAATATAAACGTTACTTTTCTGCCTCTGCTTCATTGAGAGCTATTCTTCAGGTACAGTAAATGCGTCCACACAGAAAATAATGAGGTTTAGGAAATATACTGTAAATGCAAGATCTTTCTTTTTTGGTAGAGACTTTACTGTGTAGATAGACCATAGAATTAATTTCCCTATTTTTGATAATTTTAGGAAGTTTATCTTCAGGATCCTGGCTTACCAATGCATAGGAAAGCTTTTGTTGTTATACATAATGGTCTCTCAAAAATCAAAAGAAAAAAAAACCTACACCCACTGTTTAAAGACAGAACACTCTTTAAACTGTTGAACACTGCTAGTCCTATTCTAAAGGATTTTTTGTTGCATGATCACAGGAAATATTGAATAAGCAGCATGGTTCTACAAACACGAATGTGCATATAGAAACTCCAAAACATAATAAAAAGGCAGTCTTGTTCTTACTGGGAAAATGATGAATTTTTAAAAATAAATTCTAAAGTTTTTTCATTTCTCTAGGAAAAAAAATACCTGTGCAGGGAAGCAGGCTCATAATTAAATAGTATGAATTAACACAGGCAAGTGCCCAAGTATGTATTCACCCTGCCTTGTTCACTAGTACAGGTAAAGCCTATATATCTATAGTCTACCACTGAATAACAAGAAAGACAAGAAAACAACTTTTCTTTTTAATTAGAAGAAATATGTAATAAAATTTAATTCTTCTGATGCCTCAAAGTGTGTGCATGTGTGCTTAGTCTTTGCAGAGATTACACTAACCTCTGAACAAAAGGGAAACGTGAAAAAAATCACCCATGCAGACAAAAATATTGAAAAACAGAAGCAACTGAAAGATGTCCTATTCAAAAGCAACAATTAAATAGACTCCATTTTTCATTATTGCAGTTTTTATCAGCTCAAATGAAACATTATTATCATATTAAATTTAATCAGCTTTCCTAAATTCTATCTGGTTTTGAGCAGACCAGAGAGGTTCTGCAGAGCTGAGCAGGGAGGAATTGAGGGCAGCCAATACAACACACTGCCCAAAGACTGGGATGGGTCTGCTGAGTCCTGTATTTCCTACAGCAGAGGTATTTGGGTAGTAGGCTATGTTTATGGCATTACAAAACTTGTATCACACGCAGTAAGTCTGAATATGGAAATTGAAGACAAAAGCTTTTAGTTATCAAGCAGAACAGGAAGGATAGAAACAAGAAGACAAAATCTGCACAGAGAGAAAGAAATTGCATGCTGATACAAAGGGGAAAAAATGTAGCAGTGACTTATTAACATATTCATTAAAATTTAAATTATTCTGGTCATTACTCCTATGTCCACTCAAGGAGGAAAAGTTAGAAGTTAAGAAACAATGAATATGCTAGACTACACAGAAAACAGAAGCATTTCACCTATTAGGAAAACTTCAGTTTGGAAGAACAAAACAGGATGGAATTTATATACAGTAACAACATCTATGCATATGTGCACACGCACACATAGATTTAAACACACACTCACCAGCTATGAGCACACTGATTACCACTTGCAGATCACATGATCCCAAATTCTTCTATTCATATTTCATACGCAAAATTAACATGAACACCCTGTAATTCCTATGTATGTATGTGTACTTTTGCTCGAAGTGTCAAGTTTATTTACTTGCTGCAAAAAATATGTATTGCTATTTCAGTTTTGCCAGAGCAGCTTGTTGTTTGCCAACAATAGTCTTTAGTTGAGCCAGGCAGGTGGCAGTTTGTTCTCTAGTTTCAGCTGAATGAAATCTCCCCAGCATTTATTGTAATTCAAAATTTCTGCTAATTATGCTATTAAATACATGAAAAATAAATCCTGAGAATTTTATCCAACCCTTTTCCTTAATTGATGTGCAAGTCTTTTAACAGAGAATATTATTAATGTTCCTTGCATGCCAGTCCAATCCCACAGATGACAGTAGTTTTCTGTATGAGTAGTTCCAGCTAAACCATTACAATGACATACCTGAGTAAACAGTATTTTCATGTCTGAACCCTAACTTCATTAATCGTCAGTTCAGATAATCCCAGTTGACCACATACCTTCTACCCCAAAAGTAAACCTTTTTTTCCTGACTGTAGCCCCACCTCCCTCAGAAGCAGAAGTATCAGGTGTTCAAACCACAGATATCAGCACTGAGCAATGAGAACTCTTTCATTTCACATTCCTGAATTAATGCCAATCTAGAAACGAAATTAATAGCATCACCTAGTCAATAGGACATAGAAGACCCCAGTACCCACACCAAAGTTCCAGTGAAAAAAAATGAAACCTAATTTTGATTTGGGATAAACACTAGGATGAGCCCATTTCACTCTATACTCATTCATACTACAATCTTCAATTATTAGCCACAAGACCAATTATCTGGATTTATATTACAAAGAATTTCAAACACACTTCCTGAGGCAAGTAACATAAGGCACAGAGAGGAGCAAAGACAATGTGATATTAAAGGATACTGAATGGGCAACATAGGTCATGAAATTGAGTTCATATACTTCATGAGGGATACAGTTCAGCCTGAAGCCTGCTTTTCATTTAATCTAAGAATTTCAAACCTTTTGTTACAGCTACAGCATTTATTTGTTTTCCTATTTCTAGCAAGAGAGAGAATCACTAACTAAGATTAAAGAAGATGAAGAAAATATTAAAGAACAAACCACTGAAGGGTGCAACACAGGGCACTTGTTGTCTAAAGTAAGAAGCTGAGATTTGAGTTTATCAAGTCAACACCGCAGACACTTCCATGGGAACAGATTTCCTAGGGAGGTCAAGGGGCTGTGGTTCTCACACTGGTGAGGGAGCAATTTTTCAAGTGTCAGGATGAGCTGCAGAAGCAAAGGAAGAGGGCAGACACAAACACTGAACTGCTTCTGTTTCCCCCATTCACCACCACAACAGCAGCTATTTTCTGCTACTATGCAAGGACCTTATTTTCTTACACATCCTTATGATTTCTGTTGAATAAGCAGCTTGCTACTACCACTACACAGATATTTAGAGAGACTGGGAAATGGGCGACTTCAGTTTTTAATACTGTTCAGTTTCCCATTGTTCTGTTTTTTTCTGATTTTTTTTCCTTAAAACTACGCAGGCAGCATTATTAGATTTGGGGGTCAAAGCATTTTTCATAAGGACACCAAGCACTGCACAAGATTTATGTGGAGTTTTAGTAACAACAGCAGAACAAAATGAAGCAGCCAACCTTTGTCCAGACCAGCAAGCAGCCTCTGCCCTCGCAGCAGACAGGGACTGAGCGCGGCTTCTCTCTGGCATTCATCAGGGCACTCCAGACGTCCTGCTTGGTTCCTGCTTCCTGCCATGGTCCCCCAGGGATCACTGCCGCAGCTGAGGGCTTCTGATGCATTGCAGGTCTCAGCTTCTGCCTGCACCGTCTGGGGCCCCAGAGACTCCCTTCACAAAGCTGTGAGCAAGAGGATATAGGCAGCTGACATGCCCTGTGGCGGGAAACTCTGGCAGCTCCCTTCTCAGCCTGCAGTTGCAGGAGCTTTGCACCACTTCTGCTGCACAGTTCCAATTTTCTTGGGGAACCCAAGTGTAAGATTTTTATAGTATGTTCTGGACTTTATTTTTTTTCCCCTCATTTCCAGCAGGTTTAGAAATAGCAAATCCCTGCAAGATTGCTGCCCAATTGAGTTTTCAAATACATATCTGTAAGAGACATGCTCTGAAAACACCTAGTAAGAGTTTTCCACAAAATGCAACTCATTTCAAATGATATGCTGATATTAGACACTAGGGGCAACACTACACTAGTGCACTGCAGCATGCTTACCCTGAGAGCAGTAGCTAGCACATGGACCCATCTCAAGTGAGGATCAATTCAAAACCCAAGAACAAGTTTGCAGTTATCAAAAGTTGTCACCATTGGAGACAAAGAGCTCAGTCACCAGGCTGTGTAGCTACAGAAAAGCTTTTCCAGCTCCTGAGGAGGCCTGAGGGTCCAGCACAAGACACCGCTCTGAGATACAGAGAGGAAGTGTGCCAAGCCCCATGAGACCTCAGTGTCTCCATCACTTTTGAACAATCTGATTTTGACTCCCAGGTCATTTAGGCATCTTTAAAACTCTCACTCTAATTTCACAAGAATGGTTACTCATTCACAGTTGCATATCAATGCCTGCACATAAAAAATATTTTTGAAGTGTCAGTGGATATTTTTAATGTGTCCTCAACACTTAAGGAAAAAACTGTAATGAGTAGACTTTCTATTTTGATATTTTCTGCTATGGTTAACATCAGAAGGATGGCATATTTTTGATGAGTTTTCTCCAATGGATTACCTCCCAGTAAGAGTCCTTCTGTGAAAGAGCTCAAATTGTGGGTGTGAATGAAAATGAAGGCTATAAGCTACCACTCATACTCTGTTATATAACATTTTCTTGACTCTAATTTACCCTATTTACGAAGTTGCTATGTTTGGTATCTTATACAGCCTACACTCAGTTCCTCAGGCTCAATTGAGAACAATCACTACACATAGCAATTAGTGTCATTTTATTATTAGTAGTATGAATGGCACAAAATCTAGTTTGGAGCAGGAAGCAAAGTAATTTCAGGGAGAAAGAACAGGGATGGGAGACAGGAAGCACCAACATACTAGTATTTTTAAATCCAGACAGAGTTGCTGTTTTCTGCAGTACCAGCACACACAGGCTTTTTGCTAAAACACAACTTCTGAAGATGTTAGAGACAGCATTAAAGCCAAGCATTAGAAGAAAACATTGAAAAGGCTCCAAAGTAAACCTCATCACCTTCCTATAGAGATGGCCAAATAATTTTGTGTATAGCTACTTCAAGGACAGATTTTAACTGTCATACACTCATACAACTACCATCGAGTCCCAAGGCCTACAAAAGTCCCTAAGCAGGTTTTTCTCTGTATTTGCCTTGTCCACAAGGTTTTTCTCTGTATTTGCCCTCACAGATGATGATGAGCAGCAGAGTGTTAATTACTGCAATCTGCTGACATTTTATTTTAAGGATATGTGACATCATGATTCATGATCTTTACTTATGTTACAATCCTGATTACGTCAGTTGCAATTTGTTACACTATTTTTACACTTTGCAACTTGTTGCACTTGTAAAAAGCACTTCATAGCCTTGGTTTACATGATATTATTTGTAGTCTTAAATAAAAACAAAGAAGCAAGCAAACCGGCAAACAAAACCTACCAAAAAAGCAATACCTTTCCCCTCAGCTTACTCTCATATCAGTATTAACTGGGCACAATTCAAATTTTAACAATCTCTTTGTCTAATAACCTTACTTGTTACCAAAGTCATTGGATATGACTGTGATATGACTGATATTAAATGTGTTCAATATATTTACTCCTGAAACATTTTTATAGGAAGTATTTCTAACATCCCTTCTTAGAGATGTGAAATTTTTGCCTGTGGTGACAACAGGCATTCCTACCTCATGTTGTGGAGTACACTGTAAACAACTCTGAGTCAGACCACCCAGAACTTATTTTGGAATTGGAAAGTGGATGTTGGTAAAAGGAGGTCTCTTCCACTTGCTCTTTCTGGCTGCTCAAATTGTTTGCTGAGTAGTACCCGATCTTTGACAGCACACTCTCTACTGGTTTGGGCTGAGTAGGATTTAAGTGCCATCCCTTTTTTTCCTACTTTCTTTGTACATGTTTTTCACATAAGCAATGTACAAATGATCCACTCAATTAACGTGACTCTGTGTGTCACGTTCCTAAATCCTCAGATTGTGAGAGTAAAGGGCATGATGGCCAAGTGCTGTGGGAGCTGCAAAGGCAACGTGGCTGTGAAAAATGACAGAAATTTTCAGCCATACCTGAAAAAATGCACAGGTTCATATTACAGGAACATGTTGCCTGACTCAGCTCCTTCTCTTGGGATTTGATATGTTCATTATCATTGCCTCTACCATTTCTCTTTGCTCCAAGCTTGTCTGCTTCTGCTTTCTTTGCCATGTGCAATTTCAATGCCTAATTTTCTCCTTAGATTAAAGTGTGTACGCTTTTTCGCCCCATGTTCTCCTCATATCCTTCTCCTTTCCCCTTTTTCTCTTAGGGGGTTTTCAATCCTTTGATCCTGTTTTTTCTATACAAAAGAAAGAAATCCATTTCTCGGAGCCTAGCCAATCTCCAGCAAAATCAGGTCAGGTTGTTTTATACAAACGACCTCCAGCACCGGAATATTTGCTGTGTGAACATGTATAAACATGACCTGATGATGCAAAAACTGATGTCGGAGAAACTTCCAAGATCCTTGAACAGCTTTTTCTACCTGACACTGGTGTCAGAGCAACACCCAGGGCCCAGCAGAGGTGATGAGAAATCACACATCATTACATAGGTAGGACTCCTGAATTACTGGCTTTCTTCTCAGTCATCTGCTCAGTGTTACTTCTGTTCCTGTGACTCTCCCAAGCCAACACAAGCATGGGATGAGGCCAGGAAATGTCCTTTTCAATGTCATATTAACAAAAATGATGCCCATCAGCTCAGAAGTTATGCTTTAGAGCATGATATTTAGAAGCAACAGTGCTGTCATTTTGCCAAAGCTTGGTCTTTATTCCTTCTGACTCACAAAATAAAATCATCCTTGTAAACATAAACTGTAATCTTATAAAACAATTCTTTTAGCAGAGCTCTGAGGCAGACCAATCTCTTGTAGAGCTAAACCTACTAAAGAAGGAATGGGTCTAGATGCCTGTCAAAAGCCAGGAGCTCTATTCCTCCATGCAGCATTTCCCCTCTGCTAGCTGACACTGACAAGACAGGAACAACGTGTCAGGCTGCAAGTTCTTTGGTTACCTTTACCTCTTGGGTTAAAACATTAGTGTGCAAAAAGTTACAAGAAAAAAAATCCAACTCAGCTCATGTTTTTGTTGAAGTGATACAGGTGAACTGACAGAGAAGTACCACAGACACTGTCCATATGCAAAGACATTCTGCTGACACAGATCTGATGATACTGATAAAGCAGAGACAAGTTTGTAGCATAACCAGTGGCTTTATATTGGCAGAGTGACACTCCAAAAACCATAATCCTATGTGGGTTGTATGTATCAGACTATACAGAACTCAGGAAAAACATACGTTTTGCAAACCTTGTATTATCAAAGGCCTTAGTCCTACAGTCTAATTTATTCACAGACACTAAAAATTCTCTGAAGTGATCATGGCAGCTGTCTTTGCTAACAAGGTGAATCAGGCCCAGATAATGCAGCAAAAGCAGATACTATTAAGAGTAGCAGATTTTTAGGCTCACACCTGGGACTTCATTTTTTAAGGACTTTGCCTTGCATGAAAACAGCGCTTTCAGACATAGCCAGCATTTGTTCAGTAACAGACTGTTTGTGGTACTTGAGAATATCATGTCATTGCTGTAGAAAACTGTAAGGTGTTCTCTCCAAGGAGTTAACAGTGCTTTTATGAACAAAATGCTGGAGAAAACACAGCACCTCACTCTGTCACATTGGAGATGTAGCAGTCACAGGTGTAGCAAGATCAAACAAAGCATCTGATTTAATTCTTTCATTCTTTTTCCCTGCATCACAGGTACACTGCATCTTCTAAGACATCTGCGAGGTTATGAATCAACACAGATAATCCCATCCTTCACATGTGTAGACACGTTCTCAGTAACAGAGTGGCGGATCAGTGCAAATGAATCCATTGATCCCTTTCACAATTCAGCCACAAATCAATTTAGTGTAAGATTTATGTGATGTTGAGAGCAGCAGTTGTAGCTTGAGCAATGATATAATTAGGGATGCTCTAAGTGTTTGGGGGAAAGTGAAAGAGTAGTGTTTCTCTTAACAAACAGTAAAAAGGCACCGATGGAGCAATAATGTTTTTATTGTCTGCATAGTTCCAGTGACCTAACAGTTTTAGCCATAAATGGTCTTTAAGCTCTAGTAGTTTGCAATAAAACCAATCATTACTGCAATGGGCCATGTCATCACTAGAAATAGAGATCTTTCTCTCATTAAATCTGGCCACAGGCAAACCTCTCACACATGGTGCGGTTTAAAATCTGTAACATTATCGGGGCCATAAAGTACAGCAAAGACAATGTAACCATAATGTAAGAAAAGGTAATACATGCAAAAGGAACTTCTCTCCAAGTAACCATAAGTAGGAGGTGACACCCTGGCAAACAGTTATGAGATAAAAGGAAACTAAATGCTAATACTTGTGTAGTGATCTCATGAGACCCCACCTTGAGTACTGCATCCAGCTCTGGAATCTCCAGCACAGGAAGGACAAGTACCTGTCGAAGCAAGTCCAGAGGAGGGTCACAAAGGTGATTAGAGGGTTGAAGCACATTTCCTAAATGGAAAGTCTAAGACAATTGGGATTCTTCAGCCTGGAAAAGAAAAGGCTTTGGGTTGACCTAATTGTGGACTTCCAGTACCAGAAAGGAGCCTATAAGAAAGACGGAGAGGGACTTTTTATGAGCACATGTAGTGACAGCGTAATGGGGAACGGCTTCAAACTGAATAAGGGTAGGTTTAGATTGGATATTAGTAAGAAATTCTTTACTGTGAGGATTTTGAGGCACTTGGAACAGATTGTCCAGAGAAGTCGTGGATACCCTACCTCTGGAAATGTTCATGGGCAGGTCAAATAGGCAATCTGTTCCAATGAAAGATGTTCTTGCCCTGGCAGAGAGATTGGAAATAGATGATTTTTAAGGTACCTTCCAACCCAAGCCCTTCTATGATTTTGTGATTTATCCAAGCAGGTACACTTCCACTTGTCCTGCCACTTAGCTCTGTAGAAACAAGGATAACTTCAGAGTTACCCTGCATGCTTGGAAATTAATATATGAAAGTACTTCCACTGTGGTACAAAGGCACATGGCTCCTGCTTCTTTCTATTTACCCCTTTAGTAATTCAAATCCCACATTTCTTTTGACCAGGTCAGAACTGTTCAAAGCTCTATAAATTGGGACACACAGAAGCACATTGACCTTTACTCTGATCACACAAGCACTACCCTCCCTGCTATCACTTGTCCAAAGCCAGTGTAGAATGAGCAGGATTCACCTTCCATTCCCTCCATGTTACAGATGTATTCCAGGTTTTTTCTCATTTACTGGACTTGCAGTCAATGAATAGAATTTATGAAGTATTAGAAAACACATCCAGATATCATGTTACCCTGGCAAAATATTGCCCAGTGAAAGAATGCACTTCTATTCAGTCTCTTTGGCACAGCCTTTTCAAGAGTTTTCATGCAAACTGGAGAGGTCTAGGTAGAAAACATTTCATTCAGCACCTTGGGCATTTTCAACCAAATTTAACTATCAACTATAACTTATTCTCAACTACACTTAGCTATCTTCATATTTTAAGGATCTATTGGTCACAGATGGTAAAAATCAATTATGTTGGCATTGTTTAAATTGGGAGAGTTTTTATGGGGGACTTTTTCAGAAGGCAAGAGGTCTTTGGAAAACAGCCTTATCTCTTTTTACGTCATGCGTTTCTTATCACCAAGCTTCATAGTGCACAAACATATACGTAAATTATATTCATCAGAGGGTTTATGTTGTACTCAATATAGTATATAAGTATATCTATTACTTCACTATAGTAATGTAAGACTGTATATTATCAGTGATATTAAACATGAACTCTGCAAACGTTTCGGAAAGCAGCTTGGCTGCCTTGTCATACAAGAACATCTGATGCAAAGACACGCCCATTCCCTTGCTTACTACCATATGGCAAATCACTTTAATGTGAAAATGAAGTTTCTATAAGTGAAGCTTGTAATCATGATTACAGTGAAATAAACCATTAAGTTTTGGTTCTATCTTACATTGCTAAAACTTGTAACCTCCTATCTCCAAAAACCTAAGTAGTTTATTTTTATAGAGACTTACTGAAAAAAAAAAAAAAAAAATCCTTGTCATTAAGAGCAAATAGCAAAACAGTTTTCATACATGAAACTCCAAAAAATCTAAATACAAGCTGCATGTCGCAACAACCAACCTTTCTTTTCCTTTAATCTTCTCAAGTTCCTAAATTATCCCTAATTCTACTCAAAAATGGTACTTGGAACAAAATATATCTAAGGAATCGCCTGAGATTCTCTGACCTTGTTTTGCTATTTTCCTTTTCTCTTAACTTTTCTGACCAACATTATCATATGTTTTTAAGGTAATCTAAAAATTTAAAAAAATAATAATTTGAAAAATACCACTCTGCTATCATTTCAAAGCTGAAATATTTTCTCAGAAGAACAAAAAAATAAATATAGCAGCTAAATTTGAATAGCTTTCAGTAAGCTTTGTGCCAGATTTCAAGGCAATGAAACAGCTACTTTTATAGATTCATTCTCCCTTAAAATGCCCAAAGTCCATAAAAAAAGAAAAATTACATCATATTCTGCTGCATCATTGTCTCACTGTTTTCTGCATTTTCGTACTCACATGTCTATGAAAAATGGCATATGGAATATGAAAACACATTCATCTATTCACCACGAATCTTGTCAGATTAAATACATACCTCTCTCTGCCAGCATTAGGAAAATAAGTCTTATAATTAGCAATCACAAGCAAAAAGAAAATGGGCAGAACTTATTTCTGTCTTGATTACAACCTTCCAGTATGTATCTGTGATACAGTAGTCCATCTGCTTATGGCTGGGAGAGGTTCACATTAGCTTTGCCTACTTTGTGGTGTCCTTTGTTTAACATTTGAAACACTTCAACTTCCTCATTAATCTCCATACAAGCCAAGGACTTCCTACAAGAAACATATGATTTAGGAAGAGCTTTTAAAACTCTTATCCAGAATAGGAATATCCGTACTTATTTGCCAAATAAGCATGATGAGCCCAAGTTGGCAAATGCCAGTCTCCCTTGAATATGAGTTAAAATTTAATGGCCAAGTTGTCCAGCACTTTGAATTATCACTCAATATAGTGGGGAATCCTACAGACTTTACTCACTGCTAATTTTCTCATGCAGTCCAATACCTCAGAGCAGCCCAAATGTTCCCTTGAGCTGGTGCCAGTGCCCTCAGGGCTGCAAGCAAGCCAGCCCACGCCAATCCTGTCCAGCCCCAGCCTCGGTTGTATGTGAGGATAACCTGAAAAGCAAAATGAGCTGCAACAGCAGTGCAGCTGGTGCTCCCTGAGGAAGCTTTTATTCTAGGGAGGATTCTAGCTAGCTGCTTCATTTCCACTTCAGCCCCTGGAAGCAGCAAGAGAGGTTGGAGGCAATCAAATATCTTCTCATGAGGTACATTGGCCTCAACAGTAACATCATGGCATTGAAGATGATATCAGGCTTTTTCACACATATTTTTAATTTCCAGAATGCTCTAAAAACTAGAAGCATAAAGTTAATATAGTGAAAGAAGTTGCATGGATATAACTTGTGCAAGTGCATAATTTTACTGTACTGTCAGCCTTGCTTATATCTTCTAGGGTTTTTTAATAAAACACACAGCTTAGTGGTGTTTGTTTGATTGACACACATTGTATTAATTTTTCAAAAGATAATATTTAGACTGTATTGTCTCATACAAATCATTCTACAGAAGTTAAACCAGGTGTTTTTAAAAAGTATTATCTGCTCACAATTTCATACTTTCATTAGAGATGATCACAAATTCATATATTGTACCAGAATCTCTGTTTGAAAGGTGACTAAAAGAAAAACAGAAAGTCTCATGTAACAAACTGTCCCTCACTAGAAGAATAATTCAAATGATAATTTAAATGTCTCAGACCTATGAACACCTGCATAGGGATCCACAATGGTTGAGTTTTCTTCCTATAGATTTACGTTGTTGGAAGAAACTAGAACATAGCTTACCCTCCCACTAAACCCAATATTAACTGTAACATTCTTAACAGATTGAAATCTGAGCAGCATCTCAAATCTGAATGGATTTTTATTCCCTCCTGAAGCACTACACAGAAGAATAAATGCTACCAAAACAGTCAAAATAAAGTACAGGACAAAAAGAGAACTCTATACGAAAAAAAAGAAAAAAAGCTAACTAGACTCTTGACTACATCTTGTTAGTGTTTCTAATAAAACACTGTACATACCTAGTGGTTTTCTGAGGTGGAGTAGCTACATCAGTGGATGAGGGAAGGGCTATAAATGTCTTTTTCCTGGACTTCTGTAAAGCCTCTGACATGGTCCCCCAAAATACTCTCCTTTTCAAATTAGAGAATGATAGCTTTGGCAGGTAGACTGTTAAATGGGTAAGGATTTGGCTGGATAGTCGCATCCAGCAGGTAGTTCTCAGTGGTTCAAAGTCCTGATGGGCATCAGGGACTAGTGATGTCCCTCAGGGGTCCTTATGGGGACGAGTGTTACTTAATATCTTTAATGACATAAATGAAGGGATCGAGTTGCACGCTCAGCAAGTTTGCAGCTGACACCAAGCTGAGTGGTGCTGTTGACACAACCAAAGGACAAGATGCCAGAGGGACCTGGACAGGCTAGAGAAGTGGGCTGATGGAAATGTCTGGTTTAACAAAACTAAGCTCAAGTGTTGCACCTGGGTGGAGTCAACCCCTGGTATCGACACAGGCTGGTGAAGGAACGCAGTCCTGCTGAGAATGCTGTAGGGTGCTGGTGGATGAGAGGCTGGACGTGAGCTGGCCATGTGTGCTTGCAGCTCAGAAAAACAATTTTATCCTGGGCTGCATCAAAAACAGTGTGGCCAGCAGGTCAAAGGAGGTGATTCTGCCCCTCTAGGGTAGGAGGGTCGCCAAGATGATCAGAAGGATGGAACACCTCTCCTATGAGGAAAGACAGAGAATACTCGGATTGTTCAGCCTGGAAAGGAGAAGGCTTCAAGGTAACCTAATTATGGCCTTCCAGTACCTGAAGGGAACTTATAGAAAAAGTGGAGAAAGGCTATTTACTAGGGCATATAGTGACAGGACAAGAAAGAATGGGTTTGAATTGAAAGAGAGTAGGTTTAGATTAGATATCACAAAGAAATTCTTTACTGTGGGGATGGTGAGGCACTGGAACTGCTTGCCCAGAGCAGCTGTGGGTACCCTGTCTCTGTAAGGGTTCAAGGCTAGGCTGGGTGGGACTCTGAGAAACCTGGTCTAGTGAATTATTTTCAGATAAGATAATCTTTAAGGTGCCTTCCAAACCAGACCATTCTATGATTCTATGATTATGAGCTTTTACCAGTATGCCATATTAAATCTGACTTTCCTCCTGATGTTCTTCCTGCCATGTGCTCTCTTTCACAAGATTCTGAATGACTCAGCTAGTATTCAAAAAACCACTGGTTTTGCAGATAATATCTCTTTTTTTCTCCCCTATGTCTATATGTGCGATACAGGTTTTCAGTGGTTAGCATTATCTGGTCTGTCCAGATTACAGCAAACACTCTTTTTGTACTTTTTCCTGTCTTTGTAATCAGGGTCCAGACTCTCAAACCCAGTTCCCATTGAACTGGGAGAATGAAGCACTGCTTGGCTGCTCCATGCCATGACCCAGGTTTTGTCCACTTCTGATCCTTCAAATCAAGAGGCTCTGCATAGCGAATATGACTCTGCATGGTTCTTAGGTCTACCATACCAACTTTTGATTTGATTTTTGATACATGTATCAAGTATCATGTATCATGTATCTTCATTGTCAAGAATTCTAAGGCAGCTTTTCCTGGAAGCCAGACTTTTTTGTTCATGACTGAATTAGGCTTTTAGATTCATATTAAGCTTAATTGCAAGTTATGTAATCTCACTCTCATTTACATGTGTGTACCTATGGTTTTAACAAATAGGTTGATAACTGTCTTTTAAATTTGTATCATAGGACAATATGAATTTTACCTTTGGCAGAAGTATGCAAAAGTCATATGAGGTATGTTGCATGTTGCCATTTTGTAAAGCCTGGAGCATTTATTGGTAGCTTATTTTATTCTATATTAATAAACATCAATTTCTGTGGCTTTAGCTTCAAACTCTGTGCACAGTCAACATTGTGTCCTATTTTGCTTTTCAAAGCATAATAACCTTTTAGTCAAAGAATGCCATTTAGTGCAATGGTATGTCTCCTATGGTATAAATGTTTTGGTAATACACTTGTCAGGACTGATACTTTTTTAATGCTGCTGTTGACATCAGAAGTCTTTATCCTTTTCTTCAACTTTAATAGCTCACAGCCCAGTAAAATTTCTCACCATGACATAAATAGGATAAATACCTGAGTTAACACAACAGTAGTAAGAAGGAATCCAAAGAGTAGAAAAAAAGTTTTTGTTACTTTAGCTTTACCTTTGCAGGTACTAGCAAAACACTGAAAGATACAGCAGAGTGGGTTTTTGCAGAAAAGTTCCATAGAACTGTCAATGCAATACAAAACAGAGCTATCCCAGTGACAGAGCTATTCCAGTGGCATGAATGCATCCAAAATACCAGTAAATTCAATGCATCTTTAAGATCCCTCATTCTGTTCTTGCTCTCTTCCTTCCCTGAAGAAATTACCTGAATTTAGCACTGAGTTTAGCTGGCTCTGATGTAAATGTCCATAATACACGTGGCACTTCAGTCCTACCAGTGCTGTATTGCCACAGCAACATAAAACTTTGCACATGGTGTTCCCATTTCTGAGGGTATATACCAGGAGCCTGAGTGAGCCACACAGGAATTGTTTTTGTATTGAATCATGAGACTGCTTCTTCGCCTTTTTGTGGCCCTGTGTGGGTGTGTTTCTAGCCTGCCAACACAACAAATTAAAACATTTCTGATTGCACATGCTTTTCTTCTCAGTTCTGCCTGCTGTTTTGTATAACCTGTTAACTTCTTCAACTAATAGAAGAGAGTTCAAATAGAAATACAAAACAAAACTCTTTGGAGAAACTCCCTATTCCTGTACCCAAGTGATAACAGGTCTGATCAAGACCATCAAGCAGGATGAATGAAAAGGTGAATCTGAAGATAGAGACTGAGGTCACTTCAGTTTCTTTGAGGTGGTCTGGCAATTCACTGTTCCTTCTTAGACATGAACTAAGAACTGTCAAATGAAGTGAGGGACCAGAAACAAAAAGAGGTGGTTCTTCATAAACTAGATATAATCAAACTCAGGAACTCCTTGTTATTTGTTGCTGTAGATGTTAAGAATTGCCTTTGATGAAGAGAACCATGGCCAGGATCATGGAGTAGGAAACTTACTGAAGGTAACTGACTGCGTAGGGACTACCTTAGGTTGTAGTGTATGTAGTGTATGTTGTATGTGTGCTACTACACACTACATATTTAGGGGAATGGGCCATATTCTGATCCACTGCAGCCATCATTACACACTTGTGTATGATTAGTTTTTTTAAAGAGGGGCAGCTTACAAGCAATTTTTTATTATTCTCCTCACTAAGATCTAGGGCATGTGACATTATAATGGCAAGTGCAAGAGACATTTTCCACTGGTTGAGCTCATAAGTCTTGGTAGTTCTTGGCTAATTCACGGAGAATTAGGATACCATTTTCTGGTAGGCAATGGGAATTGCATTCCTAATTTTCATGTACACTGAAATGAAAATGTACTTGTTACTGTTTGCACATACAGACACGATGCCAAGTGCATCAGCAGTTGCTTGAGTCACAGCATCTGTTGAGTTTCTGAATCATGCTCTTAACCTTGAATGTAGTAAGGCATTGGAAACAGCTCCTGATCTGTGCTTCAACTATTATATATTTACATGCCATAGGGAGTGTGAGATATGCAACTGTCATCAGGGTCTCATTAAAAGAATCATACTCCTCTTTCCATCCTAGATACCTGGACCATGACTGGAAAGAGGTCATTGCATTCATTAGTCCCCCAATGCAAAGGCAGTGTTAAAAAAACAGAGAAATCACATTTTCTTTCCCCAATACACTTAGTCTGGCTGAGATAGAGTTCATTTCCCCATAGCAGCTCTTACAATGCTGTGCTTTGCATCATTTGCTAGAACGGCCTTTATAACACACCAGTATTTTGACTACTGCTGGGCAGTGCAGGCACAGCATCAGCACTGTCTGTCAATATTCCTCCCTCTCCCCTCTCTTCCCCATTAAGGGCAAGATCCTGAGAGGGGACACAAAGAGGCCAGTTGACACAAACTAACCAAAGGATATTCCATACTGTATGACATCAGCTCAGATACTAAGGAAAGGAGGAGGAAGGGTGGGCATTTATTATTTACAATGTTTGCCTACTAAGAAACTCTACTCAGAAGAGTTTCAGCTTCTACTGCTGAAGCCCTACATCCTGGGAAGTGACCAGACATTGCTTGCTAATGGGAAGTGGAGAATAAACCTTCCTATTTTTCTCTTCACTTGTCAGCATGCAAACTTTCCCTTTAGTAAACTGCCTAATCTCAACTTACAACTTGTTTTCCATCTTATTCTCTCCTTCTACCCTGTCCAGCTGGGAAGGGGAATGATAGAGCACCTTGGTGGGCACCTGGCATCCAGCCAAGGTCAACCCACCACGCCTACAAAAATCATAACTGTATACATTTTTTGCTTATTCATCCAAAGGTTTCACACATTTAACTAACATAATTTATCTGATGCTTTTTGTATATTGCTGTATTATCTGTGATAGGCAGGGCCTCTTTTCAGAAGGACCTCAAGGGGCTGAAGACGTGGGCTGACAGCAATCTTTGGAAGTACAGCAAAGACCCATGCAAAATCCTGCTCTGTGGGAGCAACAGTATGGACTGGAGATCAATTGCCTAAAGAGCTTCATAGAAAAGGATGTGAAAGCCTCATGGACAACAAGTTGAACATGGATCAACAATGTTCATTTGTCCAATTAGATGTTAAGAGATTTTTACACCATAATGTTGCTCAAATGCAGGACCTTGTTGCCCACACAAGCTGAGGAATGTTTGTGCTTTAATGTATTCAAAACACACAACACCTGCTCTAAGCCGACCACATGCTGAGCTGGCCAAGTTGATGTCTACAAAGCTGATATTCAAAGGTGACTTGAAACCACAATTAAATGGTGATTCTGTTATTCCTCCTCAATGGTAATACAGTTTAATACCTTATAAATAACTTCCTATTTAAAACAAAACAGTTGTACTCCCTTCCTCCACTGTAAGCCCACTAAACCCCTACTAACAAAAAAAAAAAAATTCTTCTAAAAACTAACCTGGTTACGAATATAAATTAGATGTATGTACTCAGACCTTTGTATTATTATCAAGGTCTGGAACAAACAGAACAGACTTTCACTACTAACTCCAGCAGCAAATAGCACAAGCTCATGGAAATAATAACGACTCTGACTTGCATTTAACACTGGATCAAACAAGTGGCAGGAATGTGCCCCCTGCCATCACTGAACCTCTACACAGGAATGACTCGAAGCTTAAGAAGAAACTACATAAAAGCAAAGTACAGTCTTCAGTAGCATCTGGTTCACTAAAACCATCTAAGACGCTGAGGGAGTGGTTTCCAGTAGAAGGACCAGACAACCATCTCTGAATTTCATCCTCCAGTACATATATCTCAGAGGTTTGCTAAAAACATTAGTAAAGTAGAGTAAGTGTCCCAATAAACACATTCTCTGTATCTAGCAGTCGGTTCCAACAATATCCTAAACCAAAAGTCACATTTGGATCACTGAGTACAAAAAGGCAACTTAAACAATGTTTTCCTTAATCTTTTTAGTTACATTTTTAGTGTACTTGCTCTTATAGCTCCTAAGAATGCCATGTCAAAGCATACCCCAGCTTAATTGCACAACAGGCAAGAAAGTACCTTCTTCTTTCTCCAGCATAAGTTCTGGCTGAGGATTTTGTCAGCTGCTTTGCAGGTTTGGTACTCTGATGGCACAACACATGCAAAGGGCTATGTGATTACCCTCAGCTTTTTGTCTCTGTGTGTCTTTTTGTGTCTCTGCGTGTCTTTTTGTGTCTCTGCGTCTCTTGGTCCCTTCAGAACAGTATGCTTGACAGTGCCAGACACACTCTTGCTTACCCAAAGTATTTCTAAAGACACATCAGAGTTCATGGGTTGAATAAGTATTTTATTCTATATCTGACTCAGTCTAAATGAATAGAAAAATCATGTGGGAATGGAAAGCGTGATCAGAAATATTGCTAACTGGTATTGTTGAGAAAGAGCAAGCCATTAAATCATGTTGTTATCTGCAACAACAGGTGTAAGGGGAAACCACAGAGTACACATTTTAAACTCCAGCTGATTGCCTGAGGCATACCAAAATTGAATATGTGAATTCCCTATGAATAAAATATGTTCAGAAGTGTTATTTTCTTCTGAGGGTTGTCAGTTCCTACTTGATGTGGCGAAGGCAAACGGTACAGTTGTGGACAACAGCAAAACCTGTAGCAAGTCAATAACTGTTTTAATGTGAATTAATATGAGGGGAATTAACACGGAAATCATCTTAATTTTAAAAGTTTGACCTCTGTACTTGGGGAATTATATGCTTTATGTTCACATTATTCTTTAAAGTATAGGAAGAATTGGAACACACACAAAAAATCTGGCTACACAAAATCAATGTAAAAGCATTAGATTTTGATATAGTCTTTTGAGGATTATAGACACCATCTGGCTTAATCCCTGGGCCAAAAAGGATGATTTGTGAATTAGTGTGTCTTTAAGACATGTAGATAAGTCTGCAGCCCTTAGCAAAATAGCAGACATAGCTGAACTATCCATGTGCTTTCAAACCTTTCTATACATCTAGGACTCTTTTTCTATAAATCGAGGATTTTTTCAAGATTTAGTTATCCCAATAATATTGCATTGTTTATTCAACCACTATCGGACCACCAAAGAGAAAGTAAATGGATAAATTTTGCACACAGACCTCTATGTTCAGCCCCTTTTTTTCACCACATTATGGTCTCTTGTTTTAACGTAAAAAAGACTATGAAATAATTCCATTTACCCATGTTCCCATTTTACAGACTCCTTCAGGAGTTGGTTCATTCAAATAAAAAATTGAAGTCTGATCTTCCCGTAATTGTGTTATGTTTGTACTATTTTCAAGAGGTTTCCTTCCTTTATATGCTATGAATAATTCCAGTGTTCAGAGACATTGCAGCTGTTCAAACTGCAGCTCATCTTTGAGTAGCTTTGCCAAAATTTATACACACACTTATGTATGTGTGTGCACAAACGCATACACAACCTCTTGACAAGCAGAGTGATAAAATATGGGAAATCTAATCAATATAAAAAACTATTCCTAGGAAAAATTGCTTTTTCATGTTTAGCATGCCAAGTTAACAAAATTGGCATTTTAAAGAAATAATGAATCTAGAAAAAAAAAAAAAAGAACAAACAAACAAAAAAATCTGAGTACTTAGAGGTTAGCTCTGATGAACTGATTTCTGCAAGACTTGCTGTCTATCAGCATCTACCTTTCCAATGCCGCCAAATCCAGCTTGAACCAACGCTTCCCCCACTAGTAACTGAGGCCATGGGATAGCCCCATTTACATGGACAAAGCAGTAGAGTGGGAATTGTCCTTCCTAAAGAAGATTTCAGAAGTTTAGAGACAATAAATATCAAAAAGGCCCATTCCCTAAGTCAAGCACTTCTGCTGGGACTTTGTTTTCTCTGTGAGAGTTTACTGTAGCTCATGCCTGCATTTCTGCTTTTCAATCCTTTTCAATGCCATAATTTTTCCTTTTCCATTATGTCCCTTATTATTCTTACATGGTGTCATGGGTTTATCTGGTTAGGTTTTTTTTTTATAAGAGGAAGATTGGCTTCTTTTGGAAGCCTCTGGAAGTTTCCCTCCATCCTATAGAGCAGGGCCAATGAAGTCCAGCTCCGAGGAAAACTTCCTGCTTTTGAACAATTAAGTTGCGCCCCTACATGAAAACATATTTAAGAAGTTGTGGCGCAATTAGAATTTGGGCAGCCATGGGTTAACAATATCACAATGCAGACATCAAGGTCAGTGCAGGAGGAGAAGAGGAGAAGGAGAGGGAGGGACCACATGGATCAGGGAGAGGACTTAAAACTGTTATTCCCTGAATACATTGGTGATGACCATGGTGATTACGAGTTGACCCCTTGAAGCCCATGGGATCCATCGGGGTGCAAAGACCCCCCTGTTGGAGCAGGGGGAGCATGAAAGAAGCTGTTACCTTGTGAGAGGCCCTAAGGTGGAGTAGAGGTCCTGCAGAGATTTGCAGCCGAGACCCACGGAGAGGAGGTCCATGTTTTAGCAAGAGGCTCCTAAGGTGGAGCAGAGTCTTGCAGAGATTTGCAGCCCAGACCCACAGAGGGAGAAACCCACGCTAAATAGGTACAACCAGCTTTTCATGAGAGACTGCACCCCATGGAATGATCCACGAGAGAGCAGAGGATCTCTGTTGTGGGGGGGACCCCACGGGACACAGGGAAGGACTCACAGTTGTGATTCCCCTGTGACCGTGGTGACAACTGTGCTGAAGTGAACTGTCCCCTTTGCAGACCACGGGAAAGCCCCCTGAGACAGAACTGTTGCTGAAGTCTTGGACTTAATCTGCAAATGGCTGATCCAACAAAAACTGACTGTAAACCTTCCATTCCTCTGTCCCCCGCACCATTGGGGGAAGGAGGGTGCATGGATAGACCGAGGGGTGGTGGTGGAAAAGTGTTTCTAACCAATTTTTATTTCTTATTTTTAGATTTTCGTTTGTTAGTAATAAATTTAAGCATTATTCTAAGTTCTGCTTTGCCCGTGGTATTAATCAAAACTCCTCTTTCGGTTGTTATCTCTAGCCGTAAATTCCTAACTGGTTTTTTTTCCCTTCCCTCTGGAAGGCAAAAGTTGCGGGGTGGGGGGAGGCGGGGAAGGCCTTGAGGGGGTTGTGTTGGACACCAGGTATTTATCCCGGGTCAAACCACCACACATGGAAATAGCTTTTGATTATTGTTATCTCCCCAACTACCTTCCTGTCATCTGCACATAAATAATGCAACCCAACAGGGATGTAAAATCTGCCTAAATTAAATTTAAAATAATGAAGACTACAAACTCAGAAAGGTGAAAACAGAAAACCTATTCAAAAGCAAAGTTCAGCATTGGAATTTCAATTTGAGTTTTATTTATTTATTTTTTAGTAACTAACCTGGATTCAGTGTAATGCCTCACAAACTTCTGACTTTAGAACAAGTTCTCCCCAGCTCACAGTGGCTTAATGATTCATACGGGCAAAATATTTGCAACGGCCTAATAAAATTACTAATCCATTGATGCTAATGCTGTGCTATCATTGTAAAACAACCAGCTTGGGACAAGCTAGAGCCTTTCACTATTATTAGAAGCCTCAGCAGAAGAATGATTTTTTGTTTGTGAGCTAAAAGTTGAATCTGTAGTCTTGACTCCTCTGTAATTAAGGAGGAAGCTAATAGCTTGTAACTGATTGCTACCATGTGCCATTTAGACCCTCTCTAAAACTTATTATTTAGAAACAGACTATTTGCATTTTTAGCTGAAATTTATATTGATAGGAAATGTTGACAATCGCTCCCTTGTCATATACAGTAAATGCTGTTTAAAAAGAATGCTAAAGAATAAACAGCATAAAAAAGGTCCTTTTATTAAGCGACCTCATTGTCTTGTTCCAGACAAAACCACCTTCTAATAAAGTTTGTAGGTGTCAAGCACAAAAAATTCAAAATCAAGTTGGAGCCTTTGCATGCTCTAACAGTGTCAAAAGGAAAATACAATAATAGTCAGTAAAATGAAAAAATTATATTCTGTGTGATTTACTCTTTGAAAGGAAATTTGTACCTTGAACTTTCATAAAGGAGAAGTATTCACTGTAGAAATCAATCTCTATCCAGAGGGAAAGAGGTTGAAACTCATCAGAAAATACTCACACTCAGGCTAAAAACTCAGAAGGTTCTGCAGTGGAGCTGCTTAAACACAGGTTGCTTTTCCTGCACAGGGAAAACAAGTCATTTAAATGCCACACTCTCATACCACCATCTGTCACAAGGCCAGTAAAGAAGTGTCCAACTAAATTATGCTAACAATTTCTGAATTATATTTAGCAGATGCATGTTTCACTTTGTGGAGGTGCTGAGGGAATAAATAATGGGCAAAATCCTGCTCCTCTTACTTTCATAAATAGCTCTATTTTAAGGCGAAAGAGTTATTTACAATTATTTACTGGTTTGGACTATGCAAATTTATTCTGTTCTGTCATTTTCCTTCTCCTGCTGCTTTACACAGGCTTGCATATATATACTTTCTGCAAAATTTTAAAAACACATAAAGTGTGGTAGATAATATACAAGACATGAGGTTTGGTTTTGCTTTTATCTCTTAAGAGGCTAACTTCTTTTCATAGGTCACTGCCTTTGAATTCCGTAAGTGTTCTGCATAGTGACTGCCTTACATCATCTTATTATGATAATACCTAGCAAAGAAATTAAGTTCTGAGCTGCTAAAACAAGCAGAAAAATACAAGGTGTCTTGAAAACTAAGCATATTAAATATGCAGACTATAGAGGCCACTCACCCATCCATTTTAATGGAGTGACAACAGGGACCAGGACTATTATTGTATCATTCTGATAGGCAATGTTATCTTTGATTGCACTTTTCTGACCCAGTTATTTTCAGTGTGACTCTTAATGGGGAAAGCTCATGGAAACAGCCAGAAGAGGTCCTCATTCATACAGTGATGTCACGTAAATTTCTTTGCTTTTCAAATTCAGATGCAGTTGTTCTGACAGACAGCTTCTTGGGGGTACAGGAAAGGAAGATAGAGCAAAACAGGATGACAGCCTGTTTCCATATCAGGGGATATTTAGGAACTTTGAAAACATTCCTGACAGGCAGTACTTCATAGGAAAAGACCATACAGATGAGTAAAATTGGTCCACTACAGGGAACTATATAAATGCTTCTTGCTCTTGAATGCTGAAGACTGCAGACCACCGAAGAACATCTGTCACAAGAGGTTGCCTCTCATCTCCTTGCCTCATTCACACAGTTCAAGAAGGAGACCCCACAAAGGGAAGGCAGGAGATTCCACTCAGGAACAGCAAACACAAAGAAATATACCTAAAGCAAAGCACCCTTAACTGTGCAGCAATAGGCTCTGAAGTTGCAATTACTGCATGCAAAAGATCATCAAGTCACTATAAATAAGGGATGGGGATAAAAATCAAAGTTGGTATTCTAGAAGGTACATATTTTGCATGCTGAGTGCAATTTCACTTATTCCATCTTGGAAAACAAAACAGTAAGAAAAGGGTGACAATAAATTATCAGACATGGAGAAAAAAGTTTGTGGATACTGATACTATAATATTTTCTAAGATACAAATCCACTCAGACTGACAAAACCTAAGCATGAAGAATGGTGAGAAATTATTTCTTATTTGTAGCTCTTATATTCAGGGGACTATTTTCATGCATCAGATTAAAATTAAAAGAAAATAAAAATTAAAAAAGTCAAAAAGGAAAAATCGCTTGATTACAAAAATACACCCTTCAAGGTGGTTTGATAATGTTAATTTGAAACCAGTTCAAGTACACCCTGATAGCTGTTTGTTGGAGCCTAAAACAGATGCAGTATTCGGTCCTTATCTTCAACTCCTTGCCAAGCAGCTTCACCAGAGTATCAGAATACTAGGCTAGAAAAACCTTTGGTGTGATCCAGTCCAACAGTTTCTTGTCTACGTAGTGCAAACCACCCCATATCTGTTGACAGAATAGCTAAATAGCTATAAATTTGGTAGAACCTGAATGGAGCATCTCTGTCAAGTCCCATTACCTACAAAATAGTAACTAAAAAGACAGAAAATAAACAGAGCATGAAGTACTGGGGTAGGTGAGGGAGAGGGAAAGGACAATAAAACTGCAACTTTTTCTGAATATATTTTAGGTACTGATTTTGTTCAGCAAGTTTGGAGCCTTGAGACCTTCTGCCAAATTAAATCTGACAACTAGAGAGGAAAAAACAATTACATTCTTCAGGGTTTTCTATGGATCTTTTAGCATCCAGACTTATTTTCACTAATGACTAGCTGATTATTGATACTGCTTAAAATCATAGTAAGAGAAGGAGTTCTGCTATTATCTGAACAGAAGAGTACTTATCCATGCACACTGCATTAGGAGGGGGGAGGTCTGATCTCAAGCTTATTTCACAACATTACTGGTGTTAATTAATAACATCTGAGCCCCCAAATAATGGTTCATGCTGCAAGACACTTGCATCTGTTTATAAACATAACTGCTAGAATATATTAATGTATGGCACAGACATATACTGTCTGAATACATTGTATAGATCAATAACAGAAGAAAACAGTAAAAGAAAGCTGAAAAGAGGTTGAAGCTGAGGAAAACCTCACTTTTATGTGCATGAATCCAACAGACTCTTGCTATCTGGTAAAAAAATAAACAAGCAACAACAGAAAAAAACCAACCGGAGACTCGTAACTGCCCTAGATTTGGTATATTTCTCAATATCAAAAGAACAGTATTTTTCTCGTGATTATTTTCTCACATCCATTTTTAAAAATCCATTCCACTTTTCTACCTTTACTGAAAATATAGTAGTCCAAAACTTACCTATTTCAGTTGGTTGATTATCTGTTTTTGCAATTGCTTACCCAATTTTTGCTTCACTATATTTAAATAACATCATTGAACTAAGAATTTTTAGCTGCTTTTTGGCTCAGGTTGCACTCCTTTTCTAATGATTCCAAGGAATTTTTCCTGTCATTGAAAACAAATTCAGGTTTCTCATCTTCTGCATCTAATTCTCTGCATAATTCTTCTCAAGATTCTGCTTATTTCTTACTCCTAACATGCCACGAGATAGCAGACTCAGAAAATACTTTTCTCATGAGTCACCTGCTACTCTCTTGCCAAAGTCCTATATGAAAATTGAGGGCAATTTCCTGCAGCGCTCCCCTGACAGGTGGGCTCATTTGAAACTTGAACTGTTAATGATTTCTTTCTATCAGCCACTCAACTGCTTATTCATTTAAGTTTCTGCAAATCCTTACAAGTGTTCAAGCAGGAATATAAAGGGATTTTGTTCCTTATAAGGACAATGAGAACTACAAGCACCTCTCCGCATGTTGGTAGGAAGACTTGGTTACACCTGAGATGTAGTATTACTTCTCTGAAATTCTCTAAAGCCATTTTTACAGACAAAAGTAGATTTGGAGGGAAAGGGGAAGGGGAAGAGAAGAGACAAACAAAATCAGCCAATCAATAGTAGCAACAAAAACTGCTGTCTAGAAATTTACTGTAAAGATTTTAATAAAATTTATGTAATATTTAAAGTTCAAAAGATGTAGAAAAAATAACCTGATAGATGAAATCAGTATCAAAATGACTTTACAATTAATTCCTTTACAGTTTAAAAAAAAATCTAAAAATTAAGAATATCTGAATTTCAATAGTCAAATCTTGAAAGTATCTTGAAAACAATGATAGTATGAAGAGGAGAATAAGAAATTTTTGGAGATTTCTTTCAAGTTGGCGAACTCAAGATGCACATTATTTAAATATTACAATTCATGCTGTGCATTATGCAAATGAACAGAAAAACAATGACCATCCTCTTCTTCGTTTCCTATGAGGCACTTCCTCTTGCATTACTTGTGCTCTAGAGTAGATAAGCATTTACCTGGCTGTTCACCCTGTAAGGTTTGGTAAAGAGAAAGATTTAGTCCACAGACACATGAGCTCAGACATCTTACATTTTAGTGACAAAGTATCTGAAAAGAAGATTTGAATTTACAAAAAACTAGAGAAAAGCTCAGCTTATAACCATGCAGACAATTTTATCTGTGCAACACAAAAAAGTATCAGTGAGGCAAGGAATGCTTGCATTCTGAAAGAATAAGAAAATTCCTTCCGTACAAGAAAGAGTGCATAAGTATTTGGATAAATTACTGCCACAGCTTTATATTTCGAGATACAATTAATTAAAAAAAATAAAAGGAAAAGGATCTGAACATCACTTTCAGAGTCATATCTCTTCCCAAAAGCCTCTGGAATTGTACTTTTAAAGTTCCAAGATCACTTTAAATCTTGTCATGTTGTATCCTGTGTGCATTTGTTCAAGTAAAACAAACAAACAAACAAAAAAAAAAGATGGAAAATTCAACTAACAGCTGTAAAAAAAAATACTCATCATCTGTAAGAGCTTTGAAATTTCATTTTGACAAGACAATTATTCTTTGCAAGCAAACAGCATGTTGTGAAAAGAAGAAAAGCAAGGAAATGCAAAAGCTGTGTAATACCATTTCCCTTTGGTACTGGATGTTTTTTGCTGTCAACTTAGATTTCATCACATTTTTCTAAATCTACTGTTTACAATGAGAAACTGCTGGTTATATTAAGACAAAAGTGCAGTGCACATTGATGTGCGTTCAGTGTACTAGAAGGATGTTTCACACATTAGAACAAATACATTTCTTATTTGCATTCAGGAACAGCAGCTGTTTCTCTTGCATATTGAGACTTTTAATTCTGATAATACTACATTACAACTCTCTATGTATGTTTTATTCTTAGTGCAAAAACAGCTACCAAAAATGTTTAAATTATGGGACACTATTTATACTACAGAAACTGTGCTTAAGGAGAGTGTGTGTGTGTTATTTTAGCTAATATTATGTTTCTAAGTGGTGTCAGTATGGAAGTACTCAATACAATTTTTCATTTAGGTTTTTTTAAGACATGCATTAATAAAGAAGTGTGTCCTACTACCTACCATGGCAGCTTTGGTAGACCAGATATGGTATAAAGAGGACAGTCAGTGATACACATGACTTTGGAAGGCCATGCTTATTCTTCCAAGCCAAAGAAGGTAGTCATGGTTTTCATGTCAAAGGCTGCACTGCATCTAGAATCACACCATCCACTTTCCATGTCACTACACAAAAAGATCTCTCAACTAGAGTACTGATTTCTTGAACATGGAGATAACATAAATTTAAGTCTTGACTAGATCTGGTTGGGTTTTTTGTTTTTTTTTAAACAAAGGCTACTAAAATCACTTAGGTTCCAAATTGTAAAGATAAATGGCAGGGGAGTGAAAAACCTCAAATGCTTTGACATTTGTTAAAACTTTATTTTGAGCTCTCAGGATCATAGATCATATTAATTCTCAGGAAAGGATCCTCTTTAAACTGTTCTCAGCAGCTACTAGTCCTGTTGTTCTTAAATGCCATTGTGAACAGAGATTCCAAAGCCTCCCTCAGCACATCCATGGCTGTATTTGGCTGCACTTTCTAACACACAGTATTTCCCGCTATCTAAAAATTTTCTAGGTCTCAGACCTCTCATTTTACTACTGACTGGATTGTCTGTTACTTACCCAGACCTTGTATAAAGTGCATCACCCCAGCTTAAGTGGCATAAAGTCTGAGTTAAAGCATCACAAAAAGTTAAAGCATTTGAGCTACATATGCCCATCAGTATAGCATCTGTTATATTGTTATACAAGTTTTTCAAGGCTATATGACATTGGGGGGAGTCCCAAAACCTTTTGGGAATAGATCAGACAAACCTCTGTCAAAAATTAGCAAGGCAGAAGACACTACCCCAGTCTCGGGAAGGGAATTGAATTGGATTATATCCAGATCCTTCCACCTCCTTTTTTTTCCTAAACACATTCCAGATGCTGAAGATCTGCTGACGGTTACATCCCTCCCATTTAAAGTGCTTCTATTCTCTCCTCATTACCTGCATAGTTAATATGAGTATTCCCTATTCCATTTGCTCAGACCACAGATGAAAATATTGCATAAATCCAGACCCATGACCAATGCCTGTTGAACCTCACAAGATCAATTCTTTCAATTTAGTCATAACTAAATTGCTGGTAACTACTGTAACTGTGTTTTTCCCAACCAGTCACACATCTGCTTTGTAGTAGATACCTCTAGGCTGTGTTTCTTGGCTGTTTTGGAGACTGCCACCTGAGGCAATATCAAAAGCTTTATTAAAGACAGGTTAGACATTTATAAGTGTCTCTCTCTTCTCTATTCCATGATATTACAGGAGATAATTAGGCTCCTTTGGCACGATTTGTTATTTTCAAGAGACATTTGTTGTTCTTGATAAACAGGTCACTCATTTGTATTCCTCTGGGTTCAGGAGTTAATTTGATCACTAAGTAATTTTCTGGGTCCTCCTGCCCTCTTGCTTCTCTACTTCTCTCCTCTTTTCTGTTTAAAAGCTATGATTATGGTTGCCCTTTTCTGTCTCCTGGAACTTTATCCACCTCCATGCCATCTTGAAGCAGCAGGGACAGCCTCAGCTACCTCGTTAAATATTCCAGGGTGAGTTTCATTAGGCCCTGCCAATTCATAAGCATCTCTAACCTGTTTTTTCTGATGCTAGTTAGAACACTTACCCATCTGTCACCGATGTTCATTGTGTTAGCCATCTGGCCACATTTATCCTGGTTAGTGAAATTGAAGCAAAAAGGCACTTAAACACTTCAGTTTTCTCAACAGCCAATCATAGTTTCATCTTCTCATTGGGATTTGTCAGTACTTCCTTTTCCTAGGAATGCAATTTTAAATGTTTTTTGTTATCTTTATTTCTCATGTTTGTGTTGACTCCAGTGAGCCCTAGCATTTTCTAGTTTGTGCGATAGTAGTCATTTTTGTATATTATTTTATATCTTTTTGTGAGTAAAATAACCCAATCCTTCACTATTAAATAGTAACTCAAAACAAATTATAAAATAGAAGGAATTTTGGAGAGGTACATAACTCCAAAACAATGTTTCTAGTAAAGTTAAACAAAGAGGCCAGGTTAACATAAAAATATTTTTCAGGTCTATTTGATTGCTTTGACAAAATAAACAAATAAACAACAAACAAACAGAGAAATACCAGGATTTTCCAATGGAGCTTTTTTACAAAGAGCAACAATGTGTTTTGGACTGTGAAACTGAGTTACAAGTTGTTCATCTATTTCCAGCGCTACCTGTAACCCTCAGTCCCAGAACCCAGAGGTTACTAACACAGCAAAAAAGTATATCTTCAGAAAAAAAGAGAACCGTATGCCAGTTTATAAAAACTTTTCTTCATACAACCATGTCAGCTGCTTCTTGTTTAGACTCAAAGCAAGGAGCATTTTCACTACATTTGGACTTTTTTTTTTTTTAATTAATGTTTGGATTTTGTAATCTACAGAGATCTTCTTCAACCCACAATGCAAACAACTGAGCCTGACAAGATGTCACTGGAAGTAAGATTTTGCAACACTGCAGCTTGGCCATGACAGTTTGTCAGCAAACAGCATGAGAAAGAAGAGTAACACCTCAAAAAACAATGTAAGACACTTTAGAGAGAGTAATTAAGGACCAGTAATTCCTCACCATTGGAAAGGAAAGTAGACATATGTAGACAGTAAGAAGATGAAGAAGGTCTTGTGCCCTTACTGTGGGAAGATAAGTGGACTAAAAGAATCAGAGGAATATCTAGGGTCCTAAAGTTTGTTGAGTGCATAAATTTATTAGATCCCAAATCATATCTTAGCTCTAATATTAAGTATTACTGAAGAAGATTGTGTTGTTTTTCCATAAGACTCCTGAAACCTTTGATCATGACTGAACACTTTTAAAACATCTGGTTTTGTTTGCGCACAAGCTACTTTCTTGATAGCAGTCCTCTCCTGGATCGAAATCAATCAGCCTTTAAAACTACAGGTTCAAAAGGTGTATTACTTTTCTTTTTCCTTTTTTTTTTTTAAGTTTGTAATTCAAAAGCACTTTTTATGTGGGAACATACTCAAAGCAATATGCTCTTATCAATGAAACCATACTTAGTAAAAAACATGGAACAGTTTCTTCTCTAATATTAATAAGACTTTATTCAGAGGAAATTCAGAGGCAAATTCATGCCCTTTTTCCATTGAATAACAATGTACTTCCCTTACAGCTTCACAAGAATCCTCCTTTGAGTACTGCTGCACCTCCATTAGTTTGTGCCACCCAAAAGTGTAGCAGGGAAGACCCCCATTTACTTCTCCAAGGGTCAGAACCCTGATCATAACACCATACTCCTTCAAACTGTTGGGGTTTTGCTGCCTTGGGTAGATGCCAGTTCTCATCTGCAGTCCATACTTGAACTTAATTGTAGTCAGACCAAGTACTGACTACTGGCTTGTCTATATAACTCTTTCATTGCTATGGACAATATGAACTGGTGATTAGTGGATCTCTTGGGTGGCCCTAGTCTCCAGGTCTGGACCTGCTCCACACTTCTAGTCTGGGTAGTGTGTGAGGGAACCACATTTCAGGGAATCATGACTGACTCCTTACTGTCACTGTCCACTTGCAGCTGCCTTTCCTCATGGAGCATTACGCTCCCTAAGATAAAAGGAAAGAAATCTTGAAAGCGTTGTGTGAGCTTTTCATGGTGAAACCTGGTGATAAGTAAAAGAAGGTCAGAAAATAATCTGCATTTATGGGACACCCTGGCAAAATAGACAGCCTCCTATAGCAACAGAGAATGAGAAATGTGCACATATGTCATGAAACAACATTGCTTTTCTGTTTGGCCCAGCCCAAGAACAAGAATAGCTGAGAAATTCAACCCACTCCAGTTGCTTCACAAATAAATGACAAATGCAGGGGCAGATCACCAGCAAAATTACTTAAGTAGAGGGAAAAAAGAATAAGATAATTTGCAGGTTTACCCAATAGTAGGATTAGACCTGTGCCAGTACAGCAAAAAAGACATACATTTCCCAGGCAAAGCTATCTGAGCCTCCTTGCAGATTTGTCTCTAAAACATGAGAGAACACAACAGATGTATGTTACATTGAATAAGCAACATACACATTTAAATCATATTTCTTTGTGTGGTGCAGCAGGGAAAAGTCTCCTTTTCTCACTGGTAATTAGATGGTGCAGCAGATGGTGAGGCTTACTGTACTTGGTAAGGTCCATTAAAGGAACCCAGACTGCCAAGTGATTCTTCATTAGAACAGTCCTCTTAAAGTGTACCTAGGTGCTTTTCCTAGGATTTAAGAAACATTCTTTTGCACAGTAATATACTGCTAAAATCATTACTCTCATTCCTACTGAATGGTTTTCCTTCTGGCATCAGGAACATTATTCTAATCATAACACTCAGAGGCACCAAACTATGTATACACGGCCAGGTATTAGCTCTGTTACTACCCAAAATAGCTTTACAATTCAAGTAAAAGAAAAAGACATTATAATCATTGTCCATATCAAAAACAAAGGCAAAGATGTTATATCTTGTTAACACAGCTAACATAGAGCTATAGACAACTGGGCCTTAAATTCAGATCTCAGACTGCTTAAGCCAGATACAAGCAAATTTCTCAAACACTAGTAACTTAGCCTTTTCAGCTTCAGCTCAAGCCACTTTATTTTGATAAATCAACTGTAAAAATTAGCCATACCCTTCCTTGAGAGTTTTCTCTTTTGTTCCTTTTTGCTTGGCTTTTTTTAAATTATTATTTTTAATGTTATATGTTCTTTTGGCTCTGTGAGATTATAAAGAGGTACACATAGAGATGTGAAATGAATGGTGGTTGCTTCCTCCCATGCTCATTGCTTGGGATAAATTAGAATTCATGTCACAGGGTGAAAAATAATAATCTCCCTCTATGTGAGTCACCCAATTTACTAGGGCTTGGGTATAAACAAAGAATTTTCAATATTCCCTATGTAGCTGTCATATAAGTTTCTCAGGGGTGATGGACACTAGAAACCAACATTAATCTTTGCTCTTTAATCTAGTCATCAGAGCACTCTGCTAATAAGTTTTTTCCTCATAATGGAAGAGGAAAAGCAATTCTACCTTCCCTTAAAGAGTATATGAAATATACCCATAGCTACCACTCAGTGGTCAGTACTCCTTCACTTTGCACTAGAACAATTTTGTTCAGAATACAAATTCCCTACTTGTCTTTGCCTCAGCTTCTCCCTAAGTCATACATGCTCCTACATAAGTATTGCACAATGCTACTAGCAAATAGTAGGAAGAATCATATCATATGCCCAGAACCACACTGGCACTTCTGGGCACTTTGCCAGCCTCAGCACCCGCTCCTGGGACACAAGTGTTGGCCCTTCTTTTTGCCACCTCCACAGAAACAGAACAGGTGCAGATGCATTTCACACCCGGCCTGTGCCGACTGAGTCCAGACAGGATTACAGATCTGACATTCATGGTGTACACATTTGCTGCAAAGGGCCTGAACGTGAACTTAACAGGCCAGAGAAAGATGTGTGTGATTATTTGCAAGCAAACTACTGTAGACAACTGTACAAAACAGAGTAATGCACAGAATAATGGCCTTGATACAATAATTCAAAATGTGTTATAGATTCACATGCCAAATATGCAATCGCTATTTCAACTATGCAAATAAGGACCCTACAGACATATGTGTGTGTCAAACAATCAATTTGTATATAATGCAAAAAAAAAATAGAAAAACCACTAGAAAAAAAATGGATTTCTGAGTTAATTATTAGCATTATTTTTAATGTCAAGATTTAGGTTCTGGACAGTTATATTTTTGTTGAGGAACATGCTATTATTGGATTGTTTTGCTGACTGAATAAGGCTCGTGATATTTCTGAAACTGGGCTGGACTTACTGCTGGAGAGGTTAAGGATCCTTGGCTACCCGTTAATGTTTAAGGAAAAAGCCAAAACCTATTGAATGATTTTTCAAACTGAAGAAGTTGAAAGACTTGTGATCTAAAAGGGCTGGAAATGTAAACACTGAATACATATCTCTATCAGCTGTACAGTAGCTTAAACCAGTATTGCACTGTGTGTTATCAACTTACTCTCTGGGGTAATTCAGAAAGTACTCCTTGCAAAAGGAATTTCCCCACCTACCTTGTCTACAGTTCAAGTTGAGTTTCTGTATTTTCCATATTTCTCTGATTTTAAGACTGCTGTCTCTCCAGCGAAACTGCCAAATATAGGTGTAAGGGAATCATCACAACCACAGCCAGGACCCTGAAGGAATTGCAATAAGCTCCTCACTCAAAAAAGCATCCCTGAAAAACAGACCAACACACCAAAGAAGCAGATACTGGTTCATAAAGAACCGCTCTGAGCAAGGTGCCCAAAGGCAGGAATCTTATGCTCAGTTCTTCAAGGTTCTTTATGTGACCTTAAGCAAATATCAATCATCTCAGCCACAGAGCAGGGGGGATGTGCTGGGAGATTAGCAAATGATTAGGGCATTGAAAATATAAGCAAAATTACAACACTGTGTGGAAGTATGCCTGTATACTACCAGACAAGTGTTAATGGCTGCATTTTCTTCTCTGGGTTTTATGTTCATTGCTTTGCTTTGAGTCTACACATTGGGAAAAAAAAACTCTTAAACACAGAGACACATAAACCAGTACATTTTTTTTTCAGTAGTCTTGGTTTCATACACTAAACAGTAAAGTTTTACTCTAATGCTGATGTAAGATGGGTGGGGCTAAACATTACATGGCAGACAGGAACTTCAGGATACCACAAATGCTCATTTTTTGATCTTTTGTGCATCTCTTCCCTTTGGCTTTGATTATAAAATGTAATATTGAAGGTGTTGGGATTTAGAGGAGGTGGAAGTTCTTTGGGAGCCTGAAGATTTCTAAGTATACCAAACCAAAAACTTAGAATTCAACTGCAATTCAAGTTGCAAGCTCCTTAATGTAAGACTATAAAAGTGGCGGTGTTTGGTAAGAGCATAGGTTCATTTAATCCACTGTGTTTTTTCCCATGAGTCACATATGAAAGTACTTTAGGAGGGACATAAAAGTACTTCCAGTTTTTTCTACCCAACAAATTTCTGCTCAGAAGGGCACTGAGCTAGCTGGGGTTTCTACAGCTGCAGTAATTCTCCATGGGTTTCCCTTCCATGAGCTTCCTCAGTCTCCCTTGGGACACACAGGAGCCTCTAATATCCTCACTAACAAAACAGTTCTCTTGCCTTCTGTGCAAAAAACAAACACATGGTGTTTGTCTTGATTATGACTCTTTCAACCACCAGATCACAGCCTCTTGTTCCCAGTCTGGAAGAGATAATGAGCAGCAGATTCTTCTCTGCCCAATCCACACGCTGCCATATTTTGTAGACCTTTGCCACAAATGACCCATTGGATCACAATAATAATGTTCTCAGTTTTAGTTTCTGCTCCTTTCCTCATATTTGTAAAAATCTGAATTGCTTTTTGACTGATACCAAGCATGAGTTCGTGTTTGCAGGGAAACATGAGTCATAACCTCAAGATTTCACTCCTGGGTGATGATGGGAGCTCAGAGCCCATCTTTTCATATGCAAAGTTAAGTTTGTTTTTCCCATATGCATGACTTTGTATTTATCAATTTTGAGTTTCAGCTGCCTCATTTAATAAGTGTTCTGCTTTGTATGAGCTATCCATTACTGTCTTCCAGAATATTCTTGTTTACTACTGTAATTTTTTCTTTGTATTTAAAAGAAACATAATTTGTTTTTCAATAATAATTGCGCTAGCAGTTTCCACAATACATTATTAATTCAATTACAGAATAAGAAGCAACACATTGTATTTTGAAGTAGAATACTTCATTTGCTGGGAAACAGAAACATCCTTAGAGCTAAGTTCCAAAATTTACAAAAATTTTTAATGTTGTCTTCACAATCATAGATAAGAAAATGCCACATGCATTATGGCACGTGGCACTGTATTTTAGTTTCTAAACATATACATTTTTTGAGACTTTCTTTAGGCACGACTACATGGGAGATGAAAAACATGTAACTGATACTCCATTACCTGATACAGAATTTGCTGACTTGGAACAAGCAGTTAATCAGTGATAAGTGTACATAAACATTAAATAATACTAATGCTTACTTTATCGGTTTTTACTTTAAGGTTGAAGAGTAGAAGTTTTCTTTTTGACTTGTTCCCATTCAAGATATAAGAAAATTTCATCACAATTATGTTTATCTTTAGAAATGTAAAAAGTACAGGTATCTATATCAAAATAAGTCCATTATTTTATCTCCTTTGGTCATTCAATAATAATTATTTTTCTTGTACTATACAAGCCTAAAGACAGTAAGAAAAAAGATAAAGAAGATTTAGACAGAAAGCAGAGTGGGAAGACTTTCAGCTACCACCAAGATAATTATTGATCTGTTATTTTTGAAAGTTCTATTTGTTAATTGTGAATTAATTCTTCTGGTATTAACACTCACATGTATTTTAAGCATATTAAAAACATATTCATTATTCCAAGGGAGTGAGACATTAATCCGACTTTGTCTGTGTGTCATCTTCCAATAGAGCAATGTATTTTTCCATTTACTTTATTTGAGCCACAATTCCACTCAAGACTGAAAAGTCTGTAAATTTTAATCTGCAGAAAAATCTGGGAAAAAGATTTTTTATTAAATACAAGTAAAACTGCAATTGTAAGAAACTTCTCTCTGAGCTGTGCTCTAGCAGGGAGAGAATACATACCCATGTCCTACAGGTAGATTCCACTCAGTGTTCCCGGACAGAGGACTTCTCTTTGAATCTTCTTTTGACAAAGAAACTTCAGAGATGTATCTACATTTGGAATTACGTCACAAAGGTCCAACTGCTATGTGGAAGGTGACAATAAACTCTGTAAGCTAGCTTTGCTATTCACTCTTTTTTTCTTGTAAGTGGGCATATAGAATAACAGAACCACAAACTAGTGCCTAATAAAGGAAAGGGAAAAGTATTTGACTTCAAGAACCAGAGAAACCTTTCTCAGTTTGATTAACCTATTAGAGTAAACAGAAGGGGGTTTAAATAAAGTATCTTTTTCTAAAGAGTTTGATGAAAGTGTTTTAAATTAACACAGATCTATCACATATCTGCATTCCCAGATAGCTATGGAGGTAATGGATATCAAGCATTTTATCTTGGAATTTATACTGATATTTTATATAAAAGTTGGTTTAATGGGAAGCAAGACCATTTTCAAAAGAGCTATTTATCTTATTGAATATTAAAACTCAGAGAGGAATTCATTACCGTCAATGTTTAGAAGAGATGTGGAGATCAGTCCTACTGAGCTGCTGGTGTTATCTCTAGAGTGGAAAAGGCTTTGTTCATTGCTGGGGAAAAGCCTGCTATGCACTTTCAATAGGAAGCAGGTTTGGACTCCTTACTGAAGGCATCATACTCAGCCCTGAATAGCACCTCTTTACCTGTGGTCAGGAAAACTAGAAAGAAATTATAAGAAAATTCTCCTCCCTTAGAAGAAAAGCCAGGAATAGTGTTATATGTCTACATAACTAGATATGGGACATCACACATCAGACCCTGTACTTAGATAAGAGGGTGAGGAAGCTGCAGTCCCGAAGGCAAGCAGTTCACATAGTCACAGAACTAGGAGTGCTCCAAGAAATACTCATGGGAGTACGTCTACACAATAAATCCTGGCAGACAGGGTCTCATTCAGCCCACACTGCATTATAAAAGACAATATTAGCACAGATTAAGGAAGCCAAAAAGTCCCATCCTTTGGCCTCAGAGCTGGACAAACAGGACCATAAGCATGTGTTTCTTTCTATTTGAATGATGCCAAGAGTGACATCCCACAGCTAATGGCATACAACATAGCCATTCCCAATGAAGCAAGACACATTCTTTCCAATGTATTTCAATGGGGTACCAAAGGTGGTTTGCTCTCTGCTGCTTCACTGTGCAAATGTCTACACCATGACCAGCCAGCTGTGTCTACAGCACAGCAGGAAGGGCAAACCAAGGGGTCTCCTCAAGACACATGAGAGAGGGAGAGCATCTGCTCCCCAAACTTGCAGACAGCTCAAATTGATTTGTAAATTTGTTTGTCAAACTCTGACAAAGACATTTAAGCCTTAAAAAGAAAGAAAATTGGGTCCATGAAGTTATACTGATGAAAACAGACCCTCAACATCCTGTGAAGTCAAACACCTTTGACTTGCCAAAATCACTTTGGCTTTAGATGTGGCTTCATATTGTTTCCTGAAGAAGTCAGTAAACAGACTGCAGCTACATTTAACTAAGATTTACTGAGAGTAGATGACCAAAAAGAGGGAGAAAAAAAGAAATTGTGGAAAATGCTCTCAAAGACACTGTCAGGCCCCTGCATGGGCCAAGGGCTCCCCAGGGCCCATGGGGATTTCCTTGAGTCTGTCCAAGGGCAGGTCCTGGCAGCTGAGACCCATTCCACCCCCTCAGCCAGGGCAGGGCAGCTAGAGGGCACAAGACCAGCCCCAGTCCCAGGCATAGGGCACCTGCCTGAGGACAGGGACAGGCTGGGACGTGAGCCTAAAGGTGGTCCTGGCTCAGGAGGTGCAAGGCTGAGCAGAGCAGGGCTGTGAGAAGCTCAAATCAGCTCTTCTGTGGCATCACTGGGACAGGGGCTGATGGCTCTGGGGGACTGACATGGATGGGCTCCTGGGCTGTGGGCAGGGTGGGACGGCTCCAGGGTGATGAACACAGACAGACAGAGCTGCAAGTGTCTCAGGACAAAGCAGACACAACATGCAAAGTCCTGGACAAGTGGCTGCTCTGGGTGCCCAGCTGATCAGGCCAGAGGCTTTTTGAAGGATGGGGGATACCTGAAGCTGGGAATCCCCTCAGCTTCAGCCCCACTCTTCAGCAGTACCAGTCCCACTGTTGCTGTTCTCTGTCTTCAGCACTTGTGCCAGCTTCTCACACTCAATCTGTCCATTTCGGGCTGGGGGCTGCATCATTCATTGGCACATTCAAACCTCTCTTCCTAGCTCTGCACTGACTCACCTCATCCCTTTCCATGTTTCAATCATCCCTCCTCATGTTCTGTAAGAAATATAAAACCTGTTTCAGCATACAGAGACACAGCTTCTGAAGCTTCCAGCTTCATTCTGTTCCCCTTGCTTACTACACATCAATAGTACCCTTTATTTCTATTTGAAGCTAACTGAACTGTATGGAAGTGTGGTAGATCACCTCCAAATGATCTGCTCACTTTTTTTCACTTTTCCACAGGGTGAGTTTAGTTGTTATCAGTTGTGGTCATTGCCTCCCTCATTAGGCTCTAACTTTACATGTAAACTAGTTCATATGTTTGTGTGCATTTTAAATCACCATTTGGCCATCAATGACAAGCCTCAATGAGTCCCTCAAGCCAAAAGACCTTCAGATAGTGATAACTTTTTCATAATTAATAATTTCTTGCAGCAACGCTTTTGATTATATCATGTCCTGCCAAAAACCAAAATGCCTTCCTCAGTCCTTTTAAAAAAGTTAGAGGCACACACAACCTTGCCTAGGTAGGACCAGCCTCTGAGGCTGGTGAGCATGGGCAGCCTGTGGCTGACTGCAACTGCTGGTGCACACACAGGGCTTCATCTCCTGGCCTGCTGGGATCCACTCTGCGAAAATCCCCATGGCAGCTGGAGCAGCAAAGCAGTGCTTAAGCAAAAGCTACAGCATTGAGGTTGTGGCCTATGTTAGGATCACTTGCTTTGCTTCCAGCTCAGGAAGCCCACTGATCCTTAAACAAGATGTACAAGCCTGGGAGTCTCCACCACTTATCCACTTTGTTTGCTTACAAGAGTCTTAGGGTCATTACACACAATTCCTCTATCAGTGCAGTAAATCCCACACAAAATGGCAGATGACATTATAAATACTCCAGAGCCGTAGCAGTCAAACTTTATGTGCATTATGAAATTATATTTCCTTTCCTGATGAACATTTTCCTAATGGTGTGTTTGAAATGTAGATATAGCTTTATTTTACCAGAACAATTGAGCTTGTATTTCCCAGGCAGTGATGCACAACAACAAAGGCCCCAAGAGACCTCTCCCTAGGTGCACTTTATAAATGATCCATCACAAAGAATGAGTTTCAGTCTCTTTTCAGATATGCTCATCTGTTCCTTCATCTCTTCTCAAGATGTGTTTTAAAGAGTTGAGGAAAGGATAAAGATGTTTGAGTCACATTATTATCCTATGTTCTTTTATAGCATAATATGTGCAAGGTTCCAAAAATGGGATGTATACTGTGAACTGATCTCTTTACTGGCCTCTCACAGCACTATGGGAAATTAAGATAAAGCTAAGCAAAGCTTGAAAAAAAGTTTTTATTTTTGCCTTTAGAACATCCTTCTAAATTAAGAGCCTTTTAATTCAATTTTAATGCTGGAAGAACAAGATCTGCATTGTTCACATCTGCTCATTAAAGTAAATTAGAACATGTTTTGGGGGAAGAAGATGCAAAATGACTGTCCTTCCTGTGCCTTCAGTTCTTCCACTCATTCATTACACACCTATCAAGGCTCAGAGAGACCAAGGCAAGCAAGTACCAGCAGCAGTTCTTTCCCTGTGCTGGCATGACTTGCTCAACCAAGCCTTACCCCATACCTGCAGCATTGGCCCTTTAGGAAAACAGCAAGTAATCGGGCTGTGAAAGACAGTATAGCACAGCACACTTACAAGCAAAGAAAGACTGTGGAACACCCATTGCTATAGTTTGGTTCCACACAGAAATGCAGTACAGGGATTCTTAGGGCATGCTGAGCTAAGCCAGAGCCCCCACACTCACTGTAGCTACGTTGCTCCCAAATGTGTAGGTCTTGCAGAGACACTCAGACACACCTCTGCTCCTGGGGTTCATTATTTTAAAAATTAAATGCTGCTTTTTTCTGTCTGTTTAATATGCCCTTGTTCACCCCTTTTCATTTGCCTGCAGAAAGAAAAGAGGTTTATGAAAAAGTAGTTAAACTTATTTGATTCAATCCATATTGGGAGGGCAGGAAATTCTCTAAGACAGCAAAAATTCTATGGCTCAATGTCCATGTCCCTTACTCTGAATATAGAGTACTGAAAAACAGTGCTGTACCTTGATGCATCCTTTGCATTGTAAATTTCTTTTATAGTACCTTAGCAGCTAAATGTAAAGGGATGTAAATGGAAATTAAGCAACATGCTAGAGAAGCCAAAGGTTGGTTTCTAGAATTTTCCCAGGGTTCACATGCATCTTGTATAAGATTTCCTTTTTCTGATGCACTACATGTCCAATGGCAATCACATAGAAGAGAATTCCAGGCATACACACAGGGGTATTATGTCAGCCAGATTCCATTATCCTTTATCCTTGTGTCATAAGGATAGGCAATGTTTTCCTTTTACTGACAGGAGAGAAGTAGGACTGTTGCATGGCCATAACCACAACAGTCACTTTTGTCTATCCCTTGCCCCCAGTTCATTGCCTCTCTAGATATGATTTTAGCCCTTTTGTCATGCAGCCTACTTATTCAGATTTCCTCTCCTCACTTTTTGTGCTGTCATATATACATCAGACATATATTTCTCACAAACACATTGCACTGTTCAATCAGGCAAGGAAGAAAAAATGCCAGAAATCTTTGGGGAGATTTTGAGGATGGGTGAAAAAAGGTCACAGGCACAGCAGAGGATCAGCAAAGAGCAGAAGATCAGCACAGAGCTTGTGGTGTTAGCCTGCAATCCGATGTTTTGTCTCAGCACTCATTCATCATACATAAAGCTTCCAAAGTGAATGGCATCACTCTGAAAAGACAGGAGAATCTGTGGTTCTAAAGACAATATAGCTGAGGAAGAGGGGTGGTATTAAAATAATACTTATTTATTGCCATCCTCACTTTATTTGCTTTCTTCTCCATGTGGTGCTTGTGCAAAATCAGCACTGAACTAAAAAGAATCTGATTTTTGACCCTATGACAATGACAAGGCACTCAACCATGGCAGAGGCATTTTATAAAAGCTCACTATAGCTACAAGGATTGTACAAAAAGCTCTTCTGAGTTAAGGAAAATGAAAAGTCAAGACTTCTTTGAATTGCAAGTTCTTCAGTTCATATTTAAAGTAAAGCATATAATTTTATATTGGTGTTATTCAAAATTTCTAGGAAAAAATTAGTAAAAATAATCATACTGAATATCAATCTAGTGTTTCAGTTTTCATTCTGCTAAGATGAAAAATCATTAAACACTGTTGTATAAGGCTGTATTTTTGGTTCAGAACAGTGTGTTTTACTATTTATCTTCCAGTAAATTTGCCTATGTTGAGTCATGTTTTAATGTATAAGAAAATACATTAGTACAGAAGATTTACTTCAAGGAGATATGAGAATATTAACTTCTACTTTACAAAGATACAAAGTTCTCTTGTATATCATGGTAAGCAGTGAAATGAAATGTTATTATACTGATATTAAAAATACTGTGAACTTATATACACACCAGAAAAGAGAATATGATGGTCTTACTTGATACTCAGAAGAGCCCTGCACACCTGATCTAACAATGTGAATTGAAGGAAACTGTAGACATACACTCATATAGCTATATTATTAGCTTGCCAGGCACTAAGCAGAGTTGGCTTCATGGCCACGAACTGTGGGAATGTGAAGGAATGGAACACCAATTTACCGATTTTCAGTAGGAATACATAGACTTGAAAAGAGTTAACTTTGTCATCTTCTTTGTAAATTCTGCCATTAGGAAAAAAGGAGGGTCATTTCCAAATAGAGGAGATCTGATAGACACAGAGTTATGCATAAAAAAAGAGCAGACTTGTTACAATTTTAACAAACTTTGAGAGTAGAAGATGAAAGGAACAGAACAGAAACATTTTCACTCAACAAACATTTGCCAATTCTCCTTTCCCTAAACATTTGGAAGGCAAACTGCACCCTCAAAATGTCCCTTTAGAATTTTGCTTCATTTAATTTCTGTCCAGTGTTTCTTCACTTAACTTCTTTCAGTCAAAGCCATGGTTTCAGAAGTCTGAGTCCCACTGAGGAAAAGCTATTTTATAAAAAGTTAATGCAACTGAAAATATTAATAGAATAATAACCTTTAAAAAATCCTAGAAAAACAGCAGTCCAAAATGGTAGCCAGTATCAGCCAGAGAGAAGTTAGCTGTCTTCCAGAATGGGGACAAGAACAGAGAAACAAATCCCAGTGACTAAGACAAGCTCTCAGTGACACATCCAGAGAGGCCAAGTCAACAGGCTAACTTTGATCTGGCACCCCTGAGGGGTCCTGCACAGCTGAAAACATGTAGTCTCCCACAGACTTCCAGGAAACACATGGCCTGGCCAACCCAGCCTTCTGACGTGGAAAGAGTCTGGGTCCCACTCACTGCTGAGGGGTAAAAACACCAGCAAGGCTGTCACTTATACTTCAACACATCAGTGCCTTTATTCCTTATCACTGCGGTGGCTGCAGATTTTTTAAGTCAGATATCTGAGCAATAAAAGGAGGTGATGAAGGTCTTCCAGACATTTTGCTGCCAGGTCTTGACCATCCTGACTATATTTTCCTCTTAAAAACCTTGGTGGAGTTCCCATCTTCACTCCCCCTTGATCCCTTTTTCATTTACTAGGTCTCTCTCTACAACAGCAATTCCCATAAAATATCAGGGACTTAACTTCTGTATAAGAGACAATATCTAGTTTTTCATTACTTATAAATCCCCAAATAATTTTGTAAAACTAACCATAAAATTGTTGCCAGCAGATGAAGGGAGGTGATCTTTCCCCTCTGCTCAGCACTGGTGAGGCCACTGCTGGAGAACTGTTCCCAGTTCTGGGCTCTTCAGTAAGAGACACACATAAACATACTGAAGAGAGTTCAACAAAGGGCCACAGGGGTGACTGAGAGATTGGAGCATCTTTCATTAGGAAAATCGGACAGAGCTGAGACTTCTCAACCTACAGAACAGAAGTCTTGGGGAGGATCTCATCAATGTATGAAGGGAAGGTGCAGAAAAGATGGAGCTCTTTCTAGTGGTGCCCAGTGACTGGGCCAGAGGCAATTGGCACTAACTGCAACAGAGGCAGTTCCCTCTGAACATAAGGAAAATTTTTTCTCCTGTGAGGGTGACCTGGTCACAGGCTGACATGGGAGGTTGTGGAGTCAGCATCCTTCAAGAAGTCTAAACTTGGTTCTGAGCAACTGTCAGGTGGCCCTGCTTGAGCAGGTGGGTTGGGAAAGGTCCTCTCCAGTGGTCCCTTCTACCTTCAGCCATCCTGCAGTTCTTCTGCGAGAGATACTTCTAACAAATTCAAACATTTTTTTTCTAGATGCTGTGTTTTGACACAGGAAAAAGAGAGGAAACATGCAACCAGCAGTTCAAACGTGTTTCTTCATTGAAAAATTTTTCTGTGAAGAAAGTGTGATTTGGTGAAAGATTAAGTCCAAGGTGTAAAAAAATTCTCCCAAAAAATTATTTTGAAGTGGGAAATTTTTGGCGAGTATATATCTTAGAAACTACAGCAGTCAGCAATGGTACCAATTTAATAAAGAAATAAAGCAAGAGGTATTAAAAACAATTACAGTCACTAGAAGACTTTGATTTGTCTGTTTAAAAAAGAGCAAGTTACTAAACAACAATTGAACATGCTTCCTATAATGTCTATTAGCCCTTTGCACATTTCCAAAAATGCAAGATTTTGATGGAAGACCAACCCTGACCTTTGATAATGACTCATTATAATATGCTGCAAAGTTCTACTGCAGGAATGTGCTGTTATAATGTGACCTTCTTCCCATTAAATAATGACAAGACTTAAGTAATGTGCTTGTTCAAACTTCTACATTAATCAAATCCTAGCACATTTTCCTAATTCTGAGATTATCTTACAAGACAGAGAAAACTCATGCAACCAAGAACTTTACTATAATAGCACTCTGTGGTATAATGTGATACAGCCTCATTATTAGAGGACAAGGAGTAGGAATTTGCATGGCAAATTCTGCCTTAAAAAAATCCAAATAAAATATCTGGAATCTTCTGGAAAACAAATTTTACTGTTTTTTACAAGGTAATAGGCTGACACTCCCTCCCCCTCCCACCTTCCCCCCCCATTGTTCCACCTAAGATTTTTGTCAGTTCTTTTCTTAAATATAATCAAAATGGACCAGGTCACAGCCACTGTGTGAAAGCTTTAAGCCTCAGAGCCCTTTTATTTTTATGTGATTTCTGTGGACTCTGTGCAGGTTCTTTGATTTGTGACATCAAATATGAAATCTGAACCAGAACTAGTCCAAGCAATAGCCTAGTCCCTGCAAATATGGCTTTTCCAAACCAGTAAGTTAGCAATCCAAATGCATCATGGAAAAAAATAAAAATTAAAGGAAATACAAAACCCAAACTGTTTGTTTGTTTGTTTGTTTAAAAATAAGTCACATTATGAAAAATGTCATCTTCTGAGTTTCCTCAGTTATGTGGGATCCTGGCCACTAAAAAAGATTTAAACTTACTCAAAACTCTTTTCTTTAGAACTGTTGAAATACAAAACTCCTAAAACTGATCTTTTTACCTTCCTATGACCTACGGTTTCCCTCTCCCCCAGCAGCACTATTTTAAGATCAAGGCTGTCTTCAGCAAGCCAAATTCTAAACCATCATCTCAGGTTAGCAGCAATACCACTGGCATATCCATAGAATTAAACAGAAATTTGCATGAAGTAGGTCATTATTTCTTTCATGTAGGAATATCAAAACACACCTCACCGAAAATGTATCGAAATTACTTTCAAGATTTTAATATGACACCAACTATGAACTGCCCTTCTGGGACTAAACTCCACTCCTGAAAGGAGTTTGTTGAACCAATGCCTTCAGAATGTCTTACAGAAACAGATAACTTTTTTTCTTTTCCTAAACTACTTCATATATATGTTTTAACTTACACATTCTCTACTAAAATAATATTTCATCTTTCTCCAGATACCAAAGTATTGGTTTTCATGTTTTGTACCCAGGCATCTTCTTGAACAAAGCAGCTAAGGAGTGGTGCCTATCACCCAAGAGATGTGTTACTGCCTGGAGAACTGAAATGAATGGGTTTGGGTAGGGAGAAGGATTCTTACAGTCGGTCTATTGTGTTTGGTCTTGCCTTCTGAGTGCACTCAGCACAATACTGGTTCTATATGCTTAAGAACATCATGTTGGAGTACAAGAGGAATAAAATAACAAGCCTTTTGAAATACTGGAGAGTATCTGTAGCCTGCAGCAGAGGTCAGAGGACTTCAATGTAGTTTTTGCACTTTTTTTTTTGTAGTTTGTTGCCACATTTCCTTCTTCAGCTGGAAAATTCACTGTAAATTCAGCACATTACTCCTTACCTAACATGTTGCTCAGGAGCAGGACAAAGCTCTACTCCATCTAGGCTTTGGCCATCACCACTTCTCTCCCGTGAGTGATTGCCGTAATCTAGGAGAAGAAACAGTATGCACTGATGGATATATCCCAAAATCTAATTAGTTTAGCACATTAATCATTTATTCCATTCAGTTTCCTTTATATTTGCATCCACATGAGTGTTTGAGCAGCTTGTACACATGTATTAAAGAGTATATCATTGCAATGACACTAGGCCAAGGCTGAGTGTTACCAAACCATGGCTCTAGCTGACATCTCCTTGATGTTTGTGTTTAAATTAAAAGGTACTAGACATAAGTAAGAGGTGAAAAAGTAGCTCAGTTCTCTGATATTTGAAACCCAGGGCATGCTTGCAAGAAAGCCATTTGGCTGCCCATTTAGGGAGAACTTTTTAGCTCTGCCACATTATTCCTCCCTTAGGACTCTTCAAAACACAAGTGTTGCTGTTCTTGATGCCAACCCTAGGGCTTCAGAGGTCATGTCTACAGAAACAAGCTGTGGTCTGTATGCTGGAGCGTGTGAGTGGAAGCCCCATTAGTTCCTAGGAGAAAATTTAAGGATGTTACTAGCATCACCAAATGGAAAAGCAGAATACTTTTCTTTGGGTGTTTTTTTCAGCCTCTACTGATAAGTAGGAACTAAAGCAAAATGATCAACCAGTATTTCTATTGAGGGAGCACTGAGGAATGACTGATTTGCTTCTTCTTCCAATCTGCTTGTAGTTCTCCCAAAAAAGGTGAAGTGAATAAAAATGGCCAGAGGCAGATTCTCCTCAGCAGCAGAAAAAAGAACAAAAGATGAGGAGCTTTGAAAGCCCCAGAAGCCAGAGAAGAGACGTGTTGGGTGGACATACCAAGAGAAGCGCAGGAAGTGCCAGAATCTGTGTAGCAATGAGGAACATGGATGGAGAAGGGTAGTCAGCACATGCTTTTTGTTGAGTTGGGCAGGGGGCAAAATCCAAACTTGAAGAGAAGACAGACTGGAGCAATCCTACTAGACTAAATCACAGTCCTGGCAAAGCTGAAAGCAAAGTATTACACCTAAATCCAACTTGCAAAAGGCATGAAGCAATAAGCTAGGATGGTCAAAGAAGATGGCACTGATGACAGCCAGTCGGGGGGGAAAGATGACCAGAAAAGGGCTGTTTTCCTGTGCAAGCAAGAGTCAGAGAGATACAGATGAGCTGTAGATTTGGATCACAATGGAGACTCAGAAATAAGGTAGCAGTGGGTTAAATCTGCCAGACACGTTATAAAAGCATTCATCAAAAGGCACTTGCACAATTTTGATGATTTGTGAATGGTCAGGCTTATTTCACCCTTAGCTCATAATAACTGACTAAGCATTTCCAGATTTGGTCATTAAAGCAGATCATGCTTCTTAGCTTCTTGAATGCTATTACCTTAAGTGGATTACTAGGGAAAGAAATAGGGAAGCATTTCTGCAGCCCTAAATATCTCTAAAATGTGGAGATGAGCTTTTGAAAAGTTTGCAACTTGCCTTAATTCAAATGCTCTTTGTGATGTCATTGACATTGCATATGGTTCAAAAATATACTAAAAAGAAAGCAATGTCATTATTATCCTCATCAAGGCAAAACCTCAACGGGACTAATCCAGATGTTACTCAGTTTCTAGTTAATCCAGCTGATGTTTCATCTAGGTTTGTGATAGCCCGTCTTTGTAGTGCCAGCAGAGTTTTTGGTTACCATATGGTTGGCAAGTGTGTAACATTCATTAAACAAATACATTTTGTAATTAGGACACCTATAGTCAATATGAAGTATATATGTATGGCCTTTTCATTAGATTTTCTGGGTTATATGTGCCTTAGCAACAGAAAAACCCTTGATCATCTTAGTTAGAGGCACAAATGACCAGTTCATTACAATAGAAATACATTCATGAACTCTGTAGACAATCTTGGTACTCATGCAACTTCTCCAACAAAGCACTAATAGCCTAAACCCCAAAGGAGCAGAGGCTATGTAAGAGAAGACAGTATCTCCACTAGTTTGTAGCAGTAACTACTACTACAAACCAGTTGCTGTCTAGTAATGATTCCTGAAGCAACAGACAACAAACTCTCCAGAAAAAAAACCCTCAAGTATGCTACTGAAGATAAATTGTAGCAAAAAGTTTGAAACAAGGAAGAACAGGGTGGGCGGGGAATCATCACTGTTTCCTTGATACCTTAAATATACCATCCTTGTTCATAAGTGCAAGTTCTAGAGGAAAAAGTGTATGTTATTTCAAACTTATTTTGTGACCTAGACAGACAGCGGGGAAATAAAATTGATATAAGTAAACTCACTCAGCAAGTCGTAATTGAAGCTTTTCACAAGATGACTAAGAGCAAGTTATAGCACCTTCTCTAACTGGAAACTGATGGAAGCTTATGAAACACACAACCTAAACTGGGGAAAGTCCTTGAGATTTGCTGCAGGCTTCACTTCACCATTCATTGTGTTGTCACAGAAAGTGGTAAAGTTTCCTTAGTCATAATGAGTAAACAGAAGAACAAAGGATTTGGGATTAATAACCAGATAGTTTGTTGTGATTTGGGGATTCAAAAGAATCTCTATGTCTAAAAAGGGATTGTTTTATTGTTTGGTGTGCCCTGAAAAAAAAAAAAAAGGTGGGAGGGCTTTATTCTGTAAATTTCTGTATGTTGTTTAATTTGCCCTTTTCAAGAATTAATTTACTGCTTACATTCATTTATGTTTCAATCATTCATTCATATACTATAAAGTGTTATTGTTCCCTCCCCATCCTCAAAGGATTGTGTTGTATAGCTAATGCAATCAATACTTCAGTCTGAGGGGATAAACTCTGTCTCAGATTTCCTATTGTTTTGTGGTTGATTTGATTTTATCTCAAACTACAGACGTATCAAGCAATATTTTGTCTGCTTGACAGGTCTATTCCTGGGATATTTTTTCCTTCTTCATTGTTCGGACTGTAACCATTATTTATTTTCATTTCCTAATTAGTGTTTGGCTGACCCAGAGTCATGTTATAGATGTGACAAGAGTTATTTTTATTTTTTCTTCATCTAGGCTGCAACTAATTTAAAGTGAAAATGTTTGTGCCAATCAAAGACACCGCTAATAATATTTTAATAATAAATATTCATAATTAATTTACTGAATAAGCTCATTTCAAATGCAATTAAATTGGCTTAACTTTTAACATATGGTTCAACCTATTTATATTGAATACTTGTAGTCAGCTGAGTTCCTAGTAAATAAAAGACAGTCAACCAAGGTGGAGCCCCACTAAAATTCCTTTGAATTAAAAATAGGGTACACTAAAACTAGGCACACAATTTGATAAAAAAATTAATTTTGTTTTGTTCTGAAGCACATACTTTCTAAGAAAAAAATCAGTATGCTAAGGTAGGGCTGGAACCTGCTCTTCTGCAGCTTCTTTAGAGACAATAGACTGTAGTTTCTTGTTCCTGAGCATACACAGTTATTCTCAATCTGTATGCCTGAATTTTCCTTAACTCATGGGAAGAGCAAATAATTGCAATAAGGCTAATTTTATTTCAGCCTTATTCATTTCATCTTGATGTGCTTGTACCTCTTCTTGTCACCTGCCTTATAGAAGAGCATTCTATAACACTAGGCTGCAACTGTGCAAAGAATTTAGGAGAAGATCCTTCAGCCATTCAAGAGATATCACACTATTCTCCATATTTTCCAAAATATATCAGGCCTAAATAATCCAGAAGTTCACAGCTAGAGATGTTGTCATTCCAGAGTTTTATGACAGATTCTTACTTTAAAAAACCTGGAAACAATAAATGTGCAGTTCAGGGACTTCTTGTTTTTCTGTGTTTGATGGCATTGTCATACAGTGAGGAAAGCAACTCTTATCTGACTTAAAAAATTTTCACAACTCTTTTTTAGATTACATTGTCAACATCTTTATCACTTTTGATAATCAGACCTATCATGAAACTACAATTAATTTTCTTGGTCTTTGAAAATTGCTGTTAAACATTACCGTTGATAAAGGTGATCAAAACCAATCCTTTACTGCTCTCAGATTTGGCTTATAATTTCAGTTGGAAATTGTGTCATTTCTTTAGTAGAAATGACATAAGAAAATGGAGGAGGAAAGACTGGAAAGTTAAAATTTGACTTCTGAAGAATCAACATGTTCCAATGGCATTTCAGCTTTTTGTAGTAAAATATTTGGTTTCCATTGTAACTATTAAGAGTGATACCATAATAAATAAATTAATAATTTTGTTTATGGTCAAATAAGTCTGTCTAAAAGTAGATTCTCAAAACCACCTATCTGCACGTGCATTCATATTTTGGTTGTAGAACCAACCAACTTATTGTTTCTGCAGTTTTACTACTACCCATTTCACCAACCATGAGTGACAAAAGATGAAGAGCTTCATCATTGTGTACCCAAATGTAGTTTGCCTGTATAACTCAGAATTTGCCTCCCTGCCACAGAAATGAACCATTTTTATGATCTGAAGGGTTTTTATGATCTGAAGAGTTTTGAGGAACCATGAATGAAAATTCTATAAAAGCACTGGCTTAGCACAGAAATTCAGCCAAGTGTCAGGGTGTGCTCTGCACACTTCCAAGGAGTATCACAGTGCAGCACAGGAGAGCATTTTCCATGGAGTTTGCCTCATTTTCATCCATTGGCATCTCATTCCTGGCCTCTGTAACCTGCACTTAGGGACTTTTCTGGCTTCAGCATGGGTCTTCTCCAGGTGCAAGAAGTATGGTGCTCTCAGCTTAGATATGTATAGACCACTACGATAAAATGACAGAGAAGAGTAGGAATTTTTTATAAATAAATGCAATTTGAGCCAGTGATAGTAAAAATCTAGGGTTAAGCATGTGAGCTACTTAGCTTCATGGCCAAAACCCTAAATCCATGGAGTCTCCAACTCCAAAAGTAGTTCAGTCAGAACAGGAACCCATCTGAATACAGACTGCTGTAAATGCAGGACACATTTGGACTTCAAATGTTAAGTTGGAATACATTGTCTGAAGGAAAGAAAAAATCCATTATTTGCTGTCAAAATTAAGGAACAACAATACAGTAAAATTTCTTGGTGACCTAAACAAAGCTTGTTTTGTTTTAAATTGCAGTAATAAAGATGTCACAGGTGAGGGAGATAAAATTATTGTCAACATTTTAGAACACAATCTGTTCAGTCAAAAATTAAGATGCCTGTTCTATTACTGCTATTTCCATCTTTGAACCATGCTGACCCTTTATAAATCAGCCAGAGCAGAGAAAAAATGTAAGAACATATATTATTCTTTCTTTGTCAGAACCTGTTAGCTTTATGACTGTGTCAAATCCTGCCTTTTAGTATCTGGGGGGTTTATATATATTTAGTACATGAGTTTGATGCTTTTGTGTGAAACTGTTTTCATTTTGTGCTGTCGAGTATAATATCTGGAGTCATGCTTCAGTTGTTGTTGTGAATAAAGATTTACTGGGGAATGCTCAAATAAGGAAAAGCTGTCATGTTGCAATGACAAATCTAATGTGTGAAGCAATCACGTCCCTGAAAAAAATAAAGATTTATGTAGATATAATATCTTTAGTTACAACACTTCTATTGAAAGCTATTTCAGGACAGCTGCTATCCAAAGAGGCTTTCCCTGTTCTCTCACTTCATGGGGATGATTATAATGTTCTTTTAAAAGATTTTAATTTTTTCTTTAATCTCAAATGTACGTGAATACACACACACTGAGTCATATTCAGACAGATTAAGTTTTATCCAACTTTCTCTGCCTTATTAACAGAGAAATCCAGGTGTTTCTGATGATAGGTTTGAACCACTTGTGCCAAAATATAAAGTAACATAAAAGGGGAGCTGGCCTGTACCAAGGCTGCCTAAAGAATGTCCAAAGGCCGGGTAAAAAGTTTAGGGCTTAGACCAATGGGAATCCATCTACTAACTCCTTTGGATTATGATTAAATTTATGAGAAAAATTCATTCACACTATATAAAGAAGTCTACCTGCTGCAGAAAATATCATTATTCTTCAGTGACCTACAAGAAAACATATTGATGTATAGAAGTTTGAATATTCTCCTGCAATAAAAGTTGTATGAGTTTTTTTCTTATTGAGATGAACAGTTAATGACATTTGAATAATCGGACCATACATTCTGAACTTTAGGAATATTTGATTGAACAGCTGATAGGGACCTACCATTTCTGAGCACAAGCACCTGAAGGGCACTGGTTCACCAGAGGATGCGACTACAGTAAATGTTAGTTTATGTTTCTAAGGAAGCAACTCATTTCTTTTCTGTAAAATATGAGAGACTTTTGTCTGGGGAATATATCCAGCAAGGGGAATATGCTAGAGCAGAAAAGGCCTATCCGCTATAACCTGTTCTTTATCATCCACCAACTCCCTCAGCCAATTTATTGACTCTTGTTTATAGAAGATTGCTTTCCCTCATAAAAAGATGTTTTTTTCTCAAATGAAGAAGACCCCTTTTCAAGCATTTGGTCTGTTCTTGCTTCATGCTTTCAGCATTTCTCTTCCCTTAAACTGTACATTTTAGCCTCCAGGTTGCACAAATTTCGGTGTGTTCAATAAACTAAAACAATCTAAGTTATTACTCTTGGGTTACACAGTTTTGAGACCACAATGTTGCTATTGTGTCTTACCCTGGGAAATAATAGGCTTTTCGTACATTCAGTGCAGCAAAAGGCAATGGTGTTCACAAGAGAGCTACACTTACAATGGCCACTTAAGGCTTTCAAGCTGATGTTACTGCTCTGCTGGGTCTGAACTTTGAAATCAAAACATATTTAGCAGTGTCCAGTTCTGATCGTGTAAAATGCAGAAATAAAAAAAAATAAAAATGTGCTGCACTCAACCATGATATGACTGCAAAAATCTCAGAAGAGAACAGATAGAAACCAAATAAAATAAAAAAAGTCAGGAGGAAAAAATAATACCCTAAAGAGGTTTTACTGGCCATTAAACCTGAGGTGAGTTGTATAGACACACGGATTCTTGTGGGTGAGTGATATGCAGTTTCTCCACAGCCTGTGGCTAGAGCTGCTAATAGACACTGAGTACATCTCTAAATCTAAAAGGCTTTGCAGTAATCCCATGAGGCTCCCTTACCTCATGTCTCAGAAATTTTCTCATTCTCATATTGCATTTTCTTTTGCTATGATGTCTGTTTCAAAATGAAGCAACATTGGTTTTGTTTAAGTGGACTGATACTCTGGGTAGCATATGTGTAAGAACCAAGACCCTGCAGAATTATTTCAGCAACTTTGTTCAAGACAGTTGATAAAAAAAAATAATCATAATAAATCAACAGATTAAGACATACAGTAACTTTAGCCTTATGGTTTGATAGTGATTCTCACAGAACTAGTTAACAGGCTCCATAGGGCTTATAGCAGATTTTCTTGAAGACTTCAGAGAGCAAAAGAGGTTTAACAAGCATTCCTTGAAAAATATGACTGCCTGCAAAGGCTCATTCCCTTATGTTTGCATCTTGTTTGCTGGGTTCTCTTTTTTTCCCCTGCAATAGAGTCAGCAATCTTCATACAGACCAAATGAAGAAAGCCTGAAGTACCAATAGGCCACCAGACAAAAAGCAGCAGGAGGTGAATTTACATGTTCTGCCTCTGGGCTGGGCACTTAGACTTTCTTATAGACCTACCTTCCTCCTATAACAATGTTGTGTATGAGTGACAGGTACCATTCTGTGCCTTCCTGTCAATTGTCATTACCATCATTTTCTTTTTCATCCTTCTTCTTGCATGTGGCATAACACTTAAAGTACAGAACATTTACTAAGTCCTTAAAACACTTCCTGACTACTGACTTCCTTGTCTGACTCTTTATTGCATCTTTCTACATTGTGATTAGCTTTATCTAAATTCACTGAATTTTGATAGAAAGTGAGAACATTTGACAATATGTTTTCATTGTTTGGATCTTCCAGCTGATATGGATGGAAATTTTAAAAACTACCTCTTTAATGTTTCAGAATAGAAGGAGGCAAAATCTGTTATTCAAATGTGCATTTACTCACTTCTTTTTGCCCTTGACTGTACTTGTTGATTTCCCCCATTATATGTATAAAAATGTAAGTACAAAAAAGTGGGATACCTAATTTTAATGATCAGCAACTGTATACATTAAAACCCAGATGCCTTATTCATGACTCAACCCTTTTTTCATCCTTGTTGGTTGAAACTTAGTAACACCTGCAGTTTCAATTGCATTCTCATATCCATTTCAACATAAAGAGAAAGGAATGAGATTTACCATCAAGCATCTCACACTGGGACTGTTATAAATTTAATATTCATGGTGTTTTTATCTGCATTATAAAAATATCTGAGAATTTCTTTCCAAACAAAAGCAAAAGGTACCCTGTAAAGAAATAATAAAATAGTACTAAAATGACTGTTTTGGACAGGTGGTATAAATCAGTATAGTTTCACTAACTTCTACACAGCTTTTGAACTAGGAAAGCGGTTTTTACTGGTTTGACTAAAGAGGTCAAATACTTTTAAAGCAGCTATCATGAGCAGCAAGATGAACAATTCCAGGTTTAAATGCATTTGAGTAGTCCTTCTCCACCTACTACACGTGGCCTGAGGGAAGGGGATGGAAAACCATAAGACAAAGTACGGCAAATAAAACCAATAAAAGAAGCAGTATCTGTAGAATCGTGTTACATACATCTTTGGAAATCTGTAAAGCCCACTGAAAAGCAGCATTAAGCTGAGATAGACAAGGATGCACTCTATGAAGAGAAGCAAAGTAAGTTTTGATCGACAGGTTTATATGAAAAAAACCCTTAGTTTTACTGCCTTGGTTGCAATGAAATTATCGAGTCTTTGTCTTCTTCAGCTTTTATGAGATAGCTATGCTATAAAATGTGTCATATGAAATCTTCATAAAAACTATCTTGACATTTTATTAGAAGCTCCAGATCTGGCTTCAAAAGGAAATGTAGTTTCTCCATTCACAAAAATTTCTTCCTGATAGCACTCATTTTGTATATACTCTTTGCCCTCTTACCACTTGTTTACCAACTCTCCCTTTCTCCTTTGAGTTAGTATATAGTCAACATTTTATCGACAAATATCTTGATATGGAATAAAAATCTCCTTCAATTTAACCACATGCATTTCTGTTTGGTCTCTAGCAGTCATGTTTAAAAACACCTTCCTAGGAAAACCCTTGACAGATTCAGCAGAGACAAGGAGGGTAACAGTCAAAAGTACTTTTTAGTGAAGCATGTGAATGAAAGGTACATTGAGATGTTCAAGTGTCTGTTTACCCCTTCTTTCCTTTCTCTTATTCTTTTCCCCTTTGTGGGCAAAATTATTTCAAAACTCACCGACATTTTTTGTTCCACTGTCATAGCATTGTTGCCACAGCACTAAGAAAGATTGATGTTAGCAAAGCAAAAATAAAAAATCACTCATTAAGAGTTAAAAGGAGAGCTGCATGGTGCCAGACTGTACTGCATCTGTCTAGCACGAGGTTGCAGTGCAGTGCCCTGTAGCATCTGGCACTGGCCACTCTGAAAAAGGATGGTGGATTAGATGGATCATGGATGTAATCCACTTTGACAAGATCTATGTTCCTGTGACTCAAGGAACATAATCCAATTATTCAAAGGAGTGGGCATACCATATATGAAAACACAGACACTTGTGTGAAGTTTTCAGCTGAAGCAATATAAATGCAGTATTGTTGTATTTAAAGGTGTTGGTGAGACATATTTGTTCAGGTCTTATTTAAAAGTTCGTTTCAAACATGAATTTCTGTGTGTTTCTGCCAGGATTTTTGCTGAAATTGTAGAATAGAAAAAACATTACTCCTGCCACTCAGACTTATAGATTACAATGTTTGATGGACCAAAATTTTAATGACAAAGTTACAGTAAAGATGAGAACATAGATGTAAAAATTTAACTGCTGCATGATCCTGGTATTTTAGGAAAGCAAGCCCTCTCCACACCTGACTCTAAAGTGCAGCAGAGAATTTTTGTTGTTGAGTCAAATGTAGAAAAAAGCACTTTTGTTTTATGTCCTTTCAGCTTTTTCTTTTCTCTTCTTTTTTCTTTGGTGGTTTGGTTTGTTTGTTTGTTTTTTAAATTTATGTATTTATTAAGATTGAAGTCTGACATCACTCCTTAGTTACTAGAGAAAAACTCTGAACAGTGAATGGGTTCTCTGTGACCTGGTAAGACATGCAGCCTGATTATAATTTTTCATGTGGTTTGTAAACGGAGGAGAGTGTGTAGATTCCTGCATGACTGTAGCGCAAGGTGCAACCTCAGAGCAAGCACTGAGATCGGGTTTGGCAAACAAGTTATTGGGAGAAGGTTGTGGGTGGTGAGAAAAAGGAAGAAGGAAGGGTAACAAACAATATGAGTACATCCTCTATTTTCCCTTCAAAAAATGAAGTTAATAGTGAAGCATCAACTACTGTGGGTTATCAGATCATCTGCTAATTTAATCTTTGCAATTTCTTTAAGCACTCTAAGTCAGTTGTGAGTTGGCCCTTGACTTTAGAATCACTGGCTTTTTTTCTCATGCTATGTGAGCAATTTGCGATTTTAGAGGTGTAGAGTGGCAGATACTTATAACTATGCTTGCATTCAGCTCAATTTAAATTGTTCATCTTTATTCCACAGATTAAGCTCTCTACACACCATTCAGACGGTTCTTCTGTGCTTTTCCATACACTGCTTTCTCTATTACTGCTTTCTCAGAGTTAAATGAAACAAAGGAACTCCTTCTCTATACTCAAATCCCACCTTAAAGCTCACCTTTGTCAGAAAGTTGGTAAGCTGTTAATCAGCTAATTATGTCCATAACAAAGGATGGTTTAAGACTTTCTAAACATTTCCAGTAGCAAAATATGCATGATTTAATACTGTGCTGTCAAAAAGGATTTGCCAACTTAGAATGGTATATCTTCCTCACTTCTGAGGTGTCCATTTTGTTGTTAACACACATAATCACAAATAGTTATATAGCAACATCACTGAGGGAAAAATATTTACCATCATTAAAAAGGATCTATCATAAATTCCCCTCTGCACAGGGAAAAAAATTTAATTTAAATGGCAAATCAAAGACTTGTTTCTGAATATCCCATATGAGCCATTTACCTATTCAGGGATAGACAGTTGATAGATAGACTTGCAATCTGTGGGTCACAACCCTTTTGATTGCAGACCCACCAGTAATATCTGAAATAAGGTGTTAAACAAATTGTTATAATGAATAACAGAGAAGACATGAACCAAATCTGGATTTCATGAACCTCATCCCCTCTTGAAAATTTTTTTAAAATCCATTTTAAGACACCCTTACCCTTATACAAACATAGTCTAGGCTGTCTACCTAGGGATTAAGTAGACCTAACATGATGAGATCACAGGAGGCTGTTTTCTTGACATTTTAAATTAGCATTGTTACTAGTTTCAACAGACACTGTTGTAAATCACTCAAAAATACCCATATCAAAAATATCCGTAGTATTGACTGTCCACTCCTAAATCTTTTGGAATAAATCACAATTCGTACTGAGATAATGCAGCCAGACGAAAGATCTGAGATATAACTGGGAGACTTCCAGCAAGTCACCTAAAGAATACCAGTAATGCTACTTACAGTGGCACCACCACATGTTTTCCAATAATATCATGACCACAATTAATTATCATTTTTCTTGCTCCATCTGCCTGATGTCACTATTGTGTTCAGAACAGCAAACTGGGATATAACAATATGACTCCTCAGTGTCAAGAAGAAGGAAAAAAAAAAAGTTGTAAGCTTCTATTAAGTTCTAACCTAGTCTTCCTCAAAAACCTGGTATTTCACAATTTTTCAGAGATACTATACATGCAAACTTTGCATTGATTTGCATCTCAAATTCATTTTTGTTTATACGATTGTATTGATACCTCTTGGGCAGAAAACGATTGTTTGCTTTACAATAAAGATGGAAAATCTTTATTTATATGAGGTAAATTTAATTCCAAACAATTAATTGTTCCCTCTCTTTCTACCCAGTCTCCTTTTGCAAGTACCAACTTTACTTGAACAAGTTGATGTTGTACCTGCTGGATGCTCATTTTCTAAGAAAGCCTTAGTTTGGAAAGTGATAATCCTGATTCATCCTACATGCTTCAGACTCTATTCCTTTGCTTTTACACCTGTGTATCTAATAGGGGAATTTATCTTCTTATAGCCTTCCATCTAATGTTGATCTGTCCCTTACTACACCAAGTCAAATCTTTCTTGACAGGCACCTTCAATCATTTTGTACTAATAATTCTCTAGATAAAACATATGACCTAGGAAATGCATTACGAAGTGTGAAAATTTTGACCATGTTCTTTATTTGCTTTAGACTTCCCATAATCTATCCCTTACTACTGATAATAACTCATTTTGGATTTCATTATGATGTTGATGACTTAAATGTCATGGTGGTGGGTAAAGGTAATGTGGGTGTAACAGGAGACATGCTAGACAAAAAAAGAAGTCTCCTGCATATCTACTATACTCATTTATCCAGGTTTTTGTTAAAAATATTGCTTGTGGGATCTCTTCTCATTAAATTCTTGCAGGGAAGCACGGATAGAAATACATGCCAACTAACTGGTATACATGCATAACCACCAGAGGCAATAGTGCCTGTTTAATATATTGCAATGTTAAATACAGTATTAAAGGTACTGTAAACTAAAAACCTATATAGAAACAGTTTCCTGGTTTAACACTCTGGAAAAGTCTTGAAGGGAAACAAGTCAGGAATAATCTGCTTAGTTTAGTTTAGTTTTGTTTTGTTTTAAAACTTCATTTGGTTTGTAAATCTGTCCTAGAGATATTCAAGGAGACCACTCCATTATATTTTAATATTATTTTCAAGACATTATCCATTATCTTAACATTATCTTGTCATTGCTGCTTTGTTATTCAGATAATATATCTTATTCGTCTTGAAAAGCATTGAACCTTCAACACAAAGCTGATGTTATGTTTATAGACAAGGTGCAGAAAACAATTAAACACTTCCCAACATAGTTTGCCCTACTCTTTCACCGTTACGAATAATTGCACCATGATAAAAAGGCTCTTCAGACAACAGCATTTTAATTTTTTTTGTTGGAAAAGTTTTCAATGCATTGCATGTGCACAACCTGAACAATTCAAAGCCAGACTTTAATTTGTTACCCAGATTTCTCAAAGCTCTACAGGCAATAACTTTTGCAAGAGAAAACCTCTGCTACTAAGGCATATCACTGCTGTATCTCAGATGTATAAATAAACAAACTGGTAAGGAGTCCATTCAACAAGGAACTCATCAATGATGATGCAAAGGAAGTTAATATGCATGCACGTGTTGGCCCTCTGAACAGGAGCTGCCCCTGATCTTGCACGATGTGCGTGCCTCATAACAAATCCTCCTGTTCACAGTTCTTAGTAAGCTAATAACAACTCGTTCTTAGAGAGCTCTAAGATAAACACCCATGGAGGAAGAAAGTAAAATGACTGGGGAAGAGAATTGAAACAGTCATTGTTACAGATCGACACTACCTGGCACTAATAACTGAGGTTGTCACTTTGATTAGAAGGCAAACTGAAAAAAACATGTTTCTGGGTATAAATGAAAATGTAAACCAGTGAGACAATTCCCAGTAAATGCAGACTGGATCACCATGGGTCTATGGATCCTTTCAATTTCCTGTGCCCTTTCCCCTCCTCTTTTCTTTTCTAAAGAGGTGAGGTAACTGGGTTGTAAGAGAAAAGAAATAAAGTTAAAGCTGTGTGACTACATGAACTTGGCAGCAGTCCAGAGGAGCTGATATCAGAGTGGGGAGACAAGAGGCTCTGATGGCTGCAGGCTCTGTGGCGGCTAAGGTGGGTCATCTATCAGCTGAACAAGACAGTTTTAATAGATGGCTTATAATGAGTTCACTGCCAAAATTTTGTGGGTGGGACGAGGAAGTGCTTGAGGCACTAAAGTTATGTCTTCTATTGGACACAGCATGAGCAGCAGAGGACTGGGGGCAGTCGCCAGCCAGGCGTGACCTTCCCTGAGGTTGTGGTTGGACACACTCACTTAATCATCAGCAGATGAACGTGGTGATCAGGAGTCTCATAAATTCTCATCTTTAGTGCAGTTCCATTATTAATGTTGGCAGCAAACATCCGTTCGGAGTAAAGATTAGTCCACCATAAAGCTCTCGAGAAACCTGCTCCTGTGTGCAAGGCTGTTGCCTGACTGATCACAACAAGCCCAGGCTTCAGTAACAAGTGCCACAAGGACAAGGTGGTTTTGTCATAGAAGGTTTTCAGCTCTCACAACCACAGACTTAGTTAAGCACATCAACTTTGTGATTTTTGATCTTGAAATAACTGTATGTAGTGCCTTCTGAGCTTGATAAATTTGCAACTGGATACAAGTTGCAGTGAGGCTATCACACTATATTAATTTTTTTCCTGTTTGAAAGATAAACGTTGCTGCAACAATGGTATTTTGCTAACATTTTAATAGGAATATCTACAGAAATCACTGTGTTGAGCAACTATTATCCTATGGTGGCCTAACTTTTAAGTCAGTAACAATTTTTATTGATAGCAGCCACAAAAAGCTGAGTAAAATGCAGTACACTTTCCCCTGTTTATAATATCTGTAAACCTACTAGTTCTTTTTCTAGTTTACAGAACCTATCTCTTATAGCTTATCTGCATCCTTGGGAAGAAAGCAAGCTAACCCATTTATTATCCTTTTCTTTCCACTGCAAAAGAAAGATCATTTTACTCCTTAAACTGTTTTCCAAAAAACTTACTTGCAGCAGCAATCAGTTATTTCTATGATATATAATTTCCATAGCAACAGTGCTTACCATGAGAAATGAAGCCCTAATTGACTGAACCATGCACAGTAGCCTACAAATGCTAAAGAAAGAAGGTAACAAGTTGCAAGTAATTTTCTGACCGAATAAAATATCCTCACAATTCCTTTTAATATTTTGGGGGAAGAGCATTGGCATATTGATAGTTTCCCTGGCTTAACAGGAAACACAGGCAAGGGGACGGTATGGTTTTTCACCCACTTTCATTTACAAGATATTTCATTTTCAAAATGGCTCATCCAACAATGTATGTACTAATATAATCACATTTTTAAAAATTATAGTTTGTAGAAACTAAGGTTATTTATTGGTAATTACTAACTTGAAAAGAAAGCAATATTAATTCCTCAGAGCAAAACTTTAGCCAGTCTCTGAAGGCACTTATGCAATTCACACTATGTCTATATCAACTCGAGCAGAAAAAAAGGGACTTCTTCCATCCCTAGGCCTTCCCCTAAAGTTTTCTTTGGGGATCCCAGCTTTCAATTCCCTAAGTATAGAGAGAAGTTAATATGTGAGCAGGAACACCACAGTGCATGCTTTGTCCAGCTGGAAAATTAGTTGACTAAGTGCGTGGTAAATTTACTCCTTCCTGGGAATATCAGAAGTAAAACATTCATTTCCACTTTCTCAGTAACTTTCATGACAATTTTTCTTGCCTGAAGGTTCAGAGACTGCTTCTGCTCTTTATGAATGAGTAGGCTGTGAAGTAGGGATTAAGGATTTTGCAGGAAGAATGTTGTTAATGAGGCCAGCTCAGAGTCGACTGCAACCTAAAAAGTGGTGCTGTATTATATCTTGAGTATTAAGTTGTCATTGTTTCCACTGCGTAAATGGCCAAACTGATTACTTGTTTCCACAACCGCTATCCAACTTGATGTCTTTGTGCCTTGCTTTGGGTTCCCAATGCATGATCTCTGCTCTGTGCTGAGGGATTTTGCTTCACAGCAGTCTCTCATTTTCATTTCTTTGGTTTTCCCCTGTGCCTGATACCAGCCACTAACTTGCTTTCAGCTGTGATCTCAGAGGGAAGAGACCAGCTGCTCCCTTCCCCATCAATCCTCTGAGGTCCTCAATCCAGTGCCAGCAGATATAGAAGGACACATGATGAACTCTTTCAGATGTCATGAGTTGCTCCTCTGGCCCCTTGGATGTAGAAACAGAGTGTTCCTGAGTTACAAGAGGTATACAGAGGAGGACAGGGAACTTCTCATTCGCAATACGTATCAACACAGAGCAAAGGGCATCTCCCCTAAGAAAAATGTGATTCAGAAGACACAGCCATAAAGGCTGCAGCCGTAAAGGAACAGTGTTCATTCACTCTTCAGACTAGAGTCACATTTAGTTTCATGGTGAAATAAAAGCAAAACAAAATTTTCATCTTAATGACCTCTAATAGAATCCATCACCTGAGAATAACTTGGCAAAGAGAGGGCAGAACAGCCTCTTTTTCAAGCAGTCTGGAAGACTATAATAAGATTTGTGCAGTGTGCTTCCACATACTGAGGCTGGGATAAGAGAGACTTTAGATTTGGCACATAAGCATGTTTTACACAGCCTCTCATGGTAATCAGTAGAAAAAACTAAAACTACATAGGTGAAAAGCAAACAGAAAAAAAATGAAAAGAAGCATTGGCTTTGACAATTCAGATTTTAAAAGTAATTTTAAGTCTCACAGGCTCTTGTCTTTCATTCCTGTTGATTGAGTTAAATTATCTTGATTCATTTGCCTCCTGTTACTATCCTTACATCTCAGGTAGAGTTTGTTCCTTAAACAATCTTTTCTGCTGAAAACATATATATGTATAACATATACCCGTAAAAACTATGTATTAAATTACATAGAGATTCTCAACAGCAACCGTTCATGTCAGTTCCATTTTATTTACCTTGGTCTAAACTGACTGCCTCAACACATTTGTTTCATGAACAAGGATATTTGGGTTGTGGATGTCTAGCCAATGCCTAGGTCAATAGCAAACTGTTTTCTCCAAACTCTGACATTTGGATTTCAAAATGCCAAGACATTCAAAATTAAGTATTGATGTTCACAAACATCTTTCAGGTAACCCTTTGCTTGCTGACGTATCTATCAGCCTTGTAGTAGAACTACCAGAGTACTCTATTCCCTTCCTGTATTTTTAGGAATTACTTTGAAGTTTCAGTGCATCTGCAAAAGGCCATCTGGCTTCACCAAAGGTGTCTCATTCCCTTTGTCTATGTGTAGCTCTATGTGCTGCAACACTCCTGGTAACGCCTTTTTCATGATCATATACCTGCCTGTGCTTGAATGGGGTTCTTGACCATAAAGGTGCAATAAAGAGTGCAGAGACTATCATCTTAGAGTGACGTTCTTGATCTCTGACTAGTTTGTGGAAGGACAAGGTGCAGTTAGCTTTAGGCATAGAGCAGAGTGTGTAGGCTGCCAGAGAAGATGAGGAAAAAGGTGCAATATGTGGAGGGAGGGCACAGCTTCTCTCTGCCCAGCCCCTGCAGCTCATTGACAAAGCAGCAGGAGAGGTACAGGAGGATCACTGACAAGACCCTCTTGAGCAGCCTTTCCATGAAGGAGTCTGCTGGGACTCAGTTTATGGTTAGAGAGAAGTTTTCAGCACAACAAATAGCCAGATATTAGAAAACTATTAGGCAAGGAGAAGAGAAGCATGACACAACATACAGACAAAGCAGGTAAGGTAACATTTGCTACATAAATTGACAGTTCTCAGACTACTGTCCCTGTGAAGAACAGTAATATAACAATGAAAGGAAAGAGGATTCACATCAAAATACCTTCAACATTGTTTTTTTTAACAAAATCTTCTCTTCCTCTTACCTATTGCACATTAAATGAGATCCCTAAAGACCTAAGTGAAAAAGAACAAAGAGATAACTGTGGACAAGCAAGTGGGCAGAACTATTATTGATATTTCATAAGGGTAAATGGAGACTCAAGGGTAAAGATCCTTTGTTTATTAGTTTTCAGGGAAAGAAGAAAAAAACTAACAGTCTGAGCCAGAACAAGGTTTCTATTATTTTGTTCTGCTTCGGGCAATACCACCTCACTGGCTCTGTGAAATTCTGCAGGTTTCATCTCAGGAAAAGTGAACTCAGTATTTCTTCCAATGCGCATCTGTACACACACCCTCACATATGTATATCTACGTGTATGTGTGGTGTATCCTCAGGTGACACCACAGTGCTGATAACTGAACAGTTATAAAACCCTAAGGGGTTTTATAAACCTAAACAGACAAGATAAAAGATTAAGAGAGTGAGATTTCCCTTGGGAAATTCCCAGAACTGAAAGTAGAGGAAAGCTAGGAACCCATTAGCAAGAAGTATCTTATATGCTTGACCTCTTCTTATTCTCCTGTAAGAATTCACAGAGCATTAAAGACAGGATGGTGACTAGATGGACCTCTGGTTTGATCTAGTATATTCCCTTCTAGCAATTTAATTCTACTTTCTATCTCTTTCTGAGACTGTGTCTGGCTTTTTACTGCTAAATGGTAAAAACTAGCAAACTAGAAAATGTTGATGCATCCTGCCCTCGATGTTTTAGTTCAGGCTATTGAAATTTTACTTTTTGAAATTTTGGCTTTTACTGATCATATTGGTAGACTGTTGCTTAGGATTCAAGTTGCCAGTGCATAAAAGATAGTATGGTTTAGTGATCAGCTGACATATCAGAAGAAAGATGTGATATGCACCTTACAGCATACTTCTTGCTTCTTTCCAAAGTTCAGCGCACCCTTCAGGTGACCAAAAGTCAAAATTAATAAATGACCTGAGTGTCAGTAGTAGTTGAGTTCTTTATAGTAGCCAGAGTAGCCAGATTTGCTGAAGTCAGTGTGGGCTTGCTGAAAGGACAAGAGGAAATGGCCTCAAGCTGCTCCAGAGGAGTTTCAGGTTGGACATCAGGAAGGATTTCTTCACTGAAAAGTTTGTCAAGCATTGGAATGAACTGCCTAGGGAAGTGGTGAAGTCACCATCCCTAGAAATGTTCAAGAAATGACAAGGCATGACATGTAGTGCTGCGGTCTAGTTGATACAGTGGTGTTTGGTCAAAGGTTGGACTTGATCCTGGAGATCTCTTCCAGCCTTAATGATTCTGTGATTCTACTCTATGATTCTGAAGGCAGTTCTCCTACCTACAAGTCACTGGTTTTTTGCTTTGTAATTCACCTTTTTTCCACATCGCCATGTGATTTAGTTATTGTCTCACCTTTTAGATTCTCATGGAATTCCGTATGAGAAGTTATAGATTTCAAACAACAAGTGAGCTGAGAAGTCAAAGTAAGACAGCAGCATTCATTGTTCTTATCCTCTGCTCCCTTTGATGTTGAGGAATGTTTTACCACCAGTAACAGTATAATACTTTGGTTCACTGCAGATGCCGCTTCTGCTCTGAACAGATCCCTCTATTTCTTTCCTCATCCCAGGCTACATTTCTCCCTGGCTGGTCTAACATAAAATGCTATTCAAAATCTTGTCTCCAACAACACTATTTCAGAACAATAGTAATACCACCTTCACAACTCTGCAAACCCAAAGACTATATAAGCAACTGTGGGGTTTCGTGATTAGGTTTGGGGATTTTTTTTCCAAATGTCTCTTTGCTTTCTTTTTCATTCATATTCTAAGGGAACTTACTGAGGATAAACTGAGTTTAAGGCATGGTCTGGGGGATGAAGTACTGAGGGCAAGGCAGTATAACTATCTACTCAGTGCTGGATAAGGACAATATCAGGACAGTAGGACTAATGACTTTCAGTGAGTCAAATGACCTTTCTTCATTTGCAACAGCTTTGTTCCTGTGATTCAGTTGATTGCTCAGCAAAGGTTGTGCAGCTTGTTTGCTGTATTTTTTACACCAGAAACTAATAAATGAGGCCACAGTGTTCTGCATCCACTTGGTGAGCCACTGGTAAGCAATTTTAGATACCTGCCCACTATTTGAATGCAGGCTTGCATTGCCGAAGCCTTTCAGCACCATCATAAGGAGTTATACATAAAGTCATTCAAGAGTGTCAATCACGCCTTCAAACAGCTTGTTCCACAGATAGTTGTGTGTCCCTCAGCACCTCCATCTTCTCAAAAAATTTCTGTATACCAAGACACTGTTAAAGTATAGAACTGTCTTTTGCTGAGAGGTAGGGGGATTTGTTGTTCTCTTTTGGATTATTTTATATACAAAACATGACTGCAAACAGGGAGAAAAGGAATATATTAAACTCAATATATTAATTCAGCCTGACTTATTTGAACAATCTCAAAAAAAATTAGGAGTAAGAAAATATTTCAATCAAGTTGCTGCCCTCTCTTCACCATCCTCAGGATAGAGAAATTGTCTAAACTGTCATCTAATAATATCTTTCAAAATACACAGTTCAGTATTTTCTATTATATGGAAATGCCACTTTTCTCTGTCTTGCAGAAAAGGAAAAGAAGACTTGGGTAATACCTTTTTCGGAAGCATGTCTTTTTTAGCAAATTTTGTCCAGAGATCTAACCAACCTCCAGGTATGTTTCTTAAGATCCTGGTATCCTGATCATTCAGTATATGCTACCACTGCAATCTGACCTACACTTGCAGGTGTCACTCACAAGGAAAGAAATGTGGGAGATACAAGCCAGTGTCCATGCAGACCTTTCCCCTGTACAAAACTGGGGTTCAGCAATTCTGAATCTCTCCCCTAGATAGATCCAGCTATTTTTAGAGGACTGTGATGAAGAGAAGGGATTTGGCCATGTCTGAGCAGGTTTGACAAGCTGTAATTGCTTTCTAATCTCTTAACAATACATGCTTGAAATTATGCATATGCTTAAGTGATTCACTGAATTGGGGCTACAGTTGAAAATCAAGCAAATTGTTCTGAAGGGTATCTCCATAGATGAGGATATTAGCCTTATAAGGTTAGAATGGGCAGGAGGTGATGGATGCCTCAAGTTCCAGTGCACAGCTATCTCCTGTTTCTTGCTATTTCCCATCTAAATTTTTAAACACATTTTCAGGGTTTCAGGAGGTTTTTTTCCCCCAAATAGCTTCTCCTGTAAAGTGATAGCAGAAAACCCCACCATGACATGTCTATGCTATAGTGATACATACCTTTTATTTCCCTTTCTCTTGGCTACTAGAATGGGCTTTTATTTTCAGTAATGCTGTACTCTCTTTCAGATGACAATAATGTAAATTGATATATGCCCTGGAAGGATAGATAAGGGTACTGACAAATAGCAGCTGATTGACAGGAACTGTTTAAGTGCTGTCATATGACTGGCATGTCACTTAGTGATCAAATTCTCCTCCTGCCAGTAAAAATTACATTGATGCCTCATGCGGATTTTAGCCTCTCCATAGTGCCATAGTTCCATTCACAGAATTTACTATGAATCCCATAGGTTTAAAGAGATTGGATGAAGAAAGCTCCTGTGCTTGTTCAATTCCTGCTCCATATTTGTGTCAGCTCTGCCTGCAGAATAACACACACCTTTGCTGGTCAATACACAGATTCAACAATTTATATGGAATCATTGAGAGAGTGAGGTCTGCTGGACATATCACAGGAGGCCTTTCCAAATAGTTTATTGGTACACGGTACTCAGAGGCTACCCTTTTGGAAGCACTTTTTGTCACTTAAGACCATAACTAAATACAAAATCTGACATTAGTCTGCTGAAGGTGGTTAGAGAGACTTGTGTACAGTATCATCCTAGCTCAACCTGGTCAAGGAGGAAGCAACAGCAAATTCATCTCTCTGTTAAGACAGCTTCCTAGAGCACAGGTTAATACAAATGCAATTATGATTATTTAGAATTAATTGAATCATAGAATTATAGCATTGTCTGGGTTGAAAGGGACCTTAAAGATCATCTAGTTCCATGCCATGGGCAGGGACACCTTCCACTAAATCAGGTTGTTCAAAGCTCCATCCAGCACAGCCTTGAACAGCTCTTGAGATGGGGCATCCACAACCTCTTTGCTCAACCTTTACTAGTGTCTCAGCACCTTCTTAGTAAGAATTTCTTCCTAACTTCTAACCTAAACTTACGCTCTTTCCATGTAAAGCCATTACTCTTTGTCTATTCCTTCTTGAACTAAAATAGTGCCTTTTTTATTCTTTCTTGAACCAGAACAACACCTTTTTTTAAAGTATACTAAGGAGATATTTGGCCTAAAATAATCCACATTCAAATCACTATTATTAAGAAGGCTGAATTTAAACTGGCTTCCTGATCATAACAAGACAAATACTTAAATATCAAGTACATACAACATTAGTCCAGATCATCCTGGTCATGTCTTCGTTTACTATTATAATTATAATCGATAATTGCACATTCTGCACAACAGGATGATTTGTGAGTTGTACAAGTTGGGGCCACAGATAGTAGTTGTGCAAAGCTGCAGGTCAATGCAGAAGAAAGGTGCCACCAACAAGCAGCAAGGAACATTCCTGCTCCAGGGACAGCATGAACACCAGCATGGATATGGTATGCCAAACTGGGTAGTTGTACTCTTCCTTCATCTCTGTGCTTACATTATTTGTAAGAGATATATCAGAGCTTTACAGTCACTGAAGGAGGGAGGGAAATAAAGCAACTAGAAAAGAGACAGAGAGGCATTTGTGGATGGCATGAAGCAGTGAAGGGCTGGTAGAATTTGGAGACGGATTGTTTCAGAGGCAGTTCTCATTCTTAAACCATTGGCACTAAGGCTGCAAGGGAGGTGGAAAGCCAGTGCCACACAAGGCAAAAAAGGCAGTGCTGTGGAAGGCAGCATCTGAACACTATGAGGGAAGGATGGGAAGGCATTGGATGGGTGGGATGGGTGGCTCTTCTTTGCAAGTCGGAAAAAGAAGGCAGCATTGATCAGCACACACGCACAGTATCTGGAGAGCAGAGGTTTGATGATACCAAAGGAAAAAATGGTGCAGAAGTGAAAGGAGAGAAAAGAGTAAAGAATTTTAGCAATGGAAAGCAGGGCATCAGCATGTACAGTACAGAGCAGAGACAGATTGGGCGGAGGGGAGACTGCAGGATTGACATGTCATTTCTATTTCTGCACACTGTGGAAATACAATATAGTAATCAGCTAATTCTTAATCTTCTCTGCTTATTAACTTTCCATCTAATTACATGATACAAGACTTGAAATTAACAGGTTTGTTTATTCAAGGTTCCCCACAGCAAGCTGCAAGGAATTATTAAAAAAATTTGAAGTGAAACATTGATTAAGAAATCCTTGGGAAATAAAGTCATGACTTAAGGAAAGAAATCCACTTCAGGGAATCTCTTGAGATCTGGTAGTCATCAGACTTGTCAAAATCTGACTAAAATTCAAAAAAGTTTTCATGAAATGAATGCACCTGTTCTGGAGCAGCTGAATGCTCACAGGAAACCTCAAAAAACGTTCAGTTTCAAAGGAGTTCTGCCAAATACCCTATATTTTATCTTTCTTCCATTTTGACATTGATATAAGAAGCAACATCTTTGCTTCTCAGTTCATCTGTCTCTTCTGATGATGATTACCTGGATGAAGTCTTACTTCTCATGACAATAGTCATTTTACTAGAACTACATTTGATGCTGTAAACAACAGGGAATTAGTCACAGATGTTGATCAACTTTTAAGAAGCAATGTTTTCATTCAGGTTCTCCCCTGTGATGAAACCATGACAATAAAAGATCCAGCACAACTGGCACATGGAACTATAGTGACATAAAGAAAATTATTTTGTGATGCTTTCCTGGAGGCATCCATTTTCCATCCTGTACACCATACACACTTCAAAAATAGACTGGAACATTTTGAAAAGAATGCATATGAAAAGATACGGAATACATTCCTAGGAAAAACTGACTTGTAAAAGTCTGCTTTTGATACAGTGCTTCAACATACTAAATACATTAGAAATAAATAGATGAAAATAAATAGCAAAATATAATTTTTCAGATAAAAACATTTGTACAAGGAACAGAGAAATCCCCCTCTGTTCTTTCAAAACATTTTTCTTAAGAACATTTACCCTAAAAGGTAGAAAATGAGATTAAAACACCTGGACACCTGCCCCTTAGGAAGGTAACCTTTGGTGGTAAGCCATTAGCATCTTGGCATCTCCCTGTCAAGCGTCTTCAGGATGTTTTCACTACTTGCCGTGCAAGACACCAACCCATTGTCAATCTTTTTCACATTTTTTGTCTTCTCCCACTTAAGAAATTAAGTGCAAAGCAGGTTTAGCACATACCAAATGAGTCAGCCTGCAAACCCAGCCTGATCCTCACTGCACGCAAGTATCTACTGCTTCCCTGGCAAAATAGCAGAGCAGTGTTCTAAGGAAGAGATTTCCTCTGCTTCAGCCATGAATATATGACTTCCTCAATGCCTCCTTCCCCTCCCCAAGCTGACTACTGTAGACTTTCTCCGCACAACTACCCTGATACTGGAGATGTCTCTTACTGCAGGAGTGATTTGTAACCCTGTGGTGTCAGGGAGTCTGTCCCAGCAAAATGTCACTCCTAATTACCTCTCTTCTCATCTACTTCAACTTAAAGGCAATTTTTCTTCTGAAATGCACTACCCAAATGAATAAAGGTCACATGATCAGGCCACAGCTTGATACAGCAAAAAAAAGAAAAGTTTTGCCCTGCATCAGGGCTGCAGTCCTTCTCAGAAACAATAATAATCATTTTACAGAGAAATACGTTCTCTCCTTCCCTAGCTGAGGCAGTAAATAAGCTCTACTGAAGTCAAAACAATAAATGTGCTTTGAAATGTTGATAAGTACTTTCATAGCAAATTTTACAAATTGATCTCATTTTCTGAAGCACTGAAGACTGTTGAGTTCGTTGCTCTTCAGCAAAAAGAGTTAAGTGTAGCAGCACTACAGAGCTCTCATTATATGCTGACAATAATGTTTTGACTTCAGTGCTCTCTTCATACTGTGAACAAATACTGAGTTGTCTGCCTGTCTGTTCTGCACTACAGATACTTCTGAAGTTTGCAAATACAAAGGGTCTAAACCTGCTCCAAGCAAAATCACCATTGACTTCCACAGGCATAAAAGAAGTCCTTTATAAAAAGACTGTAGTAGAAGATATAAAACAACCCTCTCTATGAAAAAATCTCATCTAAATTCCTGTAAGCCATCCAGTCATTCCACAATCCAAATCTGTTTAACAACAGGAATAAGAACTATCTTATCTTACAAAACATCTCCTCTCTTCAATTTTTTAAGTGCAGACCTAGGAACCAAGTGGTATCTCTGATGATAAATGATAAACTGACTCTGTATCTTGACCAGGACGATGCATTCATTTTACGGCTACAGGCCTCTTTTGAACACACTGGCTCATCTGCACAGGTAGACATGGTCATTAGAAGCTAAACTTGGACCAGCAATTTCTTGTATGATATGAAAAATAAGGATAATTTCACCACTGCGGGTGGGTGGGACCATTAACGCACTGAATGAATTATCCCATATTTGTATTCTTTATTAAATAGTTCCTAATTCAGTCTGATACAGAAGAGACCTCTTCCCTCAATGAATATATGCAAAGTACTCTCCTCCTGAAACATGCCCTGCTGACCCAATTGAAGTCAGGGACTGCCGAGTCACCATGGCTACTGGGTGACGGGTGACAGCCAGCTTTCTCAACTTGCAGCCAGACCCATGATGTAAAGATCCCTGCCCATCTGAGGGGAACTGCAATGGTGGACCTCTGTCCCTTTATGAGATGCCTGAGAGGCCTCAAATTTGACACATTACTCAGCACAAAGGACAGTGCTTACTGACACCATTTTAAAGTTCTGTACAGGAAAGACCAAAACCTGTGCCTCTTGTAAATGTGGTAATAAACAGCTTTTTGCCAAGTGTCTCCAAGCTGACTGGTAAAAGATGGAAATGAGCTTTCAAAACACCTCACTCATTTTGTAATTTGCTTTATTTTATTACTGCCCTCTCTTCCTATATTAAAAAAAAATTCTCACTCTGAATTTTAGTTATCCTGCTATCACCACTAGCAAACAGGAGCATATTTGGTCTGGTTATTCATTTGTGAAGAGCTGCTGTGGGCTAGCCATGGGAGGGATTTGTAAGCACACTGCTACCAGTTTGCCTGACCATGTTATAACAGAAATCAATTGTTCCTCTCTCAGAAGTGATCTCAGAGGACAAAATAATGCAAGGTCTAAAATGCATCCTAGTTAATCTGTCTCTGTATCTTTAACAGATGAGAGCAAAACCAAAAATTCCATTTAAAGAAAGAAGGGACCCACTCAAGACATGACAGGAGGTTATGTTTTTAAGTTGTCCACCTCACAGGAATGAGGACACCACTGCAAGATTCTTTAACTTGCCCTGACAGTATGGCAGGGAACTCAAATAACTGAAACTGCACAGTGCCAATAGACTGCGAGCACAAGGAGGTTTTATAATTAAATTTTTCACCCATTTTTGTTACATCAAAGTCCCCTTCAGTTTCTGGACAAGAAAGCAGGAACGACAAGACAACTCATGAAAGATGCTGGGAGGGGTCGGGGCAACAAGAGGGAATGAGGTGGAGCTTCCTGAGTAAGGAAAGAGAGTGGACTTGAGGATTCTCTTAGCTGAATTAAATTGCATCAGCAGCATGTACTCATACTTGCTGCCAGCTCCACTGAGAAGATACAGACATAAAAGATAAACTCAAATTACCTTATATCAGGTTATGTTGCAAAGTTGAGAGACAGCATTAGAATGATTGGAGGCTTCTCAGAGCACCACGACCCAGTAATAAAGTAGAACATTCCAAGTGCAGTAAGCAGAATAGTTCTCTCATCTGAATCCAATGAATTCACTAATCACGTTGCTGTAATTTTCTTCTAAGATACTGGTAGAATAAGTGGCTACCTGGGGAGCCAACACTGCTTATGGAATCGAGAACTTCTGCTGTTTGTTTCTTGGTATGCATGGGAAAGTGTTTTCCTGGATATATTTATATGCTGCCTTTAAATACTTATATTTACTTGGGGACTGTAAATACTGTTATAAGTGGTAAACTGTCATTAGGTCATCTTCCTGATACATCCCAGGTTAAAATTAATGGCCTTCAGATGAGTGCTATTAAATTAGCCTACCACTACCTGACAGGTATCCTCTAATCAAAAATATATTGTCTTCCCTGCTTAGATAAACTTTTGTTCTTTCTGGGTGGAAAGATAATCCCATGAGTAGCCCAAGTGTTTTCAGATGTGTGGGGTTGTGCAGACCAGAAACAAGCAGGAAATTACTTATCCCCCTTAATTATTACTTGAATTTTTTTTAAGTAGGACTTTTACTAGGTGGTGAAACTTTGCACTTTTTCTTTGCATATATAAAATTTAAATTTCCAGCTTTGATGCTGCAGCAGAACAAGTGGAGTCAATTTCCTGGGCCTTTTGGGGGTAAAAAACTTTCTTTAGGAACATCAATAACTGTGTTCATAAAATGCCTAAATTCCCTCCAATGTCCAAATAACTGGCTGCTCAAGAACACCAGGATGCTTCAGGACTGATTAAACAGGACCTCAGAGCCAAAGACATTGCATTTAGAGTTTACTACAACGAAAACCAAATTGGTTAGAAAAATAGCAGTTGGATTTAGGTTATTTTTTTTTTACATGGGGTTGTGATATTTCTTTAGAAGAGGCTGAAATGTCGTTAAAGTGCACTCTCTTTGCAACCAGTTTCGCATGTTTGTAGGGAACAAAGGAGTGTCCCTATTCCCGTTTCTATTTGCAGTTAACAGTAGTGTTTTGCTTCTGTATTTCAGACTTATTTACCAAGTACTGCCAAAAAGCAATTACATTTTATAATATAAGGTGCTACTTCATCTGTAGTAAGGAGACAATTATTCTGATTTATTTTCACTAGCATTGTCTAACCTAGGCAAGTCAGATAGGAGTATTTTAGTATAGGACACTCTTCAGACAAAAGAAACAAGCATCTGGACAATGAGTTAGTTGACAGATGTGGATTTTAAATAAGATCATCATGTCTTCCCAAGAGATTTAAATTATTATATAAATAGCATTCAGAATACAGATCAGTTCTCTAAATGGAAAGGAGTTACGAGCAGCTGAAATGAAAATAGAGGATCAATATAGGCAATATAGCCAGTCATCCATCCTTTGAAAAAGACTAAACACTCCAAACAACATTAGTGAAATCATCTCATAAGTGATCAAACCACTTCTGCCCAAAGAATACATGAAAAAGTAAAAGAAATTTCATAATTCTTTGAGCTGACACCAAGCTTTTCAAAGGATCCATGCACAAGTGGACATCTGACCATAATGGAAAACTGTTTTTAACATTTTTTAATGTATATTTACTTACACACACACCTCCCTACAACTCCAGATAGTCCAAGTGTGCATGTACATGATTAAAGCAGATCGATGAACAATTTTTACCTGTCAAGTGTGTGAAGGATATCAACCCATGTTCAATACAAAGTGTTCATTTGCTAGACAATATTCATGACAATTTCTTTTTATTCATAGAAAAGTAGTTATTTCACTGAAAGTAGGGTTTGGGGTTTTTTCATATATTTTATTGTGATCTATTCCTCTACTTTCCAAACCTTGTTGTGTTGCATCTTTGGTAATCCATACCACTAAGCTACTTCTGTTGTTTTTTTCTTACTGTGACTAATAATAAAGAAGCATGGAGACAACTGGTGGTTTATAGAACACCAGAAGGTGATCTTCAAGAAATCTGAAAATAAAGAAAAATTCCTCTGCACCATTCCCAAACATTTGAGCAGGTAAAATGACAGTTAATATTGAAAGTGGTGAGCCTTTAAAATAGCTCTTTTCAACTCAAATGAAAATGAGGCATATTGCATGAATACTGCACAAGATCATCCTATTTTTCCCTAGACAACACAGGTAGCCCTGGGATGAAAAACACTGAGAAGCTTGGATTAAGATAGCCCTCTTAAGGCATGCAGCAGGATTTCATGTTGGGATTTCTGAAGTGAGATCTGGGGCACACTGGTAGTACACAGAAGAGACTGCAAACTGAGGTAGCCAAGCTTTTTCCATGCAGCATCCCAGCATTGTCCAGATTGCTGGCCTTCTCCTTCTCTGCATTTTTAGAATCTAGCACAGAGAAAAGACAAGCTGCTGATGGTATATTTGGAAATCTCTTTGTCTGAAGGCATGGACTTTTCCCCTTTCTTACTCCCCATTCAGATGGCTGGTACAGGGAAATAGCTGTCTCATTTCTTGAAGGTCCCTCAGAAACCAGTCCAGCATGAAACAAAAGTGAATGGCCTTATTGTGCTAAGGCAGTATAATTTTAAAAATACCGGGGATGCTTTTCTTAGCCAGTAATTGCAAATTCAATTTTAGTACACTGAATGTCAACAGGCTTCGAGGAGCAAGCATATTGCAAGTTGGAGTTTGCCAAGTTCAAGACAATCACAAGTACTCTTTATTTCTCTGGTCACTCAATAATATTAGACTTCATTAAAGAGGAGAGATTGCATTGCAGAAACTGAACCCCAGAGATAGCATCCACTTACAAATAAACAGAAAAACTAACCTTGCAATGCACCATATCAGAGTATAGACCTCCACCAAATACAGAAAAGCTGGTATTCTAATTTAATATGGCCTTCCCAGTGTGCTCCTTACAGTATATCAGAGAGGTAAAGTAAAATTAGTAGTCAAAAGAAGAATGGTAAAAGTAAATTTTGCAATAATACTAAGATTATAGGAGCTAATCCATAGATCATAGACTGCTTTGGGTTGAAGGGACCACCTAGTTCCAACCCCATAGCCATAGGCAGGGACACCCTACAACAGACCAAGTTGTTCAAAGCCCCATCCAACCTGGCCTTGAATACTTACAGGGATGGGGCATCCACAGCCTCTCTGAGCAACCTGTTCTGCCACCTTCATAGTAAAAAATTTCTAAAATTCTAAAAAACCCACCGTCTTTCAGTTTAAAGACATTTTCCCCTGTTCTGTCACTACATGCTTTTGTAAAAAGTCCCTCTCCTGCTCTGTTGTAGGCCCCCTTTAGATATTGGATGGTGCTATATAAGGTCTCCCCACAGCCTTCTGTTCTCCAGGCTGAACAAACCTGACTCTGACCACCTGTATCATCACAGGATGGATGTGCTCCAGCCCTCTGACCATCTTCAGAGCCCTCCTCTGGACACAGAACAGCAAGTCCATGTCCTTATATTGAGGGTCCCTGAGCTGGATGCCCATATCTTACCACTAAGAGAATAGTATTAACTTGATTTCAGTTTTGCACAGGACTGGACCTTCCACCTTCACACCTCAGGGTGTTTTTATATGAAACTCCACCCAATCGTAGCTGAAATGCTGCTATGAACCCGTCTGGTATCAAGCGCTTGAGCACTCTCTGGTATAACTAAAACAAAAACAGACATGTAAATAAAGCTCACAGCCCTGTGCTGCACCTGAGGTATGATATCACCATCATGGCTTGCAACAGAGCCATGCTTCCCCCACAGAGACATAATACAGTCACTAATCTCATGTTTCTAAATATCTATATTAATTAAAGTGCAAAGCCCCCAGTTACTCAGAACCCATTTCCCCTTTTAGTCTCCTTTAATTCCAAACATGTATTTCATGCCCTTTTTCTTAATTACAAACTTGCTAATAATATAGAAAGAAATTATGGATCCGCTGATTTTAGTGAAAGCAGAGCCATGCACCTGAAATGGAGAAAACATCCAGACTAAAGATGATTTACTATTCATATTTGTCTCTGCCTTTTGAATAGACATCCTCTCTCCCATGAGATCAGGGATCAGCCACTACTTAGGTATTTCATCCTCGCCTTTTGCATTAAAACCTTCCCTGCCAAGCACTGTCTTAGTAATGTTCTTTCTATTCTAAGGAATAGAAATTACAATTAAATGAATGATTAGACATGTTATATATGGCATTCACTGATGGGAAAGAATGAGACAGTAAAAAAAGATGTATTATGTTTATACTACTACCTTATGCTTACTTTTTTTTTCCAAGAATAAGATGTTTTGTCTTTTACATTCTGATTGGGTTTTGTGGCAATCATTATTCAGGGAATGAAGCATTTTAATGACCTTAAAATTAATTTAGTAGTCTCAGCCTAGCTCCCAGTGAACACGTGTTCTCATCAAAAAAAAAAAAAAAAAAAAACAAAACAAAAAAAAACCACTCTAATTGGCAGTCTCATTGGCATTCACAGCACAGAAGCCGGGAACTTCACAGACTTTAAAGCCAGAAGTGACCATTGTGATCATCTAGTCTGACAGGTCATGGGACTTCCCTGAATTAATTATTGCTTCAAATCTCAATAGCTGTGATAGACCTCAAGCACGTTTTTTGGTAAAATATTCAATGTCAATTTTCAAGTTTCCAGTAATGGAAAATCCACTAAAATTGTCATCTAGTTATTCTACAGTCTGATTATGCTCAGTTTAAAAAAACAACAACAACAACAAAAAAACCCCAACAACAACAAAAAAAACACCAAACACAGCAAGTTTTAATTTTCCTCTGAATTTTTCTGCCACAAACTTTAAGCTTTGCTAACATCTTACATCTTTGTTTACTACAGTGAAGTGTCCTGCTTGCAAATTATTAGGGAGATATGAATGTCAGGACTGCAGGATGGTTTGTTTTTTATAGTGTAGTCTAGTTGTTGGGTCATTTGTCCAGGAAATTGGAAATCAGTATTCAGTGCATTCCTAAATCTAAGGAATATGGAACCTACAGTAGCCATTACCCACAGGAATGTTCCAGTTGCTAGACGAACCACTGCTGGAAGCTGAGACTGGACTCAGTAATACCCCCTACTCTTTCTTTTGAAGCTGGGTCATTACACTGGTCAAGAACACAGTGTCTCTGAGGGCAAAGAGAGGACACCAAGAAGTTTAGCAATTAGCTTGAGGTGCATGACTCTTAGTTCAGAGACAATATGGTATACTATAGTATATAGTGTGTATATTATGTAATCAGAAACATAATAGCTGAACAGTGAAATAATACAAAGAAGAGATTGAAACTCCAGGTACTCCTTCTCTCCTTTCCCTGCAGCATGACATGGTATTTTTTGGTATTAATTCAGTTTTCAAACTCCTCTATCGCTTCACCCCTGTATTTTCTGTACCATACCTATTTACTCAGTACTACTGTCTGGATTTTAGCTTTCAGATCTGACAATCCAATATATTTTATTGCCAATTATTTTTTTGTTAAACTGTTAGATTGATAGTTATTCAAAGCTAGCATAAGACCAGCCAGCACTATAGTATCGAAAAACAACTCCATCTTTTCAAGGAATATAATTAGAGATAGCTAGGTGTTGCATATGCCACCAATAGAATAACTGCTTTTTCTGACAGATTGAGTGAATAGGGATTCACCCTAATTAAAATCTTAAAGTTGTAATGAATATATAAAGCCTTTCTTGAGAAAGATCTCTGCTTTGATTCACATTCAAGTCACAGTGGCAGCACGGTTCTTAAGAGGCCACCAGCAGAAATGAGGCTGTTGAACACTCCAGGAGCCCTTAAGAGGACCAAGGTATGAAGCTTATAATAGGAAGACATAGTAGTGGGTCAAGGTCTCTCAATGAATAAATGGTGCATTTGTGCTCTAATTAAAGCACTGCCGCTCCTTTCTTTTTTGGTTATTAGTGGTTTGTGTGTACCTGCAACATGTTAGGGTAGAAGCCCTGACATCTAGCACTGTTTAGAGACCGTTTAGTCTAAGCAGACTAAATATTTTAGTCCATTTGCTTAAGTGAAAAAAAGTGAAGGGAGATTTTCTTCTATGGGTTTTTTAAATACATAAGATCATCATCTTCCCTACAAGTTCAAAGAAAAGGAAAAGGACATTGAGCAGCTGTTTACTAACACAAACATTTCTTTAGTGCTAAGAGACCCTTTTTACTAGGTGTTATTATTTCTTAATAGCCTGGAATAAAGTTATAACCTTTTGGTTGCTATTATGATTACCGAAAACCAAAATGCACAGCTCTGCCAGAGTAGCTGTCTCTCCAGAAAATAAAGCTTCTGCCTCTGATGCTACCCAACACTCCACTTAATTACATTATTCTTCATTTAGATGGTGATTCTATTGCAACATCTAACAAGGAGAAGATATTGCACAGTAATAGTGAGTGGCTAGGACAGCTTCTTGATCAAAGCATTTATTGAATTACACATACTGAGGATGCAGCTGGACAGTGAAAACTGATGTTTTCACTAGGTGATGAAATTCTGCTCTGTAGTCTTTTAATAGAGTCTATCCAAGTGAAGATTAAAAGAAAAATAAGAAGTATAATAGATTACACACACTGAGGCATTTCTACTCTGATATTTTTATTCATAACAATATTATCTCTCTTATTAACTTCATGACACTTTATGACCACTTAGTTGGGCAGGTTACAGATCTACCAGTTTTCCAATTAAGTGAAACCTTCAGTACAACAGTTATTAAGTGGAGCTATTCAAAGCTCCTGCTAAACCATTACAAACTCAATACAAGCCATACTGGGGTTTCTATAAATGATAACCTTTTAAAGCCAAGCCCCTGTCTAGCAATAGAGCTTTAACACAGGATCTTATAAGGAGTATGGCTCTCTAGCAGGGCCTCTGCCATGCACGGCAGGGAGCTGGTTAGCTGTGCAGGCGATGTGTCTGGGGATGAGGAGTTGGCAGCACCCTGTTACAGAGCGTGGTGGTGAGTACGGCCTGGTTGTGCCGATCACCAGCCCCGCAGATGCCCCCAGGCTCCAGGGAATGCAGCCCTGCATCTCTGCCAAGCCTGCTACCAATCCATGCCTGGCATATGGACTGCCCACAAAGAAGCACCCGTGGGCCCCACCAACACAGCCTGGCATGTGGATGATTTCTGGAGTCCAACAGCAATTTCAGAAGGCCTTTGGGACTGTCTATTTTAATTAAAAAGTTAAGCCTGAAAGACCACTAAAGCCAAGGGATAATCCTGGATCAAAGCCAGGGAAGACAAACTGGAGCAGCTCCAATACAGGCAATCAACACAATCAGCATTGTAATTATTTTAGAATAACATGGCTCAGCAAACAGAGGTGGATTTGAGTACAGGGACTCGTATGCTCAGCATCTAGTTAGTAGCTATGTGAAAGACCTTCTCTGCAGAACAGACTATGCTGTCCCACCTCTGGGTCTTTCTCCCTCACCAGCCAAGGCAGGGCTTCCACATCCCAATGCATTTACTGTCAGATAAAGCTTCAAGCATCCTACTCTCAGCTGGAAACAGAAAGGTAATTCATTCTGAAGTAACTGGAGAAGACCCCTCAAAAATAATGGGGAGGAAGAAAGGAAAGGAAGAGGGAAAGGACATTACATTTTATGGCCAAATGGGAGACAGTAATAAAGAGAAATAAACTCATGAAAGAGCAGCTGAGCCTTCCTACTGAAACACTTCTCCATATTTTATCTTGGTACCAATGACTTCATTTTTAAACATTTCAATATAAATGCTTTAGATTAATACAAGTGAGCCATTCCACAAGTTAAAGGTGTTTGCTTTGCCTTACTTGCTCTTGATTCAAGAAAGGCAAAAAAGTTTTTGCGTGCATTTGGCACTTTTATTCAGTTACACATTCATACACACACACAAAAGATCATCAACTCCAAAAGCTTTTAAATGAACACTTCACAACCTTCTGGAAAACCCACTTGGTTACGCACAGGAAAACACATGGCAGGTTTCTTTTGACAGACTTAGGACAAGCATTCAGATGTGACCTCTGAATTTCATCCAAATGACAGTTTACATACACACATCAAGGGCCAGTTAATTAACTAAATGAAGGAATAAAGTCTAATTCCACACCTTCTGCAGGACAGGAGAATATATGGTAGTCTAACTATAATCGCCAAAATCTTGCTTTGAGAGACATATGGCAATCTAGGCCAGTAGCATTGTAACTGCCAGAAAAGCTGTTTCCACTTTAGAATCAGTTCCTGCTTCATCATTGTCTTTGTCCCCATGTAGTCATTTACACCTGTGCAAAAAGAATGGAAAGCACTACCAAGTGAGAATGAGAACAATTTATCATTCCATTCTACAGCAACAGGAAAGGGGGAGAAACAGGCACTGAATTTATCAGGTTCAAAAGAGATTGAAAATTCAAACGAATACATTTGTACTATTCACTTTCAAAGGAAATTAGGCACAAAATTGTAGCCTAATACAACATATTCATTCTGAATTTACCTCCAATCACGACATATATAGCTATGGTGCACTTAGTAGCTACTACATGGCTAAAATTTGGACAGATGTAAATGCTATGAACTTCATTCAAGTACAATAAAGTTATGCAAAAACAAAATTGGCTTAAATAGCAAGCAAATACCTTTGTTTGAATTTGCATGTTTATGCATATCCATATACTATATGTATACATTCCTCATTAAAGACAGTACAAAATAGTAATTACATAGGAATGGTGCTTGAATTACAGTTTGGGAAACATTAATAAAAACTAGAACAACAATATCAGAAAGCACTGACTTGTACATAAATTCTCACATATTATTCCATATTAATTCAACTGCTGCAAGAACCTTTATTTTTGTACTCTTTCAGTGACCACCAACCTGACTAAAAGTTTAATTATATCCTTGAATAAGTAATACAGAGCCTTGGATTTTAAATGATACTATAAATAATAAAAAAAACCATCAGAACTTTGAAATCACATACATTATTTCATGAAAACAAAGATCACATTTACAGGAACAGGTAATAATATTTCAAATAGGGATCTTTCACATCAAGTATGTGAATATCTGTTAAAAAAAATAACAAATGGGATTTTACAAGCTGCTAAGCAAATTCATGTCAGATCTACAAATTGCTCCATAAATGTTCATCTACGTCTAGTACAGGATAACTGGAAAAAAGTGCTAGAATAATAGCATAATGCAACTATTTAGTTCAGGTATTAAATGTGCTTAGATTTATTTGCAGTTTTAATTAAATTTTCACTTTCCATGGAGCACTTTCTACACATCAGAGAATGTAAAATAACAGACCTTGATTATTTCTTTTTCTGCTAAAGACACACCACTATTTGAGAACCGAGAAGAACAGCAATAACACAGCAGGATTTAAATCTACCTTCCATCTTTCTTTAGAAACAAAAGGAAAAACAATAACTTTTCGCAAAACACTTTTTATAGGTGACAGCCAATTTATTTCTAATTAATTTAAATGGTCATCTCCCAGGGAGAAACATGTTTCATAGAATTTAATGTAAAAGATCAGCTCAAAAGCTTTTAAAAAATAATAAAATGTTTACTATCATAAAATTTTCTGCATTAGTACAATATTCTGTTAGGCAGATTTTTAAAATGTTGTTGTCCTGTTCTGTCAAGTATTGTGTATGAATAGTAAAAAGTTTGGGATTTAAATAAGGATTAAAACCACTAAGCAATTAAGACTACTAAACAGCTCTTAATCAATTAAATTTACCCTGGAGTTTTTCACTTGTATGTCTTAAAAATAATATTAAAGCTGAGCCAGTGCTGAAAGAGAAGATCTTTATTTTGTATTTACGTTATAGAAATTATTCAACTCCAAAAAATTGTTTTCAAAAGTGGAGTTTATTTCATATGAAATACATAGCCCACTTATTGATTGGATCAACAGTGCTAGGAAATGTGTTGCTGAGAAATAAAGCCAGTAACCTCTCTGTCTCTGCAAAAGGAGTTTTGTTCGACTCCCCTTAATTTTACATTCAGAGGAAGATCTGCCTCTCTTCTCAAAACCTCTAGTAGAGATAGAGCACTGTAGTTGGTCCTAGGGAAATAAAGTTAGAAAGCCAGCTGCTCTGCCCTTCAAGAAGACGAGGGAGAAGAGGGGAAGGAGGCCTAACTTCCCAAGATTGCTGGAAGGACTTAAATATGTATATATATTCAGCATTTCTGTTTCAGAGGGTGGCAAGGCCTGTTAGAAGCCATAGAGATGGACAGCTGGGAAAGAAAACCCTGGCTTCAGTCAACCCACCATGATTTTTATCAAAGTTGAACCTCTAAGTCTTGGGGCTGGCTGGCATTGTGTGGCTGTATGCCCAAGGAAAGACTAACAGGACGAAACATACAGAGCTCTCTCCAAGACAGCTATACATTGCAATAAGTGAGAGTGGGAATTAATTATTTACGAATGTGTCATTAGTATGAACAACAGTAATGGAGCAGAATTGAAGGGAAGCCACAAGGAGGCAAAGCAAGATGAATTTATTGGAAACTCCAAGCTCCAGCAGACACTTGTGCTGGTTTGAAGATAAACCGGCAGGAGAAATGGACCCACCACAAGAGAGGTTATAAGTCAGAGTTACAATTTAATGAAAGATATTACAAT
>JAWWMP010000081.1:102309499-102353372 GCA_035047865.1 Dendrocincla tyrannina
GATAGTGACTTATTGTATTAGATAGATAGTTATTTCTCCTGTATTTGTGTGTTTTATCCCCATTGGCTATGGCTACCCAGTAACCGGCCCTCATTGGTTGTTTATTCCCTATTTTTCCATTGGCTAGCCAGTGATGACCCCCAGCATCACCATGTAAGGCTAACCACTCCCCCTCCTCTCCTTCCCTCCCCCCCTTCCCCATATTTTCTGTGTCCCGCCCCAACTCCTCCCAGTTTCCAAACCCCTCCCCCAAACTCTATAAGAGTCTTATGTATCCCGAATAAAGTCGTTCCAGCTTCACTCCCCTTTGGCTGTGGACCATCTCCCTTTGTCCTCCCTTCGGCACATGGCAAACATATGCTCTTTTGCTTCCATATGCAAGTTAATTGAAGACTTATTTGGTTTTGCAAAAAGTAATGCAACTTTGAGCTAGAAGAAATCCCTGTTGGTTTTCAAATTTCTTCAGGCGAAAAATTCACTTATTATATACTATGTGCTTCCCATCACCTGAATACTCTTTCTTACAAATCAGAGACATTACAGAGAGGGTTTCCAGGTTTTCACTGAACTGATAAGGGCTGTGAGCAGAGAGTTGACTGGTATTAAAATTTTCTAGCAATGGCACAGAGTAAACCAGCTATCCAGACACACAAATACATACATCAGTATCGAACAAAGAATGAAAAGTTAACAAAGCTGCACAGATCCTTGTTCTGGAGTCCTGTGTCTGGCACAGGGAACAATTGGCTTCAGCACAGGATGTTAAGGACATAGAAGGATGAGTCTGTAACTTTCTAGTGTGTCTCCAGCTGCTCTCCTTTTTAAGCAGAAGTAACAATGAAGAAACGCAATGCATAACTGTATTCCCCTTAATAACAGTGTCATTACACTGTTTAGGTTTTATTTATAGAGATGCTGGCAGAACACCTTCTCTGGGACAATTGAAGCAATGTATTTTCAAAATGGCTCCATTTGTTTTTCTCCATCATCTAGCATCCACTTCTGCAGCAAGCAATGTTGTGCCCATTCCCTCCAGCAGTTAGAGAACCACTCAGGATGCTGGACTAGGGGATAAAAATGGAATGATACCTTACAGAGCTGGCAAGCATTTGATCTGACTCAAGCTACATTTCTCATACAGAAGGCATGTATAGCACCCTCACAGTTTGTCAAAGAGAAAGGAAGTAGTTTGCCTGGTTGAAATGGTTCAGCTTGTTACTGCAGAGAGAGAAGAGGGAGAGCACTGAATAATGCACTTCTTTTAAAACCCACTAATAGGCTTCCCTCTAAAAGCACAGGAAAGAGAGAGCCACATTCCTGTCTAAACTGCACATGGTTATACACAATGGCTTCTAGGCATAACTCTTGGGAATTTTGTAGAATCTTGTCAAAAATTATTCAAATTTCCTTTTTAAAATAATCCACACCACTATGATTCTGCAAAAGGCTCTTTTTCTTATTGTTATAAATTATTGCCAATATTGCTATTACCACCACCACTACTACTACATTATTGTATTACTATTAAAAGTAGCAGTACATTATTAATGCTGTCTTTATTAATTTGATGAGATACTCTGGTCCAGACTCTTCAGATCTGGATTCAGAGAAGAGTTTTCTGCTGATAAGAAAATTACATACATTTGCTGACAAAACCAGCAGGCAACCCTAAGCAGAAGCTTATCAAGAGTGAATTCAATAGGTGCCTCTGAAATAAAACATGTTCTATGTACTGAGCCTGCATCCCAGATAAGGTGACAAGCTGATGATGTTTGTTACATCATATTTAGTTAGCTACAACACAACTGCTGTTACATCTGCTTTGGACTTAGGTAAGCGTGGTACTTGACCTGGGTGATTTTATGCAAATATTGTGCAGACCCATTTTCAGTCCATGACATCTGCTAAACAGTGTGGAAGAAAAAAACAAAACATCCCTTTTCTTGTTCTTCAGCTTCTAGTTATGCTCCTTCAAAACGTGTTGTTCATTTTCTTTTAAAAAAGGGCCTGGGAACAAGAGAGAAAGTCAAAAGGGTAGAATTTAGAGAGATGTCATGTTTAGTTCTGAAAGTCTCACATAATGTTCGTACTCATAGATTTCCGCACTACTTGGGTGTGAAATAAAATACCATGCATTTCCTCCATAAAGAAGGTAAATTCAAATAAATTAGTCTAATGACTTTTGCCTTGAAATGTTTGGAAAAACTAAGAGTTTTCTTCTGATTTTTTCATCTTTTTCTGTTTGCTTTCCTCAATAAACAAGCCAAAAGGAATGCATTATAAACTTGCAGGTTCCTGTTGTGCTGATTTCTTTTTTGCATATAACATAAACTCTCCATGTAGATCCAGAAATAGTTTGATTAGAGGTAACTGTATTCCCTAATTTAGAGATTTAAGAATCTATGGATCAGCTTTTGAGATAAAGAAAATAGTAATGATTTCCTCCACTTCCCACGGAATGAAAATGTTCCTTCATTCTGTTCTTTTATCATCCTCTCCTCTTACCTATATGTTTCAAAATTCATAACCTACAGAGATGCTAACTATTTTGTTTGGGGGTTTTTATTGTCCATCTTTCAGTTTTCTTTTCCTGCAGCTAGTAGCAACAGGTTGCATGCACAGGAAAGGCTGGGTAGCCACCCGTCAGAATTCAGGTGACTTTGCTCTGCTGTTGAAGGGGTTGATTTCAGAAACACATTAAAGGAGCTCTCTTACATAAAAAAGTATTTTACCAGACACATAAAATGGGTCAAAATATGAATTTAAACTGATTTTTTCATATGAAGATGACATCCCTCAACTTACATTTTACATATAAAGAAAACAGAAGATTTCCACTCTGTTTATTTTTACTGGTAAATGGGAACAGAGAGTGCTATACTGCTGAACTCAACCTTTTTGCCTGGCACAAATAAAAAGTAACACTTTACAAAACCTTACAAATATGATTTGATCAGTCCTCTACTATTACTTAGGACAAACAGTACACAAAGCTGCTCAAGGTGGGTTTTACCTTCCTCTCACACCCTTCAGCTCTGTTCTTGACATCACAGAAAATAAAGGAAGCTGTTTATAGCCCATACTGCTGTAACAAAAACCAGACACTGAGTATCTGGGATACAATCTGCATGTGAGGACGTAAGAGCTCCAAGCTAAATTTAAACAGAGGAACCACTGCAGTGGCTGATTAGATACTTCCTGTGTATTACTTAGCAAGACATCCAGTGGTGGCAAAGCATATAACTGCAAAAGTGCAGGCAAATCATCAGACACTTGCAATTAAACCCAAATAGGGAGTAAGAACAGAGATTCAGCAGCCCATCCACAGCTGCAGTCTCACTGCATTGCTGCATCTGCAAATGCAAGACGTGCAAGTTGGAGGCACAGAGAGCTCCATATATGCCCTAGATACAGAAATAGATGCATTTAAACATCTCATGTGGACTGTTTTTAAAGTAATTACTTGCTCCATAGAGAATTCTATGTTTTTACTAACAGGAAAATGAGTGGCCATACTATAAATGGGTCGTAAAAAGACCATATAGTACTCACTTCCTAAAACAACTTGGACACATCAATTGTAACCCTTTCTTAGAAAGAACGAAATAAAGGGACTTTGATGAGAAGTTTTGATCATGAACAGAGTATAAGCAACCCTGGGATCTACCAGGACATAGTCATTCAAAGTATCAGAGAATTACCTTAACTAATATTCACTAAATCCCAACTAACACCTGGGAAAACTAATGTCTGTCAGGAGATGTACAAGCTGTGTTGGCTCACTTCCATGTAGAATTTCATAATTTTCTTCCACATGTATTTCTGCTCTGTGACTCCATGAATGGCATACTGGTAAGACTATGGGGCTTTTCTGTTTTTCAAGCATGTGCAGAACAAAGATTTAGATTTCCTATGAAGACGGAGGAGACCATTTTGGCTTACTTATATCATACTTACTTATGTCAGCCAATGCAGGACATTGCTTTTCTTTCATAGGTACTCACTAAAAATGCTTCCATTCACAAATGTGTGCAGACAAAACATTTATGACTTTTGCTACAGGTGACGTTACTAGAAATCCTTCTCGGATCTTGGCACTGCCCTGGAAGAACAAAACAAAAGATAAAGACTCTGACTAGAAACTCGTGTTTTCCCTGAGAAGTCATACTCATGTCCATAAAACTGGTGTACACTATCACAACTCTGAACAAAAGCATCTTGTGATGGGTGGAGGAGTATGTCTCAAACAGGCAATGCATTTTGTGAAAATAGTTTTTTTGCGGAGGAATACTCTGTTCACAGTTTGCAATATGTAGAAATTGTCAGAATATTGGACTTTGTTATGGAATTTCTGGTCTAAAGAATCTTTCTGAGATATTTTAATTCCAACTGGAAAACAAACAGGATCTCTTTTTCAAAAGTTGAGATTCAAAGTAAATGTTTCAAAATTCTAAATTGGGTGGTTTATTGAAAAGAAAATCCTATTTTTGTTTGTTTGTGGTTTTTTATTTTGTTTTCTTTTTTGTGTTTGGGGCACAAATAGTCAATTTGGTATTTCTTTTGAGTTTTTGAGGTATTTTGTCCCAGCTTCAGATCTCCAGTTTTCATGATCAAAATGAATGAAATTGAAACCCATCCTTTAAGTACAGAAAAGTTCTCCTGGCATCTGTCAGGTTAGAGTAGATATCTACTCTTTTTCACCTAAAAATAGAAAGCAGAGCTCTGAAATGTTCACTGTGGTGTAGGCACATGTCCAGAAAGCAAGGAACTGCATTGATTAAAAATACTGCAAGTAGAAGTGTTCCACCAGCATGCAAAGCTATTCTAGCTGGGCATTTAGACACCATGACTGCACAAGGCAATTAATTATCAATCCTCTGGAGACCTCACCAGCTCCTTTTCATCCTTCACTGAGGCGGAGAGAGGGTTTATGCATAGTCTTATTCACTAAATATCTTCTCCCAGGTGTCTTCAAAAATTTCTTCAAAAATGTCTTCAAAATTTCTATCACCATGCAGAAGGGATTTCAGACTTAGACTCTCAATCAGAAATGGGAAGGCAGATAGTGGAACATGAGCTTGAAATAAATGCAGGTGAAAGAGAAACACTCAAACAGAGTTTCAGCCTTTTTTAGCAGGTCTATTTATACCTCACCATATCCTTTGAAAACATAAAATTCTAGTCCTAATTTATTAATGGAATGTGCCAGCACCAAGTTATTTTTAAATTTAGAATATAAATGGCCTTCATGAACTAGAGCGAGCAGGCAGCATCTGACATGAGTCTCAGAGCTGGTGTGAAATTTACTTTTAAATTGCTGCTGCCTTTCCAAAAATTATGCACCATGAGCATGTGGCTTCACTCGTGTTAGCTTTTTCTTTAATTAGAAAACAGAACCGCAGGAAGTGGCACATAGAAAGGATCTTACCCTTGCGTGGAGGTAAATAACCCTTTCAGCTTATTTCAGCTGTTTCTTTCCAGTTAAATTCAAATTGTCAGAGGAATAAGATCCTGAAATAAAAATCAGAAATTTCAAGATATTAATAAACATAAGAGGCAAAGAATATTTATTTTTTATTTCCCACCCCTTTTCTTTGTTTATGGCAAACAGAAAATGTGAAGGGAACGGAACTGAAACAAAGAAATTAGAGAGGGGGTTTTTAGCTCCTGGGAATTCTTATTTTCAATATCAAGTGCAAGAAAAAAGGGTATTCTTCTGTAGAGGTGTTCCTCAAAAGAACCATGCAAATCAGTCTTCAGCCAGCTCAAATCATCTGCCCTTTTATACACTGATGACTTTTCCGAACAGCTGTCCTCATCACAGCTTTATAACCCCATTAGAGACATGCATTTGAGTGTTTTAGGGAATGACTAGACACAGCAAATGATTTCCTATAAATAATTTATTCAATGACTTCAAAATTCTCAGCGTTCCTGTAAGGAGTGCCTGTCACAAAGCAATGCTGGTAAGAGACAGCAACTTTCTCCTCCAGTCCCACCACCTGACCCATGGCCTACTCCAGAACCCATGGAAAAGCTGATGAAGTTTCTCCTGGGTATTTTTTCCTCTGCTGTCTGAGTTAGCGGGAATTTTTCTAACAACTTGAGCAGAAACTGAATGAGATCCAGGGCCTTCCTGGTCTTCTTCACCTTCTCAGAGTAAAAAGAAAAACTGAATTGCTTTGCAAGCAAATGTCCTTAAGCATGAGTCAACTTTGGGACAAAAAGTGTGGCAGCTGAGAGTCTGATCTCACAAGCTCCTCAGAGAAGCACTGCTATTATAAAGAATAAAGTTTTACAAGACAAAAGCATTGAAGGTTTTGTAAAGGTTCAGTAAATGCTTTTTATAATGAACCAAGCTCTGTCTTTATATTTCCAGAATTTAGTATATATAAAACTGGTTTCGGAGTTGTTTTAGAACACATGGAAGGATTTTTATCAGTTTTCATTAGTTTTGGGTTGAAAGAACCCTGAACTTTAAATATTTGGTCATTTGAAAAATCAAAGTTCCTTCCACGGGATGAGACAAAATGGCCTTAAGTTTGTACCAGGGAAGGTTTAGATTATATATTAGGAATTTTTTTTTTCATGTAAAGTCTTGAAAAGCTTTAGAACAGACTGCCTGGTAAGTAGAGGAATCACCATCCCTGAAAGTGTTCAAAAAAACTGGATACAGCACTTGAGGACATGGTTTAATGGTGAACATGGTGGTGCTACACTGACGGCTGGACTTGATCTCAAAGGTCTTTTCCAACCTTAGTGATTCTATAAGAGATGTTTTTGACAAGGGAAAAAAATATGTGTTTTGATACATAAAACATGCATTTGAAACATTCCTGCTTATCGGGGATATTTACTGCAAAGGTTCTTTATATATTGAATCCATTGGGTTTCCATACACAGACTATAACCTCTAGAAGAAAAAAATTCTTACTCTTTTAGCACTCCTGTGTCTGTCATTCAAGCATCTGCAGGGTCCTTGAGTTAGTTTTGAGGTAAAAATTGCAGATAGGTCTTTCTCCTTACCTTTGTCACTGAAATTTAAAAATAAGCTAAATTATTAATTAATATTAGATGTAGTAGCTGCATACTAATATGCTGGCAATTTATCTAGCACCTTGATCAGTGAGCATGCTTAAATTATCTCACTTCAGTGCCTGATAAACAATCAATGGACTTTATTTAATAGCTTCATCTCCAGTATACTAATTGTATCCATTTAAATTAAATTATTCTGATTGTTATTCCATGTAGTTATTTGGTGATATGAGACTTCTGAATAGATATTATTGATTTGGGGCAACCAACCACCATCCATTACAGCTGTGAAGACAGGAATTAAATTTAAATAGTGAGCTATTATTTTGTGAATGTCTTTGTGGACAAATAGGGTAGCAGAAGCAGGATAATTAGGAAGTTGCACTAATTTGTCTTCTTGATTTATAGGTATATGATTCCTGAAAATAAAATGAGGTCTACAAAGTAATCAAGAGAAGCTGGCAATAGATAAAAACCTTTTGACTCTTTTAGCAGAAAGGACAAACAATTCAAATGCAATCAGATTTTAAAAGGTGTTTAGACAGCTAAAAGAACCACTTTGGCATCTGATGAGATTTACACCAGTGCCTAAAATGACTTTTGGACTGTTAGATAGAACCAGGCTAAAATGAAAAACAACAATAACAATAACAAAATAAAAATAGTTTTGTTGTCCCAGATTATAACTATCATGCTGAAAAGAACCATACAAAAAAAAATTTCAAGATCTGGGACAAAGATAACTTTTGTGCAACGTTCCTAAGGTTGTGGATATACTGTAAGCACAACTAGAGTTTTACAGAACATCTGAAGTTACAAGTGAGCTGAACAAAGTCAGTGAGAAATGTGTGATATTGGAGATCCAAGAACTAAAATTTAGTCTGGAAAATGAGAAATTAATTAAAAGGCAACATGATAAGAGAGAACGGACTCCTTGTCCTGAGCCTCAGCAACATGAAACTAGTTGAAGATAGCCCTGAAAACACAGGAAAAAGTAGGGAATGCAAAGTGGGGTTTTTTGAAGTGCTCATCATAAAGTCCTAAATGTACGAAAGAAATTCATTATGCATAGCACCCACAAGCTCATACAGTCTCTCAGAGAAAACGAAATTACAGAAAAGGTTGTTCTGACCTAACATCAACAAATAGCACCTGAGAAGTAGTATCAGAAACTGGGTTAGTCTATGGCAGCAATCTATGGTCTGATCAAATCTCACTTTGTATGACATGATCATAGCAGGACACGAACTGAAGAGCCACTTTAGATTGGATTCTAACTAACAGTTCTCATTTTCTGGAGGTTTCTATGGCAGTTGACATATGAGTGAAACCTCATTTTGATCCCAAGTGGCTAGGGAAAAATGGGATAACCGTGAGATTTAGATCTCACCCTCCAAGGAGGGTGCCTGTTACAGTCATGAACTGTGGTTCATGCCGTATTTATCCCTATACAGACATCCATGCATTTCTCAGTGTCCTGTGGGCTGCTGAGCAGAGAAGTCACTGCTGTAGATGGAAAGGTGCTTTCTAAGCAGTAAAACAAAGTGTTTCAATGGACTGTGTTATGGGCCCTTGGAAATGAGTCTGGAACCTGACAAAGTCAAGTATAAGAAGCCGCTGGGATCTACCCAGCAATGCCAAGACAGCAGACTACTCAGTGCAACCAGAGACAAAACCCATGCTACCCACAGAAATATAACTTTGAAACAGAACAATGATCTCTGGGAACATCTTTCATTGGTGACAGCTGATAAGAGTTTTGAGAATCTAATTTTCAGACTGAGATCCTTTTCTGCATCTCTCATCATGCAGATCATCAAGGCTTAGTTTATATCTCCATAATTCCACCTTCAAGGCCAGGCTCATGGACCCTGAAGACAGTGAGCCTACAGCCACAGCTCAGGCATGACTATGACAGTCAATCGATACATCAAAAGCTTCATTTCAATTTATTTTTGTGGGTAGTGTGCAAGCTGCCCATAAAGACCATACATGGTAGAAAAGCAGAGGGAAGGCAGAGCGTGCTGTGCACTTACAGACACATGCTACATCTTTTAGTTTCATGAAAATCAATTCTTTGCAAAGTTGTGGCAATTGAAGACACAGCTAAAACTTTCTTTGTTGGTGCAACACCCCACACAATTTTCTATATTTACCGTAATTAATCTCCCATGAATTATCTTTGATTGCTTTTAATTGCACAGTCAGACTGTCAACCAAAACACAAATGTCTTAGGAAATTCACTGGAGTATTTAAAATTGAATTGATAAGGAATTTGACATTAAACTACTGTTTATTTCATAAAAATGAAGATATCCCCAGTAGTAAAAGACAATGCCTATTAATTAGGATCACTTTGCTAGAAACCAGATGCCAAAGTTGCAAATCTTAGTATCACAGGCAGCCAGGCAACCAAAAATTAGAGGTACTGGTACACCGTTGGAACACAAAATTAGTTCAAGGATGAAAGGAGATCATTTCAGTATTGTCTTTAGTTTAAATATAGCATATTTCCATTCTTGGGTTCCTTTCAAACCTATTCTGAATAAAAAAAAAAAGGCTAATGTGGCTTTCCTAACTGGAAATATTTCCATTTTTAGCAATAAAAGTGCCCTGCTGAGATCAATGACTGTTTACACAGAGTCTGAAGAAGTACAAACAGAAGACACAGTCCAGTTATTCTTTTGAAGGCAAAATTTTGCATTTTGAAGCACACTAAAACCTTCTGTAGAATATAATGACAAAGTAACTATTATACAGCAGCTACTCACTGCATAAAACTTGCTCTGTCCAATGCCCAGTTCTGCTTTCCCTTGATACTGATGTCATATTTTGGCACCAGTTTGCAAGAATCAAGATCACCTTGGTCCCAACAGTTTGCAAGGAAGTCAGGCAAAGTGCTACACACCCTTTGAGTAGGAGACAACAGGAACAGTGCATGGAAAGGAACTGAAGCTTTATTTTTAAGGGTGCTTACTGATTATCAAGCAGTACAAATTAACTTCTGATCTGTGCAGTTGTTAGTCAATGGAGCTAGGAGCATGAACTTAGACTGTAATATTTACAGCATTCAGAGGAGAAAGACAAACTCTATGGCAGTATCTTGCCCAGTGAGGGTTACTGGGGGAGGTTGGATGGGGAATGTTGAAATCTGAGTGTCTAGTTTCTGCTGAAACTAGGAGGCAGGACAGAACACAGAAAGTGTGCTCACATGAGAGGTGTATCTGCTAATAGCATTGATTGGCTATATGTGACTTCATTACAGCCTCTGAACTACTCCTGAAGAGCCTGGGGAAGAACAATCCATCACTGAACTCCTCACTGCACAGCTGGCGCTGCACTGGCAGAACTTCCACCAAAGTTTTCACACAGAAGCTTGAGCACTGACTGGAACCAGCAAACACCTGCAATTGTTCCAGCCAAACGTTGCTTTTGATACCAAAATTAAATACTAAACACTCTTCTCTTGGACTGAGAACTCTGCCAACCATCGACCTAGTGAGAACTTTTATAGCAAAAATGTATTCATTTCTGGGAGCTGACGTTTTATAATGCATAGAATGAGTCACTCTTTACTTGTGCAGTAATACAGACCTGCACTCTAATCACAGATTCCCATCTGGACCATTTGTGAATTTATCTTAAAAAATTAAAGCCATTCCAGCCACAATTTGGAGTTTGTCCTGTTCTGCCACATTTTACCCTTGTTCTCTTTCTTTCCTCTTGCCCATAAATGTATTTCCCACCTTTTTGTCACCCGATCAGGCCACCTCTGCATTTTTCTTATATTCAAATATTTTCCAGCAGCAAGCAAAAGACTTAGTGAAGAGACTGTGAATCATTGGAAAACCTAGATGTATCACCTTTCTTTAGCACTTAGTGTCTATCCTAAATTTACTTTTTATTAACAAATGAAACCTAACATATAATTTCATGGCTTCAAGACACTCAAGAACAATTGACAAAGTAGTTCCAAGAAAAATCATTAAAAAACTTCAAATATAAATTAGAAACCAAAGTTCTCTTGTTTCTCTAGTGTAAACATGGTTGACAGATTTCAGTGAGTGCTGAAACTTGCTTAGCTAGAGCCTAATAGGGATATCAATTTTATTCGGATTTTCATTTTAAAAAATGAATATGCTACAAGGGTAGCATTTAAAGCTAACCTAACCCCATGCTTACCCACTAATGATCTATTATAAATGTGACAACAGTGTTATGGCAACTGTTACACAATTGTTAGCATGCACTTAGACTGCAAACAAAGTGCCATTTATCCAAAAGCTCTTTATCTTGTGTTTGAATTAGATCAGACTAACCCAGGGGAAAAAAAATACCAAAAAACCCAACCAATAAAAAACCCCAAAAAGTTCTAGCAACATCAGTATTCATGTGGTTAAAGGTATTTTTGTAATTTTCAGAGTTCAAATGCGAAGAAATACAGCAGATGGATAAACAAACTCAAATGGATGGTGATCTACGAATTATGAACCACGGCCAGAGAAAATGTCAGAATTTAGCTTACATTAAGGATCCCATGCTATCATTACCACTGTCACCAGCTTCACAACCAGACAAACTACCTCTGTGAAAAGACAAAATAATTAAAGAGGAGCTATAAAGAAGACATTGCTGCAATTAAATCACTCAATTAGTAAGCAGTAAGTACACTAAGCAGCTATGTCATGCGAGGAAAAAAGCAGTGAATTTTAGAGAAAAAGATGTAAATCTGAGCTCTCTTATTTTTTGTTGCTGAGGCCAATTTCCTTTCACATGCTCACCAACAGTCCCATGTGCCAGTTTGTGTATCATATACATCCATGGCTGATATTCACAGCAGTGGGTTAGCATCATTCTTATTCCTTTCTATGGGGCTAAGAAGGGTTTAAGAAGGAAAAGATTTGATTATTCACTTACATAATTATTTTGTGTTTGATCATTGAACTAAATTGTATAATGGGACAACTCTCTGGTGACAGGGAAGGACAACAGCCGCTCCAGAAAGAGTACAGTCCCCCCAGTGCCAAAAAAAGGCAGGCAGAGCAGATCCAGTGGCAGTCTGTGGTTCAGTCCCTGGTTGCTACCAGGCACATTCCGTGTGACAAGAACATGTCCAAGGGCAAGCAACAAAGACAAGTCAATGAGGCCGGGCACACCATAGTCACAATGAAGCTCATGCTAGGGCCAAGCACCAAGGCTCCTGGGCCCGTGGGTGAGGGTGGGTCTACCACTCAGAAGATGCATCTTGATTTTGTCTTTTGCTGCTCAAGGTACAGAAAGGGCATACATCCATGAGGGACCATAGTCTGGCCATCTGTGCATTATTGGAGCTTATTAGGGAATAGACTGGCTTCAGCTATCTTTGTAAACAGATCACCAAAATGGAATGCATAACTTTACATCCCAAACTTGTGTTAATATAGTGACTAAATTATTTGATTCCTGTCCCGCTCTATTTGATCAAAGAATAAAAATAAGCTACCACTGTTTGGCCCTCTTTGCAAAACTAGAATCAATATTTTTAACTAAGAAAATACTGATGAGGACAAATGAAAAATAAAAATATCCAAAGGTAAATAGGGGATTTTGATAGCTCACTTTAAAAAAAAAAAAAATTCATACAGATTTACTTTATAACTGTATATATAGAACATCAGTTCTATAAAACCACAGCAGTTGGAAAATGCATTCTGTTTTCAGTGCAACATTGTTGACCCAGTCGGAGCACTCACTTACAGTGAGTGGAAAAGATGCTACATTTGAGAATACAGCTGTTATTGTTTTCAAATTTATAGACATACCTCAAGGTAATTGTAAACTATTTGAGTGACTGCCATAAGCTACCCTGAAATGACTGGCAGCCTTTCACAGCAGTTACTCAAAAGGAAGTTATAATCCCAATACAAGCAGATGAACAATTATGGGAATACCAGAGATGTCTGGAACGGATTTTTGTCTGAAATTTTTCTAGCAGATTTCATCTGAAATGCAGTACTGGAAGGGACCGCCTGAGTTATTGAATCCAATTTCCTATTATCACCGCTAACAGAGTTAGAAACACCGTGAATTTGGCAAGAGTTCCATGGTGGTAAACTGCCAGTCTCACTGGCTTGGCTTTCAGAGGGAAAAACATAAGCAGCTAGCCAGCAGTGGCTGAATTTACTGAAAATTGCTGCTGAAAGGTAACAGTTTCTCAGGGACGAGCAGGAAACTGGACTTTGCAGGGTTGACCACCATGATAGAGATCACAAAGCAGAATTACAGTGGAGGCTGCCCAGGGAAGGGCTGAGGGTGGCTGGGTACCCAAGGGCTTGGGAGCCAGAAGGTAAGAAGAGCCTAAAAAACTCCAGGACAGAGGCCTAAGGGATAAAAAATATGCCTGCATAAATGCTCCTCCTTAAAACAAACTGGTGAAAACAGCTCCTGAAAAACCTCAGCTATGTAATTTCCAAATCGTGAGGGTAATTTCTGTCAACAGTCTTGTCTCCTGACCCAGCCTCTCAGACTTTGGCACTGATTTTTAGTCTCTTACAGCTAAGAACACAACTGGGTTTAGCTGAATGAAGTCCACGCTACATTCTTATCTAACCACTTTGGGGTAAAATTCCAGTAAAACAGCTTAGAGGATAGTAAACCATCCATACAAATTTAAATCAATATCTAGAAGTCTATAGTAAAAAGGAGTTCTTTGTGAAATGTTGGACTGTAAGGACTTGTTTCAGAGCTGTGGGGTAATGAAAAGTCTCTCACTATCAAGTGGGGTTCCCCACAAGCAACTGGATTTCCTGAAGCTCTTCAACTGCTGGGGGGAAGGCAGACAGGGAGGAAGGGAAAGCTTCGTCCATGCAGAACCATCCACCAGCATCTCTTAGCAGAACCTTAACAGCTTGTGGCAGGTTCACTAGACTCCCCAAGGCCAAGTATATGCCGGAGATGGGAGAGAAAGGATCAAGCTATGAAACAGGTGGTTGGAGGCTAAAAAGAGATGGATTATTTTCATACTACCCACTGTCCTGGGCACCAAACTTGCGAACCTGTCTCTGTCAAGGCCATGCACACTTATACATGTGAAATAAACGGATGAGCATGCCATGGACTCCTTCCCCTGGGGATGATAATATGAAATATCAAGTCCTACCCTAAAGGGAGAAATAGCCCCAGGCAACAACTCACAATGGGGCTCGACTGAACAAAAAGCTGCTTGCAGAAAAGGACCTTTGGGTCTTGATGGACAATCAAGTGAACATGAGCTGGTAACATGCCCTTACTGCAAAAAGAAGGTTAAGGCCATCCTCCACTGAATTAAGCAAAATATTGCCAGCAGACTAAGAGAGATGATCCTTTCAGCGCTGGTGAGGCCATACCTGGAGTATGTTGTGTACAGTTCTGCATTAGCAAGAACAAGAGAGGTGTGGACAACCTGAAGAGAGTCCAGTGAAGAGCTGTGAAGGTGATTAAGGGACTGGACATATGAGGGTAACATAAAAGAGCTAGGACCATTCAGGCTGGAGAAGAGAAGGCTTGAGGGAGATCTTATCAATGTGTATGAGTACTTAATGGGGGGATAAATAAGATGGAGCCAGGCTCCTCTCAGTATTTTCCAGTGATAAGGCAAGACAAGAGGTGTTGAATGCACCAATTCAACGCATTCAATTTAAACATAAGCATAATACATTCTAATTACGAAGGTAGTTGAACACTGGAAGAAATGGCCCAGAGGGGTTATGGAATCTCAAAATTTGACCAGATGTGGCCCTGAGAAACCTGCTTTCACTGACCCGGTTTTGAGCAGAGTGGTTGGAGTAGAACATCTCCAAATGGGCCTTCCAGCCACAGCCATTCTGTGATTCTGCAATTCTGTGTTTCTAGGATTTTTACTTTTTCGTAGTGACTGACTCATGACCTGGGGGTTCTTTGCATAGAATATAGCAGTGGTTTGCACAGCACTAATTGGAACAAAAGAATAACCATTTACAAGCAACACTGAGCAGTTTTTAGTATGCTTTAGCACTAGTTAGGGAATAGGATTTTCCTGTTCCACAGTGAGGCAGGCACTGTAACCCCTACTGTACAGACATGAGGTTATGAGTATTTATTCCCAACTGGACCTTGAAATTGGAGAGTTTTGTTGAAAACATAAAACAGAACTCTGCTGATTCTTTCCCTGTGCAGAAAATAGATGCAGACTGCAGAAGACAGTTTCAGGACAGGAATTTGTCCAGTTATCGTCACACTTTGCAGTGCACCAAGTAATTTTGATTATTTCACCAAACGGGGCTCAAAAATGCAAGCTATTAATGTGATCCTTGCTTACCTTAAAATCCTTTCCCATTTCTCGTATATATTTCCCTTCTTCCCTCTGACCCTGACCACACTGTTGGTAAGCATCCCTCGCTGCCTCTACACTGTGTCTCTCCAATGCTTTCTTGGTTTCCATTACTTCTCCTGGCCAGGTCAAGAGAGGACTTAACCCCTTGCATTTCTTGATATGCAGTGCAGCACAGTGTGGGCAGAAAATCTGGGGAGATCATCACATCATGCCTTTTATGACCCTCATCCCTGAAAGAGAAAGCCTTATCTGCAAAGGAGAACCTCACAGGAGCATTTTATCCTCAGACTCTGCTGTTCTGATGCAAAGGTTGAACGGGAGCCTGGACCTTTGTCAGCAGAATGCCTTTTAATAGACTGTGGGGTGTGTGTCCCCAAGAAGTCCACCTGGTGACCCCATCAAAATGGAGAAAACACTGCATTTTCTGGGGAGCAATATGCTTGAAAAACTTGTGAATATGTTAGCAACACTTTGTCCAATACTTCTTGGTCGTCAATTTTCCTTCCTGAGAACGGACACAGTAATTTTGTCACTCTGAAGTGCCACTGCCCCTCAGGGTATAAAGCGACTGTCCTGAAAGAAACGTCCCCTGACTCCATCCCTCAGTACAGACTGGATCCATAGCCTCGCCTTGCTGCCTCAGAGTCACATTGACACTGTGGAGAAGAGAGGAATGTATTGAAACTAGATAAATGGCCATCTTTAATGACTTTCTCTTTTGAGAACGGGACACTGGAGTGTAGTTACTAATTGCTGGGAGAAGAGCTGAATGCCAGCAGGCATTCAGGCAAGAGGCCAAGTCTCACTCTTGTCTTCTGTGTATAATGAAAAGGAAAAAAATATTATTACACTTTACAAAACTCTTCAAAAGTGAAAAAAGTGTGATCGTCTTTTGACACCGTCTGTCACTTTCCTGCTCTGAACTGTCAGGGGAATCAAAATTCGATCTCCATGGTAAGTCAAAAGGGCATCCCAAGGTATTTGGTAGACTTAATTTGTTTGAGGGTAGAGTTTTCTCAGCTGGGTTTTAATTAGCATTTCATTTGTTTCCAATGGAAAGAAGGAAAGACTATATGCCCTGGAATGCAGAAAGATGTGCATAATATCTTGATACTTTCATTGATTGGTCTGTTTTCCTCAAGCAGTGCCATATTCTTGTTTTCATATGGAAGTATAGAGAAGAGTAAACATAAATGGAAGTGTGTCTTATGAACTGAGGAGGAAAAGGATAACAACACAGAAATGTAGACTAAGCATTTAAAGACATTAATTTTTTTTTCTGCAGTATTGCTGTGCGAAGCAGTCTGGAAATCACAACATAATCAGTCAAATATCATTTAGCTTAAATTCTCCTGTGACTTCACTAAATAACATATTTGCTAAAAGTTATGGCTAAATAATGCAGAAAAGTCTCATCTTTAAATAATGTATTGATCTGCGGATGGACAACAATCATCTAATACGTCATTAGATAATGTGTCAGCCAACCACATAATTGGTAGACTAATGAATACAATAAGTCATATATAATTTACTCAAAGAAATATGCTTTATTTCCCAGATTTAAATAAATGATTCATCTAGATGTGCTTGTTAGCAGGGAACCATTTGTTAGCCAATACAAATATATTCTTAAGGTCCAAGTGAACAAGATCTTTCTACTGCATTTTGACAGAGGCTCTTTAGAAAGCTATAGCACACCTGCCAACACACCTTTTTTATGGGAAAAATGACCACAACTTACAGACCTATCGATGTGTTCATATATTTCCATAAATTGAAGTGTAAACAATCAGCTTGGCATTTTTCCCTCCAAAAGTCTCTAAAGAGTCAGCTCCCTGACAAACTCCAGTGTCTGTGGATAAGTGTCCAAATTTGAATAAACTGTTGCAAACATTTATTTGAGCTCATTTGTACATCTGCAAATGTTTTCTCTATAAAATATAAGCTTCTGGTTTGGTAAATGCATCTGATCCAAGTGGACACCAGAGAAGAACATAGTGTTGTGTAAAACTAGACAGCTCAGTTGAGCAAGGTATATATTGGAATTGAGTCTGGCTAGGGATATCAAGTACAACAAAAAGGGGTTTCTGTAAGTACATCAGCACCAAAATGGAGATTAGGGAAAATGTGTGGCTGCTGCTGAATCAGATGGGTGTCCTAGTAATGGAAAGCAGAGAGAAGGCAGAATTACTGAATCTCTTCTTTATTCAGTCCTTATTGCTGAGGTCAGCCCACAGAATCCCAGACCTTGGAGAGGAAGGCTAGAGAAAGAAAGAATTTCCCTTGGTCGTAGAGACCTGGATTAGAGATCAGCTAAGCAGACTTAACACCCATAAGTCCATGGGCACAGATGTGATGCACCCATGGGTGCTGAGGGAGCTTGCAGATTTTGTTTCTAAGTCACTCTTTATCATGTTTGAAAAATCACGGAGAACAGGAGAGATACCTGATGGTTGGAGAAAAGCCAATGTTACTCCCATTCCCAAAAAGGGCAAGAAGGAGGACCTAGGAAACTATGGCCAGTCCATCTCACCTTCCTCCCTGGAAAGGTAGTGGAACAGGTCATTCTGGAGGTCACCAACCAGCATGTAGAAGAAAAGAAGATCATTGGGAGTAGCTAGTATGGATTCTCCAAGGGGAAATATGCTTGACCAATCTGACAGCCTTCTATGATGGCATGGCAGGATGGGTCAGCAGGCAAAGGGCAGTGGATGTTGTCTACCTTGATTTCAGAGTGGCTTTTTACACTGTCTCCCACAACATCTTTGTAGGTAAGCTCAGGAAATGTGGGGTAGATTATTGGACAGCGAGGTAGATCAAGAACTGGCCAAATGGAAGAGCTCAGAGGGTCATGATCAGTGGAGTAGAATCCAGTTGGAGGCCTGGAGTCAGTGGCATTCCTCAAGGATCAGTACTGGGCCTGGTCTTATTCACCTTGTTTATCAAAGACCTGGACAAAGGCATAAAATGTAACCTCAGCAAGTTTGCTGATGACACAAAACTGCGGGGAGTGGCTGATACACCTGGATGCTGCACTGCCGTTCGGTGGGATCTTGGTAGGCTGGAGAATTGGGTGGAGAGAAACCTAATGAAGTTCAACAAAGGAAAGTGTAGGGTCTTGCACCTGGGGAGGAATAACCCCAAGTCCCATCACAGGCTGGGAGTTGACACTAGAGAACAGCTCTGATGAGAAGGACCTGGGAACCTTGGTGAATGACAAATGGACTGTGAGCCAGCAGTGTATCCTTGCTGCCAGGAGGGCCAATGGGATCCTGGGGTGTATCAGGAAGAGTACGGCAAACAGGTTGAGAGAGGTAATCCTTCCCCTCTACTTGACTCTACTGAGGCCACATATGAAGTGCTGTGTTGAGTTCTGGTCTCCACAGTTCAAGACAAGAAAGAAGTTGCTGTAGAGGGCCACAAAGATAATGAAGGGTCTGAAGCAGCTTTCTTATGGACCTGTTTAGTCTAGAGAAAAGACTGAGAGAGGATCTCACTAATGCATATAAATGCCTCAAAGTGTCAAGAGGATAGTGACAGACTCTTTTCAGTGGTGCACAGCCACAGGACAAAGAGTAATGTCCATAAAATACTCACAAGGAATTCCACCTCGACATGAGGAAAAATTATTTTACATTGAGGGTGGCAGAGCACTGTAACAGCTGCCTATGGAGGTCATGTAGTCTTCCTCTCTAGAGACATTCAAAACCCGCCTGCTCTAGGTAAACCTTCCTTGTCAGGAGTTTGGACTGGATGATCTCCAGAGGTCCTTTCCAACCCTAATAATTCTGTGATTCTGTGACATTACAGTGACAGCTGGAAGATCTGGCAGGACTTGGTGACGTGCAAGATCTTCTGAAACCAAGGTCTCCTAAATCATCTGGAAGGAACATCTGACTTGGTTAACTACAAGTTTGCAGGTATAAGTGGTAAGACCAGGTCCAGAGCCCTTGTACTTTTATTACTTTCTCCTGCAGATGCTTTTTTACTTCTCAAGAATTTAAACGCAGAAACTCTTGCTGTAGTGTGGAGTCATAGGCTGCTTCAGGGCCCATCCTGAGATTAGTGTAGAGGTGCACTGTACCTTCTGCCACCTTTGCCCAAAGATGGGGTTACTGTGCACGAAGGTACTGTGCAGAAATCTCATTAATCCTTCTTCACCAAACCTCCAAGCCTTGCAAAGAATAGTGATCATTTGTGGACAGTTATTTTAGATTCCAAGAAGATTCAGCACATGGGAAAAAAAACCAACCCAAACCCAAGAGTTCCTAAAAGTGCGTTATTTTACTTCCAGATGGTGCTCATGGAATATTAGTGTCAATACATTGTGCTGTCTTTTTAAATCTGATTGAGAATAAATGGGCTTAAACCTGTTCCTGTTGAAAGTGATACCAAGACAGAAAGGTGAATTCACCCCTGTAATTGCTTACATGTATTATATGGAATCCCATCCACGCTACAGTTTCACATAAAATGTTGTAATACAGAGAATCAGGGATTCAGAAAGAGTAATCAGAAATCAGCATTATCTTTAAACTAACACACTTAAAATTAGATCTGCTCTCTTAAAACTAAGGATCTTTCTTCCTTCATACCTGAATGGATATTCATGGGAATAGTAAAAGTCACTTAAAAATAGGTGTATTTCTATGGGAAAATCTACTGCTGTTTCACACCACAAAGGAGCAAATTTTTTAAAATTTTGTTATATAAAATCACTTATTCTCCTTTTCTGAATGACTAAACCATTTTCATTAACACTGTAAGAGGTCAATCTGAAGCTATCATCTATTATGGAAAATTTCTGTGTGACTTAATAACGTGTGGTAAGGTTATTAGTAAGTGAAACAAACTAAAAGCACCTTCACAGAAGAGCAGATAAGGCACTTTTAAAGTGAAATTTCACACTTCTTGCTGCACTTTGCCCAAGACAAAGCACATGCTACAATCCCAAAGCAGTGGTCATTGCAAATTGATGCACATTTTAAGTAGAACAAGGCACTGGGTACCCATTAACTCATTTTATTTTAATTTAGCAGTAAAAGCTTTCATTATAGCCATTAGACAAGAGAGAAACCTTTGGCATTAAAATAAGAGAGAAACAATATATAGAAATAAAATAAAAATTTAATTTAACGCAGAGGGACTGGTATATTTATATTAACAGAACTTAAATACTTAGTTCTAAATAATTAAATCTGATTAATACAAATGAGAAATAAAAAAAAATAAAATAAAAAAGGAAAACAAATCTGAAGGGAATTCATTTTAGAACCTTCTGTACATGGAGACTAATCCATGCTTAAATACATATCTTTCCAGTTATGTCTTGAGGAAATAAGTTGCTTTCACAGCTGTTTGTAGTATATTTGTAGCAATTATATTTTCCAGACTTTCTTGTAATAATTGGTTGTCAAATAGGCCAGAGAAATGTAAATGTTTGCAGGCACAATAACCTGTTTTTTTCCTCAGTTCTGTGAATACTTCTTTCTTCTATTTTCTCAAATCTATTCTTTAAAAAAAAAAATGTATTGTGTAAGAAACCTGGCCATCACCTTCTATTCACTATTTTCACTGTCTGTTTAGAAGAATCATGAGTTTGTTACACTAGGTAATATGGAAAAAAAATTAATAATTAAGTATACAATCCATATTAGAGTGGGGAAAAAAATCCCTCTGAAGCCCAGGCTGGAGCAAGTTGGGGTTTGTTGTTTTAATGTGATTCTTCTAGACGCTCTATACAGCTTTAACAGAAATTGGATAACAGGGCTTGGTAGCACTCTTAGGTGCTTCATCTGATTTGCTGTTTGCCTGGTTTCTGCCTGATCCTGGGAGGCAGAAGAGAGACATGCTGAGAGACAGAAGTGACCGTGTCTCTAACCCTCTGTTACTTAACCAGCCCAAACACCATCCCATGGGAAGTGGGCTACCAGGACTCCGCAGGATCCTCAGAGGCTTCACACCATCCCTGAGCCTGTGAGGCTGTTCAAAGCCTGGGGATGTGCTAGTGCTTATCCAGAGTCCAGCACAAATGCAAACACCAACAGGGACTGAAATGTCAGATGGCAGAATCAAACTCTATTTCTGTCTTTCTCAGAAATTTTCTTTTCTCTTTAACAAACCTAAAGAGAGCCTCAGTACAGCTCTTAATTTTTCTTTGTGTATCCACATGGTGCTAAGTAGTATACAGGGCTCCTGACCTGTGGTCCAGCCTTCTCAGACACACAGGCAATTTATCTGCTCATAAAAATAGTAATTGTACAGAAGACATACTGAGTTCTGCTCATCTTGCCAGTTTAAGCTTTGTCTATCAAGCAGGACACATATGTCTATCAAGTAGGACACATATGATTCTGACATGGCAGAATCTGCTAAGAAATTCATCCTTCCATCACATTCCCTTCTTGGATTTCTTTGATACAATGTAACTATGTATCAAAGGCATAATTCTAGCTCTGCAGAGATACTGTTTTTGAAAGAGTAGCAAATCCAATTCCTGTTGCATGAAGGCCATTTCCATACAAGTGGGCTGGGCTGTCCTTCAGAGGGATCTGAAGCCCACTTTCCAACAAATCAGGAATTTATGGTGATCCTCCTGTGAAATTCTCCATTTTGCTGCAGTCAACAAAGTCACCAGAACTCTATGAAACGCTGAAGTCCACCCGCACAGAACAGCTTGCGAGACTGGGGCCTGGGCACAAACAATAGCAATTCTTTTGGCAAGCTTGAAAGGCCTTCTTGTTGGCAGACTGAGGAAGCCCACACTTCTCCCACTGCACTGCCATTGATCAGTATCAGAGATGTGCATTAATCAAGCATGCAATGCCATTATTTTTCCAAATTGAGGTCTCAGGTCTGTGATAAGCTCTTCTCTTAACACAACATTACATAAATATTATGCAATCACACTTTAAAACTGCTGTGTTGAGAAATTTGAATGATACTGAGTCCTTTTTGAAAATATTGCTCTAGTCTTGCCACTGCCTAGGCAGGGAAAGCACAGTGCTACATGCTTTGTGAGTTAATTTGTCTCTCTATCTGCTTTTGGCTCATAGCTCACCTACAACTTTGTGAAAAATGACAGTGTGTCAACATCTTGCCATTAATGGGCCATGTGACAGACGACCAGCACAGCAGGTCGAAGAGAAGCATCTGAGTCTTGCAAATTCTCCTCACTGCTAGATTTACTGATGGATGATAGAGCTCCATGGTGCTGACAAAGATGCTGCTGACCTTACTTCCAAACATGATAGATGGTTTACATTTTACAACAGTATGTCCAGGACATAAGATGCAAGAACCTAGCATGTTTTTAGGGGGAGGTGGGTTGATTTTTAAGTATGGGAAATTGTTCAGATGCAGTGAAATCTCTACAGATAAATCTTATTTTGGAAATGTTTCTGTGGTCTGCAGGAGATTTCCTTTTTAAAATGTGAATCCATAGAATAGCAGAAAATCCTCATCTTTTTTTCCCCCATACCACCTATTTTCTGCTAGAAACAGTAGTATTAACGTGTTACAATTCTTAGTCTGCCCAGATCATAGTAAATATTTGGATAGAGGATGCTTTAATAAAGGGAACTTTGCCGGGGCAACAAAGCATTTCTTATGACATTTCTTGCTATCGTCTGTTTGGTTGCAAAACATTTTGTTTTCCTTTACACAGAACAAGCACTCAACTTTTTCAGGCTTTAAAAAGGGAACAAAAATTAAAGTAGTATGTGCTTTCCTTTACAGTCTGCATTGTTTCTGAAAGCAAATAAATACAGCCTCCTTGTCTGTGAGGATGAATGTTTGAAAAGTAAGACACACAAAATAAAAGCATCTCTGAGTCATAGCTACATACACAGTAAACCCAGAAGTTCATTACAACAACTTAGAGAAGTTGTTCATGTACAGTCTGTGGTACATTTGCATCAGCGTTTTAGTTCAAGCCAAGAATTGCTCAGAGATCACTGCCACGTAGTGACGCAGAAAGAGAGCACATGAAAAAGATTTCTTTGAGCGGAGGTATTCCCAGAGACCCTCTGCAGAAGAATATTTAATGTACCCCAGCCACAAACAAGCTTTCAGTCCACAGGACCACGTTAGAGCCAGTCAAAAGGAAAACCCTTGAAAAACCACCATGTGGACATCATGTGTACAAGTGGCCCTTGGCACCATTTCTCACCGTAAATCCACTTCCATTGCTCCTTGGTGAATTAAATGTAGCCAACAAGTACTAAGGAGGTCAGGGAAAAGCTTTGGGGTATGTGAAGCTGAGGTCAGATCAGGTAAAACTTGCTCCCATTCTGCCCAACAGCGAGGTAGTGATGGGCCATCAGGGTTTACAGCTGTTTCAGCCAAGGAACTGAAGCAAGGATAAAGTCTTAAGATTGAGAGTCAGAGTTTCAAAATGGATTAAAGAAGCTGTGATCTTAATGTTAGCTCATACAACCATAATGCCTAAGGGGAACCAATGAGAATCCAAAAGTTACATGTACAAGTTGAGTATTCTTGTAGTAAGAGGGATCCTGCGTGAGTAGTGTAGCTGGCTCTCTGATCTGAAAAGCAGACAGAGAGAGAAGATCTTCAGCCTGGGAAGAAGCCAGGAGAGCTACAGGACACAGATCTGTAGATGGTGAGATATGGAGAACACAGAAATGTGGACTTACCTCCTCATGAAGGTATTGATGCAATACTAAAGAAAGAATGACTTTCTGGCCCCATAAACATGAGCTTCAGTAAAGAGTGGTGTCTCTCCTCTGCTCAAATCCAGGGAAGACAAATTCCCACAGATGTGCTGGATTCCCCATAGTGCTCACATGGTGAGTGTCCAGTCAGGGACTGATTGCAAGGTTTCGTCAACCACAACACCAACTGACTATGCCACTGAGAGCTGGTGCAGGGTCATTCCGGAGCTGAGTGCTTATGGAAGTTGGCTTCCCTTATTAAAATGCATGTACCTCAGAGACGCATTTGACCAATCATTAAGAATTGTCTTTACAGTGACATCATTACTGCAGTAAATAAAGGGTGAGTTTCTGTTCCATGTAAAAGAGATTTGGTCCTAGACTGTCCTGGAAGCTTATGTCTCCCAGTCTGTAGACAAGACTTTTCTTTTTCTAGTATTCCTTCTATTTTTTATTCCTGCACATATTTAAATGATAAGTACCTCTCAGAATGATAGACAGACACAGAGATGAGGAAACATCTATAGATTTAGCTTTGCAAGAAAATAATAATTCAAACTTTAAAATGAAAGGGGGAAACCAAAATAAATAGGCCAGTTCAAAAAAATTCTGAATTCCACATGTCCAGATGTGGTGAGTTAGGCTGGCTAGCAGCCAAATCCTGCCCAGCTACTCACTCTCTCTCCCTCCTCAACAGAACAGCATGAGAAAAGTTGCTTAAAAAGATGAGGAGATCATTTAACTGCTACCATCATGGGCAAGACAGTCTCAACTTGGGGAGAATTGTGGCTAAGGGGTTCAGTTGTGCCCTGCAGGACGATGGTTGTAGCCATCTGGAACTGTTTGTGTATGGCACAGAACAGGCCCAGCCTCTTATGGCAACGTCCATCTGCTAGCCCCACTGCTAGCTCCTACACCAAACACACCATGTAAAACTTTGCAAAGCATGAAAACTCCCTTCCAACTGGTTGTAAACAGCACAGGGATAACCAGGCAGCAGTTGCAAAAAGAACAAATGTTAGTGCCACAGCTTTCATTTCAGAATATGCAAGTACATATATCATTTCTTAATAACCAGGAAATCTACACAAATTATCATAGGCATCTCTCTTAGCCATATTCAAGAGCAGATACTTTGAATGCAATGGTTTTAGAGAAAGCTCTATATTCTGCAAGGATGTAATGTTGGTTTTGCAGATTTCATTTTTGCATATTAAATCGAAGCATCTTTATATTTTCCACCTGGATGCCAGAGCATTTCCATATTTCATAACATAAGATTTAGAAGTTTCATCAAAGCAAATGCATCAGTGGTTGTGAGACTTTTGGTGTACATGAAGTGTTAGGATCAAAATACTTCTGAAAAAGTCAGGAGAATCCACAAGATATTTTCATTCAGTTCAGGCAGCAAAGAACCTCCTTTATGAATAAATATCCTTCAAATAACTCGCTCACAGCAGGAGAAGCAAATATAGAAGAAAAAAATAAAGGAAATCAGACACTTAAAAAAGAAACTTATTATGCCTCAGAGAAAGAAAAGACTAGTGAGGTCTGACTCAAGCAAAATCAAACTTCACATTAAACAAGTTGCAGCATTGATTTAGCCCAAAGTCTTGACTTTTCCTGGTAAAAGACCATGACAATAAACTGATCTTGTACATCTGTTAGACTGAGCCTTTCATGTAATGCATCAGAAGGTGTTTTTCAGCACATCCCATTCTGACACCATTAATCAGCAAAGCCCCTATCAAGCCAGAAAATTTACAGAACAGAATTGCAGGATTATTATTAGACCAGAAGCCCTGACACAGCGAGAGCTTACCTACAGGAACTAAGTGCATGACAAGCTATATAAGGTGTCTTTCTGAGAAGTTGTGATTTTTTTTCTAGTACAAATGAAACAAACAACAACAAAAGAAAAAAAGGTCTCTGAAACATGGAGGACTGAATCTCAGCTAAAATTAGGGTACTTCAAGGCTGAACCGGAGGCCCTCAAAATACTATTTCACTGTCATGGATTGTCAAGAAATCAGTCTGTCAGTTTAAAATACAATTACTATATTAAAATACAACACCAGTACAAATTATGTGCCAAGTAGAAAAAAATCTGTAGACAGAGAAATTTTATAAACTCTGAGGAAGTCTGAGTATATACCTCTTCACTATTATGGGACTTTTTGATTCTAAACTTCTCCACCTTGCAAGTGTGACTACGTCAGTAAACGGACATGTCCTTATGCAAGAATTTGGACTACCTCTTCTACCACAGGAAATTCCACTCTTGTTTAGAGCAAGGCATCAGTCCTTGCCAGGTCAAAGATTCAAAATTACCCAAAATGAAGCCAGTTCCTGCATACTGATTGCTCTTCCTAGCTGTAAATTGTCACTGATTATTTTGAGAGCAGCAGTGTTGATAGTTTCCTGCCATTACTGACCTAACTGAAATTAAGTCTGCAGTATAATTTTGTATTTAGAGTAACTAAATTATGACCAGAGGGCTTCAGTGTTTCAAACCTTACAAAATAATAAATACCAATGTCAAATATTCTTCTGGTCAGTGGTGCTTTATTGAAGTCAACCGATTTGTTCAAGAGTAACTTCTGGAAGACTGATAATCCCTTAAAATATAATTTATGTCAGTGATCTTAATTCAAAATGCCTGAGAATTCAGTGTTCCTCCATACATGAGTCTTAAGCACCTTCATGTGATATGGTGAGGTGAGGGGGAGGATGACAATGGTTTTGAAGAGATTCAGTGATAGTAGCTTGGGATCCATACTGAAATACAAACTCCCAGCTCCTGCTTGTCCAGGGAAGTTCAGTCCATATGGCAACACCAAATCCCTGTCCTGCCTGGTCAATTCTCTCAGATTATTTCATTTTCCACATCCTCTCAACCACAAGATAAGCTCTCTTGTTGGGCTGCTCCTCAGAGAAGCTAAGCACTGATCTTACACAAATCCTAACCAGTGGGGATTTCTCTAATAAGTTACTGGAGCATCTTAATGGGATAAAAGAGGGAGAACTGCACAGTTATAGCTCATGTTCAATTGACTGAATGAATGCAAGCTTTAAGTTCCCAGAGCTGTGAATCTGATCTTTTACACAGATCACTTTTTTCTATCTTAAGAATACACACATCCTTGCTAGACCAATTTGAAGTGTCTCTTCTCAAGTAAAATGGGATCAAATGCATCAGTAAAGTCAACCAGAAATAGACTTGGTTAACCTTTTCATTTACTTTCAAATTGTGAAAAACAAATATAGAGGCAAGAAGAAATAGCTGAAAACTCAAACTCCCTCTTTTGGAATCTTCTGTCAGCAACACCAATGTTCTTAAAGTAGCTCTCATAATCTGACTCCTTCAGAAAAATAGAGTGCAAACAGCACAGTCAAAATAAGTATTTTACTAAAGGACCTTTTGCATGGCTGGTCTTACTACGTAGTTGAATGCATAAAATATTATTTTTTTTTTCACTATAGAAAGACCTAATACTATACACAGACAGAATCAACTATCATAGAGAGGATTAGATCTCTACATACAAATTAATAACCATTGCTGTCAAATATTGAAAAATGAACTAACATCTCAGAAGGGGACCTTTGCAGCACAATCACATAGAAAAATCTGTGCATAACAGAGGATGATACAAAAACCACTTCATTATCAGTTTTAGGGGAAATATTTTATTAAGTCTTAAAATCTGCTTTCTTAATTGTATAAACTAATAAGTGGTGCAAACATGCAAATCTGCAGTGTACCATCTGCTCTTCACCTTCTTGAGAAGAAAGATTACATCATCCTCCTGAGATACAGTGAATAATGAAGTTGCATGGAGTCTTGCTTTATATTTTTTGTGAAATCCTATCTGAGACCCACTTTCCCATGAGTAGCAAAACTATGGTCACAGCAGCAAATTCCCAGACAAGGTTAAGATCAACAGTACTATCTAATTTGGAGCATACTGTATGCATTTGCTTCTTTTACTTTCTCTTGATTGTAAAAAAGAGCAAAAGATGCAACCAGAGTTGGTCATGTTGAGTAAAATTCACTTGTACCCTTCAAAATAAATTGAAGAAAGATGCTTTGTTTTTTTTTATTTGACTGTTTATATAAGGTAATAACTTAAATTCTTTTTTTAAGAATTAAAGTTTAGAGAAATCTAAGCCCCACCTAGCCTGAAGAAGAGAGATGCTGGGGGAAACATGAGAAGGGGCAGCTCCATCATTAGTACCAGAGAGGTCAATCTCAGAGCTGCTGACCATAATGAATGTTTTTATGTGGCCTTCTGTGAGCCTGAGGTCAGGAGCTGAAAGCAGAGTAACAAGGATGGGAAAGGAAGCTTTGACAGGCAGCTTAAATACTCTTGGGCTTTTTTGACATAAAAATCTGACTTCCACAAATGTTCAATTTTGAGAACCACAGAGTAATGTGAATGGTGAAAATTGAGAATGAGTTTTTCTTTCCTTCTGTAAAGGAGAAGTATGAGTATCTTGAAGGCTCTAATCATATCACATCTGTAGCCTTTGGAAGTGTGCTGAGCTCAAGCTGTAGTCATAAACTGGGTTAACTGATTTGGGTCAGTGCTGCTGAGTACAGTCAATTCAGCAGTGCTGCTGGAGGTGTATACCTCCTGGAGGTCTGGACCATTACCTGTTTGTCAGTGAAAGAAATTTAGGATATAAACCAGGAACTGCTCACCAGAAAAATTATTATTGATAGTAACTACTCAGAGCATCGTTCTTGGCCTAAAGCAGGAAAAACAGTAAGCTGCAGCAGAAAACATTCATCTGACTGGAATAAACATTCAGCAAGATACACCACTATCTTGCTGATATCTTGCTCTATCTTGCTCTTCCTTTTATTCTTCGTACTGTTTTAAACTAAAATAACTCTTCAAAATATAAACACCTGAAATTCACAGTAGAAATTTCTCTATTAGGAAAGCATTTTTTCCTCTCTTAGGTTGCTTACCCTCAAGAGGATGAATAACTTCTCCTTGTGCCTGTTCCAGTTCTTAAAGGTCTAGGTAACAAACGTTTTCCCCAGAAAAATAAAAAAAAAAAAGTATTCTAATGCAGCACTTGTTTTTAGACATGAGCAATTCAGCCCAAATCTGTGAAAAATAAATGCCAATCACAAGCTACTTCTGAGGAAAAGCAATGAAAAATGTCCAATCTTGCCATAAAATTTGGACTCAAAAGTGCTGAGTACCCTCCTGGAATTCCCACCTCTAATGGAAGTAAATAAAATGATGTAGGGGAAATGACTTATTAGAGCAGAATTAATTTTAATTAATGGAAAGGTGTTTGGGTTTTTTTCCAGGCTGCCTCACTGGTCAGAATGTACGTATAAAATCACATGACCAGCAACTTTCATTTGTGCTCTTTCTGTGGATCAGTTTGAGCATTTTTACTTTCTACCTCAAGTGTGAATTACAGCTGAGATTTTCCCCAAGACATTTAAGGGTATTAAGGTCTGCATTCCTGTTAGAAGCATAATGTGGAGCTCTACGTTCTCCAGGTAACTCCAAAATTCCCACTGGGTTCTGTTGACTATACCACAGTATTGCTGGAGCCTCAGAAGAGGACATTTCTTGGTGATCACTCATCATTTAGCACAGAGGCTGAACATATGAAGGTATGTCTCTTGCTCTTATAATAGTCTTTAATAGGGCTGATCTTCTGCAGCAAAGGGTGAAAATGCCTGTAGTGGGACAAAATTTATGAAGACGTGTATCATCTACATCACACAGACAGCAGCTTCCCTTGGAGACCTTCACACGAGTTCTTGTCACAGACAATACAGGAAACTTGTCACTTTCTCTAGGACTGCCTCACTGTGCACCTGGCATTTCAGAGCAGTCCAGTGCTCAGGTTCAGCAGACTCGATCCCACACATTGTTTCCTTGGTTTACTTGTTTTCCAATTATTTTGGGCAGAGTTGCAAAGAACCTTCTTTGGAGACAAACTTTCCTAAGTTAGGCATGATTTCAGTCCTGGGACTCCCTGGGCTTAATGAAATAAAACAAACAGATGTTTCAAGTTTTGGAAGAAATTTAATTGTGGAAATAAGATAGTGATAATACTGACAAGATCTAGCTCAATCTAAAACTTTTTCTACTTCATAGTACCTGATTCTTTTTTCTCATATTCTAGTTGCAAAATCTAATTCTCAAATTTATCTGTTTTATTTTTTAGATTCCCAAATTATGCATGGGGAACAATTATCTTTATGGCATCTCGTTATGTTTTTGCTCAAAACTGACTCTTTGCCTAGCACAGTGTGCATACCACTTTAGATCACAAGATTTAAGGGTAAGATCCTTCCTTTTGCTTTTGCTCTGTTCAATGCCCAACTAAATTAAGTCAATTATTTGTAGGTGTTTTCTGAGAGCAAGTAATTAGGTAAAGAAAACACGGGGTTTGAAAACACCAGATAACCTAAACTTCATTTTGGCATTCATTCTACTTATATTGTTGACTTTGGAGGCCGTACATTTTGGTGTTTAAACACTTCTAACACCTCTAACACCTCTAATACCCCCAAGGCTTCTGTGAGGAATCCCTTGGAGATACCAGTGGCCAGTGGCAGTGTTGGTAGAGCCCAAGGGCTCTGTCCTTGTCAGTCCAACCAGGTACAAGACACAATACCAGTGAAAATTATTTGGCACAGGTTTGTTATTATAAAAAGGTCATCAAAGTTGGAAAAGAAAAAAATATATAATTGGGAAACCCATTCATTTGCATGTGTAATCAAATGTTCAGCAGGGCTTGCAAAGTCTGCATTTTGAGTGATGGACCCTTGAAACAGCACTAATGAAAACACTTCTGTTCCATATTTCCTGTGTGTACTTTAATTTCATTTATGAAAATGAAGGCTTGATTGTGTATTTTTCTATGCCTTTGGTAGCCTGCCATCAAAACTCTAAGTGACATGACACACAATAGCTTTATGCACCATGAAGCAGGCACAGTAGGGGTCTGGGATATTTGTGTTTTATTTCCAGTTAAACAATACACAGGGGGCTGTCACACTAATAAGGTATATAATGATTGACTTGCTCAGCCACTCTGAGACCTTTACTCTGATACAACTGAAATCTCAATAAACAGGAGATTTATATCTGAACAGCTGTTTATTTTGAAATGTTGTGTTTTATCTCTTTCCTTTTCTGAACAGTACATGTGGTTCATTCCTTTTTTTTAAAAAAAAAAAAAAACACCTTCATTTGCTCAACTTGACTCATAGTTGTACAATGCTTTTAAAGTGAGGCTTTTCTTTGTTCTTTTTACAGAAAAGATTTATTTAACATGTCATTTGGCCTTTTGATATATACAGTTTGCAGGCAAACCTTAGCAATGCCACTCTGAACTCTGTAATGCTGCAACTCTCTTTTATTGGAGGCATCATAATACAAAAACATCAATACGGCCACCCTGTTGTTGAAAACCCACAATGATTTAACAATCATGTTACTTATAAGCTCATTAAACATCAGACTCACAGCCCTGTAATGGCGTCTATGGTCCTTTATCTCTTACGAGATCCATGGAGAATGGTTGCATGAGTTCCAAGTGCAGTGATACTGCCTGGAGCCCTCTCCAAACTGCTCTAAAACATACTCAAAGATATGTAATCTAGGGCTCTCCCACTCTGACACACTACATACACAGTCATCAATAAAAATTAGCATTAAGCAATTATACATCTAAAGTAAGGCAACAATTTCTTCTTTTAGCTGTGAGAAAGGTTTGATCCATTTTTATACTCAAGTTCTGAGGCACAAAGTCCTGCTTTGTAAGTACTAGTTTTTGTGCAGTACAATTTTAATTCCTTAGGCAGTAGGGATTGACTTCATTACTAGATCACGCAACAGTTTGCCTGAGTTTGGAAGGCACAAGAGGTGCCTTTTGTTCTTTGAGGGCTTTGATTTATCTTAAAGCTGATCTCCTGGTCTAGAAATTATGAAGGACATCCACTGTGACAGCTCCCATAATCTTTTTGGAACAGGCAGCTTACACAATTTCAGCACACAGAATAGGAGCCAGTGCCCACACCACAAACAATTGAACTCTATCTACACATGCACCCTTTGCATTTTCATTAAGTATAGTGAGTGTTAGAACTTGAAAGTTTTGTCGCTTTACTGTGCCCACACACTTTAACGAAACAACAGGCCTGTGTAAAAAATAACCACTCAACTACTGAGCATTTGACAAGTGAGGAGGCACAGGGCAAAATCCCTAGCCATGACAAAACAGTACTCCTTGATTTATATCAGCTGAAGCTCTGGCAACACAAGTCTCTGAGTAAAGCCACCACATTACACAAAGTACAGATGCATTTGCAACTCTTTCACCATAAAATGAGGACCAGCAGTCAGCTTCTCATCTTCAAAAATTCTTTGAATCAAAACTGGCTCCTGCATGAAGAGTTCAGATTTTTTTGTCCCTGAGCAGTGATCTTTCTCTTTTATCTTGTAATTTACATTAGAACACATGGGTAATAAATCATTTCTGTCATACGAGATGCACAACATTCATTGAAATTCACTGGCAGCAATTGAAAAAAATACCTGCAGCAGGCAGGTAAGCCTTGTGGGTGAGCTTTTCTGTGTGCAGACATGTAGGCCTGTATCACCCAGCAATCAGCTGGAAAAGATTGACCACTGACTGGTTTTATACCAAAAAAAACTGGAGAGAGGGACACATGAAAGGCAATCAAATAAGGTAAAAACTGAGTACGGAAACTTTCCTCTTTAGAACCTGTGGAGCTTAAGCCATTGATCTTTGACTTGGAAGTTTCTCTTGAAGGAGGGTGTCTCAATAAAGATGAAATGCCACTAAACAGCAGGAAATTTTACATTGGCTGGCACTGACTGTGTCTGTGGGTTGTTTTTTGTTTGCTTAACTATTTATCTTACGATAATCTTGCTTACATTTTACTCTGATAACAAAATGTAAGTGGGTAATTTAAAGGCAGCGTTTAATATCTTGTTGTGTATGTCAGCCATATGACACATCCTGTTCTCTTCAGACAGTGTGCAGATAAACAAGGTGCTTTTCCTTAAACACAAGAGCAATACACAGGCAACCTACAACAGTTGTGAACTAGCAGCAGAAAACTGCTCGTATTCTGCCTGGAGGACATCTTCTCTAACATTTTGCAGTTGCTTTGTTGCCTTTTTTGCATCTATTTCAAGATGGCCAGTGGAGGGAGTTGGAAGCATATTCCTCCTTTCCATGATCAAGCTGCCCTTTCAATGCTCCCAGTCCATAACAGAGGTTGTAATATTCAACACCGTTCTGCACTGGCAGCTTTGCTGCCTGAAGCACAAAATTAGGTTTGCTTTGTCTTGAAGTGGAGCATATATTTGTGATCCACAATTCACCTCAAAGACCATAGCCAAACTAGCAGTAGCAGATTTAGGAGCTGTCATGATTAAATCAGTTGCAAAGACAAAGGAAAGAAGAAACAAGCTTATTGCTAGCCAGACTAGCAACAAGAAATGAGTAGCCATAGATTGGGATGTCCCAGGGTCTCTGTGTCTGTATCAATACTCAAAGCTGTGACCAAGTGTTTGTCTCTTTTGCCTACACTTCATTTCCCTCAATCAAGGCAGGCTCAGACAGTTGCATCCTCCTCCTGGTGCTCTTGTCCGTCCCTCCCTCGGCTCCTGCAACTGCCCTGTTCCCATCTCTGCAGCCCTCCTGTGGCTGTGGCTCCAGTCCTTGCACCTGGGACATGGGCAAGCTCCGGTGGGGTGAGGAGGTGGTGGGGAGTTCTGCCCTGGAGAGAGGGAGCTGCGACACAGCTGAACATAACACTCCCCTCATCGCTGGGGCCATCACGAGGGGAGCAGCTTGCTAAGCCAGAGCCTGCAGATAGATACAGGGATGCAGAATGATGCTGCTCAATGTTTTCAGGCTCTGCATCCATATTCACAGGAACAGCTGTGATGTCTTTTGTAGGTATGCTGAAAGCTTTAGTCCACTGTCAGAGACCCTTAAGGCTTCTCCATTGGTTTTCATGTTATCTACACAAAAAGCCAAATTAGAGCTATTTTCTTTCCTTTATAGTATGAATAGCAGGGGATATAAAATAGCCTGGAAACCTGTACTCAGTTTTGTCAGATGAATGAAGTACTCGCTCTCACCCAAACTCATGAATACTCAGACTTAGCTTAGGATCCTCACCTCATCAAAACCACAAATGTGTTGCTGTGACCCCCTGGCTTAAAAGTAGGAAAAAACCTTCCAAACTTTTTCCCAGATATGTAGGGAAGGAGCAATCTTTTCTTATTTTTCCATACTTGCGTTGCCAAAACTAACGTCAAGGAAAATCATTCCGTGTGTTTACAGTTTCTTTGGACAGATATATGAAGTCTGACTTGCCTTTGAGTTCTGAACAAATTGTTTCCTATGTCATTTTCCATTATGAATATCTTGGGATGTTTGTTTGGTTTCTCCCTGGCTTGAAAATTTAAAAAAAAAATAAAATAAAATAAAAGGAAAAGTATACTTGGTTAAGCCATCTTTTAATAAACACCACACAAAAACTGTTTCCCTAGATACTTTAAATAGCAACACAGCAATTCTTATATACCTTTAGATATGGAACTTAATCACATGAAATCTAGTTAATGTAGTAAAACACTTCCAAAATAGGCCTTAATGACTGAGGAGTTACCAGAAAATCTTTGGAAATACACAAATGCAACAAAGCACATTATTTCAAGAAATGCAGTCTTAGGAGAGCCACACAAACTCAGAGCTTGTTCATATAGCAATGAATGCTACATAGTCTTGTCATCTTCAGGGAAAATCAGCCTTCAGGTCCTGCTCTGAGTAACATCCTCATTTAAGTAGGGTGCCGCTGCAAATACTCAGATTCCACTGAAATCAACAGCACGCAAATGATGCTGGCCTGCGGGGATGTGACTCAGTGCTTTCCTGAACAGGTGTGAGTTTCATTTGGACTTAAAAGCATTACCTGACCGAGGGTTTAAATGAATACTGTCAGATCAGTCAGCAGCCGCTGTGAACCAAACTGCATCATCAGTTTTCAAGAATTCCCTGTTTCTTTATATTCTTCATAAAGGGTAAAGAAATAAAGAAATGATTCTCAACTCTGATGATATAAAGCCTTCACCTTTATGTTATTCTTTGGGAAAGCATAAAACACGTCTTTTTTCCAGGGCCTCCATCAATTCCCCTTTAAACTTTCTTAGTTAGATAATTATTAATTTCTGTTCTTGCTTTAATAATTGTGACCCCTTGAATTCCAAATGTCTGAATGAATACATTTTTATCTTTTAAACAGAACAGACATGTATTGGAAATTCTGTCTGCATGCCAAGGTAACTGCTGGACTCTTACATTACTGGTATAGTTGCTAAAACATTTTTATCCATCAAACTGATTCAGACATCTCTGAACTGTCTCTATGCAATAATTGTTATTATGCTACATTACAAATGGAAAGTGAAAGCCATGGCTGTCATTCAGCAAGCTTTGTGGCTGGATGTCTTGATGATTTATCCCAGCCTCCACAGAAAAACCATGCAAAGCAAGGACTTATGATCCTATTTCTGGCAGGAGACTAACCCCTTCACATCAACTGCTCAGGGAAGTGAGCAGTGTATTTATATTTAGTCCACACTAATCTCAATGTACCTCACAGCTTCCTAACACTGTGAATCTACACATAGTTTAAGAGTCTGTCATAAAGGTTATCTGAATCCTTATTCACTTTTCCATAGATAAAGCTCTCCTAGTGGATGCAGCTTTGACATAAGGCAGGCAAGAATTTCAGAGATGCTTTCCTAAGTGTTAGTAAAAGAGGCTTGAAACTTTGCTACCAGGAGAAAGGCTGGCTTGCAATTGCTTCAGAGTTGCAAATCAGGAGCAATCTCATTACCTCTGGTGTCATTGTTCTCATTCCTATCTGTGGGATGGCAAAGGTGCAAAATCAAGGTGAGTCCAGACAAAGATCCATCCCTTTCTCTAGTAGCCCTCAGCTGAACCCTGCAGCTGAACTCTCTTGTGATGCAGTACATACAAAAGTATGCACTGCATACTGGAAAAATTACAAGAAGACTCAGGTTCTCAAATGAATTTGGGAGTTTTAGTGTTCTGTCCAGACTGACATCTCCAGAGTTCCAGAGCTCCATAGAATGATGAGCTCCTGACTTATGAATAAAAACATCAACATCAAAATTCATAGATAGAACCTCCCAAAATCAAAGTATTTTCAAATGTCTTGTTCACAATATAACTTCTTGCTCTGTTCTTTTCTTACGCCTGAGAACTAAATCTATTTTTGCATGTGCGCATGGATGGGTTTCTGTTCGGATATAATGCCCAATGCTGTACACTCTAGTCAGCATATACCAAATAACAGTTGCATCAGAAGAGTTAAAACAGCCTTTCTCTTCATATTTTAGAAATTCATATTTTAGAATTTTCATATTTTAGAAATTCTTTTTCTCCTGTACTTAGATAGTTGGACACTTTAGTTCAAGTCATTGCTTGAGGGTCTTTTTTGTACCATGAGACTATTGATCAACATGTGGTGATGGTATTAGCCATGCTAAAGTTCTTGACAGGGAGGATCATGTAAAAGTCCCTTTCTTCCAACCTATTCAGACAGAAGAAATTATAAATATAAAGTGAACTTTTAAGGCTCCATTAAACATTTGTCCAAGTGTGAGGAGAAAATTCAGGTCAATTCACCTATCCCTCAAGCACTCCTTGGAGTTCATAAAAATGAAAATAAAATTAAAAAAAAAAATCAGAACCAACAACAAACCCTTCCAAAAACACCCAACAATAACTTCTAATAGATATAACCATCACTTAGAAAGGACCAAAATGTCTTTATAAGTCAGTAAAATACTACATAGGGAATCAGAGACCCTCTGCTTCTCTTAGTTTGTTTCCTAGAGATGGCTAGCCACAGGGATAAATGGAAAAATGGCATTAGTCTGTTCTTATATTTTACCCACAAGACTAACTGCAACTCCTTACTGCAGGAGTTGTAAAATGAAAAATTTTATGGTTTGTATGAAGCTCAATGAGGATGATGATTCATCTCTAGAACAAATATTTGGACACGAAAAAAAAAAAAGGAAGAGTCAAGAAATGACGTCTGCCTCAATATTAACTTTTTTTGTGAAGCGTACTGTCCCTATGCCCATCACCAGCTGACTCAGTTCACCTTCTCACTGTGAGCAACCAACAGACCAGTTACTCCTGACACATGTAATGTATAGTGTTGCAAGGCTTCTTCACATTAGTTACATAAATTTGCCTTGGTCCGCACTCTGGCACTAAGACCTACAGGCACAGACTAGCCCTGTCCATGCTTTTAAACCCCCCTAGTCTCCAAGAGGCCAAACTTCCTTTGGGGAGTTACTAGCTCCTGAATCACTCTCTGAGCTGGCTGCAAGCTGGTATTTTCTGCAGGTCACAAGTGTGCCATTCACAGGCTGTTGCAGCAATAATAATACAGGCAACCAGGTGCCTGTGCCCTAGAGCCTTCCCTGGCACCACATAATTTCCTGGCATAGATGTAGTCATTTGCTCAGTCCAGCATTACCCGAGTTCATTACCTTTTTGTACCTCTGAAAATCAGAGAAACTTTCCAACAGCTTCCCAACTCTGATCACGTTCTTAACAATAAGGGCAAATCTTTCCTACATGGGAAACAAGTGAATTGTATTTAGACGTGAGACTGGTTTGGGGCCTAGGATCATTACTTATACAATTTTTTAACAGCTGCAGAGTTTTAAAGCAAGGCAGAATGAGGCATTACCAAAAGAAATGGTGTCTTACACTTCTGACCACGGTCATGATGTGTCTCCAACACCAGAAAATGAGAATTAAACCTGGAGAAGAGAGATCCAGTGGCATGCATGCACTATGGCTATGGCGTTACACGTGACTATGAGAGACTTGTTTACCACCAGCTAATGGCTGTTCTCATCAGGCAACCTGCAAACAGTTGTTCTGGAATTCTCCCTAGCCTGTGTCAAACACAAAAATAAAACAACAGTTGAATGCAGAAAGTTACTTCATTCTCATTGGGGGTGAGGAGGTATAAATGCTTTCACGAAGTGCACAAATGCAACTCAGCTGACAAGTGCTAACTCTCTACTCTACAGTAGCTCCATTTCCGTGTTTCTGCTGACATTCCCTAAGATGAAAAGTTATTAAAGTTTTTTTGAGTAAGAGCAACACTGAAAAGCAGAAAAAGAGACATCACAGCTCACAGATCTAACACCATGTTTTCAGTTTACACAGCTTTCTGCCCAAGAAGAAGGGGTTAGCAGTACTATACCTGAGAATTACTTCTCAGTTGCAGTTATATTGCATTATCAAACAATCTCTCCATGAATAAGGATCACATCCACAAGAAGTTTTAGCAACTGCCCCTAGAATTCTAAGAGTAATTCACAGTACCTATTGATGTAGAAAGAACTTCATGATTTCTTATCCATTGACTCATTATTTAAGTTAATATATTGTTTAGTAAGCTTAATATTTATAAGTTTTAAGGAGCTTCTAGATATAAATGAATATATTTACAGGCCCTGCACTAAAGAGATGGCTTTGTGGGGAGGATGTTAATGGGACCCAGAGAAAATAATTTCAATGTATTATGTGTGGACAATTTGAATTTTGAAAGAAAACATAAAAAAACTAATGAGTAACATTAAACCTAACATTAAAAAGCAAGCCACTCTTATCAAGCATTATAATGACAACAACATCATTAAGAGTGCCAGAAGTTACAATTTTATTATGAAACTCTATCCTAATTACTAATGTTACAAATTACAAACTTTTTCACTGTTTCTAATGATTTTGAACTAACTCCCGTCTCTCTCTCACCAGCTTTCATAGAATCATAGAATGTCTTTCCTCAACTATGCTCCATATCTGGAGTACCATGTTAATAGTACATCTAATTCCTTCTGCCATAAATCAGCTTTATATTTCCATTTGATATGCTGGTCTGATTTGAAAATTCACCTCTCTGTCTTGACAAATGACCACAAATCATGTCTCCTCAATTTATCTTATTCCCATGTCCAGATCACAGATATAGATAACCTTTCTTCTGCTCCCAGGCATCTCCTGCTCTCTCATTCTCTCTCTTCTTTTATCATATACTCATGAAGTTCTCCAGACCTTGCCTCTCCTTAGTCATACTTCTTTTTTTCCCACCTTCCCACTGCAAGGTCTGTCTCCCTCACCCACAGCACACCCCGTCCTCCTGTTCTCTCTCTTCCTCCTCTCCCCGGCCTGAACAACACCATGCTCTCCACATTCCTTCCCTTCTCCTCCCTTCCTTTTTCAGTTCTTCAGTTCCACCACATCTGTAGCTAAAAGAAAGTCTACTCTTCTATATTTTAACTGAATCCCATGTTTCCAGAGCCAACAGCTTACCACCACATTTGATTAGTCCTTCAGTCATCTTTTCCTTTTCCTTTTCCTTTCCCCCTACCCGACCATACACTTCTCCTGCTGCACAGAGTTTCACCAATTTATTTTGAATGAAAATTGTCAGGTTTTTCAAAACTCTATCCCTTCCAAGACTTTTCCTTCTCCTTCTACAGGACATGCAGGGCATATATACTGCAATATTTATTCTAAGCAGATAAGCATCTCATCAGTTTCTTTCAATCTTGTGTTTCAATCCAGCTGGCACTCTTCTCCCTCTTTTTCTCAATTTCCTCAAGGTGCTCCATCTCAGGGTATAGATGTCTTTTTAAAAATAAACTATCTTTGACTCCACTCTCCTCTCTACCAACAATTCCACCCACCTTTTTTGTCTACAAAAGTATTCTGGAGCTCTTCCAATCAAGCTCAATCTTAAGCCTTCTTTTTCTCTAACTTCTTTCTTTGCCCTCCAGTGAAGACACGTTTTTACCAAAGTCCCACAGAAATCATTCCTCACAAAACCCAGAACTAACACTCTTTGATATCTCTCCGACCTGCCTGCAAGACTCTTCTTGTAAAGGTGCTCTGCATGGACTTTGACTCATCTGTGTCTTGATTGTCCTCTACTCCCTCTAACCACACTCCAATGTACTTTTTGAAGGATTTTCCTCATTCTTACCTCCATTTTTCCACAGAAGCCTTCTACACCTGGGCTCTGTCTCTGTTTCTTTTCATGTTGTCTCCAGATAATTAATTTACATATAATTGTACAAATAATCAGATTCTAGATAATTTAATCTGCAAAATAAATAAATACCTGTTCCATGTTTCAGCCATCTGCTTAAGAGTGGCACACCAGAGTAGCACTCTTCATCTTTCCCTCTGACATTTTCCCGTTTTTCTGTCACTATGGAAATGCCACTGTCTTGCCTCTTCTCCAGCTCCTCAGGTCCATGGCTTTGGCACAGCCTTTAGCTAAATTCCCAATTGACCCTTATTCTCTCTTTTTACTTTACAGTTATCATTTATACACTTTTATTCTCATTCATAACATGAAACCCTCCTCCAGGCTCTCACCATCTCCTGTCTTGACTAACATAATCTTCTACAATTTGTCAAATATAACATTGCTACCTATTTCCATTCATAACATTACAGTGAAGAAAACCTTCCCAGACTTTTGCTCTGAGCATGTGATTTCACTTTTCACAACCTTCCTCCTCTTCTTTCACACCAAACATCAGCTTCTTGTCTTCATTCTTCACAGCTTGTTTCCACAGTATTTATCATCTTTCATATACTAAAAGTGACAGTAACATTTAACACACGTTCCCACAGCACACTTGGCAGGAACAGGCATTCAGGGCCAAAAGCAGAGGAGAGGTGAATTAACATCCTTTGCTGGCAGTATGTGCCCAAGTGACAACAGAGACACTTATCCTATCTTTGCTGGTAAGGAAGGGAACCTACCCATCTGTAGTCTGGGGAGCAAAAGAAAGTTTAATTCGTGCAAAATATAGCAGGAAGAGGCAACCCTTCCAAATCAGACCCTCAGCAGGCAGTAGTGAACGCTGAAGGCAGAGTCCAGGAGCCTAAGGCAATGTGCCGCTGGGCTCCTGTTGGCAGCTGTGTACAGCTAGCAGGCAAATTTTTTCCAGAGTCAGAGCTGAGCCAATGCCCACAACAGAGAGGGTCTTGTAAAAAATGTCCTTAAAAGCAGTTAGTATGTCGGTCTCCTAGTCTTTCTTTTGAACAGTCCTCCTAAAAATATTCGCAAAAGGCAGTCACCATGCATGAGGTGGCTGAAAGAAAAAGGTTCTGTACATCCCAACCCATTAGAACCAAACTATGCTGTGAATGCAGTCTGTCCACTTATTCAATCCCCCTTTCTCAGGTCATGCTGTTCTCCTACCTGGACCTCAATCTCTGCTGCACATCTTAGGACATTTTAGGGTCCAGTTTTGAGAGCACCTTCCCCTCATTCACTAAGCTGAAAACTAGGCTTTTGTACCAATAAATAACAGCATTTTAGATTTAAGCTACCTAATCTATAGAAACATGCACCTACAAAAGTTATGAGAGCTAAATACTGGCATTTGAGCTTGAAAATTTTCTAGCATTAAATCTGAATTGCTTTCCCATTCATGTGCCCATTAATAGCAAATTGTCTAGGCATGTGTCTTAAAAAGCCTCATACTCAGAAATAGGTATTTTGTCCAAATGGGGACTGAGCAAACCTCAAAGGTATGCCCTGCTTCAGTTGGGATAAAAATGTTTTTCATTAAACTTATTTCTTCCTGCTATGTGCAATTTTGCCATATAACAGACTGGAGAAAAACTAGGATTGTTCTTATGGGATCTAAAGGGGCATACTTTTCAAGCCAAGGAGCCCACTCTGTTCCTGTAAGCCCTCTATCCAATCCAAAAGTAAAATCAACATGCTTATAAATTCATACTTGTTAGAAAAGATAAAAAAATGAACAAGTCTCCCTGACTATGCTTTCACAAAAAGCTGAGGCCCCTCACCAACATCAAAAGGTGCCTTTAACAGGCTTGCACCCTGTAGGGACAGCTCCCAGAAGCTGGGGTGCAGCCTGTGGCTCTTTGTGCCCATGAACAAAGCCAGACTCCAGACACCACACTCCTGCAGGCTGGACCAGACAAGACCCTGCCTCCCTGTTTCTCCTGGGTGATGAGTGAGCCCGCCTGCAAACAGCAGGACTTCACGATAGCTGAACCCCCTTCTGCAACAATATCACAGACACTCCTGTTTTCTAAAGTCTTGCTGGTTTGAAACACTACATTTTTAGTTCTTTCTTCTACTTTACAGGATGACCAGGAAGATTTATCAGCAATTTGCTATAGAGAGAAAAGGGCAGGGGCAGTGCTCTGTCAACATTAGACAAGAATACATCCCCCACCAGCACAGTGCCTTCAGAAATAAAATGCAGAGCCTTCCTGCAAAGATCCCTACAGCAATTTAGTCTGAAGAAATATGCCTCCCTCAGGGCTCTTCTTATGGCTGCCAGAGTTATGAGGGCCACACGCTGCCACATCACTAGTATGGTGTGGTTAATTAGCACATACATGTAGTTTTGTGTTTCTTTTGAAATAGTACAAAACTACATACATTGTGCAAACTCTGCATTAAGATGACAAAATGAATCATGTCTTCTTTCAGGCACTAATTTGTGATGGCAACATGTTGCAGAAAAAAAAGGTCAGAAACAAGAGAGAGAAAAATAAATGGGAAATTCAAATAGAGATAGTAAGGGAATGAGTTAATTTTAGTCTTCCTAGGGCACAAAAGATTGAAGGAAGATTTCAAGCCACTAATAGAGCTATAAATTCTGGAATGTAAAATAGTATTAGTATTTCACAGCTCAATACCATGCTAGGAATCAATATTTTCTGAAATATAGGAGAATTTAATAAGGTCATTGTTTTGTGTAATCATGATCCTTTAGGTAGTGCCTCCCCATGGGATTCTTAGGCTGATAGTTTCTTATGGAGAGTTGAAAACTTTTCTTTTTAACTACGAAGAAAGTTCTTTCAGGTCAATGGCAAGATAATAGGGAAAAAGAATATTTCCAGGTCCTAGGTTTGTCAATGCCTGAAATCTGTAGCAAAGAGTTTTGCATAGGTTTCCTCCCATGAGGAGATCATGCTCAAATGGATCAGCAGAGATGTTCCCGCTAGCCACACACCCGGTAAATATGGTGATGCTGCAGCATGAGGTCCTTAGTTAGCCTGTCTTTCTTGGCTTGATAGAGACTGAATTTATTTCCTTGAGGGCAGGGTTCAAGGTCTGAAGATAATGCCAGCATTTCGCTGAGTTTTAACAGACACCCAAGTTATCACTGAGGGACTGATTGTGGTTTTATTTATCTCTTTATATTGGAACTTGCTTTACATCTATTGTCTGCAATTGCATAGATGATCTCAGAGACCTTTTAAAATTAAGAACAACTTATTAATGCGAATATGAGCTCCTCATTTGTTTTTCCTGTTTGTGCAGTCACTAGCAGAGTGGGGGTTTTGTCTGTGACTGAGCTCCAGTTGCTATGACAATGCAAGTAATAAATAAATAGTAAAAATAATACATTGGAATAAAATATTCTGATTTTGTAAGCATGTTCTCTAGAATTGTAATAATTCCACTTCCTACAGTCTGGTAAATGAGCAACATTTCTGAGCAACTAGTGTACCCAAAAACACTTGTTAAAAATGTCATGCCTTGTACATACCAGAAAAAAAGTAATTTGGCTGTACCATGTAATGCTGTCACTTTTTGGCAGTGCTGGTCATGACTTTGATTCACTGTTGACAGAGGTGTGCCTAGGAGAAGATGTGCGTTTGGGGGGGGGGGGGGGGGGG
>JAWWMP010000081.1:102353472-102370231 GCA_035047865.1 Dendrocincla tyrannina
GGCATAGGAGTGCACATGCCAGAGGAAGGCATGTCCAAAACAGCAAGTTTGCACTTATGAAGGACAAGCAGCAACTTCATGAGCTTTTTTTTCTCTACAATACCATAACATGCCCCCTCTCATTCAGAGGAAAAACCTTTTACACTTCTCTGGTTGCACAAAAAAAGGCCACAAAATCGCTGTAGCATGCATTTGTACTCCCTGTAAAGAATATATTTCTTTATCACATAACAAGAATTAAGCTCATCCAGCCAAGATGAAAATTTACAACATAAAGCTGTAGATCAAGAGTCATATTTGTAAGAACTGAAGAATTGATGCTTCTTGAATAATCTCAAAACTATGATATTTTTCTCTTTTTTTTCTAAATGTGTACTAACATGCATTTCCATTGCAGATTAGTTCCAGAAATTGAAACCATGAAGAAGAATAGCTGGTTTTCCTCCTGTTTTGCAGGGCAAAGTAGCAAATATTGGTGAAATCTAAAGTGCGTGCAGATTTGCTTTTTATTGAAACAAAATTGTATTTACTCCTATAAGAACAATACATTAAGTTCATACAGATATAAATAGCCATGTGCATATGCATGTGTATTGACCACACAGAAACTGCTGCTAGGTGTTCTTAGAACGTAAAGAAGTATGAGCCTTCATTCTTGAACAGTGACAGATACATCTTATAATATACAGTCACTCCATTGGTCATTGAAATGTTTAAGTGTATTTTTGCATGTTAACACATTTCCAAAATAGATGAAAAATTGTTAAAAATAGAAGGTACAAACATTACCGACTTGTGAACAGAAAGGAAGGTTAAATCAACGGTGCTCAAAGATAGTAAAAAGACCTGATGGAACTGTGCAGATGTAAAAGAAGCTCATATTTCTAAAGACAAACCTTGAAAAATAACTCGATAATGCTGTGCTTCTTCACTGCAAAATATTTCACTACATAGGACTAAAAATGAGCAGTTACATAGATATCTGAGAACTCTGGTTACTTACTGCTGCAAGGGGTTTTTTTTAAAAAAAAAAGAAAGTTGCTTATTCTGAAATAGTTCCTAGTTAGAGAAAGCATTTCTGAAGAATTCAAGTGCAGCACTAACAATTTTTTCATTATTTTTTTAATAGCAGGACTCTGCTGGGAAAAATTTAAAAAAAAAAATCCTATTTTTTTCCAGATTCTCTGGTTGCAGAAGACACTCTTCCAACTCACATCTTCTTACAAGTAGAGAGTAATATGACTTTACAACATAACAAATATCCTTTGAAAGAAGACATTACACAGGAGAAAAGTGAACTTGCAGTTCAACCACAGCCAAAGCAACATCCTGCTTTTTTGAAGACAGCAGGTTCTGAAAAATCACTCTGACTTTCTCATGGAAAAACAAGCGGCAATAGGAGAAAAAAGATGCAACAGGAGAGACAGTAGGATGTGACCCCCATTTCTCCAGCTCACAGTTTAATCACTGGCGTCTGCCTGATTCTGTATCCTCCAGGGGTGACATCCCTCTCAACCTAGCCGACGACACCCTGGAAAGTAAATAGGTGAGGTAACATCTGGTTTGTGAATCCTGCCAAACAGCCAAACATTTTTTCATGTCAGAACTTTAGGCAACCAAGTGGATGTCTTCCCACAGAAAACGTCTGTCCACAAAAAGCTGAGTATGTTACCAGGACAAAAGAGATACACCAGTGAACTTCAAACATCTGTACAGCTGGGTGGGAGGTACAGGAACACAGTGCTGTCTCAGGCACAAGGCCATCTCTTCCTCCTGGTGCCTCCAGCCCTCAATGTCAAACCCTAGGGTATATCTACCACCTACCTACAAAGCAAATTTATCATAACAAGCACAATGATCAAGGAGTATTCAGTCCCTGTTTTACCTCAGATTAAAGAAACAAGAGGCTTGTTAACAGCAATAATCTGATGCACACTTTTAATGCCAACTCTTGCCCAAAACCAGGAGTCTTCTTGTGTATTGCAAATCCAAAACTGAGGAAGATAAATGAAGGAACAGGTTGTCATAAAAGAGTATCCTAATACTTCTCCATATCTTTATGTGGAAAAGTTCCACAGACATTCAATGCTGTTGGTTAGGGATTCAAATTTTGAGATGGTAAGTAATGACGAGCTTAATGTTCAAGAGCAAACCTGTGTCATTTATACCTATTAAGCCTGAAATAGGATCTGCACAGTCTTTACAGAGTTAGAATAATCAATACAAGTGTGTTCATGCATTAGCTTTACATAGAGCATAACCTGAATTTTCAGCTAGGTTAGGTTACTCTCCATCCTTCTGGTTGAGCAGAGCATGACTTATCAAAGGGCTGCTCACTCCCCCTCTACACCTTTGGCAAAGACATGGGGCCACCCCTGTACTGATTCACTGTAAAAGTTTCCAGGTTTCCCTGTTACTGAGACTTCATTAAAGAGAATAGCATTTGTGTTCAATATCATTCAACATCAATGTCCACATTAAAGCACTGTCTGCAAGTGCTGCATTTCCAAGTGGCTTCCCTCCCCCTCCAGGCAGCAGCAGTAGAGGGAAGCCCCAGCGAGCTCCTCCCTCTCTTCTACTGACCATGAATATTAAGGTGTGCAGAACTGAGGGTTTGTGAAAAGATTTGTTGAAAAGCATTACTGCAGCTGGAAGGCCAGATTTCCTTCACAGACTGTTTCATGTACAGACTGAGGAGGGCAGAGGGCCTGGCTGCTGCATGGCTGATGGAGGGGTGCAAGTAACTGTGGGAACTAGGTAAAGGTATCTAGTTTGGAGCTCACAGTCATCGCTACAATTACTTCTAGCAGAACTCAGATTCCTAATTCTCTCTTTTCTCTGCTAAAACTCTTGAGAAAATGCTCCTTAAAAAACAACCTGCTAAATTTCTGCTGGCTTGGAAACTTAAAACCCCAGTACCCAACCTAGCCTTGGTGTATACGTCACTTTTGATTCGCCTGATATGAATTCTGCCCTCTTTTCCACCCAAGATGAAACACTCATTATAGAATGAGCACTGTGTAGTCAGCTTGGCTTTTCCCATGTGGTTGGTATAAGGTAGTCAACAAAGTGATGGATCTGTCAACAGAAGGCAATTTTATATGTATGCATCCCTATCAAGACAGACCCCAGTGCTGAAGCACAGCTCCTTGCCAATCCAAACCATTACCTGAAGTTTTCCCTGGGCGTGTTGTCTGTGTGCTGGCACCAACAAATTTTGCTGGCTGAGTCAAGTCTTCCTTCCTGAAGGTATCTTTTTATTCTGCAGCCCTATTTCTCTTTCTGAGCTACATGCAGACCTCCTGCTGAATTCATGGAGTCCCTCTCGCCTTAGCTCATGATCATGGGAGACTCTTTGTTGTGGAACACGGTGGCAGTAGAGGTGGTATGTTGTGGAAGCATCACCAGCATGGAGTTATTTCTTGTCATAGGGGGAAGGGCGCAGTCTGGCTTGTTTCTTTTTATCTTTATATACCCATCCGGATATCTTTAGCTCACCTGATTTTTTTTTTCTGATTAAGGCAGCCAGATTCTAACAAATTCCTACTGACCTATGTCTTTCACTGTGATGCAGAGTATCTTAATTCCAAGTGGCCGGAGAAAGGCAGAAACATTTCCTGACCCTTTCGTATTCCTACAGCAGTTAGTCTGGGCTGATTTCTCCACATGCAGAAAGTCACTGAAAGCCAGAGGGAATTCTGTACTTGAAAGGATTTCAACCATGAAATACAACAAACACCAGCAGTGCTTCTCTGTGAGCTTCAAAGGAATATGACATTCTTTAGCTATTCTGAATCTTGCCAGCTATTTTGGAAGTATCTCTTTTTGCCAGGTGGCTATAGCTATAGTCTACAATTGGGGGTATGTATATGAAAAAGAGAACATTTCAAAATAAAAACAATTCTAGTCTTTTACCAAACTGGTGAAAGTCTCAGAATGAGTGAAAATTAATGTGGTTTCCTTGATGTTTCAGTGTAATCACTGCAAGTTGTTATGTAAGATGTAGAAATGGCTAAAGCTGGTATTCAAGTATGTGGCTTTGTATTACAAAAGTATGCTGAAGCACTGCTGGATTTTTTTGTGGTTTAGTTGCAAAAATTCACTCCTAGATTTCAAACTCAGGCTTTGGAGCTATACAGAAAGCATAACAAAGCTATCATACAGTGCATTCTCATGGTGCTTGTTCTAAACACATTATTAGAGAAACAGAAGTCAGAATGCTCCTGATACATAAAAAGCTGTCCTGGCTGTAAACAAAAAGTTAGTAGCTTGTAAGTTATAGCAAGAAATTTTAAAAAGCCCTAAACTGTAAACAAGACAGGAAGAATGGACAGAAAACAATAATTCAGATAAGGGATGTGGTTTTAAATGAGCTGTGACTTTAGTATACTCTTCAACAGCAGACATGTATCCTGCCTGAGAATATACAAGTAATGATACTTTGACTATAGATACTCAGAGGTATCTTTAGAGGGTGGTTATGCATGTAACAATCTAATTTATCAAATCACAAGGGTATATAGTGTATAATTAAAATGAGATATTCATTGCTAAAATAAATTTGAAAATAAAAATGAATTTTAAAAGGGAGCCACTAAATCAATGGATGTCCATATAAAGGCAGCTTCTGAGTAGCAAGTACTTAATTTGACAGTGGCCAGATGCTCATTTTGGCAAAGATGCTCCTTTCACATGCCCAAATTTGGAGACATTACTTAAACTGTTGATGACCATCGGAAGCAGGCTGCTAGACTGCTGGTCCACATGGGTGCTCTTAAGGTCTTGCCATTACAGCCAAATACAAAAGCAGTCAGTCCTTATTTCTCACCATTCAAAGGTGGAGGAACAAAGTTCTCCCTATTTGTTGCCTTCTCAAGGTCTCTGCACGTGGATGCAGGGGAGCCTTTGGACACCCTCTGCTCCTGCCTCATACCCCCAGATTGTGCCTGCCTGGTCCCCACAGGTGCACAGGCAAGTTGTTCATTGCCATTTCAAAAACCCTGTCATCTACCTACAGAAGGGGAGTCTAACAAACTCCTGCTGGTTTTTGTCTTCACTGTGCATGCATCCTAATTCCAGGCAGAAGCATTTCATTGAGGAGTCAGAGGATGCATTATCCCACTTTTATCAGTACACAACCCCAGTCATAATGTATGCCCACAGGAAGAAACTTCTTCCCATGCAGGGAATGACTCAGACTAGGTCAAAGCAGTGATATAAGGAGAGTGGAGAAAAGTGAAGAGTAACTGCAGCTTATAAAAGGTGGCATTTATCTTAGCAGAGTGACAGCTGCTCACTGTGAAGTTACAAGGGAGTATTGTGATTTTCTGACTCTGAAGCCCACCCTTTAGGAACCACTGATCTGGAATATGAAAAGACAGCACGTGCTGAAAAATTCTTTTTTAATGAGACAGGGTCAGATTTTGATGAAGCTCACTCCCATTGAGCGGCATTTTCCTTCTCCTTGTGCCCCCATTAACATTAACACTATCATTATCAGTGAAATAATGCTGAATGTGGTGCAAATGCAGTTGTACTCCTTTTGGGTACTGATAATTGATAATTAATAGATTTCAACAGATTCAATGGATTCCAATTTTTTTTTTTTTTGAGTGACCAACTCTACAGGGAAGTGACAACATGGTGTTCCCCTGGAAGGATTCCTATAATGATCAGCTTATCTAACTGATTTTACATCCCCATCCTATGGTATCTCCAGCTGTGTTAGAGCTCAGTAGCACGAGCAGCAACAAATATCAGGCATGAAGTTGAATCTCTGTTTATAAGATTAAACAATGACTAAGCTTAAAAAAAAGGGCATAAACAGTGGTGTAATAAGGCTGTCATTTCAGTATAACTAGAATAAAATGGAACTGTTATACAACATAACTACATTTTATTATAGCAAAGTGAAATGCAATCAGAAAACTGTTTCCTTTCAGTACAAATGTTCCACCTGCCTGCATATGGTATGCTACACAAAGTCCTGGGCTTAATCACCTCTTAGCTGTGTCATGACTCTTCAGATGCAAAACACAGCAATGCACCAACTCAGTCAGAGACACCAGAAATTATTAAGCATGCATAGTCTAAAAGAATCTGGCCAGTCTTCCTTAGTTTTTGTATATTCTTTGGCCCAGGGGAAAAAAAAGTCTACAGAAGTTGTAGAAAAGCAGATTAGCCATTCAATTTGTAGAAGAAATGGGTTGTAATGCCTTGTAGTATCAACCTATTGGGCTGTGCTGGGGAAAGGTGCCACAAGAGTGGAGAGGACCTTGTGAAGTTCTAACCCACATTGCACAAGATGTGCATCCTGGGTCTGCCACGAAGGAGACAGACTCATAACCTGCTGCGAACAGCCAGGTTGCAGCTCATTTATAGAGAAGGTCCACTGGTCTTCCCTTGTTCTGTCCATGAGTGTGTTTTCAGGCATGTCTCAGAGGAGGAATGAGCTGGATTCATCACAGACTATGATGTGCCATAACCTGCATGATACCCTTGGTCTGGCAGGAAATTCATTGGCCCACAGAAAGTCTTGGGAGAAAAGAAGGTTGAAGAGGATGACTATGTGTAGTTTTGTATCAGACAGGTAGCAACAGAAGTTGTACTGACTGGGCTGGACTGCATTGGTCTTGTTCAGCTTCATCTGGTTTTTTTTCCCTTACAACTGGGCAATACTGCTTCGCTCAGGTATCACCTGAATCACTCAAACAAACCTCATATTTTTCATTTACATTATTTGATCTCAGTACTCCTGAAACAGAGATGTTACGAGTAACTATTTGCAAGGTAATCAGCTAATCTGATTTCAAAAACTCAGATAGCTCATTAAATTAAACTCTCTGTAAGACCAAACAAAAAAAAATGCTACATTAAAAAATCAAGTAAGAAAAGAAGTGAAAGTAAGAAAAGAATAGAAATGGTGAAGATTTCCTTTTTTTTTTTAAAGCTCTGAGAATGTTTGAGAAAAACAGAGATGTAAAGGGAAAAACTTGGAGCCAGAAGATGCAACCTTCCCCTTGATTCTAAACTTAGCTCAGCCACTGCCCCACCGTGCAGATGACTCAGTGTACTTCCTTGAACTTAAATCATTCCTCTTACAAAACTTGTTAAAGAAAGACGTCAGTGTAAATTAGATGTTGTGTCTAAGTTTAGCTATGGCCAATACATAAATATCGGGAGTTTAATGTGTTCTCATTTTTGCCTGCTTAAGAAATATGTATATGTACATGCACATATGCATATGTATACATAGCAAGGGAGAGAAAGGTTTCTTTGTGCTATTTTTACAATTTCATTTACATGTATTGTTATTTTGCTGGTGACATAAGAGCTCAAAATTGATTAAAAGTTTAACCATTTTCAGAGCAGTCTGATTGCCACAACACCCAAGCTCTCTTCCTTCTCTCGAACTGTCAGGAAAGTTTCAATCCCATCCAAGCAGTGAGAGCTGAAAGAGCACACATTTGGCATATAACATATATGATGGCTGATTTCTTGTGACACTAATCTTCACTCCTGAGGGAAAGGCAGTCATTTATTCATAACTCTACCACTCAAAAGTAACCATTCTTCTCACTATGGAGATAAATGTCAAAACAGAGGCCAGCCATAGGCTGAGTCTAATCTAATCTGTCCACAATGAATATATATTTAGATCTGTTGTCAAATCTTGAATGGTAAACCCTTTAGCCTGGGCAATTATTTCCTCAGCCTGCCCTCTCCATCTATAAATATGCATACCAGAATGTATATATGCTATCAGAGAAGCATATTAATCCAGCTAAAATGGACAGAATATGATTCTGATCAACCCTTCTCATATGAGCAGAGTCAGATGACAGAGCACAAGACTTTCAGAAACGTATGACAGAGTAGGAAAAACATATATTTTTTATTAAAATGTCTCTATCTTTCCACACTCACCTGTAATCAGCAGGTCCTTCACTCCAAAATGGCTGATCCAGCAAATGAGAAAAACAAGGTCCTACCTGGATGCCTGGTGAAGATGGCAAACAAAATTCCCTTTCTCATAAAAACTGTTAATTCTCAATGTCCCTCTCCTTTCTCCAGTTCACATTTCTATTTTAAGGATGTCTGTTGGAGGTGTTTATTTATGCTACATCCTTCACCATCCAATTACACCTATGGAGTTCCTCATATCCTCTTGAAAACCATCCCGATTTTCAAGATGGGCAAGAAGGTGGACTCCAGAAACTACAGGCCTGTCAATCTCACTTTAGTGCTTGGTAAAATCACGGAAAAGATTACTCTGGCAGGTATTGAAAAACTGGAGGACAATACAGTCATCAGTCACTGCCAACACAGCTTCATGAGGGGAAAGTTCTCCTGTTGAACCTGATTTTCTTCTACAACATGGTAACCCACATAATTGATCTAGGAAATCCAGTAGATCTCATCTTTTTGGATTTCAGCAAAGCTTTTGATACTGTCTCTCACAGTATCATTCTGGGCAAAATGTTCAGCACACAGCTGGACTACCACATTACACAATGGATGAACAACTGGCTCACAGATTGGGCAGAAAGGGCAACAGTGAAGGGGGTGATATCAGGCTGGTGTCCAGTCACTAGTGGGGTTCTGCAGGGCTCCATCCTCAGCCCAGTTCTCTTCAAAATCTTCATTAATGACTTAGACACAGGACTCAAAGGAATACTAAGTAAGTTTGAGGACGACACTAAACTGGGAGGAGCTGTCAACTCCCTCAAAGGCAGAGAGGCCCTGCATAAAGACCTCAGCAAAGAAGTGGACAATCACAAACAGTATGAAGTTTAACAAAGACAAAAGCTGGATGGGGCAACCCTGGTTGTGTGTATAGACTGGGGAACAAGAGGCTGGAGAACAGTGCTGCAGAAAGGGACCTGGGGGTCCTGGTTGATGGCAAGTTAAATATAAGTCAACAGTGTGCCCTGACAGCCAGGAGGGCCAACCATGTCCTGGGGGGCATCAGGCAAAGCATCACCATCCAGTCAAAGGTGGTGACTGTCTCACCCTGCTCTGCACTGGTACGGCCTGACCTCAAGCTCTGCATGCAGTTTTGGGTACTATGAAATAAAAACGACATTAAGCTACTAGAGAACATGCAAAGGAGTGTCATGAGGATAGTAAAGGATCTGGAGGGGAGGCCTTATGAGGAGCAGTTGAAGTCATCTGCTTTGTTCAGCCTGGAGAAGAGGAGACTGAGAGGAGATCTCCCTGCAGTTTTCAACATCCTCATGAGGGCAAGGAGATGGGCCAGTCTCTTCACTCTTGTGACAGGACTCAGGGTAATGTCATTAAAGTGAGTCAGGATAGGTTTAGGTTGGCTATCATGAAATAGCTTTTCATGTGGAGAGTGGTTGACCACTAGAGCAAGCTTGCCTGGGAAATGGTCATGGCACCAAGCCTGCCTGAGTTCAAGAAACATTTGGACAATGTTCTCGGGCACATAGTGTGGATTTTTGGGGTGTCCTTCACAGGGTCAGGAGCTGGACTCAAAGATCTTGATGGGTCCCTTCCAACTCAGTATATTCTATATACTGATACTGAGAAACTGAAGGATACCACAGGAGAACTAGAAGTGACAGTCATTTTTCTGTTCCACTCCTCTATTTCCTACTGCCTAAAGCTCCACAAGGTTCTTTTTGAAATGGAATGCTTGAAACTGATCTCAGAGCCTGATGAGAAAGAGGTTTCCTCTCTGTGATCCTCATAAAGAAATTAAACTGTTTCAGAGATCAATATTTCTATTTCTCCTAGATATTTCATTAAACAAATACTCTTGCACAAGTGGTGAACATAGCTTGGCCTCACTGCTTTTAAACTGCCATATTTCAGGTGCTCAAATATCCCTGTTCAAAACTAAATCCCATTTTTATATTTGGATAAATTTTAACAAAAGCCAATTAACTAATTATTTCAAAATATGCATTAAGGTGTACACTTATTCTGCCTTAGCTGTTCAACCACATTACTTCTAATGCATCATGTATTTCTCTTCTCTTCTCTGTGTATTCCAGGTAGGTAACTGAGCCATCATTTGAGCAAAAAGCACTTCCGAATGTCCCACGCATCTTTAGAGTGAATGGTCATAGCTCAGGCTATGCCAGGATGAGATTGCCTCTAGGAACACAAGTGCAAAAGGACACCTGGGCAGCAGGCTGCCATGAGTCACTTTGACTTCCTCTGTCCCAGGATTTGCACTTACAAGTGGATCAAATCCTTCTCTGGAATAATTATACAGATCTGCACTGCAGCTGGATTCAGCCCATGTATCACAATGCAAAAATACACAAGCAGCATTGCTGGAATGGGTCTACACTTTCTAAAGGCGGCAGAAATGAGTGCCAGGTGACAGCTGAGATGACAAAGCATGCTTGTTGTGCAGGGAGAAAAAAATAATGCTTCCCAGAGTAAGATAAAGTATCTGGGGAAAAAAAGAAAAAAAAAAAAAAAAAAGGATTTAATACAATATAACACAAACTAGTACAAAACAGGAATCAAGAACCATAGTGTCACTTCCAGACCATGGTTTCTGTGCATCCGGAAAAGAAGCTGGCTGTGGGAGAGGATCATGATCTCACAGCATGACAAAATGGCCAAGAGAGCGAATGCAACCCTTTTTAGCAAGGAGCAGCACCTGAAGAGGGAAAGGTCCTAGTTTTTGTCACAGCCTCAAGGTGTTCACTGCTGGGTACTGTAATCGTTTCTAGTCTCAACACTTTAGCAAGGATTTTAATAAATACAAATGGTTCAGAAATAGTGCCACTTGTGAAAAATCTCCCTCATGCTGAGCACTTAAAGATCAACCTTACTACCTCAAAGAAAGGGCACAGAGGAGAGTAAATCTCTGCCTAAGACTACCTACATGGAGAGGGAAATCTACAAGCATTAGAGATTCTTCAGCAGGCTACAAATCTCTTGGACTCAAAAATGAGACAGAAACAAGGAACTGAGTGCTAAACTGCCACATTTGGAACAACTTATCCAGTAAATTTGCCATTCGTGCAAGCTTTGCCACCAAATCATACAGAACAGCTCGCTCAGAAATGAGATGCTAAATTAAGGACTCCATGAAATCCTATGCCCTGTATTATCTAAAACAGAGCAGATGATCATGAAAATCCCCTTGGGTCTTAAAAATCCATGAGTGTAGTTCAGAGGACATGTACTTGCAGAAGCTAAGAATGAGGTCCTTAGATTTTTCAGGTATGTGCTTTCCCCTGAAGAAAGACTAAATTACTAGTCCTATAACTTGAAAGTATGCCGCAAAAGTATCAAGTAGCAAGCTCCAAAAACATCAAATTTCTTCCTGATTTTCTGTTTTCCTTAACTCTAGGTGAAAACGTATACAGACAATAGATGATCTTTGTGTTTGGAAGAAGACTGAAAAGCTTCAAATGCATGTGGAGGGGAGGTCAACACCCCTACAAGCAAATCTTGGGAAAAACAGATGCTGGCTACAGCTCGGTTAACCACAGGTCTCTACAGAAACTGGCTTTTCTGGTTTTGATGACCTATGTGGCTCTGTGACAGATGTGTTGCACCAGATTTCCAAAGGATGAAACCTGGAGCAGTCTGCCCTGCTCTGTTCAGCCTCCTTTACTAATTGACTGGAGTTTATTACTTTGACGGAATGGCAGGAGGCTTTTACAATGAGAGGCTCCAAAACCATGTCTTCTCTAGCCATGCTTGTTTCCTCAGCTGGCTTTATCCATTTCTGCTTCTAGGTGTATAGCAGCACACAAAACACCATCAATTTCCACAAAACTCCTGCTGTAAGACTTGGTATTGGACGTTTTCCAAGTGTATTGTTTCAGATGACAGTTTAAATCAATGGGAACAGAGCTGAGCTTCTTCATGAAGTCATATTTGATTTGGTAAAGAGGAATTTCAATAGAGCAAGGCTAGGATCATGTCTATGTCATTAACATCAGAATTTCCATCTTTTGTACATCCTCAACAAGTGTCAGGACTTCATGAAGACCTTATTTTTCAGGTGGACCGATCCTAAGCTTCATCCTCTAGCTACCAATACCAAGATGGTCTTTAACTTGATTTCTTAATCACATTTTCAATTTTGATGGGCAGAAAATGTAGTGTGGTTATATGTCTGAGCACTGCATAATTACTGAATAAACCTAAGAGTAGTTTTTTGCTGTATGCTGTCTTTCAAAAACAGTGGCTGGATTTTGTTACACTATAAGTCTGGGAAATCACTGTCCTCTCCCCCTCCCCCCAAGAGGTATGTTTTGAGGTTGAGTTTGGTTTTCTTTTTTTTATTTTTCTTCTCACCTGATCTGCATTTAATGAGCACTTTTATCTCTCTTTGCAGTACTTCCTAACACATGCCATTGATGCAATCAGCTTTGTAAATTCTGTCAGTGTTTTCCAATTAGTCAGTAAAATACTGTTGTCAAAATAGCTCAGAAGGTGAATTTGTGACAGAAAGGATATGACCAGCCTGTTTCAAATCCTAGACTTAGAGTTTTAAAAAATAAATTGTTAGGAAATTGTCATTTAACTTATGTGCTTTGTTTTTTAATTGTATGATCTTAGAAATAAGTAGAGTTCAGTTTAAACTAAATTGCTGTTACTTTCCAACATCCTTGACTAAAGTCCCGAAGCTACAATAAAAATAATTAACATAAGCATCTATTGCTAAACTAAAATGAAGATTAAAGTTCTGATATCCTGACCTCTGCTTTGTGCTGGCAAACTATCCTGTGTTTTTTCGCTCTAGCCACCTACAACCGTGTAAAGCCTAAGGAACTCTTTGTCGTGTTACAGTATAATTTTTTTAGGACAGCTTAGTGCATCTTTAATCCAAAGAAAGATGCTGCTGTTGCTCAAGCCGGGCGACGCTTGGAAGCACATTATCAGATACAGAATGTTCATTAAAAGCGGATTAGGTGAAGATCTCATCAAACATACGGATTCCAAAATAAACGGCTTCTAAGCACAGGAATTGTTAGAGGAATGGACCATAGGAGCCGACAGGTTTGGTTTGCATATTTTAAGGAGTATTATTGAGCTGGTGTGTGTGGAAGTAGGCTCTTTATTTCAGCAGATCTGTTTAGTTTACTCGAACAGAGTAGTAACGGTTCGTAAAAATGTTAGAGGTCATTTGGTGATAAAATGTGGAAACTTGATAAAAAGATATCCCAGGCATGAAACACTGCAGAAGAACGCTGCTTAAAAATAAACTAATTTAAAAAAAAAAAAATTAAATGAAATGCAGCTTTCACTGCTAGGTTCTAGATTTCTCTCCCCCAAACATTAGACGAAATTGCATTGTTTACAAAAATTTATTAATACAAACTTTACACACTTTATATAACAGTTATCAAAGTCCTAGTTATAGATATCATGTGTGTAATAATACTTTGTTTAAGTTCTTTTTGTATTCATTTGCACACAAAATAAGTTCTCCAAGACTAACATCTACCTACTATGACTGTATCTCAAATCTGCTCAAATTTTGGTAAGGCTGTTGGCGTTTCTAAAACGAAAAAAGAAATCGTACAAAGGATAATAACCTAGGTGATCACTTCATAATGCTTGCGACTAGCCACTGAACTCTAACTGATAAGGTCATAAACAAAACGTCGAGAGCCCTATGTCATTATACCACAGCCGACACAAACACAGCGCACTCTGCCCATGACCAAAGAACAGAAAGACGACTAAAACGCAAGCCGATGTGTTGCAGCATCGTAGGGCCACTAAATAGCCATCCGTGAACTCGTGGCGATTTACAAGGTGAAGAGAAGGCACGAAAGCTGCACACTGCGCCCCGCGTCCCTGCGCCCCGGGAGCCCTCCCCGGAGGGGCGGGCAGGACGGGCGGGGTCCTCGCCCGGAGCCGGCGGGGCAGCCCGGACAGCCCGAACAGCCCGGACAGGCAGTGCCAGCAGCGCCTGCCCGCCCCGCCAGGCTCTGCCCGCCCTGCTCCGCTCCTCCCGGCTGCGCTTCCCGGCCGGGGAAGGAGGGTTGTACCCGCGAGGGGTTTTTTGGGGGGGTTGGTGGGTTGCTTTCCGACGTCTTGGATGCGGGGCTCGTTTTGTGTCTTTGGAAAGACTCCTGTAAGTTTTGTGTGGTGAGCTGGAAGGAAGAGGGTACCTACGTGGTCTCCTTCGCCCCCGGGCAGGGAACGGAACCAGCCCCCGGGCGGAAGGTAAGATAGGAGTCCGTACATAGAAAGATGAGGTGAAAATGGTTTATCTCGTTAGAAACTGGACCACAGTTGAACACTACACATTCTTTTATGACAAAAGTTTGTTTTATGAAATAAATTTTACTAAGCAATAAGCCAGAATGTAGAAAAATACATTTTACCTCCAAACTCAATAAACAAGGAACAAAACTTTCGTAGTAGTGCATAATTCTTTAGTGGTAGCTACAACAGGGGTTCCTAAACTTGTACAATAAGAGCTTGCATAAAACATAACAAAGGAGTGAGAGAGCGTTCACAATCTTTTTTTTTTTTTTTTCCCAAAAAGAACATAACCCAAAAAGGTGACTCAGGTGGGTTAAACAGAGCTCAGAAAAGTTCGAAGAGAGGATGAGAGGCGGGGGGGTCTACAAGAAAAAGCAATTAAAGAAAAGAGCAACTCCGACCGAAAAATGCAAAGGCAAGAACCCTGCTCATTATTACACATGATAAGAAGCATGGACAGCACTGGAGAGTAACACACTGTACTTTGCATCCAGGTCCAGTACCGAGCTGCCCGGGGCAGTTGGGTAGCGGATCGGAGGTGGGATCGCCTCGTCTTACCTCGACCCTGCGGCACCGGCTCCGGCACCAGCTCCGGCCCCGGGGCGAGCCGGGGGCCGCCTCCACTCACTTCCCCACTCTTTCCAAAAGGGTCCTGTCTCCGCTTTGGCTTTGTTCTGCAACTCTGCACAGCCAGCCAGAAGAGCAGTGCACGGGGCTTAGTACTTACTATCCTTGCTGCTGGTTCGGGATTTTGGGGTTGGGGTTTTGAGTTTGGCTTTTTTTAGTTTTATTTTGATTTTTGTTATTGTTATTTTGATTTGGGGTTTTTTAACTATTTCTCCTTCCAATAGGCAACAAAGATGCACAATTTGGACCGAGCTGTTGTTTTGACAGGAGAATTATCCTCTAAGCTCATTGTTTGAGGAGACACTAGTACGGATACAATTGGAATCAAAGAAAGCAGGAGAGAAAAAAAAATAATCGAAATCTAGAGGAAAGGGGACTCTGCCCCTTCAGAGAGGATAGTGGCAAAGGAGCCTGCCTTGAGACTCACCAGGGGAAGAATCTGCTTCACCAATTCTCCCAAATCAATTTCCTCATAATCCCCCTGGGAGCAGGTCATCCTTCTATATGTACAGTAGCAAATGCTGATAATTAATGTCTTCGACCCTGTCGCGGATAAAAATACTATCCTTTTAATTTCTGTTACAAAAATAGGAGTAATATTCAAAACAATGATTGTCTTTTTTTTCTATTTATTTTATATAAAAACATAAACAGCTCAGGCGAATTCTTGTTCTTGTGCAGGCTTTTCATGAAGAATTGTTCTTTAGTATTCTTAGTAGTATTTATATATATATATTTATATATTATATATAACTTAATGATTGGTCCACAAAGTAGATCTGTGCGTTTCTCTAGTGCTTTTGTACAAAAGAAAAACAATATTATTATCAAAATATTCATTTAATGGCTTTACTTCATACATAAATACATGTTTAGATAACACAGGAGCGGTGATTGTTCAGTCAGTTTGGAAATTATTTTTGTTTTTGTTTAGATTTTTTTGTTCTTGTTGTTGGGTTTATCTCTCTCTCTCTCTCTCTCTCTCTCTCTCTCTCTCTTTCTCTCTCTCTCTCTCTCTCTTAGGACTTTGTATACACAGGAGTTGCTGGTTACTCACATCGCTACAAATACGCTACTCGGCGTCCTTTGTTTTTAACTCTTTGTTTATACCTTTTCCCCAGGACGGCTGCTAAGTATTTCTTGACAGCCATTTGTTTCCGGTAGCGGCTGTAGCTGTCCGTGAAGATGCCGTCTATGTGCCGCTTGGTCAGCGGTTCCGCCTCGTCCCCCAGGCCGCCGCTGGCTCCGCTGCAAGCACCGAGAAGCACAGCTGCATCAGGCGGGGCCGCTCCGCCCCCCTCCGCGCCGCTCCGCGCCGCCCCCCGCCGCTGCGCAGCCCCGCGCCGGCAGCTGCCCCCGGCTCAACACGTTGCGCGGAAGATGCGCGGGGAGACAAAGGCCGCGCAAAACCCGCTCCCGGCGCGATGCGCGCAAGTGGCGGCAGCGGGAGACACAATATCTCCCCTCTATGAATTATTCATTGCGGCCGGGAAAGCTGCTCTCCCTGGGGCTTTATTAACGTGTTACCTTCTGCCGAAGGGCAGCGGGTGGCACCAGGCTCGCCCCTGCCCCTCTGGCGACGGGGAGCCCCGCCCGGCAGCTGGGGTTGCGCAGGGCTGCAATCGAGTCCCCTCTTCGCTTCAGCCGAGCCCTCTGTCATTGCTTCCCATAAACTGCTCCCCCCAGCAAGTCGGGGAGGGTACCTAACTTCTCAATTTTAAATCAGTTGATTATAAAAATTTACAGCGAAATAGATAAGTATATAGATACACACATATATGTCTATATATATGTGTGAGAGAGAGTGCATGTCTCCCTCTCTCTCAACCCCCCTCTCCATCTCTATCTATCTATCTATCTATCTATCTATCTATCTATCTATCTATCTATCTATCTATCTATCTATCTATCTATC
>JAWWMP010000081.1:102370331-102406871 GCA_035047865.1 Dendrocincla tyrannina
TATCTATCTATCTATCTATCTATCTATCTATCTATCTATCTATCTATCTATCTATCTATCGGCCCGAGCGTATTAACCTAACCAAATCTCCGCGAAAGCCTGCGCTGACGGCCGGGAGCGGGCCGGGAGCGGGCCTAGGGAGTCACAGCCAGAAGTGGCTGAGGCTTGGCTAGCCGGACTCCCCCAGCCCCACCTCGGGCGCAGCATATTCCCGATCCCGGCCGGGGCAGCCTTGTTCCTCCCCAGCCACGGCCCTTTCAGAGCCTCCGCTCCAGCAGCACCAACGCCCACCGCAGAAAAGAGCAAGCAGAGACCCTTACCCGACCCGCTTGGCCATCAGGGAGTGCAGATATTTCCTGGCGGATAACTGGCCGAGGAGTTTCCTGTAGGCTTTGTTGAAGATCCCATCGGCGTGCCTGGGCAGAGGGAAGAGCCCGCGGGTGAGCGATGAGGCCGGGGAGCCGACTGCGGCGGGTTGCGGGAGCCCGGGCGGTGGCAGTGACAATCCTTCCCCGCCGGCGAGCTGAGGGCGGCATCTCCCCGCGTCCCCCGGGACCCCTCGTCCCCACCCAGATCCCTCCCCACCGCGCTCGTTCGGTTCCGCGCCGGCTGGGCATTTCTGCTCCGTTTGAGGGAGCATCGCTAGCCCTCCCCGGCGCGGGCGGCTCCCCCGCTCCCTCCCCCGCGCTGCTGGAGGTAAGGCGGCTTTTCCATTTCTTCTGAGCTTTACACCGAGCACCGGGACCTGGACAATGTGGTCGTTTGTTTGGATTCGAGATTTTTATTTTGATGTTGTTGCTGTTGGCTTGTTGGGTATCATTATTATTCCCTCCCCGCCCCCCCGCCCCAATCGGCTCTGCCAGATTCGTTTTGCTCCCGACTCCAAATTCACGCCTGACACCCCGCGAGCTGCAGTCACCTCTTTTCCGGTGGGTAATACAAGGTGTACATCTCGCCGATCATGGAGGAAGGATTCGCTATACCGAGGGGTTCGTGGTCATAGGCGAAATCCTGCAGGGTGTTCCCGTCCTCGTCGTAGACTTCATCCTCCAGCCTGGCAACGAGAGCAGCAAGGAGAAGGAGTCAGTCGGGCTCCGCGGGGCGCTCCGCTCCACTCCCCGCTGCCGGCTTCCGGCTGCGTCTATGGCCACCCCTCGACGGAGCCGACCCGGGCGCCCCGGGAGCCCCGTCCGAATGCCCCCCTCCCCTCTCTGCACCCGCCCGCTCCCCATCCCCATCCCCGCCCTCCGCCTCCTCTGCGGGGCAGGACCGCGGAGGAGGGAACACACCCGTCGTCAGACGTGCTCCGAGAAACCCCACAAACATTGCCCCCGCCCTCACCCCCCCCCCGGCCCACGCCCTGGCCCGAGAAACAGCCCCTCTCTGCCACAGCCACGGCTGGTGCTTCCCGAGCGGACCGCAGGCTGCCGCACACCCACGCGTTCGTGTGCCAGGGGCTGGGCAGGGGCCGAGCATCCTCCGCGGCGGAGACGGGGCGGTGAGCGGCAGCCCCACCGCCGGGGTCGGGGGCCGCGCCCCGCTCCGCCCCGCGGCGCCCGCCGGGCCGAGGGGGCTTGCCTGTTTTCTTTCGTTGAACGGTGGCTCTGCCCTTTGATATCGCGCCAGTTCTGTGTGTGTGTGTCCCAGCCCCCCTACCCCCACTCTCTCTGCCTCCCTCTCTGCGGTACGATGTAGGTCATTGCACGTTACAGGCAGCTATTTTTATCTGTGAGCTTTAGCGGAGTTATTAATAATAGATGCCGCTAAAGTGTTTCACTCCTGCTTATTCAGGCGCTTGAATGAGGAAGGCCGGCTTGATGCCTGCTAATGGCCCCGCAGGCCACCGAGCCTGCTGCCCCCCAGCCTCACTGCCCAGGGAGATGAAGGTGGCTGCTCTTGGCCAGCCCCGACATGCTCCCGGTTACTGCAAGGACACTTCGGAGTCCCAAGAAGGACACCCTCCTCGGACAACCTCGCAAGCTCGGCATCGCCCCCCCGCCACTACCCGCTCACGGCTGAGCCGCACGGCAGTGACCCCCGCAGGGCACCCCGGAACGGAGCCAAGAGCCCGTGGAGCAGGACGACAGCAGCAAGCCCAAAACATCCCCCAAGCCAAACGACACCGGTAGCCCAAGCAGGCGACAAGCAGGGTGGGACTAGGCTGCCATCGGCCGTCCTGTCCCGAGTACCCTGAGCCCCCAGCCACGACCCAGCGTGGGAAACTCGCTTGTGCCGATGTCCACGGATATCCCCCACTCCTGTCCCAAACACAGCGGGGTTCAAATGCCCGCGGCTCCCACTTGATAAGGGACAGCACAGGCATCGATCCATCCAGCAAGAAAACTCCGAACAACACAGAAAACCAAGCAACCTTGTACCAGCTCCTTTCCCTCTTGAGAAGGGCTGTCGTATACAGACAGGTAAACAGAGGAAGAGACTAAATCCCCATCAGCTCCAATGCCCATACACGAACCGTAACAGCTCTCACATGCTTGCAGGCAACGGCGCACTCGCCCCCACGCCCCGGACTGGCGATGCTCGGCGCTTAACTCTGCGAGAAGCTGGTGGTGGCCGAGGCCCCCACAGGACAAGGGGCAGGTGGTAAGAGGCTGCTGGGAGGCGTCGAGATGCAGCAGGGACCTCAGCCCGCTACCGCCGAGACGCAGCAGAGCAGGTCCCTCACTCTCGGGGACAAGAGGCCGCAGGTTTACGGCGTCGGGATCCCGAGGAGCGGCCCTGCCAGCGCTGCAGCCGGGGTGGGTCATATGCCGGGGCGGAGGGGGTGGGCACGCAGCTCAAATGGAGGGGGGTTCCTTTGGTTACTCGCCCCCACATTCCCTCCCACTTTCCTCCCCAGTAAGATTCCGTTGCCCTTAGCTAAGCTGGAGCAGCGAGGGCATGAAGGGGTCCCGAAGGAGCCCCCGGACAGGGGACGGACCTACCTGAGCGCCGGGTACTGAAGTCCGGCCGCAGGTGAGCAGTAGACGCTGCAGTGCATTATTATGCCATAGACCAGGAGTGCTAAGATCGCTTTGCTACACATTGCCACTCTGTGCGGGAGGGAAAGCAAACTGCTGTCAAAAAAAGAAAAAAAAAGCGGGGGGGGGGGAACCCCAAACACCCAACCAAACAAAAAAATATCACAAAAGAAAAAAAAAAGAAAACAAACCACCCTACGACCCACCACGCCCCCAAGCTCCCCTGCCGACGAGGAAGGCAGAGCGTCCCCGGGGGACAAGAGCCCTGGGCAGCCGGGTGCCAGAACGGAGTGACACGGAGAGGCGCGGAGCGGTGCCTGGCGCAGAGCGCTGCCGCCGGTGCCCGCCCCGTCGATGCCCGCCCGCCCGCCCTCTCCGGGACCGCTGCGGAAAGGCCTGGTGAGCCTCCCCGTGTCCTTACCATTAAACTCTAGACACCCGGCACTGAGAGCGTTTGGCTGCGAAACTAAAACGGCAGGTCTCGGATAAAAGAAAAAAAAAAAAAAAAGAAGAAGAAAAAGAAAATCCCCAAAATAGGGAGGGGGAGAAATCGAGCTCTCTCCCGGATTGTGTCCGAAAGGAGTTAAAACCCTCGTGGCATTGCCTCTCCCATGGGCGAGGACCCGCAAGATGCAGAAGACGCAAAAGCGGCAGTAGTTAGTTGCTTGTTGGTTTTAGGGCGATCCACTCCAAAAAAGAAAATGAGCAAGAGAAAAAAAAAAAAAAGATAAAGGGGAAAAAGTTTGCAGGTAGCAGCACAGGTCTGGAGTGGAGTCTACAAGGGAAGGGAGAAAGAGAGTTGAAGCGATATGTCGCCGTAGAAAGGAGCGCAAGGGAAGAGAGAAGAGAGAGCGAGCCCGGGAGGGAGCGGAGGCGGGAGCCGCGGGCTGGCTGCGTGCGATGTTGTCTTCCCCAGATCTCTCCCCTCACTGAGCGCCTGCCTTCAGCCTTCTCCTCTTCTTCTCTTCCTGCTCGGTGGCTCCAAACTTGACCAGCCTTCCGCAGCCTTCCGTCTGATACGCAATTAGCAAAAAAATCTTTGCAAACACCCCGCTTCAGCAAGAGCCCTCTTCGTAAACATTTGCCTGCTTGTTGCCTTAGAGGACGGGCAATATTGTTTGTTGCCCCCGTGGTGGTGTCCGGATTTTTATTCATGAATCAAATGCCTTTTTTTTTTTCCAAGTCACGTAATAATCGGGTATCAGAAAAGACGTCACCACCCCAATTCCTCAAGGAACACAGTTCTGTGTCGTCCTCAAAGATGAGCTTATCAGGAGTCATAAAGATTTTCATAAACACCAACTCACACTTTACCACTCCCCCCCCAAAAAAAAAAATTAGAAAAAGAAAAGCCAACCAAACAAACACGCAGAAAACCCCCACAACCTCTCCCACAAATCTAAAAGGATGTTCGCCACGGTAAAGTTTTACCTGACGTGGGAAGGGACCAGGAGGCGGAGGAGGGAAGTTTGGGGTGAGGTGGGGGTCCCCGGACTTGCCGGGCTCCCCACGTCTTTGCTCCGGGTCTCTTCGCGGGACCAGCTCAGCCCACGCCGCAGCCCGGGGCCGCCGCTGGGCGCAGGCCCCCGCGGAGCCGCCCGGCCGTGAGCGCGCAGCCGGAGCAGCCCCGTCGCGGAACCCCCCACTTCCACGGAGAATTGGGGATATAAGTGCCTTTTTTTTTTTTTCCCCGAGACCTTGCTTTTTTTCTTTAAGGATTGTTAGTATTGTTCTCATTACGCAAGGCGCCCCCCGGGGAAGCCAGCAGTGCCATGCGTGTATTGAAGCCGCGGGGCGTGGGGGACGAGCCCCACGGGCACCCCGCAAGGAGGGTCCCACGCGCGGCCGGCGCTGCCCGGGGACGGTGGGGGCGGCTTCCCACCCACCTTGGCCCGACCCCCTTCTCTCTCCGCCTTGTGCAGAGGCAGATAAGCATCTCGCATCACTTGGCAGAGCCGGAGGGAAGAGCATCGCCATGAGGAGAAAAAAAAAAAAAAAAAAAAAAAAGAAGTTGATTTGCCGGAGGGACCGGGAAGGAAATCCCTTCTCTGGGGACTTCCCCGCCGCCGGAATAATTTTCCCCCCAAGTGATGTGACGGGCGCGGGCCACCGGCGGGCTCCCAGCCGCTGCAGTCGCGCCCGTCTGTGTGCTCCCCTCCCTCCGCGGCCGAAAATGTGCCCTTCATTTCCGAGAATTACCCAAAGAAATCCAGGCTGCAGGAGCCATTACTGCATATTTTAATTATTTGGATCATAAGCAGAGAGTTCAGGAAGCAGCAATAATATAGTTCTCCTGTTTCCTATTTGAATGGCTTTGGTGTAACATGCTTGCATGAGTTATTTGAGCCCAAATCGATTTCTCAAAAACAGCAACAACAACAAAACACACCATACAATTGCAGTCTTATTACTGTCACTTAAGGTTTCAATATTTTTTTCCGGAGATAAAGGACATTTAATGTGAATGAATGATTCCCATAGAAATGGCCACCGACGTGATCCCGGGCGGGGGGACACGACTGGGGACCGAGCGGGACGCTATTACCCGCGTTGTCATTCCGTGCCGGGTGTGTCGGACTGGGAAGGACCGCCGGCAGGAGAGGGCACTGGGCAGGGCGCCCGGCGGCGCCGCTGGAGAAGGGGACGCTCCGCGGCTCCTACTGGAGGAAAGAGTCACCCCACCGCTCCCGCTGGAGAAGGGGGCATCCCATCGCTCCCGCTGGAAAAGGAGTCACCCCACCGCTCCCATTGGAGTAGGGGGCACCCCATGGCTACCGCAAGAAAAGGGGGTACCCCGCGGCCCCCGCTGGAGAAGGGAGCACCCCATGGCTCCCCCTGGAGAAGGGGCACCCCGTGGCTCCCGCTGGAGAAGGGGGCACCCCGTGGCTCCCGATAGAGAAGGGGTACCCCACGGCTCCCCCTGGAGAAGGGAGCACCCCATGGCTCCCCCTGGAGAAGGGAGCACCCCATGGCTCCCCCTGGAGAAGGGGCACCCCGCAGCCCCCGCCTGCCGGCGCGCTGGGGTTTCCCCGCGCTCCGGGCGCCCCGCGGGCGCGGACGGTCCGTAAGCGGAGGGCGCCACCGCGCGGTAGCTCCGCGCCTGCGGCCGCACCTCAGGGCCGCCGTCGAGTGGGCAGAGGGCAGGGAGCCCCGTACCCCGGCTGGGACGGGATGGGGAGAACCCTCTGCGGTCCCGGCTGGGAGAGCGGCTAGCGGGGAAAGTCTGCCCGCTGCTGCCCTTCAGAGCGCTTTGGGGACTGGTGGGTTTTTCTGTTTTCTTTGACATGACTCTGCGATAGCAGGTGTAAACACGGGCTTTTCTAGAAACCAGCATGGCAGGGATTGTGTGAATGACATCAGTTTGCAGGCTTGAACACACACAGCCTAAAGAACAGGAAAAAACATTCCCTCTTTCTGAAGAGACCAGAATCACAGGTAGTACATTTAAAAGCTGTGTCTGTTTTCACTTTAGAAAAGCTGCTTTTGATTTGCGCAGCCACATTTCCTCTCCTCCCTCCCCACTGCCCTAGATCCTTATAGAAAGTATCAGGATGCCTGAAATAATGGGCATCAGCAGCACAGAGGTACAGATTCCCATAAAACAAACCTGAAGCTACAGACTCCATGTAGCAACCTAGTGCCACTCTGGCGGCACTGTGCATGCAGGGATGATGTCAGGATGGTTTGCAAAAAAACCAGCTTCTAAGCTCTCATTTATGGTGAATGAACAACACACACAATTCATGTCAATAAAAGTTTCACCTCTGTCCATGTCACAGGGGCATGTGTGCAATGTGAATATGCATGTGACAGGATTGCGTTTTAGGATGAGTAAGCAAAGGTTTAAATCTGCTCTCTATGTACACGTAAATTTCTAGATAATTCTGAGCCTGATAAGGCTGAGAGGGTTATAAGATATATAATACTTGCCTCTAAGGCAAATTCCTAAGGCAGCACCTGAAGAAATGTAGATTTTTTTCACTGGAAGAATTTCCTTCATCTTTCTCCTACCAGCTTAAATTAGACATTTCAGTTTTTCTGACTATTCTATTTTAAATATCTATTCTATTTACTAGAGCATTATAATTCTATAGATGTTTCTAGGGGAGCTTACATCCTTTGAGCCTTGTTAAGCCTGACTGCGACTGACTGTTGTAACCCTACCACTATAGCTTTAATTCAAAGGAAAGTATCTCATCATGTACCATGATGGGTATCTTTTTCACTCCTCAGAAAACCCTTTTACTTATGTTTCTACATGTCTTATAAAAAAATTCTGTGAGTAATCTATCAAATTGTCAGGAACTCTATTGGTCCATAAAGCCACATACCTTGTTGGATGTCCAGCCACTATATACATATTTTCTTAGCATATCTCACCTTAGCTTAATATTTTAAAAAGAATCTGGAAGATTGATGTACCTGGAATACATAATTTTATCATGAAAGGGCACATGTATTTCTGCCAATATAGAAAAGGATGATTTCTTCTTTCTCAAAAGCAAACAATCCTACCAAACCAGCTGTCTCTCTCACACACACACTAAGTTTACCATCTATCTTGTTATTCTCTCTCCCTGGGCCTCCTTTCTTACTGGGATGGTTTGGGGAATGCATTGCTGATCAGTATGACAAAGAGTACATGTCTGCATCAGCTTCATAAACATAACACCAGCCTTCATCTTTTCTTGGCTTTCTAGCCTCCTCTGCCTCCCCAAGAGTTTGCTCCTGGGAAAGACGGACTTGTCAGAGGGGAGATTAACCCGTCTCTGAAGTTACTCATCTGTAGCTGTGGTCATTTGATAATGGCTAATTATCAAATTACTATACAATAGCTAATTATCAAATTCCTGGCAGCAGAACAGAAGTTATTAAAGCTCATGCAGGGGAAGAAGGGCTTGGCGGACATTTCAGCTCTTCCAGCTGAGACATGGCACCAGCAGCAGAGGCAGAAAAGCCCCACTTTACTTGTGGAGACTAGACGGCAATCGATTCAGGGACAGAGATAGCTGAAGTATTTAGTTCACAGATTTGGTTTCCTTTTATTAAATCATTCTGTCTCATGATTTCTTTAAGTAAAAGGAGCAAAATATGTAGGCACGTTGTAGAAAGCGTACATATCTGTGTGCTTTCTCATGTCTGAAGGGACAAAGCTGTAATCCAGACAAGCTTGCGCACCCAGGGATGTTCTGGGCAGAAGGAACCAACGAGAAATAGAGAACAACCGGAGACAGTACTGGGACTGCAATTCTCTCAAGAGATGATAGAGGCAAGCCTCAAATGGTGGCTGAGACCCTTGCCAGCCTCTTTGCGGGAGACCACCAAGCATTAACAAAGTCTTTGTGAGAATCTTCCAGATAATTCCATGATGCCTTTCATAACCTTAACTGTATTTCCAAGCAAATGGTTACAAAAAATTCTCAAGTATAGGTACTCTAAGGAAAAGGGTTGGGACATTTTTCTTTTCTTCTCTTAAGCGAGGAGGCAGGACAATTCTCAGGGGAGCTGCATAGGAGGATCAACTGTGCAGTCTGTTCTTGCCGCTGCTGGGAGCTCACAGTGAGAGACAAGGCCAGTAGGTTGCCTGTGTCTTGCATGATTGCCCACACAGAAGCTCAGTGTTCAATCTTACATGGTTGTTGTCCTCCTCCCCCTGTTCAGTAAATGGAAGCAGATGACTACGACAACACAGAGGCAAAGGAAGAGTCATTCTCACTTAAACACACAGGCAAGAAATTCACTTTCTAAATGAATGAAAGACCAAACAGTGGATTTGGTTCCACAAAGAGTTACCACCCTGTTATTCTTGTGACAGAAAATTTCCTTTGGTGACCAATAGATATATTTCTAATCTCCTATCTTTCACACAAATAAACCCATATTCTGCAAGATAAGAAAAAAAAATTGTCCTGGATACTTTCTGACAGTGGTTCTTTGATCAATCATTTACATACAAAAAGTAGAGAAATAAATTATGAAAGGCAAAGAGCAACAAAAAGAAATATTTCTTTTAAGATTTAATATTCCAAAGGCCTATTTACACTAAAGCCAGCAACCTACAAAATGCCACTAAAGATCTTGTTTGCCCACAGGGCAGAATAAAAGCCTTTAGCACTGGCAGCAAGTCTAGGTCTATTCCCACTCTCCTTTCCATTCGGTTCAGCATTCAGGGGGTGGGTAAATCCTTAAGCAGACAGAATATAAAAAGTTTCACAGAATGCTGCCAAGCTACAGTAATTTATACTGGACAAATAACAACCACAATATTTTTGGGTTCCCGGTTGCTTTAGATGCAGCTGTAGCTCAAGCTGAATGACAAGTACTGGTTTTGTATCCAAATGTGACAGAATTTTGGGTACACCTTTAGAAACAGTGGGACTGTCATGTGCCTGTGTCCAGAAACAAAAATCCATCTGTAGTTCTGAGGTATTGTTAATGGCACAGCTAAAGTTATTCATAGTTTATATTTACCAGAAATAGTTGGAACAAATTAATAATGAATTAGAACATTTCTTATCATCGCAGGGAGCGAGAGGGAATAAATAGAATCATCCATATTTTCTTATTACAAAACAGTGTGCAGCCTATTACCAAACACTAATTTAGTGTTGCTTGTGCTGGAAAACTGTTGAAGGGTCCCTGGCTCCTGACAGCGCAGCTTAATTCAGTCTGATGGGAGCAAGGCTGCGCAGGAGCAGGCTAGGGCAGGCAGGTGAGGACCATCCCAACAGGGGTGAATCCCAGCCTGCCAGAGCCGGGCACCGCTCAATAATTCCAATTAACCATGCTAAAGATGACAGAGATGGGTCATGCAGAGCCCAGTAAATATCAATCAGAACTGCATATTGTGATGAGAGAATAACAAAGTCTTTCTCATTAAGGGAAAGAGAAAAGACATTTGGTTGGGTGTAGAAGCCCATCCTTGGTGGCTCGTGCACCCTGCAGAGCAGCGTCTGCCATGTGGGGCTGCAGTCCATGCTGGCCACAGCCAAAATTACATTGAGCATGGGAGCCCATCACATGGCTTTGCTCCCCATTTTGTGCCTAGTGAGCAACCCTTTCCAGCACAGGAGGGCCTGTGCTCCACCAAATGCATAGCTCCAGAAATACCAAGATTTTGGGGTGAGACCGGGGAGCTGAGTTTGCTGGCCTCTGTGCCACAAGTTGACTGGACAGCAGACACTGGGGCCACCACCCAGACACTGGGGCCATGAACCTGCACATAATTTTCCGCTGCTGTCATAACTGGGCTCGCAAAAAGCACCAGGACATATGCACAGCAGTTGTCCCCGGAGAGGTCCCGCACTGAATTTCTGATCAGCAGCCCACATCTATTGTCACCTCTCTGGCTGTGTGAGACCAGGGACAATTTTAGCACCCAGTTACATTTAACTGCCAGTTTCTGGGCTACCTGGGCTCTGAAACATGCCGCAATCAAACAGCATGAAATGAAATATCTGATTGGGGGATACCCTGGGGGATGTTTAAGGGCAAAAGCCTGTAATTATAAGGCAGCATCTCTATTTTAAAATATTTTTAAAAATTAATTTAATTTCAATAAAGTACCTGGGTCTACTTAACCTAAAGAAAAATGGCTGGTTCTTAGTTTTTATACTTAAAGATAGCACAAAGATTTTCTTGTGTGTGGCCTTATGGTCCAATCCATCTCTATGCTCTAATAAAATGCATTTCTGTAACAGCTGAGGCAATTAATCACTTAAACAGAATTGGATTACAATCTCCATTACTAGAAAATCTTTAAAGTCAGGCTTGCTGTCTTTCTAAAAGATCTCAAGCTATTGAGCCATTCTTTGCCCTGCTTTATGCAAAGGTCAGACTGGATGTTCGTAATGGCCTCTTCTAATGTCAAAAATTGGTCTCTGACCCTTGTAATGCCACAGGAAAGACTCTCACTGATTTCAGACAGAACTGCACTGGATTTATTGACCCTTCTCATTAGGAACGAAGACTGTCTGCAGAAATTCCTATGTGATTTCATAACTCCAGGTACAGGCCTATTGAGCTTACAATGTAAATACTGTTGTCTTTGGTCCTTTTTGAATTTCATAGGAGTTTGCCGAGCACAGCACAACCAGAAATTGCTAGGACACTGCAAGACTGAACCTTCTCTTTTGACCCCCAAATCTGTGTTCAATATCCAGACGTAACTGTACATGTCAACAGCAACAACAAAATCATAAACTATGATATTTTGTACATATGTTTAAAATCCTGAAACTTTAATATGATATTTTTCACTGTAGTAAAAATCCCTTTCCTGGGAATTTCTTGCTACCAAGTGCAAGTATATAATTGACTTTGATATGTGTATTCAGAAAAGAAAGAAGTTGATTGCATATAATTTGGGGCGATTCTCTGACATATTTTACTCTACAGCAAACCCAATTTTCTTCTTAGTCTCAGTAAGACCTGAGATTATTCTAAAATGTATTTACTAGTTTTAACTGTCTGAAAAGAAAGTTTTACCATTGCATAAATAACTTCAGTTATCTTCTCTGATTAAATATCTAAGAGTGACACCAATTTTCTCTGAAACAAAATAAACAATAAGTATGAGCAAGGAATTGCAGAAATAACATTATCTTATCACATAATGCTAAAGTTTTGGCTTTTGGTTTCAGTTCTGATTTTATTTATATTTTTTTAGTAGGGACTCCACAAGGACATACCTTTATATGTTTCACATATGTGTCTGGGGAAAAAAATAATTTAATCACATTAAAAGGAAAGCCATTGTCAAGAACATTATTTATTCAAACCTCTCCTCTATAGAAAGTAAATAACACTCTTTTTTAATATGTCTCCTGCCCTTGTCTCTTCAGATCAGTTCTGTTCTGAGCCAGTGATTACTTCTGATATACTGTTCATTTCCACATATCCTCTCTTTCTTTCCACCCATTCCTAATGTAGAATATTTTTATTTAATTATCCCAGAGGTACAATAAGGTAAACATTGTTACCTTGTTTATTACAAGGTAAATTCAGGAATAGGGGTAATAATGTTCTGTTTATGAAAGGGGAAAATATTTTTCAGTACTGAGAAAATTATGCTAAAAGCCCTATGTTATAGATTTACAAAAAAAAAAAAAAAAACAAAAAAAACCAACCAACCAACCAAACAAACAAAACCCAAAATACCACAACTTATCTTTTATTTTAGATGAAAGATGAGCTACATGTGGTCTGGTGATGATATGGCCATACTTAATGTGGGTTCTTCATATTGATAAAATATGCTAAAATTATGTAATAACTTCCAACTGAGAGTGTTACTACAAATCTCACAATACTCTAAATAGGCATATATTTATTAATATATTACATATATTTTACCCAGTAAAGTATAAAAAAGAGCAAATTCAGTGATTTCTTTGGGAGCACATAGTTTAAAAACAGGATTAGTTCTAAAATAAATACCTGACTTCATTCATGTCAAAGATCCTAATGACTTTAGTGGGGCCAGATGATCACTTTTGGTAATCTGACTCCAATTTTTTGCCTGTGGTGGAGGTTTACCACTCAGGAGTAATACCTACCATGCTTCCAAACACTCAGTGCCACTAATCTACAAAGTAACTTATCTACCAATGAGTTCTGTCATGGATTCACAGGAGTCTAATTGTTAGCCTCTATGAAGAGGCTCTAGTTCAAGAAATTCATGTCCCATCCCCCAAACTAGTAGTCATTAGCTGATGGTCTCCACCAGTGCATGTGGAAATCAGCAACACTTAAATGGCAAAGAAAACATCTCCCAAAAAAGAAAATCTACAGTCAATGACATGAAACACTAGTGAATTTGTGTAGTTGTTGCTCATTTGGAGATGATTAATTACTCTGAACTAAACTAAAAATAATTAAAAAAACATAACTCATGCTCAGAGAACAAGGTAATCAAAGGAGACTTTGCAACTGAGCAAAAGCTGTCCTTCGGAAGCATTTCCCCATCTTCTAGTGCTGATTAGTGAACAATACTCCTAGTCATTACACTCAATACAGTTGTTCTTCCCCGATTTTTGTGGGGGAAGAAAAGGCAGTAAGGAGAGCTGAATCACGAGTTTTCCTCATATTTTTTCTTAATGAACAATAGTGCACATGGCTGTTCTAGGATACAGTGACAGGTAATGTCAGCACAGTCACTTGAGTGTATTAAAAAGATGACAAAGTTCCCAAGCATTGATCCACAGAGGAAAAGCATAAACTTGCTATTAAGATGTGAGGGAAAGTGTAATGTCCATTGATTCATCTTGTTTTCCAAGTCCGCATTTAGAATAAGTAGCTAAACCTATAGTAAATACTTTTATCAGGATCATACCTCTCTATATCTATAGATTCCACAGAATGGGGGACAAACCACCCCAGAACCCATGATTCGTGGTTATAAAATTTAGGAATGTTTAACTGAGAACAGTGTTGCAAAACATTAGATCCTGGAGGTATTTTGTGCTGTGCTACCTTGATCCTGAGCCTAAGCAAGCCTACAGCAAAAGGGACGCTCATCTTGACAGAAGAAAACAGTTTCTCCGCTCCAGTTAAGTAGTATAAAACTGAAAGGTCATAGAGATATTAAACTTCAAATTTTTAACTCGTTAGAAATTGAGAAAAGGTGAGAAGGTGGTGGGTTTCTGCTTTCAGATCTCTTTTTGGAAGCAGCAAAGTGGATGGAAGTCAGGTACAGCTCTTAAATTCCATGGAGATCTGTCAGCAAAGCACTTACTGTTGCTTTAGCTGACAGGTACTACCTTACTTTTGCTGAGCACTGCATACTGGCAACTCCAGGTGAACTATTACATGTCACTAATATCCTTAAATGGCTTGGAGTCCTACTTAGAAATGCAGCAAGTTTTTAATATGTAAATACTGTGAATAGGAGTGTTGAATGTTTGCCTTCCTTGGGACTGGTCTGTTAATGAGACTTGCACAGTACCAGCTGCAGGGACTGTTTATTTCACAGTATCTTACACTTCACATTGTTGTCCAGGTGAAATGTTAAGGCAGGGTTAAAAGGAAAACATTCTAGGGGTAACACCTTCACACTGCTTTCCCAACAGGACCAGAAAAGAGCTGTACCTCTGAGAGAAACTCCTAAACATTGTTTGCACAAAGCACCTGAAAGTAAGGAAAACCCTGTCTGTGAATGAAGCAGTTCACATAAACGTATTTCAAAGAAGACCTGTGATGCACTTTTTAACAACTTAACACCAGATTCTCTTTCTTTCACATCCTCATCACTCAGTTTTGCTTTGGCAAAAGCTACAGCAGTACAAGATGCATCCATGCATCCTGTCCTATTCTATCCTGTCCTGCCCACCCTCAGACAGTCGTAAGCATCACAGATGCATCATATACCATAGAGGTATCACAAATATACCAAGGAGGAGTTTAGCTGTGAGATAAAAACCCAACCATAACATCACCAAGCTGTTGATGCAGGAGACCGTGGCAGTCTCCTGTGTAAGTGATTTTCTCATTTTGCTGGCTGTTAGATATGTTACAGATTAGGCTCAGAGCAGCAAGACTAGAAGAACTGAATTGAGAATATCTGCTGCTCGTTTGATCTCTCACGCCCCTGTTGCATAAGACCTGTTGCAGCCACATGAGTGCTGTGGGCTTGACATTTTACGTGTTTGTGAGGCATCTTCAAATGCCGCTGACCTTATAAGACAAAAAGTGATGGCACTCCCGTGGGGATCTGAGAGACAATAGGAAGGGAGGATTTGTGCAGGAGTAGGCGTATGCCCAGGCTGGGCTTTATTTAGCCAGACTGAGAAATAGCAGCCTCTAGGACATAGCAGCCCTCGCTTTGGCTCACAACAATCCTTAAAGTGTATCCCATAAACAGCTCTGCAGACTGGGGGAGATCAGCACACAGTAGGAGTATGTGGCCAGGTGTTACTCGATGGCAGGCATTTAGTGGAGGAAGAGCAAACCCGTTGTGCCACCTTGTGGCTGCCAGGTTTCAGCCAGCACAGGGGGATGCCATCCCTCCTGCCCCAAGCCACGCTCTTAAAATTAAAGCACTTATGCCTCCCGCAAGCCATGGGGACATCAATCTGTCACTTTCGAGTGGGTGTGCGCCCTCATCCCGATTATCTCCTACAGGCACATTAAGGGGCCTGAGTCATCCTAAGGTGCACTGGGAAACAGCAAACAGTCTCCAAGGTGAGTGGTGGCAGGCAGGAGTGCCGATCCTGCTGGTTTTCCCTGTGAACCCTATGGAAAATCACCTCCCAGTTTGGGTACGCGATGTTCTAAGTGAGCTTCATGACTGGCCATGGTGAGAAAAACATTTTCTTGTTCTCTCCCAATGCATTATGAAAAGCCACTAAAAGGTGCTTTTTGCACCACAAAACCTTTTAAAAGGATTCTGTCAACACAAAAGCAGCATTGACAGCAGTTGCATTTAAAAGTATTTGAGTCTTCAGACTCTGAAATATGCTTCTTAATTATTTTATTTTTTTTTAATTTTCCAGAGTTGGTCTACTACCAGGTTTCAGAGAAATGTTTTCTATAATTGCACGAGTAAGAAAATGTATTGTGAGATTAATGCACGTAATAGTTATTAAACCAATTTGTAAACATATTCTTCACAAAATGGATATTTAAATACATATATCTTTGCCTCAGTAATAAAAGAAAATGGTTGCAGGAAAAATTTGCCAGAGATACTGACAAGACTACGACTTCCATTAGCATGTGGTGCCCATGGTGCAGATCATGTCACCAAATGGTCAATATTTCCATTGCTGAATGTTTTTTTTCTCTCCTCCATTACCCTTCATCCATGTGTATCAGCATCCTGGCACTGGATGCACAAAGCTGATTTTTCTAGCACAGATTTTCCCCACTTTTGTTGATATTTAGAGGCAAATTGCCACACAGAAAGCAACATGCCCACGTCATATACTTCAAGTACAATGCTACCATTGCTCTCCCTGGGAAAACATGGATGGTCCACCACTTCAACCCTTTCATCTCTCCACAATTAGAGGAGTTATTTCTCTTAAAAAGGGGTGGGCATTAAGAGTTTTGTCTCCTGCAGCTTCCTTTTTGGTTCTCTTTCTCATCATCTCATTATTGCAAAATTTGTGTAAGTGCTTCCTATACAGAAATTTCAGCATAGGAATTTGCAAGTCAAAACAGTCAATTAGCTTATACATTATGAGTCTTCCATGTTTTAGGGACAACTTACAGCTCTGGCCACTGTAGCATGCAGTTAAGGAAGAAAAACTAGAAAACCTTAGTACTGGTACTGCTGAGAAGGAATTGTGCTACAGTAACTTTTTGCACTGAGAGCAGGAAGTATTACAATATTACAGCAGGAAGAGCTCACTGTTTTGGAATAGTACCAACCACCAGCTTATTTTTTGTTTAAAAAGGTTTTTATTTGTTCATTCAATAGGAAGCATCAGAGACGCTAATAGCTAAAAATTAATTACCCTGCACCAAAATATCCTGCTTCCAGAAATAATCATGCAAATGCTAAAACCACTGGTCATCTGTTACTTTGCAAAGAGTTCCTAATCTCTAACAAGAAGGCAATTCACAGTTTGCATCTATGTCTTGGCCAGCAGGGAGTAGCCACTCTGGGGACAGATAGTAAAAATGAAATTTCAGGTATTCAGAACCAATTCAACTCCTAAATACTATGGAGCTCAGGTTGACAGCCAACACTGATACCTGTCAGTAACAGTTACATTGCAATGCTATGCAGTAACAGATCCCAAAAGGGCTTAAATATTTTGACCTTATGTCAGGAACTCGGAGGCAATCACAGGAGATTATCCTTCCCTAAGGATAGTTTATAGTTATAAAAAATCTAAAATGCATAATATAAAATTCCACCCTGTTGGTTTCTTGGTTGGTTTTTTGGTGGGTGGGGGTTTTTTGTTTGTTTGTTCGGAGTTTTTTTGTGGGATTTTTTGTTTGTTTCTTTTTTTAGGATTAAAACAACATATTAGAAGAGCAATCAAAGTCCACCTCATCTACATGCAATACCAAATAACTATACAAAGACTGTGACATACTAACCTTTGAAGACTATAAAAGATCCATATGGAACATCCTTCATCTGAGGAAGATTTACTCTGGATCACGTGGAAAAGTCTAAAAGAAGGAGATGACTAACCCGGCCTCTTTAATGACTAGGAAAAGAAACAAATTGGAAAATATCCACCTTCCAGGCCTCACCCCATGCAGTGACCTGGAAAAGAAAACCTATTGGCGCCAGCAATCAAGCTTTCCTGAATTATCTTCCCGGGGGGTTGATTACACTGTCTTAAATATGGGTGAGTGCTTCAGGTCCAAAATTCTCTACACTGTAGTTATTCATCAAGCATACAAACACAATTAGAAAAGCAGAAACATACAGTGGTAGGCAGTATATAGTATGGCACTACAGTAACAACAGTTCAGAATTGCCAGTCAGGAGGGGTAACAAAACAAGGATACCAGCATGATGAATGTGGACTTCATGATTTTCAAGGCACCTTTTACAAAAGAGGCAGGAAAATAGTTGAGAAAATGGGAAAGCATAGCAGTAGCACAGACAATTTTTGTATCTATTTCAAATGAAAAAAAAACCCTCATAGAATCATAGACTCGTTAAATTTGGAAAAGAACACAAAGATCATCTAGTCCACCTGTCAACCCAGCACTGTCAAGTCCACTTCTCCAGGCTGCCTATTCCAATGTCTAATCACCTTTTCAGTGAAAAATCTTTTCCTAATATCCAATCTAAACCTCCCTTGGCACAATTTGAGGCCATTTCCTCTCAACCTCGTGCTTGTTACTTGGGAGAAGTGACTGAACCCTACCTGGCTATAATCTCCTTTCAGGTGGTTGTAGAGAATGACAAGGTCCCCCTGAGCCTCCTGTTCTCCAGGCTAAACAAACCCAGCTCCCTCAGCAGCTCCTCATATCACTTGCTCCCCAGACTCTTCACCAGATTTGTTGCCCTTTTCTGGACAGTCTCCAGCACCTCAGAGTCTTTTGTGTATTGAGGGGCCCAGAACTGGACACAGCATTCGAGGTGCAGCCTCACTAGTGCCAAGGACAGCGGGACAATCACTTCTCTGATCCTCCTGGCCACGCTATTTCTGATACAACCCAGGATGCCATTTACCTTTTTGGCCACCCAGGCACACTGCTGGCTCGTGCTCAGCTGGCTGTCCACCAGCAGCCCCAGGTCCTTTTCCAGCGGGCAACTTTCCAGCCACTCTGCTCGCAGCTTGTAGTGCTGCTTGGGGTTGTGATCCAAATGCAGGACCCAGCACTTCACCTTGTTGAATCTCATACAGTTGGCCTCAGGCACCATTCTCCAGAACTCATTCTCGTCTAATCTATTTTTAAGAAAAAGTTCTAGTTTTATCTTGCACACATGATTTGATCAAAGGATGACTGAAAACTAAACCCTTAAAACAAAAAGCCCTTAAGCATTCTAATTAAGTGATGGCTTTGTTTCATTCACATTTCTGACTTACATTAAACCAAAAAAAGAACAGAAAATATTCTTTCAATATTAGCTTATTACACTGATAGCTCTTCAATTTTTCCCTAACAATTTTATTCCTACGGTGATCAAATCACAATGTGTTGGCTAGTACAGGCAGTGTATTATATCAGTCACTGTATGCATCTGTTGGAAACAGTTCTCATCTGAAGGTTTCACAATCTGAACAGTGAAGACGGACATGAATGAGAAACTCTAAGCATAAGAGATTGCTTCCCTGTGACTATGCAGCAAAATTGGTCTCAAAGTGGGAGATAAACTCTACATCTCCAAATCTGCTGTCCTGTCTCTTTCAGCACACTGCTTTGCAGTATGCAACTCATTTTTATTCTTCTATTTTTTTATGGTTTGAGGAATTAATAAGGCCTGGTCTCGCTGGCAAACTCCAGCTAAAGATCACAGGGAATGTGCTCTGTTAAGTGCGAGTCTCCTGCCAAATTGTGCCTGCCAGGTAACCCTCAATATTACTGTGCTGATAACTACTTCTCTTGTGGTATTCACACTTGAAAGGGAGGTCAAATTGTATGAACATTTTTTGCCTTCAACTTTGATAAGGAAGCATTTCTGCTGCTTGCACTCCTGCAGGGAACTCACATTCAGCACTACAATTTCCAATTCCTCAGCCTATCAAGTATTGTAGATGTTTTTTTTCATAGCAAGCAGAAGAGTATGAAGTGATTTTTTTTTTTACCTGTGAGCTTGTAAATACTCTCAGAGGCCTTAAGAAGGAAACATAGCAAACTATGTAAGAAAAGAACTATAAGATTCACATGAAAATGACATACATCCTTATTTTTATAACTGCAGTGGAGGTCAGCTGGTATTGAAGATTACATGGTCTTAACCATATCTCACTTTATATGCTAATTGCACACACTTATTATAAGGTCTGAAAAAAATACCTTTTTGTAACAATATGTTGAACCTTCACCTCTATCACATAACTTTAGTAGGAAACTGTCCTCAAGAAAGCCTGCTTGAAGTGCTTTAAAGATGGAAGAAGTACATACTTACACATTTTATTGGATTCATGTTATAAGCACAAACCTGAAGTGAACATTTCTTCTGTTGAATGGAATCTGAATTGAGAAGTTTTTTGGAAGCAGATGTTTAACTTCACTTCTACTGAAAGCTTCAGCCCTGAGGTGATGAAATCACCCTGAACATCACATGGAGAGAATGCCATTCCAAAAGCAGTGATTTTCTAGTTGGAAAGATCAAGAAAGTAATTTGTGGCCTTTTACATCTTTAATGCAGGACACAGTTTAGTCATTTTGGACCAAGATAGATTAGATGTGTCTGGCTGAGTAACCTGAGGCTAATTCATTAATTAAGGAGAACATGCAGCTGCATATGGGTAAAATTAGGGAGGAAACACATTTGCAGGTGCATAAATGACAGCATCATTCCTTCTCAGTTCTCTTGTTTATATTGTCATAAAAGCTTGATATTATTCTGCAAATTGCTAATTTCTTTTAGGAGATTCTAGAGGTGCCTAGGTAAGTACAGATGGATGAACTCCATTCAGATTAAATCCTAATTCAAATTGCTTTGATCCATGTTCTCATGGTTCATTTCAGATTTGTAGTGTATGGTGTTTTGGCCAAGGCAAACACTTTGTTTAATTGACATATGAAACTAGGTTTGGGAACCAAATGACTGAATGGTGATAAGCAAAATAAAAGATCAGACTCGGCACTGAGAGAGATCACAAAATGAAATAACTTTTATGAAGCTGTAAATATCGGGTGCAGTCTTTCAATTTGCAAATTTCTGATGAATAAAAATGCATACCAAAGTCCCATTTAACCAATACTGCCAAAATAATGAACATCATTATACTTGTCACCATTTCCTTGTTCTCCTGAGATGTTTGTTTAAAGACTACGGAGTAAGGCAGTTTGAAATCAAATGTCCTTAAAAATGATCGAAAAGGAGGAAGGATTGACAGTGCAGTACATTCTCATTTAAAAGAAGACTTTCCACTATACACTGTACTTCAAAGTCATATATATCACTTTCATTTGCCCTTGATTTCGTTACTGATAGGAAATACTGAGAGAGTTAAAAAACAGCTAAGCAAGCAGAACTGCAAAATTCTCCATTCGACACAAAAAAATTTGCATTGAATACCTTCCTTCATGTGCTTTATAAATTAAGAGTTCCCAGTTCTCACATTTAGACCACCTGGAATCTGTTTTGAGATTCTAAAATAATACAAAGAAAACATTTTAATATGCTGAATTTTATATTCATATTTCATTACTTGAAATTTTATCCAAAGTGTATGAATTAAAAAGAATACAGTGAAGTCCTGAGACATCAGAAGCAGCAAGTGAAGTAGGCAAAGAAAGAATGTAGCTTGGTGCTATTTGACTATTTTTTCCTAAAGTGATAAAAAGTACTTCTAGTAGAGATGCTTCTTCAATTCCTCACCAGCTCAATTTCCAATTCCCATTCCTCCCCAACCATAAACGCTTGCAATGAAGTTGGATGATGAAACTTAGAAAGGCAAATAGTGGGATTGGTGAGACAAAGTGTCACAACTGAAAGGGTAGGTGTTTTAAAGGTCAGACTTAGGTGTGTTGCCAGAGTTGGAGTTTACACAAAAAACTTATCAGCTGTGTCTGGTAAAAGGTTAGTGCTACTACCTTCTGCATAAGAAATCAGTCAGACGTCACACAGGCTTAGGCTGTCAGAGCTTCAGGTGATTCCCATGTATGGCAACAGATATTTTTAACAGAATCCAGGACTTATTTAGACTATGTTTAATAGCATTGTAAGTCAAATTTCATTCAGGAATATCCATTGTATGTTAGGAGCCTGAAGTCAAAGAAAATGTGCCTGCAAATAGACTCTCGCAAATACCCATGTCCCACTTGGGCACCAGATGTTCACTCACCTGGAATTGGGTGCCAGGTTTACTTGAAAATCTGGACTAAAATACTGCAAAGTTGTGTTTAAGGGCTTGAAAATCATCCTTTTGCAGGTGGGCGCTGAATCCCTTTGATAATTTGTCTTTTAGAAAGTAGTTGAAAACCAATATGTTCAGTGGTATACAGAAGAAACAGTATATCAGCAAAGATAAATAATAACACTTTACTAGAGAAGCAATTTAACATGAGCATGCTCTAAAAGCATCTGCGACTCTCAAGCATTTGAAATGTCAGGAGCTAACATTCCTATTTTTTTAGTGTTTTAATTGCATCATAAAACATCACACCAGTATCAGTGAATATTGAAATGGAAACCACATTTAAAAAAGAAAAAAGTATGTAAAGAATCATAAGCCAGAAATGCTTAAAAAGAAATGAGATACTATTAAGAAATTACTTCTGTATGTGCCTAATGAGAAAGGGCACAAGAGAATTATTTAAGTAAGTTGTGCACATACAGGAAAATGTATGCTTACAAACTTTAAGGTAGAAATCCTTCAACTACCATAGTTACTTTGGTACAGATTGAAGGACCTCAAGTTAGCAGTTTTGAACCTGTCAGGGTGATAATAAAATCCTTGGCAGAATGTAAAACTTTGATAGCTTAAAAGAGGAATTCCTTGAGGAAATCTGAGAGGCAGAACAGATGTTCCACTTTTCAAATAAAATGTATTCAGCAAATCCATGTATCCACTGCTGTTTAATTGGAAAGTCATCCATCCTACATTTTCACAAGGTGAAGAAGACACTCGTTTACTGATGGAAGGGAGTTAACAGTTACTTCTTTTTCAATAAATATTTCATTATATAACTACAAAGAGCGACAAATGAAATCTCCAAACACAAGCTAATAGGTCCAAGGCTTAATGGTTCTTTACAAAGCAAAGGACACATGACAGTTCTTTCCCACATTTGCTTAAAATGATTAAGCACCACCATTCCGGGAAAAAAAAGAAAAAAAAAAAAAAAAAAGTCTTATTCTGGTAAATTACTTCTGTGACATCAGTAAAAAATAGACTTCTTTGCAGACATACCATAGTCTCTACGGGCAAGATATTTATTTTCAAGTAAACATAAACAACATGTTTGGAGTTTAGACAATTCACGGTTCATTTCAAATAACAAAGACAGACATAAGAGCAAAAAACTATCATTGTCAGCTGACAGTATACCATGTCTCACCTCAATTTGTGACTTTGGAAATTTAAGAACCAGGTTTTGAGAGAGGCTTTGCTTTCACCCAGGGGGCTGCATCCCTGTAGTCATGAGTGAATTTCTTCAGCTCACACCTTATAAGGGAATGAAGGACTGTGATTCACATCCACAGCAGTGGGCAAGAACTGTGGCTCTGCACTTGGCAGTTCTGATCCATGTTTTTAACAATTTTTGTTTCCCACCAGAGGGGAGAATTCAGTTGTTTAGTTTCACTTGTTCACTCTCATTTAGCCAAATACTGAATCAAATAAGTTATGAGTTGATCAAACCTCATCTTGGCCAAATAAACAGATATGCCTCTGGGTTTACTTTGAAGACATTCAGGAACATGTAGCTTGTTGCCTCCTTGTCACAGCTTGTCCTAAAGATCCTAGCAAAACTTTGAAGGAAATCTGACACAACCTAAAACTTATCCAGGCAATAGAGAGAAATGTGATGGGATTCATTCTTCACTCCCTGGAGAACTTCTCATTTCACAATAGTTTCAGGAATTTTGCATGGAAAGACATGTGGAGGTGGCAATATCTGAGTAGCAGAGAGACAATTAAGAAATGAAGATGAGTATCATGTCTTCAAGTGTGCATAGGACATATGCTGCTGAGCCACTTACAACTGCTGCTCGGGCATTTTGCATGCCCGAACCCCACAGTCCAGAACGCCACGTCAGTCCCTGAGGGCCATCAGCCCCTGCCCCAGCAACACTGCAGCAGGGCCAGTCTCTCCAGCTGCCCTGCCTCCACCTGCAGGCCCATATCATGGCCTGTTCCTGGCCCCAGGGAGGTGCCCAAGGAGCCTGGCTGGGTGGTGGGATGAGCCCTAGCTGCCAGAAACTGCCCTGACAGACCCTACGGAGGGATCCCATGGTCCCCAGGGAGCCCTTGGCCCTGGCAGCACCCTGAGGGAAAGGGACACAAACTGTACAGCTCCAGTCAGAGGAGTTGGGTTTTCCAACATACACAAATCCCATTAGATTTTCCAGCAGTTTTCTCTGAAGAAATCTGCAATACACCACTGAAGTGAATGCTGACGAGGGCTTCATCAAAGTGTGTCACAGCAGTAGCACAGCATCTGCTGCAGCCAGAGCCCCTCCAAGCCCAGTCCTGCTTCTCCCACCCTTTCAGATTCTCCTGAGCAAGCTCATTTTGATTTTTTTTTCTGGTATCTGCAAGTCTTCTCAAACAATCTGATTGAAATGAACACACAGTGACTTTGAGATTGCAGCTGGAATGAGAAGCAGCCATGGAGGTCAAAGTGCTTCTCTGGTTCCCACAGATGTTTCCGCAAGGGCTGAAGTGAGCCCTGGCTGGCAAGCCCTTCATGGTGCTGGTGGCACTGGGGCGGTGTCAGTGTGTTGATGTGAGGTGACCGCAGAATTGTCCAGCCTGGAGAAGAGAAGGCTCAGGGGAGAGCTTATTGTAGTGTTTCCATAGGGGCTACAAGAGAGCTGGATAGGGACTTTTTACAAGGGTATGTAGTGACAGGACAGGGGGGAATGGATTTAAACCAAAAGAGAGTAGGTGTAGGTTAGATATTGGGAAGAAATTCTTTACTGTGAGGGTGGTGAGGCACTGGAATGAGTTGCCCAGAGAAGTTGTGGATGCTCCACCTCTAGAAGTGTTCAAGGCCACACTGGATGGGGCTCTGAGCAACCTGGTCTAGCAGAAGATACCCCTGCCCATGACAGGGGATAGGAACTAGATGATCTTTAAGGTCCCTTCCAAACCAAACTATTCCATAATTCACAAGAGGACTGTGGGGCAAGCTGTGAACTGCTGTTCAGTGAAACAAGAGTGCTGTTGACTAGGTAGAAGAAGGCCAACATGAAATAATTTTGGTTTTCAGCAAAGACTAACTATGTTAGACATGTGGGAGATATTCTCACTGGAAAGACAAAGAGTCTCAGGACGAAGGAACAGAGAAATTCTGAGTGACCTCCTTCATTCAAGGCATTTATGAATTATTTGACAAATATGTTTGCCAGTGGCCTAGATACACTTGATGTCTTTCACCAAATAATTAGATTAGATGATTTATTGAAATCCTTAACACATTAGATTTCTATTATTTCTATTTCTATTACTGCTAAGAGCAAGATATTTCTCAATACAGCATCTAACCACATGTGTGTTCTGCAGCATGAGCCTCTGGTAGTCAAAAAAAAACAAAAAAAAAACAAAAAAAAAAAATTAAAAAAATTTTGCTCCTGCCACTCCTAAAAGAAAGACTGCCTTTGATACCTTTGCATTAAAACAAAATTGTGGAGAGCAGGAAATTTTGCCAGTGGTTACCTGCCAAAAAAAAAAAAGAAAAACAAAAATAAAATCCAGAGCCAGAATTTGACTTATTCTTCCATTTAAAAGAAAAATAAAAGGAAGAAGAAATCATCTCTTCTGAAAGTGCTAATCCCAGAGGCATTGTAATAGCTGAAAAATATCTTCTTCACATTCTCTATGCAAATATTCTTTATCCACTTTTAGATAATGACATTTGGGTAGAGAAGAATATATTTCCTTTGGGGATGCTTTTATGTCACGTGGCATTTATTTCCTGAAAACAGCAATTGATCTGTGGGGGTCAAATCTACTTAAACCATGATTAATATTACCAGAAATTAGTCCTTCAATAGTCTCTTTTTCAGGCAAAATACCAATAATCAGCTGGCTTCTTTTCCATACACACATAACACATACCATACTGCTGTTACATTACAGAGTTTGTATTTAGCATTTATCCCATTTTTAGATTCACTGTTTTATTGATAATATTAGACATAAGCCCATAAAATGACTTTTCACCAATATTAGTGCAATCTACATGGCCCAAGGCATTCAGTTTTAGCAGTATTTTTGCTACATTAGCAATGAGTCTCTTGTGAAAACACTGCTGTGCAGAAATTTCACCGTGCTCATGCAGTAGCTGTTCACCATGTCTTTGAAAGAAACTATCAGGTGTGCTTGCAATTAAAGTGTTTAAGGAATCATCAACAGAAAATGGCAGCTGACAAAACTACTCTAAGACAAAGTGAGAGCAATTTATTGCAAAAACACGAATAGCAGACATTACTAGCAGTTTGCTGAGATATAAATGTGATACCCAGCTCTTATTTTCTAGGAGCACTCTGGAATTTGCTTGTATAGACATTGGAGGAATTGCACAAGACTTTATAGTTGCTATAACGTTCTGTGGGTTGTTTTTTTTTCTTTTTTATTAAAACCATTCTGCTTAGAGTACTTGTATGATAAAGCACAACAGCCACACATTTGAGTGTCTTTTTGCAATGCAGGACACTCAGATGGGAGACCCTGGAGATGTTAAAAGCATAAAAACTGTTTTATTGCCTCAGTCCAGTGGTCCATTAAAACTGCCTGCCTACCTCCAACAGCAACTGATAGTTGATGCTCAGAAAAGACCCCAAGAACAGGGCATGCCTATATTGATTCCTTTTTATCATGCAGTTACATCTTCTGACTGCTTGTGACTTCAGGAATTATTAAGATATTAAGTATATCCTCATTCTGACGTTTTGTCCTTGTTTGACTTTTCCCTTTGAATGTGTCTAATTGCATTTATACCTTTGACTTGCATTAGATACATGAAATGAGTATCACAGCATAATTAGGAGTTGTGCCCTATCAAGTATCTATTCTGGATTGGAATTTCAGACTTCTGTCTGCTCCCTGCCCTCCTTCCCCTTCCCCCACAAAGCTTATTTCAAAGGCATCTTTAGTGTGACCAGAATTTCAAAGTTCTACACTTTTAATAAAAAAGAATTTTTGCCCATTTTACCCCATTGCTGTGACACTCTGGTACACAGGACAATTCAAAATTGCCTCTGTGGATGACAGCTAAATGCTTCATCTACATATTATTAGCAATCCCAGTTGTCCCTCAAATATAACCAGAGCCCATGGAGCAGCTTGGAGACTGGGTACTGCAAAATCTGGTGCCAAGCTCCCTGAAGAAGCCTGAAGACAAACATGCTCAGAACTTATTGCCAAGCAGGTTTAACTTAAATTACAGTTTTGCTACTGAGGCAGATGTGAAGTAACAGAGCATTCCACATGGATCTTGGCTACACTCCCCTTATCAGGCAAGAGAAAGAGAAAAGCTAATAGTTTGATCAGGTTTAGCATTCTTAGTTAATACTGTGTCAGCAATGCCTGTTTATAAGAAAAATTCAGTCAAAACTATATATTTATATTTACAAAATATTAATTTACACATTAATTGCTGCTGTGAAAAAGGAGGACTGTTGTTATTGAACTTCAGCACTACACAATGTTCATCTTTGATATTTATCTTACATCTTTATATAACTGGGTAGCATAGAAATCAAGTGACTTGATGAAGACCAGTAGACTGTAGCAGTGTAGAAAATTGAAGCAAAATATCCTGAATCCAAGGAAAACATCTATATTATATGTTTTTGAACAGAAGTAGGACACCACTGCAAACCTACTTTCTTGTAGATTTCTCTCTGAAGCTGGGTTTGCACTGAGGTGATCAGTTGCAATATGAATACCTAAATTGCATTAGCTGCAATAGCATTTTACATGGAGGACTGGGTTTCTCTGGTTCCTCTGCTCATTTGACCAAACTACAAAGTATGTCACCTTCTCAAGCCAGCATAGATTTTGCATTTAGGTCACAAGCAACATTTTCTAGTGGAGCCAAGAGTAAACACTTTTGATATTCAAGGACTTTTTAAAATTTAAAAATCATTTTTGCAAAAGCAAGAATAGGTTTTAAACATTTTTTCTTTCTTTGGTGGGGGGGGTGGCGGGTGGAGTGGGTCTATTCTAAAGGGCCCACTCTGTGGCTGGGGAGCAGCCTTGCTGAAGGGACCTGAGTGTCCTGGTACACAACAAGCTGAACATCAGTCAGCAGAGCATGGCTGCAGCAATAAAGTCAAAGCAGATTCTAGGCTGCATCCACAGGGGCATCACTAGCAGAGATGGAGATATGATCATTCCACTCAGTGCTGGTCAGGTTGCATCTGGAGTGCTGAGTCCAATTCTCGTTCCTACAATTCAGGAAAGGCATAAACAGACTGGAGAGGGTCCAAATGAAGGCTGCAAAGATGATCAAGGGTCCACAGAACCTGCCCCTTGAGGAAAGACTGAAGGAGTTAAGTCTTTTGCCCATTGAGAAGACTTAGTAGGAAGACCTCATCACAGTGTTCCAGTACTCAGAGGGCAACTGCGAGGAGGTTCTTCACAAGCAGCCACATGAAGAAGACAAGGGACAAGGGGTCCAAGTTGCATGAGGAGATGTTTCATCTTGTATAAGAATGCAATTTTTAACAGTGAGAATAATCATTCAATGGAACAAGCTTCCCAGGAAAGTGGTTCCCATCACAGGAGGTTTTCAGTTCATGACTGGTAAGAGTGCTAGACAAGCTCATCAGGGCTCTTTCCCATGAAAGGCTGGGCCAGATGAACTGTAGTGGTACCTTCCAACCTGGACTGTTCTATGGTTCTGTGATTTTATATTTAAATTTGTGCAGGTTTACACAGGCACACAGGGCCACAGGGAGCCTCAAGATCAGGACCGGGTAGTGCCTGTGCTATTTTCCCAGTCTTGCTCCAAGAGGAGATCTTGCCAGAGATGCATTGGCTCCCATACATGTAATTTGCCTTTTGTTGCAAAAGTGGTCTTTTGAGGGAATATGTGCAGAGCTACTACAGCTGGGCCAACTATTAATTGTTACAATTTTCAAGGAAGGGGACAAAATTGAGATCTGAAAGACAAATGACAGCTGGTTAGTTGAGCTTGTTAGGAAAACAATGTTGGAATGAAGAACTCACTTTCATTATCATTGATGCATTTACAAAATGGCACCATTTCCTCAGAAATTTCATTCAACAAAGGGAGAGGAGTTGTGAAAATTTTGCAAAATGCACTTTTGTCACTTGTCCTTTTGAGGAAAAAAATCAAGTAAAAAGAAAACCACCTCAGAATGTTCATTTAATTTTAGATTTTATTATAAGATACAAAATGTCCACGTCACAATATTAAATATCCAGGTCAGCCTAATACTCATACTTTATGAAATACTTTTCTGCACAGAACTTGTGAAGATACTGAAGGTGCCGTAGCTAATGAGTGTCCTGTCTTTTGCCAAAAGGAATTTCCATCTTCTGCAAGATTCTGCTAATAAACTGTGACTCCATGGGGTCTGGAAGATTATGTACTCTTTCACTGCACACTTGCAAGAATCAGATTTCCTCACCATGATTAATAGCTGCTTGGGGACAAATGATTACTGGAAGGTCTCAATACCAGACTGTCTGGACTGACACAGCTTCTACTGAATAATTTCTGTAGTCAGTTTTTGTTACATGTCTTCTAGGAGTTACTTTCAGCTGCTGCTGTTGTCCCAAACCCACCTAGCATGGATACTCATTATTTCTCTGCTGTCTCACAAGGTTTTTAATAGTACAGCATGTTATGGTGATAAGTTTAGAACTACACCCATCCTTTTATTACTGGTAGGTATCATGCCTTCCATCACCCTTTCACAATCTCATATTTTTCTCATTCATCTGTTCTATCTTATCTCATAGCTGATACTCTTTTTGGGGCAAGTACCATCATTTTCTGTGTGTATCTGTATGGCACGTACCACAGTGAAAGTCCAGGTCAGCTGAGAAATGCTGCTGCATAATTGTGTAATAACTAATTGTTATCAGAGAAAAATACCTATCACTAATCATAAAAACATCTAACCTTGTCTTTCTGTTTCCCTGCTTCCCTGTGGCAGTCTTATTTTCCTTTTTGCCTTTCTTTGTGTCTTTTTAATACACTTTTTTTTTTTTAAAGGGTAGCTTTAAATAACAGACTCCTTCAATGAAACTATCCCTCTGTGTTTATCTGGTAAGAGTTCTGATGGCACCCTAATTCCATAGATAGTTGTACATGACGTTTACATGACTGGCTGAATGTTTTTAATCGTCACAGTGTCATAGAAAAAACACTATGCTGAAGTTAAATACGAATGCACTCTCATTTGTTGTGCTTTTCCTCATTTCTCACACTCCATGTCATACTGCTTCAGTGCTCCATGCCAGAGAAAGGTGGCTGCAACTGAGGAGACACACTGCTAGCAAGGCTTCACCTCAGAAATACCTGCTCGAGCAAGCTGCAGCAGATTTCATAGGTCCTTCTTACCTAGAAGGCTGACAGTGTCCCGTATGCTGCCTCCACAGCCTCAAAGCTCCTTTCTGTCCCAGCTCAGCCAGGCTGCCCTAGTTCAGAAAGCCCCTTCAGACAGATGGATAACTCCTACTTCCTTTATTTCTGGCAGTGAAGAAAAACCTAAGCACTTTGGGGGGGGGGGGGGGGCAGTAGAAGTCTCACTACTCAGCCCTTGCAGAGGAAAGACATGCTCCGTGATTTTGCTTTGTGACCACAAGATGTCCCCTGCAATCCACCGAAATAGCAGAAGGCTGACAGACTGGGGAGATGGACACACACAGACAGGAGGGAGCAGCCTCTAAGAAAGGGCTGAGACGAACTTCCCAGTGCATGTCCCATCTCCCACTCAAGAGAACAGCCTCCCAGCGAGTGATCAGCTGTGAAATATCTGCTTAAACTTTGCCTTGGAGCAGCAGACTAACTGAAACTAGCTGTAAGCATGCACAGTTTATAAATACCCTGTGCGTAAGCAGAGACCAAAAGACTGACAGACACAAGGTGCTGAGAAACAGCTGTGAAATACAACGATGTGCACAGAAACGAGAACTTCCCTGAACTGCAATATTTCCAGTTTAGAAGCTTCAAGAACAGGCATGAGTTGCTTTGGGCAAATACAGCAAGTATAAGGCTTTTTTTCCATAGAGTTATTTTTAAGCTTGTCCAATATTGGCTATTGTTATCAGTCCACTGTGCAGCACAGGTGTTTGCAGCCTGCATTCATTGTTTCCTTGAACTTCCAGTGAAGCCCTCAGCATGTAGCCAGTGTTCTAGTGAATGCATGTCATCATCACTACTCTGCTGTCACACTAAAGAGCAGACTTGCCCTTGGACGGCTCTGCTGTCTGTAGGTTCCACTTTTAGGAATGTAATTGGCTGTAACTTGTAATGTAACTGGATTGTCCACTTGGAAGTTAGAGCTAGTCAGGATGCTTGAGAATATATGTTTCTAAAACTTTCCATTAAAAAAGAAGGGAAGAAAATCCTCCTATATTTAGAAATTGCACACATTGTTAAAAAATCCAAGCCACTAAACATTTTCTCTATCAATATTTTTTCAGCTTGAAGTTTGGGACATTTTTAGAAGAAACTGGACAAATCTTTAGAGTATTTTTGTCCCCATCAATTATATTTTGCTGGAAGAAGTTCATATTGAAATGAGTTCTTAAAATTGAAAGTGTCTGTTACATGAAATGATACAAACTCTTAAGTGTGTCATTCAATTGATATTTATAACTGCAGCTTGTAAAGCACAGAGGCATGCGAAAAAAAATTAAGTAATATTAATTGCATCCTTCAGAGTGAGAGAACTCTGGTGATTTAAACAAATCACAGAGATGGAGGAAACCTTGCTCTTGGCATTACCAATGGTGTAGCAGATAAACAGACCTGCACAGATTTCTGAATCAGCCTTCCAGCCTGAAATCAGCATCAGGGTGGTCATCACCTCAGGCAGCAAGCTCTGCAGGGAAAGAGTCTTAAGGAATAAGCAGATGTTGGGAATGGTGGCCTGTAGTCTAACTCCCAAAGGCTGTGCTTAAAAAGAGAGCCCCTACAGACAGATAAGAGGCTAGTTTGTTTCCCCTCCTTCTAGGCTCTGTAGGCTAATATTAGGGCACCTGTCCCAGCAATTGGCTTCTTTTTACTCCACATTTAAAGATGCCAATGGGCACCCTCTCTTTATGCATTTGTGTGCTATTCAGCTCTTCCATGACAAGCACATGTGATACACATAAGGGTGTATTTGAAGGCAAAAGTGCCTCTTGCAGAGAGAAGGGTGTAACTTAACCTCAGTACTTTCCAAGTTACATTCCTTTTTGTTAAAGGGAATGCTCTTCTCAACAGCATTTGCTCTCATGAGCAGCTCCACTGAGGTTGGTGAGACTGCTTTTTAGGCCATAGGATTCACCTGTTGGTGAATACAACCCAAAAAAGACAAACAGAAAATCCTACTTGCTTTTGAATAAGGTTTTAGAAGACATCAAAATGATATCATGGACTATTCTGAGGTATAATACATAAACTGATTTGTGGTCTTCATGTGAAATTAAATATGCATCTTCAAAGTGTACTATTAAATATTACAGTATGAAAGCATCACTGAGCACTTTTGTAAACTTCTAATCTTGAAATATTGATTCAACAATTTTGAAACACCACTGGGATTTTCTATAAATACCAAACCAAGTTACCCATGAAATTTGTTGTATAAGTGCATAGGCTATGTATTATTTATATATGCTACATCTTATCAATCATGAATCATCTGAGATTAGCTCAGTTGGTTAAAGCATAGTGCTAACAACAAGGACATGGGTTTGATCCTCATACAAGCCATTTGCTTGTTGGGATCAATGATCCTTGTGGGTCCCTTCCAACACAGAGTATTCTGTGATTGTTAAAAGGAAATGTAACAGAATATTTACAAAAACAGGTGAATGCTTTCATTTCAAATTAACTGTGGAAAATGTACAAATAGAATGGTAATTACTGCTGTCTGAGTTCTATGATGGTAACTATGGGACTTAATGAGAATTTGAGTGATAGCCACTGTTTCAGGTAAAATTGGTATCTAGGCCTTGAACTGAAGTACTCTGTTTTCCTGAAACCTTCCCACCGTGATGTCTCAATTGCTCAGTTTTCTTAGAGCCCCACATTTAACCATATGTATGTGTGTGTAAATACATGTGTGTGCCCATTTCCTATATGGAACCCTGAGAACACTGGTTAATGTTTGATTTGCACCAACAGGTGTGTTTGTTTTTCCTACTGATCTTAGCCAGCATACCTGACACCTGAGTAAAACCTTTGAACACTCAAGTATCATTTATTGGTGGAGTCACAAACTATATTTACCCAGAACCAGCTCTACCTTAAAACTTATCAAAATTGGCTTTGTCCAACCTAATATCTTCTCAACTTCTCCAAAATAGCTGCACATTCAATAGGAGGCCCCTGCCTCCCTTGTTAGAGTAAATACAACAAGAAGCAAACACTAACCAAAATAATCTTAAACTAGTCTAATACTTCTCCTCAACTTAACACCTACAGCTGCCAAGTTCATAAACTAAACTAGGTTAGAGATTGACCCTAATCAAAACCCTGGCTTAGGGTCAAACTCTAACCTTCATTTTAATCAGAGCCCAGAGTTTAATCAGCAGTTTTGACGAGTATCTCCATCCTCTGCTACCCCTCTGGATCAGTCCTTCCCATTTGAACCTTTAACTGCAACTCCAGCCTACCCTGTTACCCTGAATTATCCCCTACCAGCAGTTGTCCCCATTCTAGCTTTAGTGATCTCGTAGAAATACACAACAAACACAGATTTTTCATGCTTTCTTTTGGAAAGCACAGATTTTTACCCCAATCCTAACAGCAGGCTCAGAACTGAACCTTCTCAGTTCATCCCTGCCACTCCCAGCCATGTCTCATTTCTGTGACTGCAAGAAATGAAGAAATTCAACAAGATCCTGCAGCACCCATGTGGAGAAGGGCTGGAGTTACTGTGGAAAAGGACAGTGTTTAAATGTAAGGAGTTGGTGATTTGGGGCCCATGATGGAGCCAGGATTACAATTAGAGTTGAAATTCACCAGCTGAGACCAACGAGTAATACACATTCTTAGTCCCTGCAAGGTGCACAGTGCTAGGTAAGAGCTTCTGCTGTGAGGGAAGAGCGATGTATGCAAGATTTGCTAGGCTGCATCTAGCAGAGGATGGTTAATATTCATGTTAGCATTTCAGAAGAAATGAACTGAGGAGGAATTCTGCTGATTGTTGAGATTTGTGAGGCCTAATACTGGGATCACCCAATTCCCTCAACTAGATGTGATGGTTGAACCCTAGCTGTAACTAAGTTCCACACAGCAGCTCACTCACTTCCCCGCAGTGGAATGGGGGAGAGAATTGGAAGAGTGAAAGTGAGAAAATTCATGTGTTGAGAAAAAGACAGTTTAATAGCCAAAGCAAAAGTTGTTTGCACAAGCAAAGCAAAACAAGGCATTTGTTCACTGCTCCCCTTAGGCAGGCAGGTGTTCAGCCATCTCCAGAAAACTTGGGCTCCATCACAACTAATGGTGACTTGGGAAGACAAACACCATCTCTCTAAACATTCTCCTGCTTCCTCCTTCCCCCAGCTCAATATGCTGAGCATAATGCCATATGGTATACAACACTCCTTTGGATACTTGGGGTTAGCTGTCCTGGCTGTGTCCCCTCCCAGCTTCTTGTGTACTCCCAGCCTGCTTGCTGGTAGGGTGGGGTGAGGAGCAGAAAAAGCCTTGATTCTGTGTAAGCACTGCTCAGCAGTAACTAACACATCTCTGTGTTATCAACACTGTTTTCAGCACATTTGGAGTATGGAATGAGGGGCCAGTGACAAGGATGTGGGGTTGTATCTTATACAGATGCTCAGGATCATAAATTGGGGGATCAATACTAGGAGTTGAAAATGGCTTTCTATTATTTACTAGCCATGCTGGAACTGTTGTAGATAGTAGAATGTATTGTAGATTGTAGATCCTTGGTTTTCAACAATGGGTTTCTTTTTAAATGAGACTGGACATGCTCCTTTCCCCAAGGGAGAGTGGGAAATTGGCTGAAGTCATGTAGAGACAGGAGACATGGCTACAGTGGTGAATTCTGGGTAGGTAAGCTTGAAAGAAACTTGGAATTACAGAGCACTAGCTAACATGCCAGGATTTCAGCAGGGAGGCAACCTCTGTGGCAGGCGCCCAGGGAAACAGGCAGGCTGGTTCAAGCATAAGGCACCGCAGTGGGGAATCATAGCTGAAGTGCTAGGAGTGATATAATTAACTTGAAAGGAAGACGCAGCTGCATAAACTTCAGATCCATACTTGCTCTAGAGAAGGAGCAAGCCCCTGTGGTTGAAGTATAATAAGAGGATCCCTTCTGAGTTTTGGCAGCACAAAGCATGCACATAGAGGTCCAAAAAGCAGCTTTTTCATATATGAGGATGCTTGTAACTCTTTTTCTCATCCACCTGTGCATACTTCCATGCCCTGTGGAAAGATGTAAAAAAATTTCAATGCCAACAGTCATGAGAGTACTTGTCTCATTCCTTTGTGATGGCCCACAGAGCAGAGTCGCCCAGGCCATGCAAGCCACACCCTCTGGAGACCTGCAACCATAGCTGCTTCTCCTGAGTCAGCCGGCGTGGTGCCAGGCTTACCACTGTTCTGCCACAAATAGGCAAAGTATAGAGTATAGGATGAGTTCGGATACCCCACAGAGAGACTAAAATGAGGCTTTACCCTCATCTGGGGTAAAGTACCATATTACTGACTGCAGAAACATGCACCATCCGAGGATGACAAAGGGTCCTTTAAAGCACAGAGCAAAAATGCAGTGGAGAAGCAAGCAGAAAGACAAATTTTAGACACTGTAGAATTTCAGAAAGTGCAGAAGCTCTGTCACAGGTAAGACAATGCTAGTATTGGACATGACTTCTGAAACTCGATTTCAGACCATCCTCTTGAATTCAGTTTGCCCACCCAGAGACGTTGATAGGTTGTATTTCACAGCTCAGTGAGACATGCTGGCAGTGCAAGAACATGTACAGACATAAAAATGCAAATCAACTCACCTCATTAAATTCTACATCGGGAATACATACACACATACATGCTGTACAACAGTCATTTTTTTTCCTTTTTATTTTCCCCCAACTAACCATTTTCAGAGAGCAAGACAAATTTTTCCAACTTTCAAGCCGACATCAGAGCATGTTATGGGTTAATTCTTTGCTCTGAGAAAGAATAGCAGTGCTGTGGCCCATGAAGACAGCTGTTGATTCCATGGGAGCTTAATGCGTTTGAATACCTTCTGTGTTAGAAACTATATAAATTTTTTCAGTACCATTTCTTTAAAATTAACTCAAGGAAAGTGATATTTTCACAACTACTTTGTTACTTTTAGAGCATCTTTACCCTTTTTTTCAGTGAGGGTCTCTGCTTATGAAGGACTTCCAGTTTTTAATTGTATTTCCTTCATTTTATCTTAATCAGAAAGTCTTTGTGTCCACACTAACAGTGGAAAAAAAAAAGTTTGAGGCTTTTTTTCAGGAAAATTATTTCTTGTAAACAATTTTGCTTTTTTTATAATAAAGGTAAATATTGTATGAGTCTCTGCGAGCCCATATGATGCAGAATGGGAGGTGGACATGCCAATATACTTGCTTCAGCAGCTGAAGGAGTTCATGCTGCCCCTGCCCCCACTCCTCATAGACCAGGGTATAAATGTATTCATTAGTTTAAAGGCACTACTTTTAAATGAAGTGTCCACAGGAGTTGCAGAGAAAAAAAATGTCATGCTGAGATTTACAACAGTTCAAGATTGTTGCCTTAAGGAGTGAGGAAAAAAAAAACTTCAGGCAACTTCTAGTAGGAGATAAGTGAGCAGGAGCTTTAATGAACCTCCAAGCTCCGGGAATACATTTACACAGGAATCCTGCCTTAGACCCGAGTTACAAGATTTTATAATAATGTCCATCCAATCCCATTCTGTTATTTCCCCCAGTCCTGCCCCGTTCCACCCCTGGCACACCCCGTCGGGAATTGGGTCTGGGGTCTCACGACTCTTCCTTCAACGCTGTTGTCATCTTCACAGCACGTCAGGTCCTTGGAGGCCTTCCAAAGCTTCAGATTTGGAGGTCCTTCTGTCCCTGTCTTT
>JAWWMP010000081.1:102406971-102417456 GCA_035047865.1 Dendrocincla tyrannina
CATTAGATCTACAATAATTTCTAACATCTATAAAATTGAAAAATCAAAAATCAAAGAATCCCTTAGGCATCAAGGTTAAAACATTTTTGTGCAGCCTAACCTACTCCCTTCACAAGTCTATTTGCCTTCAAGAACAAGCACTATTTCCATTAGAATATACAGGCAGACTGACATCTGTGTTCCTGTATTTGCATGTATAGAGAACAAACAAACTATTTTTCAGGTCCATGTTGGATACTTCTATTGAATTATTGTCCTTAGACTTGGTTGTAAATGTACCGCTTCTATGCATTAGCCATACCAACTCTGTTTCTCTTGCAAAATATATTGTGACAAAGATTTTCACAAAAGCCAAGGGCAGGAAGGTCTCCTAGGGTGCCTTTGAAGGTCTTCCCCATAGAAGTTTGTCTTCAAAGGTTGTCTGAGTTCAGATATTCCAAAGCTGCAGCTTATTCTTTTGAAGTTCTCCAGGAAGCTTTGTTGCTGTGTGGCCTCAGGACACTTCTGCTATTTGTTTTCCTTTGACTTGTTCAGAGAAAAATAAACCAGGTGGTCCAGGAAACCAAAATAATCTACTTACCAGCTTCCACAAGAGGGTGCAGTTGCATTTTGTTAAATCCAGAGCCAACCACAATTAATAAACGGATTGCAGCAACAGCTGCCAGGCTGCCTACAGAAATGACTAACGAAACAATTATAGAAAAAAAATCAAGAGCGGTGAAAGATGAGAAAAATTATATTGAAACACACTGAATTTATTAATCAACAGCACTGTCAGGTGATGTTGACTAAAAAACCTAGCCTTTCAAACCTCAGCAGGACCCCCTTGTAATTTGTTTTCTTTGACTAGCAAAGAGCCACAAGAGCAACAAGGGGAAGCCCTCAGCTGTGAAATCCACTCTTCCATTTTAGTTTGACTTCCCAGACATTCCCAGAAACACCACAAAGAAAATAGAGCATTTTTTGTTTTAACCAGTTAAATCTGCAATGATTCTGGGCCCTTCAATAGCTCACCCTACATTCCCTGGGGTGTGTGATGAAGCTCAGAGTTGTTAGTGGGCTTTTGTATGTTGGACTAGCAAAGATTCTTTATATTAATGCACTTTTTATTATGAAAGCACCTAACATACCTGCCGTAAGGCCTAGCACCTCATTATGAAAATTGTACACACAAATAAGATAAAAAATTGTACATTCCTGCAAGAACCAGGTGAAAGTTCATGTAACTTAGCTGACCAAATGATCCATGTGCCAACAGACACGATGCCAACAGTCATCTCCTACTACCCACCAAGCTCAGTTTGTTGCTCAGCAATCCTTGTTTATCCATCCCTTAAGCCTGTACTGCCCAAAGCTCTGCAATCCCCATCTCTTGGTGCCTTCTATCCATATGGGACACTTCCACCTGGCACAAGAGATAGGGTTCAAGTGCAGGTGAAATCTGAGAGGTGGTAACAGATATTTAGAGTGCTTGACACTGGCTGGTTTGCTCTTAAACTTGGTGAATCACCTGTTTATTATGCTCAGAAAAGCATGTGATTAACTTGGGTAATAGGAAATAACAGGCTCTGTCTCCTACCCACTCCTGACATGATGAAGCTTGTCCCGATACAGAAGAAGCCAGCACAAGATTTGTCATATTTAAAGCACAAGTTACCTTGAAAAATAGACATTGAGACAGTCAACAGTTTAGAAAGTGAGCAACTCACAGGAACTTTTAAAAAGATGTAAAAATACCCTGGCAAGTTGTCCTAATTGCCCATACCCTAAAAATTCAGTAAGAGTATGGCATCTCATATGTTTCCCCAAAATACTTTGCTATCGCTGTTAAAAAAAGAGGTTTGTGTCCATTTTTTAAAACCAAATTTAGCAGTACACCTCTAAATATTAAATAAGGATGAATTTTAGTTTATGTTTCTAAACATACAAAATTTTGCTCTGTGGAATTAGATTTTTTTTCAAAAAAACAGCATTCAGTTGTTTAAAAATGCCTAGTTCTTAGGAAAACAGTTCTGAAATCTCAGATCACCTCAAAGGCCCAAGTCTTTCACCAGAGCTCATTCACATTTCTAAAGAGTTTTCAGTTGCCTCTGTGAAACATCATATTTCAAACACGTTGAAATGCACCAAGTTATGCTACACAGATTTCATCAGGTTGGGTTTGGTGTGTATGAAATATACTTATCTTCAAATAAATTTTGTATTGCTAGGTTGGAGCAGTCTTGAGATTCTCCTGAGAGGACGTTTTCAAATTCCCTTGGTTTTGGCTTGACTACTTCCCTCTAATGCTGCTCCAGAATTTTCTGTTCATGGTTTTTAATAGAAAAATGATTTCTGTAATATTTTTTTCCACAGGAAAAAGTTGGTTGTGCCAAAACAATGTAATGTCCCTTTGAGAAAATAAAAAAAGAATGCAAAATGTTTTGAACTGTCCAAGCAAATCTAAATGTTTTTCTTCAGGATAATTTTTTATTACTCATCGTGAGTTTGCCATGGTTTAGGTCCCTCCTTTCCTCTCATCATCTGGGGTTCCTGAATGGATTGCATTTTCCATCAAGAACAATACTGTTCCTTCTAGCTGTTATGATGATGCATCAAAGATGTCCCAAGCCCACATTTTAAAACCAAAATATTTTGGAACTTTCTGTGGTTTATTTTTCTTCCCCATTAGAAAACAAAAGCAAAAATGTGGGACAATTTTGAACACACAGTCTGATTTTCAACAGAGTCCATTTTGAAGGAAAGAGGAGAAGGATAAGGAAATTCTTGTGCTTTGGAAAATCCCACTTTAACCAAAAGTGAAAGGAAAAATAAGCAGAAGGAAGCAGCATGTGAGCCATACTAATGTAATCCCTAAAGCCATGTATTTTTCTTTAGCTGGTATTTTTCTCTTTTTATTTAGTTACATTTGTCTGCATATTATCAACTAGCATTGCCTGTTATGAGAATTACAAATGTATCCCTGTAATCCATCATTTACAATTTATTCCATGAGAAATTAAATACCAGAAATGCAATGTTATCTGGCTTCAACAAACTGTTTAATGAAATATATGAAACACAAGAGGGGAGGGGAGTGTGGGTGGAAAAAGGACTATTTTCCAGCTGCCTTTCTTAGAATAACTCAAAATTTGTATATGTTGGTAAAAGCTCTCTTTTATAAATAAATAAGTAAATATTTTTGTCAATTTTATAGCCTCCAGTTCTGAATTCATACCATGTACTTAGTTCTCTTGAACCTTTATAGCAGTGTTTTTTCCCTTTTGAAGAATGTGAACAAAAACGTTCTGAGCAGCCATGATGTTCAATCACTGCTTCAGCACTCATGAAAGGGGATTCAGGTTTGGTTCTGTTCTGCTCCTTTTTCCTCCTGAAAGCCAGATGCCCAAGAGGCACAGTGACAAAACATCAGGACAAATCAGGAGCCTGCAGAACAAACAGAGGAGCAACTCAGAAGTATTTTTCCTTCTCTGTTGATTCCTGCATGATTTGGGTTTTTTTAAGCAAGGGGTGAAGAAGGGAGAGACACTACTATTTTCCCATAATAGTTGTTGCATGGTGGGAGGTCTGTTCCAGCTCTGCGTTCCTACCTAATTGCAAGAAAATGCTGGCTTAGCCTCTGAAGCCTTGGAATGGAGCATGTGCAACTTTCTTGGCTTGTGAGAGGATATGCAGAGTTTCAGGAGAACTCACCTTAGATCTACTAAGCCCCTACATGTGCAGTGAGCCTGTGCAGAGGCTTACTTACTGTCAGGTCGGATGTGGATGTACTATTAACACCTATTGCAAAAAGCACATCCCTGACATCTGCATGTGAGACTTCCAATATTTCAAAAAACTATGTCCACTTCGGAACTAGAGATGCTTCTCTACAGCTTGCCTGGCAAAGTTGCTTCCTTCAAACATGAGAAAGCAGCAGATTTTCACGTTGCAAGTGTCAGAGCAGTGAGGCAAACAACTGCCAAAGAAGCACAATTTGGACGGTTATAAGTACTGAAAACTCTTGCAAACAGTACTAACAATCATTAACCATGGGAAAGACTGCAATCTCTGCTTTTAATAAACCCAGGCTTCTTCCATACCTTCATGTGTCTTACAGGTATTAAGAATCAATCCTTTTACGAGTGCTGCCTCTTGAGTAGTTGCTACCTCAGTTGCCTCATTCATGATTCTCATTCACGACTCTCATTCACCCCAAAGCAGATTCTCAGGGAAGAATGGAAGAGACTGCAGCTGGTTCACAGGAACAAAGTAAATAGTGATAAGGAAACCAAAGGGTATCTATGTGGAGTGGGGCAGGAACCAAAAAACATGCATGCAGAGCCAAGTAACAGTTAAACTTCAGGAAAACAGAGCCATCTAATCTTTTCTATTCCCCACAACCACGGTTCTGTCCTCATCTATTAATGCAATTACATTGGCGTTTTCTAAATCCTGAAATTCCAGAAAATTCATACTGTTTTGGCTGTAGCTGAAGTAGGATAAGAAGCCAATGGTCCCCCTATGTTACTCCCTCTTTCTTCATGGCAGTGAGCACAACAGCGGATGTGTCACTCCCTAGCAAAACTGCATCAATATATTCTTGGTTTTTAGAAAACTATTAGGAGACTTAAACTCAGGTTGGCAGAACTGCAAAACTACAGGGAAAAAAATATAGCTATAGTTATGCCAGCAGACCTGAGGGGACTGTAACCTACACCTGAAGGAATCATGATTAGAAAACTGAAGATGTGAGAAAAACAATAGAGAGCATGCTGAGAAAAAACCCAAGCACCTGATGGATGCCCAGTTGTCTGAGATCTCTAAAGGGTGCACAACATTTACGTCCACCTGTAACGGTGAACTCCATGAGAGTAAACAACCTCATCCTCACTGAAGCTCCACTCCAAGAATTTTTTTAGCATCCCACACTGAGGGATAATTTTGTTCCCAGAACTATTCACAAAGTAATAAACTTCATCATATTCTTCTCTAAATTAAGAAGAAAGGTTTTCTGGTCCTCAGGGTCGTCAATAACAATTACCTTCACGGATCCCTGTTAGGGCAGGAATAACTCCCTGGCACGTAAAATTCAAAAGATCTGTTAAGCACTAAAATATAATAAGGGGCACTCACATAGGCCTGAAAAATTTGCTCATATTTAATCAGGGTGGTAGCTCAGAGGAAAGGACCATACAGAGTCTCAAGCAAGGCTTAACTACTAAGGATGAGGAAGAGGACATTTTTTTTTTTTTTTTAATTTTTTTTACTTGGTTTTGTTTTGTGAAATCATGTATAAAAGCACCGCAACAGTGTGTGTTCAACACTAAAAATTCAGGATGCCCTGGAAAAGAAGAAATTTTGATGCAGAATCCCCTAGCAGTAGTCCCTAAATGCCATATTAATTAATAACATTATTAAGCATTATTCCCACAGTCATATCTTAGGCAGTTAGCACAAATAAATATAAGCAGCACATATATGTGCAAGTCTCCCAAAGTCAGCAGAAATTGCTCCTTTATACTGGCTACCAAATGAGGTCAGAAGTCTCTTAAAGGATATGAATGACTCTAGCAGTCTTGCCCAAAACAGTGACAGTTCAGATCACCTTTACCACACCTACTTCTTTTTCTGCTGCTATTTGTCCCTTTCCATTCTGTCTAAGAGTATGTGACTGCTTTGTGAAGAGGAAATCAACATGTTCCAAATCTCTCAGAGCAAAGTGGCCCAAGAATGTATGACTTCAGATTTCAGGTTTCAGATTTTTCAAATATGAAATTTAAATGCAAAATAAAAAATGAACATGTCTGTGCAAGTTTCCAAATTAAATCATGCAAGAACCAAAGATACAGGATGGATAGTTGCTGTCAAAGCTGAGTTGAGTGTTAAGTGTTCATCATATATAGCACTGCCCTTGAAACAAAAGCAGTAGTTATTTTAAGTAACCATAAGCAATACTCATGTGCAATTCAAAGGAGATCGGATATAAAGAGATAAAGATTAGAGTACAGCAATAAGGCTTTCATTATACAATGTAATCCAGCGTGTCTGATGTAACTGGATGTGACACAAATGTAAATAGCTACAGGTTTGGAAACACAGGGTTTTCCAAGTTTAGCATACTTTCAAAAATAACTTTTAGCAAGTTCAAAAACAATCTTTGAAACAATACTTTTCAAAAAGAACCTGCCACATAATTGCTAAAATTAAAATATGTGTAAGCAATTAGTCATGTCATGCAAGACCAAACCAAAAAGCTATTTGAGAAATAGATGTGGGTACCAAACACAAAGACCCCGACCATTTGGAGATGCAGATGCATTTTAAGGTAATATGGGACATCTGTAACAAAAAAAATTTTGAAGTTAACATAAAGCTTAAATAGAATACTTGCTTCAGAATAGGAAACAATGACAGATTCATCAAGCAGTGACATAGCACTCCATTTCCTTACTGAACTACTATATTCATATGTAATTTGCATTATACCCAATGAAGAAGTTTCACTTTTAAATATCAATGATTTTATTAATAGCTTCTAGAATATGAAATAGAAACTAACATGACAAAAGCTACCCACTTATTCGACTAATGCTTAGAATATTCAGATTCAAAAAAAAATATATTTCAGATTAAAAAGAAACACCTATGTTTTGCTAAACTCCCCAATCTTAAGATACTGATGCCAGTACTTAAAAGTAAGCAAGCAATTAATATTAGTTCCAAGACAAACTACTTTTTGCGATATGATCAGACAGTACAATGAACAAGGGGAGCTTGGCCCATGAATTTTAGGAGGTGCTACTATAAAATTCCATTGTTTTCCACAGTTTTAAAGAGCGATAGCCAGGATGAGGCCTTGACTATCATAGTTATTTCTCAAAATTAAGGAATTAACATAGGTCCCTCAAAACTTATTATTTCTTTTAAAAGAAAAATTGTTTGCAGGAGACTATGAACCACTACAGTATTACTTTTTATTCTGAATTGTTGGAAAACAATCCCACCAAGTATTTTCAGTAGTCTCAATGCTTCCTGGTTACTACCATGTGTGCCATTAACCTTTGGCATATACTGTTAAAGCTCCTCAGATAATCAATCTGCTCATCTTCTTCAAAATGTCAGCATACAAGTTCTGTATTCCCCAATTACAAATCACTGAACCCACATCAATGACTGAAATATGTCTGCCTTCCTCCATCTCTATTCCTCCTTCTTTCTTTCTGCTCTTACACCTGTATTTCCCCATATAACTCTAAAAACACTTTATTTGGCATACATTTCTGGTTTTGTTCAAACTTCTCAAACACACTAAGAATTGTACAGATATAAATGATCACTTTATTTAGAAAGTAATTCAAATATATGAGAAATTTCAAAGATAACCTAGATTTAGGAAGGTATTCTTCAAGTAGTATTTGCACAAATCTTCAACATTAAGTTAATGCCAACTAACAGTGCAACGAAGATGAGAAGCTGGTGAACGCTGAGCCTGTCTTAAGGGATATTTGGGACATTGTACCCAGCAAATGGCAGCAACAAATCCCTGCATCATAGCTTCTCACACCATATTCCAGCTATGCTAAAGCATGTGAGAACAGCTCCTCCCTCCTTCTTCCTGGGCAAGGACAAAAATATTAATTTAAACCAAACAAATAAAAGGGAAGGGAAAGTCCTAAAAGCAGGCACTGGCCTTGGATGACTTGCAACTGAGACTGGTGCCAGTTTCAGCTGATGTCTCCTGAGTGAATACCAAGAGGTGCCAGCCCACCTGCACAGCTCATAGCAGCGACAGCACTGCAACAGATTTGAGAGCCCACTCAGCAACAGCATCACAGCAGCGGTAAGGGAGCTTTTCCCAGGTAACATGTGGCAGACAGGTATCGGGCTGGCAGGCAAAAGGTGGCAATGCCACCCTGACTCCTGTCCTGTGCAGGATTAAGTGAACTGAACCACCAGCAGTTTGAGGGTTGTAAGTCACCTGTTCAACATTTCCTTATCAAAATGAGGAACACGCAGACTACCAGTGACAAGTGCATGACAATTTAAGAAGCAGCCAATTTTTCCACTGCAATGAAAGCATGTCTAGCCTCCAAGACTCCCAACTCAAACCCTCATCTATTCTTTCACACCCATATGGTGTGAGTCTGAGCTAGCTGTCAATTATGGGACCGGTCAGCTCATCTTCCCCCCAACTGCTCTGCTATTTTAATCACACTGTGTTTGCAATTAAGCATGACGGTCTCTTTACTACTGACCAAAGTCAGTCTCTGGTGCAGCCCCAGTAATATCTGCGGCAGCTGAGAGCACACATACATGTAAGCCAGTAAGGGGAGGGTAGTTACCAGCTCAGTCTTTCAGAAACACACCAAATCATTTCTTTTATTGGTCGTAAGGAGAGAAAGCAGTGGGAGAGGCGTGACAGACTGAGAATCACAACAAACCTTTTGGTGCCACACATGCATAGCCAGGTGCTGTGATAAAGGACTGCTATGTAATCCCATCCATCAAACATGAAACCCAGAAGTCAAATTACAGTGACAGCTGGCAAGGGCCAATACATTTCTAGCTACAAAGCTTTAGCCCAATGCTGAAAAAATTTCTTCAATGAGTAATTTGGAAACATAATAAGGATGATGACACAATTAGGGCTCATTGTGTTTTTCAGATATGCAAGTTTTACCGTTGTGCTGTAAAATTAACCATCCAGCAATGCTTGCCTGTGTTTACAAAACCCCACAAATGATACTCTTTGCTGTCACTCAGGACTACCATAAAGCCCAGTTGGTGCCGTGAAGCCAAGGCAGACCCACAGCTCCAACCAGCCTGCAAACACTCCTCCTCAGTTAAATAATTCATCACCCAGGTCAGTTTGTAAAACTCACTGTTGCTTTCTAAATTAAAAATCAATTCTGTATAACATTAGACTCCCGACTGAAGAGGAAATTATAAACTCTACTGCTCTAACAGGATTACATGACAACAATTTATGGTACCAAGTCTCCAAATCTGGAACACTTACACCTTTTTCTTAACTGCTTAGTGTATTTATGTCCTTCTAAAAGCAAATCCATGTATTGCATTTGCTTCCTCTGAAATTCAAAAACACAAATAGCTTTGCTCTGCAGCATTGCCTACAAAATAGACATTCTGTCTCCGTATTTTTTAAGACTAAACTATATTATCATTAGTGATCAATACAATTACTGTTTTACAGTCAGCCTTTAAAGCAAATAAAGTGCCAAGAAATGTAAATTTGACTTTCACAGAGCTGAAAACAATAAAATATAATTCTCAGTGAGAACTGCTGATTTTTCCATATAAACTTCAGTAACTTTGGCTGGTTTGGTTTTGGGTATTTTTTTTTAAACCTTCTGTCGCTTCTTCCTGCAGTCTGCAGTTCCGAAGGCTTGATGCATTTGAACCACCTTTCTCCATGAAGCCCACCTTCACACAAATCCGACTTTTGACGTCTCAAAATGCGAAACGCTGATTTCTGGGACTGCGGTTAGTGGGTAACCCGTAACACTAAACTCCCCGGAGTTACGGGTGAGTAATTTACAGGCTCGTTCTTTGTTTGCCGGGTGTCTGGGCGACAGGTCTGCCCCGCGGTGCAGCTCCGGGCACGGCCGAGCCGCGGCCACCGCTCCCCCCGCACCGCCGAGGTACCCTTTGGCAGCTCCCTGACCCCAAAGAAATCAAACGCACCGAGCCTAAGCCGCGTCCCTCCTGCAGACGCCTGGGAGAGGAGCTTTAAAAGTTATTTCTGCTCGCCTTTCACGCACAGCGCCAAAGGGCTCCGCTGCCGGACTCTCCCAGGTGCACCTTCCCTGCCGGGAGTTCAGGGGGCTCAGGGAGCTCAGGGGCCCGGCGCCCCTGTGCCCGCCACCCAGCCCCGCCGCACCCCGGCCCCGCTCCCTGCCGGCAGTCCCGCACGCCTCCACCGTGCCGTGCGGGTGCGCAGGAGGCTCCGCGGGGGCCGCCCGGCCCCTCCCCGCGGCCTGGGGCTCTGTGGCGGAGCGGAGCGGAGCGCTGCCCCTGCCGAGCCCGGCCCGCGGCGCCCGGGGGAGGCTCGGCGCGGAGGAGGAGGGGCCGCCGTGCCCGCCGCCGGAGAGCCCGGCCGTAGGGGCGGGGAGCTCCTCCTTCTCCTCCTCCTCCTCCCGCAGCGAGGCTCCGGCTCCCCGCACGCACCGGAGCGCTCGGCTCCCTCCTCCCGCTCCTCGTCCCTCCTCCCTTCCCCTCCTCCCCGCTTCCCTCCCCGGGTCGCCGCGGCTCCGGGAGGAGCGGGGGGGGCCCCGCTTCCTTCCCTCCCTTCCTTCCCCCCCTCCTTCTCCCACCCGCCACGCCGAGGAGAGGCAGGTGAGGCCCCGGCCGCGTCCCCGCTGAGCCGCCCCGCGGGAGCGGCGACCGCGATGGCGATGGCGGCGGCGGCGGTGGAGGCGCTAGGCCCGGCCGCCCGCCCGCCCCCGGCCTCGCCCCGCCGCCGCGCCCCGCACCCCCGCACCC
>JAWWMP010000081.1:102417474-102431053 GCA_035047865.1 Dendrocincla tyrannina
CCCTTCTCCGCGCAAACTTTCTCGCCAACTTTCTGCCGGGCCCGAGCCCCCGCCCCCGGGCCGAGGGGTCGGGCGGGCTGCGGGCAGCGGGCAGGGAGTGTGCGGGGGAGGCGCCGTACCCCGGCGGGTCCCCCCGCGGCGCTGCGGGCCGGCCGCCCGTCCCCGCCCGCGGTGGTGCTCGGCGGGAGCCCGGCCCGGATCGGAGCCCGGCCGGAGGATGCAGGAGGGCGAAATTCAGGAAATTGGTTTGCGAGTCGCATGCAGCTTGGCCTGCGTGGATTTGTTTTCTTATTAATTCCTCCCCCCCCCCGTCCCCTTCGCCTCACTGTTCTGGTTTGTATCCCTGCATCGAGCCTGGGACACGACTGCTTTGCGTTTCTGAGTCATTAATTTAAGCGTTCAATCATCACACTTCATCAAGCCTTGTCGTCCTCCTTACAGTTTAAAAAAAAAAAAAATGTGTTGGGCACACACACAGGCCCCGGTTCCTGCGGAGGCTGCACGTAACTTTCTGTGCTGTGCGTAAAGTTCTGTGCTCATCCCTCAGGCCAAGGACTGACGTGCCTTCTCCTCCCTTATACAATATTACGAATTTATGGGGTTTACTGTTCCAGGTGCCTGGTGTGCATGTGGGGATGGTCTGCTTTGCACTGGGAAAACTAGGATAGAAATATTTCTGAACCTCGTGTTTTTAAGAAGGTCTGCTCAAATGTACCTGCTGGGTTTAAGCCTAAGCAGAGACTGGTCAATAATTAAAAATTAAATATTTTGGTTTACTTAAACTGGCAGAATGTTCCAAAACCACTTTAGAACTTAAGAGTCTTGACAAGGAAGATGTATTGTTTTAGTCTTAATAACTCATAGACAGGTGAATGAAATTCCAGGCAAATTTTGTGAGTGAAATTGACCATTAGTCAGGAAAGCAAGATTCAGAGTATTTTCCTTTCCTCTTTGCTAAGTACAACCTTGAAGAGGGATATCTAATAAAATTGTCTTATCTGTATCTCTGTTGGTAGGTATAGTTTTGCCATAACTATGTTTCTGCAGGCTTCAAAGATGTAAGAACTGTTCCTTTCCAAACAACAAAACCTTGTGCTTCCTACTGGTGTTTCTGATGTGCATCTGTAAATTGAGTCATAGGAGATTTCTACTGAGCATAGGCAGAGAGTGGAGACTGGGTGTGTGTGTTTTGCATAGCCAGAGTGTCTTAGTTAATTTTGGGACAAGGTAGCATTGTGGTGGATGCAGAAAGACAGCAGCGCTGCCATTGTGCTGAATTTCAAAGAAAAAGATCTAGTGATATCAGGCATGTGAAAGGGTGACAGTAGTTGGTAGCAGCTATTGCCAGTAATTCGTTATTCCATGCTTTATTTCTTTAGCAGGTGCAGCTCAAATGTAACTGCAGTATCTGTGTGCTTTCAGTCTCTCTAACAACTTTTCTGGCTCTTAGCTGATTTCAAACAAATTTGGCAGCAGAGGTCTCCCAGGTGAGCAGTTTCTACAAGATTTGTGAAAGTGGGGAAGCCAGGTAAAAGAGGGCCTTTAACCTGCACACCAGAGAGCTCACATCAATGCTTACCTCAGGCTGGACTTTAAAGGAGGAAATGGGACCTCCCTAGTTTTTCTTATTACAGAGCTACTGGTCCAGTTTTCAATAATTGTTTAATCTCTGGACCCCAGTACCGTAACATCGGAATGAGAATAGTGAGCCCGAGGTAGCTTTAATCTGTATTTCATACCACAAAGATAGATTTTCAGGGAAATATTTGTTACCCAAGAATAGTCCTTTGGCTACAAAACAAATGAACAAAATTGAAAATATATTTAAGTTGCTAATTTTTTGAAATAGCTAGAGAAATAATAAATCTTTGGTGTGCTGCATACTGTGTAACAGAATTATTGAAAAACTTCACTGTTTGGGTTTTTATATCCGTATTCATGCAACAGAGCAGAGAACTGTACTACTGCACTAAAGGAATGTTCTTTGAGTTTTGCATACCTCTGCAGCACCTGAAGAATGAAATCGTTTCTCTGTTCAGTCTGGTAAATGATGGCTGTCACATGATCGCAAGGCAAAAGTCTGCAGTGTGGCACATGTCAGTTTATGTGGCCAAAGTTTATGAACAAACTAGCTGCATGGTTTTACTTTTCTTATATGTGCTTCCTGCGGACCAAAGCTGTGTATTTTCAATAGATAATTCCTTCTGTTCAAAACGTTAGTTAAAAGAAGTATGTTCTTTCACCCATATTCCCTCCTTGCATCCAACTGTTTTGCTGCATACTTTGATCATAGTTTGAGTAAGATGCCTTGATGTTAATTTAAAAACGGGTGTCAGTGCTAACACAAAGACTACTTTAGGAATGTGTCCTTATTCTGCTGTGTCACATCAAGCAGCCTTTTTCAGATAGGATGCCTTCTGTGCGTATGTACACAGCCTGTGGTTTCTGTGAAGTCCTCGTGAAAGGTTTCAGGCTTCTAATACTGAAAGTCTTATGCTTGTTGGTGGAACACGTTGATCAGCGAGGGAGAACTGTAGTTCTCTAACTACTGTAACAGAATGGGTTGGTTTTTGTCCTGGAGGAACCCATCCAAATACAAGTAGATAACTCATTTTCAGGATTTATTTCATTTTTGTTCTCCTTGAGAGTGCCAGTAGGAGGCTGTGTTATAGTGATGAATTTTATGATGTGTCAACAACTAATTATTTTTTTTTATTTTTTTTTAAAAACAAAATGCATTACGGTTCCCATATGGGAACTTCTTGCAATCGCTACAGTCCTTGGCTGCATTCACACCAATGACTTAGAGCTGTAGGGTTCCAGATTGCATTGTCAATTGCCAGGTTTTGAAGGCAAACCTGGACCACTTCCCATGTGTACGCTGAATTTAGTAGGGAAAAAGTCATATTTAAAAGATCCTATCAACTAATTTTAGGCTTTAACGGGTTATTCTTACTGCTTTTTGCACTTATCCTTGATGGTGTCAGTGCATCAAAACAGAAACTATCACCAGTGTAAGTTATTAAAGTGAATGGGACTGCACCCTTAGGTAAAGTTAACATGCACAGCTGATTGCAGGATCAGAGATCAAGATGATAGTAACCATAGGAAATGAGTAAGGAAATGCTATTACTTATGCACGAGTTTTGTTCCCTTTAGATTTAAACACAAATTCTTTGAAAACGCAAAGGATAGCTGGAAATAGGATGGGAAATACTCTAGTCACCTTGGGTGGGCACTGCATACAGCACCAGGTTTCATGACGTGTCCTGTAAGTCACTGGATCAAAGTCATGCTCAGCTGAAATGAAGCCCTCGAGCTGAGGAACTCCTGGGAGGACTGCTAGCCCTGGCTTGTATCCGAGCCCCACAGCCCAGTGGGATACTGCTGTAGGGATCATCACTAAGTGCATCTAAGGCTGTATAGACTGTTGTGGCCAAAACTGGGGTTTTGTTTCGATTTTTCTTGACTGTGATGTTAGGTAGTGTCACAGGGTATGGTTGGAGAGTGCTGGGGAAGTAAAACCGCAGACTGTAATCATTTGTATTTCAGCTTCTTGAGTACTCTTAGTTGTTGCATAGGAAATTAGGTAGAATGCAGCTAGGTTAGGGAAAAAAGTTTTCTTTGGATTTTAAGGCAAATGCTTTTATAATAGTGTTACATGAGACTCTAATAAATATCAGTATTGATTACACCTATATGTTAAATGTTTAAATTTTGAATTTTGATGGTGCTACTGAACATCAAATAATTTGTCTTTCAAATTATTACTTCACAGGTATGAGAAAAATCTGGCTTAAAAGATGTTTCTGTGACTTTCTTCACACCTGAGGTCTAGAGAAGTCTGGGAAAATGATTCTTTGGAAATGTTGAACCACCCTCTCAGTTCAGGTGTTAGGGTCAGCTAGACCAGGCTTACAGAAGTGAATAACTTTGACAGTGAAGTTGAGTAAACAGACTCTCATAAGTAAATCTTCATAGATCAGGGCCTTTAACTTTGTTGTGGACAAACTTTTGGGAGAATTTTGTGGCATTAATCAGACATTTAAAGTCAGTCTTCGTATTGTAAGACTGATTTAGTGGAGTTGATTTCCTTTGTTTGAACATGCCCAGAGTACTTTCTAATCTTGCAAAACTGAGGCAGTAATAGTGCTTTATTCACAGTGTGAATGATGAAGTGCAGTCAGGTTTCATTTATGCTTACCAGGACTGACAGCCGTGGAGCAAAAGAAAGGTTGCAGTGGAGGATGGTGTTCATGTTTCAAATGTTTGCCCATAGTTGAGGCACACGTTTTGATGGTGAATGCAAACTTCAGCTTCAGGAATGAGACACATTACCGGGGCTAAAGGTTTTGAAATTTTCAGCCCTACTTAGTACCCTCACAGTTGTGAGAATAGGCAGTACTTGTGTGAGGTATCTAAAGAGTAATTAGAGGGTGCTATGGATCTCTTGTGTATTGCAATTGTATAGCATTATAACTGTCTTGGCAGTCAGCCAGGAAAGGAAGACTTGAAACAAATTAATAGTGAACAATCCAGGTTTTTTAAGTTACTATAATTATGGTTAGATAACAAAATTAATGTTTATGTTTAAAATGTGGCAAAGGAAAAACAAGTCTAAGTTGTTACATGTATCTTCTTCCTTTTCAAGAACATTTTATTGGAAACTAAGATCATGACTGACACTTGTTACCACAGAAGAGTTAAAAAAAAACACCTCCAAAGTCCCGCTCTTCCTTTACATACTCTTCCTGTGTCAGATTGAGCTTTACCAGCTTGGCTTGTTCAACATAAAAACTCTGTTTTCCCAGCAATAGTAACCCACAGTCCAGAAGCTAAAAGACTGCACCAAGGATAGCATGGTCACAGACTTTCCTGGTTCTTAGGCTTCCTTCCTGAGTATTCAGTATTGCCCAGTATCTCAGATGGTGGGAACTAGTGGTGAACCCCTGGTCTAACTCACAAGTGTTTGGGCTTGGTGGACTTCTGGTCTGATTCATACCAGCTTGCTTTTCAATAGGTTTAACTTCACATATGCCTCAAAGACGAACAACACTTTTAAGGTTTTGGTCAAAGTATGCTCCACTGTAAAATGAATATAGAATTAACATCTAGAAAATACTCTGGTTTTCAAAGTACACATTTATCTGAAACTAACATTCATTTGCCAAACTGTAGGAAAGAAAACATTAGCAAAGCTGAGGCTGAAGAAGGAAACTTGAAAACAAATACAAAAGTTCTATATTTCATTGTAAAGTGTTTACAACAAATCATTAAGTTTAGTCATACATTTTGGTAGTTCTCTTGTATCTGCTTTCTTTGCCTTGATTTTGATTGCTATTTTTCTGGAGGTCTGCAGTTGGCAGTTAAAACCTTACCTTACTGATTCCCAAACCGAGGTCTTCAGAAGCATATTAAGGAAAAAAATGTGTAGTGTTTTGGTTAGAAGTTTAGCAGGGTTAGTCTGTGAGAAACAGAGAATTAAGTGTGACATTTAGGTCTGATATTTGTGTAAAACAGTGGTCTCTGAACATCTTAAAAAGTAAAAATCTGCACCAAATCTAATAGTAAAATTCCAGTTTAGACATCTGTAAAAATATTCATAAATTCATATGAGGACTAAGCAAAGGTGAGATTAAATGGGAGGAAAGCTTATGGTGATAAAAGCAAGTGGTTTGTGTCTCTTTTCACATAACTTCTTCAGCTGAAAACAAGGTGCCAGCAGAACATTTTATGACTCCTGGTGTTTTGTTGATCCATAGTATTTAGTATTTGTGACTAGCTCTGATTGTGGTAGTTCAGTTGAAATACTACACGTTTTCTTAGAGCTGTGAACTTGCAGTGATGCTCTGATGAAGCTGCAAACATATGTAATAATGCATCTTATGAACTTAAAAGTAATTTCTCTAAATAGAAAATCTTGCAACAATTCTGTGACAAGTGAAACTGAAAATATGGATTATTTCTTTTCCTCTTTACTAATGCAAATTTACGCAAGTCTTAAGTAAGTTCTGTAGGGCAAAGACCATTCCCTAGTTTGCGTGATGATTAGCCCAGGTGAGTTGTGTATCGTTTCTGTAAGTGTTTTTGGGTTTGTTTGTTGTTGGGGTTTTTGTTGTTTGTTGTTGGGGTTTTTTTGTTTTGTTGGTTTTGTTTGTTTGTTTGTTTTTTAAATCCACTCAAATCAGCAGAAATTCTTAATGTCTCAAGTGAAAGTTTTTGGAAGTTTCATTTGGAGGGAAATTTTCAGCGTGAGTTCTTTGAGCAACAGATGGCACTTCTGATTCTGCCTTTTCTAAATAAAAAGTATTGAGGTTTTCTTCCAGCAGTAATATCTTAAAATGTAAGTGTGCTCTCTGGTTTCTGAGACATGTGATATATGGGATTTTTGCCAAAGTATGTTTTTTAGTTTTGTTTCTTTTGGGATTCCCCCTGCCATATGTTCTAGGATAGAAGATCCATTAATAGAATGACAAAGTCCTGAAAGCAGAGAGAGGGATGGGTGTGTTTAACTGATACCAATGTTAAATATTTATTTAAAGGTTGTGATGGTATTGGCCAGATCAGCTCATCCATACCTAACTGAAAAACACGCATTGGAGAGAGAAATAGAGTATACTAGTCTCATTGTGGACAACAATGTTTAATTCTGTTTACATAGTAATGTTAAATATTCTATGCAGGAACACTTAGAACATAGAGCAAAATACTATTCCTTTTGAAAACAGTTACCTGTGAAGGAAAGAGAGGGGGAAACAAGAATAATTCCTGAGCTTTTACTACCAGTCAATTGGGGAAATGTTCCCCAGTAAGGTTTGTTTTCTCAGGCCTGAAAAGTAAGGATTGTATTTATGTTCTGTAGTTGGTAGAAAAAAGGTTTGTGCTTTTGTTTGGTGTTTTTTTAGGATTTTGTTGTTGTTATTGTGTGGTCTTAAGTGAGTGAGTAAAATGCAAGTACAAAATTCTCAATTTCAGAAGGCACAAAAATTAAGTGCTGACTGAGTTTGGCTTTAAAGACTAAGATGCAATAGTAATATGGGTACTTTTTTTCCCTTTCAAGTATAGTTCTGTACTGTATTTTAAGTACAGTTATACACTTAAAACACAATTCATAAATCATAGTGATTGAGGCTATTTAAAGTGATAAGCTTTCAAAATATCTTGCTGATTAATTGCATATTATGTAATTTGCTAAAGATATCAATCTTTTTCGTTTTAGGAAATATTTCTTAGCTTCTACACTGTAGATTCGGGCTATCATGATGTATGTAAAATGTGACAAGTGTTAGTTTATAGATGAAAAATTATTTCCCTGGAAACGTTTGACTTATTCATGCATAGTAGGTGTATTTAAATATTCTGGAATTCATTTGCATTGATTATTATATCTAGGGTCTTTGATTACCTCCCCTTCCCTTTAGCTTAGATCTGACATACCTTCAGAATACTTTTAAATTTGATGCATACATGGTGAAATTATAGGCAAGTTAACACAACGTGACTGACATTAACAAGCATGACACCTCGATTTTATATGGTTATTTGAAATTATTATTTTAACTTAGATTTACACTTAGGCTTCTTCGTTCTTTTCCCAAAGAAAGAGGTTGAGTGTTATTAGTCAGTAAAATATATTGACTCTAACTATATATTAGGTTTGCATTAGTCTTGTTAGCATTTTGCCGAGGGCATGGATTTTCTGCATGTGTATTTAATGTAATAATACAGTGTCTTAATAGTTCTTTTAAGCTATATATATAATTATTTTAGCAATAAAAGTGCAATTTGTATGCAAGCCATTTTTTTCATCCTAATCTGTGTTTAGTGGCATTTGAACAGAAATTCTGATTGAAATTCATATAAATAACCTGTGTTACATTTCAAAGTACAAGTTAACAATGTGCTGCTTTTTAGATAAGGATATAGAAGGCAGTAATTCTAAATGCTAATCACGTTTTGTTTTGAATCTGATAGATTTATTTACAAAGGGGAATGCTAACTTTAATTTGTGAAAAATTTTTGGTCACCAAAACCTCTTCAGGTGTTAGAATGAGTAGATATCACACTTGCAAGTTTTTGTTTTCTTTGAAAATACAAAAAGAAAAGAAAAATCTCTGTCTTCTAACTTTACTTTCCCTAAATGTTTCTGAGATGCTAGTGAACTGATATCTAAATAACACTAAGAGGGGGATATCCTTTACACTTCTATCAGCTTATGTTTCTTTACATATTTAGGTGTTGAAATGCTGATTTCTGGTGGGTATGAATGAGTTCTGCCAGTTAGATGATTGGAATTTGTTTAAAATTTTGGTGGCTAACAACATAGTTTTAGTGTTTTTTAAATGCAGTATAGGTTATCCTAACAGTAAATCTGTGTCTTAATATAAATTGCAACTAAAAAGAGATATTTCTTTCTCAACTTTAAATATTAAAAAATGCTGTCAGAAGGGTAGCTTCATAACAGTTTATGACTTAATTTGGCTGCATAGATCTGTTGTATTTTATTTTTGTTGTTATACAAATAGTTAAAGTAAACATTGTTTACTGCATTATGCCTGCTACAGTATAGCCAAGCAACCAGGTAATTTATGTAATGGAGTGAAATCACATTTAGTCCAACAGAATAACATGTGAAATCATCCGAGCCAGTGGACTGATCACAGTCTTAAGACGTTTTTGAGGAAACTCTTAATAGCTCTGATGAAGATTTGAAAAGTGTTACTGCTGCAGGATTTCTATGGCTTGCAAACCATGCCATTAAACTGTTGCTTCTCTTAAAGTATTTCCTAAACTTGAGAGATTATTACTTTTCCCCCTAGTTTCCCTGAAACTGAAAAGCCAAAGCAGATACGGATAGTATAGTTTTACAGTCAGAATATCTGAATGGGATTATTCTCTTTAGAAACATCGTCATGTAAAGTAATTTTCACATGCTTTAAACAGAAATGGAAATTAGACTTTTTTCCATTTCTAAAATTTTTTTTTGATTTTTGTTGTTGTTTTGTGATTTTTTTTGTTTGCTGGGTTTTTTTTGTTAATTAGGAACTGGAAAATCTGAACCTATTTTTATTCACAGATATTTTAGCATGCTATTCCAGGGTGTGATCCTTTTTCACACTGAAGTCAAGTGCAGAATTCCTCTTGACTTCAGGGTGAGCTGGATTAGCTTTACACAAAAGAACTAAGTTGTCCGCTGGGATAAATGGAGGCAACTCTATTGAAGTAGACTTCATTAGTCCATAAAATTAAGACAAAAAAGTGTTGCCTGCTTTTACAGGCAATTAAATTGGATCTTTTAGCTGAAACCAATAGGTTAATTTAGTAGTTAAATCAAAGATTTTTTTTCCTTTTTTCAATTAGATAGTACAGTTATATTAGTTCACTACGTTGAAGAATGAATGAAATGTCACTTACGCTTGACTACAAATATTTTAATGAAGCTAGAATGTTTGTGAACTCTTGTCTATGTGGCATAAAAATTATCATGAGAAATACACTTTGTAAACTGTTAGCAAACTTTTGAGCAGTTTATCCTCAAGTAGCTGAAAGGATTCTTTTTAAATCTAATAGGCTTTAAATGACAAGTTGTATAAGGCTTGGGGACCCTTGTTTGTATTTTCAGCCTCAGGCTGGCATCCTAAGTGGCTTTCTATAGTCTTGCTTTTACACCAAAAATTGGACTGTATGTTGTCCCATGGTTTTGCTGGTGGTAGCTGGAGTAATCCCATTGATTTTCACAGTAGAGCCTTTGGCATCTTTAATTACACAGCGGTATCTGTATTGTGTACACAAATTATGAAGAAGTAAGATTTGAAAAATGAACTCAAATACAGTGATAGCTTATTTAATACTCTGCTACACTTCTTGTAAAATGTATCATTTGTACTCTCGCATTTTGAGTTTTTCTTCCAGTCGTGGTATCTGTTGGGATCGTGAATTAAGTCAACTGTCTGTGTGATTATTTTGACCTAAGCACTGTATGGCTTTCTTGTACTTTCTCTTTGAAGTTTCACAAAGGGAAGGGGGCTGGGAACGTTGTAATCTCCTTAGAATAATTTGAGAATGAGTCCTTAAATGCTGCTTGCATGTCTTATTAACGTTTCACATGTGAAATAAAATCCCCTCCATGGGAAGCTCCACAGAGCTCTTAGCTGTTTAGCATACATAGCTCTGCAAAAAAAAAAAAAAAATAAAAAACCCTCCACAAATAACTGTTACTGCAATATTTAGCTGGTGTTAAGGGCTTAAGTAGCAGACTGAAATTCTCTGAAACACTTGAAGTGCTAAATTTACAAAACAAGACACAAGAACTGTTTTAAGATTAGTCATAGTTAGGAAGCTTATTGAACCACCGGCATCTTCCTGGAAACATCCTGTACTTTTGTATCTTCAGCTAGCTTCATCTATTCACAGTCTTAACTGCTTTTTGGTTTTCAGAAACTCTTGATGCAACTTCTTTGTGACTAAGGCGCATTGTCAATCAGTCCGATCCTCCTCATGCCAGCCAACTGTCCCCTTAATGCAGCAATTCACTTGGATGAATAGTGCTCATACTTTAAGGAGACAATTGCCTACCAGAGAGAGTGCCAAGTTGATTTAACTTTACATGAGTGTGAAAGAGTTCTTAAATGGGTGCCGTCAACTAGCATTGACCTAGAGCATCAGCTGCTTGAAAATTGTTATAATCTGATTGGGAGTATGTTAAAATTTGTTTAAAATATTTTAGTCAATCACTGGGCTGCAGAGAGCTTTAGTATCCCTGAAATGGTTGTCAGACAATTGTCCATGGTCTGTCAGAACTATAGCAGACATGTTCTGGCCAAATGTACAACACGGCTTTTAAAATGGACTCCTTTTTGGCAGTGCATCACTGTATTGGTGAAAGAATACGGGATTCGTGTTGTAATCTGCTCTTCCAGTTCCATTTAATGCCACACCGTGTGTATGAAACACTTAGTCAGATGTATAATACAGTGTAAAACCACAACTGTAGCCTGCCATTACTGTAAGACTTACAGAGCTGAGCTACCATTTAGCCAAACCAGCTACTGGATTATCCACTACCTGGAAATGTTTAAACCTGGACAGAATTTATTAAAATTGCATCACTTCTCTGCTAGCCATATTTTTTTCGTGCATTTTTAGTTTTAAGGGAGGTTGAAAGGATGCTTACCTTCTAGTTACACCATTGCTTGAGTTGCAGAGGGTTTAGTGCTGTGCTTTCTTTCATCACTGATCATGTAAGCATGAATCTTGGTGTGGTTTAGGGCCTGATATTTCTTCACTGCTCTTCTGAAGGGAAGAGAGAAGGTGAAAGACATTAACGAAAAACATGTGGTGAAGATGCTCCCTGGTATTCCTGATGTTTCTGTTTCAGGAAAGCCAGGATATCTGAGAAAAGGAGCTATTTCTGTCAGGAGCCTGACAAAATATGGGTATTATCCTAGCTGTGTAGAAAGGATACTATTAACAAAATAGTTTGAAGGAGAGAAAATTTTCTTACAGGCATGGTGGTAAGTGGCAAGTATATTTGGGGGTGGGGAGGAGAGTGTTTTCCTTGCTTCTCTGAGATCATTAGGCCATTACAGCTGCAACAACATTGCTACTAGCTTACATACATTTGTGGAGAAAAAAGAAGCATTGTTATTTCAGTGCCTGGCTGGAATAAGTAGTTTGTTAAGCAATGCTGTGAGATTGTTAGTTGTTTTAGGGACATCTCAATTAGTAGATGTGCAATTATTAATAAGCATGCTGTAGACATCAAAAGGAAAAAAACAACAAAAGCTTAGATTAGAGAAGATGAAGAACAGGAGCTAGAATAAGTTCTAAATATGAAAGATGAGAAGTTGATTTGGAGCTGTCAGCATGGCACGGAGAGGAAACCTTGTGTGGTGAGATGACCGGCTGAGTGGATGAGAGCAGAGCAGTGAATGTTGTTTATCTTGACTTCATTATCGCTTACAATTTGTTCTCACATGGCATCCTCATAGACAAACTGATGAAGTACATGCCAGGTGAGTAAACAATGAAAGTGACTGGGAACTGTCTGACCTGGTGGGCTCAAAGGCTTGGCATCGGTAGCACAAAGTCAGAAGTGGACCAAAAGCTGGTGGCCAGTCATTAGCAGTGTACCACAGCACTCAGTACCAGGGCCAGTCCTGTTTTAACACTTTTGTTACTGACCTAGGTGGTCACACAGAGGTGCAGCCTCAGCAAGTTTGCAGGAGGAGTGGTTGATAGACCAAAGAGGGTTGTGCTGACATCCAGAGGGACTTTGACAGACCAGAGAAACTGTCTGATAGGAACCTCATGAAGTTCAGGAATGCGAAATGCCAAGTCTTGCTCCTGTGGAGGAACAACTCCGGGCTCCAGTAAATGTTAAGTCCTACCAATTAGAAATCAGCTGTGCAGGAAGGGACTCGGGGGTCCTCGTGGAAAAGATGTGCATGAACCATCAACATGCACTTGCAACAAAGAGGGCCAGAAGTGTTCTGGATGCGTCAGGGAAAGAGTTCCCAGCAGATCAAGGAGGGAATCCCTTCCCAGCACTGGTAAGGCTATGTCTGCTGGAGTGCTATGTCTGCTTCTGGGCTCCCCAGTACAAGAGACATGGACATAGTGGAGAGAGCCCAACAAAGGGCCACTAAGATGACTAAGGGTGTGGAGAATTTCTCCTGTGAGGAGAAACTGAGAGAGCTGGGATTGCTCAGCCTGGAGAAGAGAATGCTCAGGAGCACCTTATGTGTATAAATAATCTGATGGGGCAGAATAAAGAAGATAGAGCCAGGTTCCACTTGGTAGTTAGTATCCACTGAGAGGACAAGACGATGGGCACAAATTGTAACACAGGGAGTTCCATTTAAACATCAGAAAAGTGATTTTTTTTATGGTAAGGGTAATGGATCACAGGAACAGGTGGTCCAAATGTTGTGGAGTCTATCCCTGGCAATAACTCAAAATCCAACTGTACACAGCCCTGAGCAACTTACTGTCATTGACATGCTTTGCACAGGGGGGCTGGAGTAGACATCCTCCAGATGTCCCTTCCAGTTTCAGCTGTTCTCTGATTTTCATTAAAGGATTTAAGAGAGTCTAAGCAGTAAGTGTAGTAGTTGAAACAAAATGAAGTACAGGTGTTGGAAGGCAGAATATTTTTGTTTGTTTTGGCAGCCAATTTTTTGTGTTTACTTGTTTATACCAGCTTTCTTATGACAGCTTGGGAAGAGGTGAGAGAACTCTTTGCAACTGCATTGTTCTCTTGGGTTTCTTAGCTTTCTGCTATTATTATCAAGGCTTTGTTGTCTGCTGCGTCCTCTTCTCACTCCTGAAGCAGTAGTAGCGAGGATACTGTTAACTTTTCTGCTGTGTGGAAGACTGCCTCACCAGAGGCTTTTAAGTCAAGGAAGTGTTTTTATCTCGTTTGGACAGGTATTTTTTCAACATCTGTAATAGGGTAATTTTTTTTTTTCTTCTAATGCTGTGAAAACTTAGAATGTGAACACTGTGCTTGCTCCAGTGGACTTCTTGATAATGTTGGGGGGGGGGGGGGGGTTTTCCCCCCCGTGTGTGTTAAACACAC
>JAWWMP010000081.1:102441709-102481494 GCA_035047865.1 Dendrocincla tyrannina
GTTGAACCGTTGATGGCCCATTAGCAGCCACACCCCCTCAGGCTGGGTGTGAAGGTGCTAACGACTTCCTGGGCAGCGACTGCAAATGGTCCATTGTTCTTGGGAAATTAATAGAGGGGGTAGAATACATATCTTTGATCACCCCCACACAGTGATAACCGGTCCCTCCTGCTGAACTAGGACAATGATGAAAATTATTCATACAAATTTCAGTATCTCTGAGTTTCTGGGAGCTTGCAAATGTTTTAGTCTGTTTTTCATATGTAGTTTGTAGTTGAGCATTGAACAAAATTACTTCTTAAATTATTTTTTCAGAACAAAAATGCTGCAATTCGTTCTTCTACCATGTAAGTTTTACTTTGCTTTTTCTCTAAGGCAGATGACCCTTGGGAAGGTGTTTTGCATGGTTCCTGCTGTGAGACCTGGAAAACAGAATTTTAGTTCACTGTAGTAAACAAGTTTAAAAGTCATTTTTTAAATAATTTTTTTATATTTTTTTAAAAATAATATACTTGAATAGAATGGCTGAAAACTGAATGTATGAAAATGGTCTACGATACTAGGCATACTTTTTGGTGTTTTCCAAATACGATTCAATGAAAACAAAAATACTTCTGTTTATGAATTGGTTCCTAAATCCTGTCTGAAATATACTAGATAGCTTTGGCAAGGTATGTGACATGCCTCAGAATCTGAAACAACAACCAAAAAAAAAAAGGGGGAAAAAAAAAAAAGCAGAATTGTCTTTTGCTGCATTCATGTATTGACTGTGTACTTAAATGTTCAAGACAATGGAGCAGCAGTAATACTGTCTAGACAATATATTGGTTGGTTTGTCTGTGATATCATCTGTTGTCAGAGAAAATGTCTGTGGTAAGGGTTTGAAATTGTATGGCTAGACATTGTAACTTTAAAGTTTAAAAACGGTCTCATATATATGTATTATGTATTTCATTGCATAAAATTGCTTTTGCAATTTTGATATATTAGTTAATCCCTCTCTTTTGATCTTGACTGCTGGAATAAAGAAAATTAATCCGTCAATGTTGTGTATCCATCAGTGTTGTGTATTTTGCATCATCTGCCTTAGGTTTGTCAGCAGGATTTTTGTTGGGTGTACAAAAGCACAAATTATTTTTCACTATTTCTGGATGTGAACAGTATGTTGACTTCACTTAAAATTCAGAACACATCCTGAAAACAAACTTTCTTAATATAGTAGTTCCATTTGGCAATCAGTAGGGGGGTTAAAAATTAAGTTTTAATTATTTAAATTTGACATATTTTCTCTCTCTGCTTTGGAAGATAGAAGCAGCTCCCTCAGGCTGTCAGTCAGGTACCCCCAGCTGGGCTCTGTGCCTACTGCAGCTGGATCTGGGGTGGTAGCTACTTTTGTGTTTGTTTGGTTTTTCCCACACAGCATCTTTTTTCTTTTGTACTTTATGTTGTCTTGCACACAAAGTAGGCAGCTTCCAGCTGAAGTGAAAATTGCTTATGTGAGCAACTGGAAGATGAGGTTGATGATGGTAGTGTGCTTTTTTAGATGCTTGAAGAGTTTGGATGAGTAAGCCTTGCTTAGGTGTATCAGACTAAAAGTCAGGCTGCTACAGTCACACTTGCAAGATCTTAGTCCTGGTCTTCACTGTGTCAGTCGCCCCCTGTGAGTTTTCGTACGCCTTGTCTAGAACAGAATATTTATGATGGTTGATTCTGTATCATTGCAGTAATAACTACTTTTATTTTCTCAGATAAGATTATTCTGACTTAGACTAGTAAGCATAAAGCAGTTCAAGTAAAGACATACAGGAGTGCAAATCATCAGCAGATGTTGCATCAACTTAAGTACATTAGTTTAAATTAATAAGTCACACCTATTGGACTTTTTTTTTCATGTGGCTGAGTCCTTCATCTGACTGTGGACATTCTGAGCCACAGTTCAGTGGAGATTGGAGTAGTCTACACTCATCCCACTTCTACTTCTCTCATCTTCCAAGATGTCTACTGCTGGTGACTCATTATAGAAAGAGACAACCTTATTCGTTGTCAGATTCCAGGGCCATCATGAAGGTAGAACTCTTGGTTAGAGGCAAAGACTGCTGTTGAAGACAGGATACTCTACTAGGTGGTCTCTGATTAGAAAAGCCTTTAAAATTACCATAGGCTTGCTTTCTTCCACCTCGAGTCTATCTTTCCTGGCAACTTACTAGCTTGATTGGAAAACCCAACTTTTCTTGCTGTGCTTGCTTATGGCATCTGGTCAAAGGAAACCCACACAATATCAGATAGTGTAGGTGAAATTCTGATTGTAAATAAACACGAATTTAAGAGTGTGTGTTTTGCAGAGCCAACCATGTATCATCCATGACATGATCATTGTCTCCAGTATGCTCCTGAAGCCTTGGCCTGTCTTACAGATTCAGCTGTCCAAATAGGGAGTGAGTAGGAGGAGATCCTATATGTTTGGTTCACATAAAAGGAAGAATGTAACTGAGAGGGAAAACTGCAAGTGTTCACATCTGTCCTGACTTTACCTCACTGATAAGCCTTAATTCAATTTTTGTTGTTAGAACTTTTTGTTCCCATAGTTAATGTTGGATAGTAGGGCTTGTTGTCTATTGGTACAAGGGTTGGACTGTCTGCTGGGGCAGTTCCATCTCCTACTTATTAGTTCCAACAAGGACAGTAGGTGTTTCTTTGGGAGAGAAGCCTTTTTCTGGGATGATACAAGTTGGAGGACTGTAAATCTTCACTCCTTCATAGATATGATGTTCAAAGTCTGATACATCTGAGTAAATCTCCCATGTCCAAGCCACTTGAACCTCAGAGGAAGCATACTTCCATCAGACTTCTTGTCTTCCACTCCAAAAGAAACCAAGAAGTCAGGAAGGACGTGAAGGATTGAAGGACCTTACTCTTTTTTATGCAATTCCTGCTTATCCTAATTTTCAAGTAGTGTTTTGAGATCTGGTATTCCTTCAGAGCAGACATGTTGTGATCCTCTAAGCCAGGTAACTAACACCTCCACTAGAGGGAACAGTCTCAATCATCCATTTAAAGCAATTTTAAATTCTGAGTCCTGTAAAAGTATGAACTAGAACAGAAATATGTAGTATTTCCAACAGCTGTTAACTCTGAAATACAAAATGCCCACCAAAAAAACCACATTTTTATTCTCACTGTATTTTCTTTTGTTGTACAGAGTCTTATATTTGCTACGCTGGATTTGCTAGCTGTACCTTTATTAGCACACAATTTGGGGTTTGTTCTGCTACTGTGAAATCAGAAACATTGCCACAACAGCCCCAGAATTTTTCCTTTAATATGTTTGTATAATCATGATTAAAGAAGGACTTGGTCTGTAGAACCATTAGGATTCAAAAATTCAGATTGCATTAGTCAGTGGTAAAGAGGATGGTTTAAAATATATATTTTAGTATATTGGCAAGCTGAGGTCTAATAGTACTGGTTTATAGTTTTGGGGTTTTTTTGGGTAGAACAGCACAAAGATGTGTAGTAAACAGTGAAATTCAAGTAACCTAAATCCTTGCCTCAGTGAGGGTTTTTTAATGCTTCTTTTATTTTCACTTTTTGCTCCTTATTAGATCATTAATTACAAGGTCATGTCAGTTGCACTTTAAATGCATAATGATACAGACTCTCTAAGGTCTCATTACACTAATGTTACTGCTAATTGTGAAACTGAATCCAGTAGAACATCATTCTTTGAAATGCCATGGATTTGTTCATGGTAAAATAAGCAAACCCTGCAATTTATGACAGCTCATAAGAGATAAATTATATCCCGTTATAAAAACTGTGTAACTTTAAACAATTGCCTATATTCTACAAAGAACACTGAGCAATTCTTTAGTTTACTTTCCTTTACAAACATGGCAGGTTGTTTTGTAGACAAGAAGGTCTGCTCCTGTTTTCATACCAAAGCAGTGACCTATTAAAGATGGACTGAATTAGGTGGATGTTACTAGCCTAAGAGGTTGTTAGCCTCTTTCCTGGCAGTCTTCATTTTTTTCAGTCGATGTCACATCAGATAAGTTTTTGGATACCACCAGCTGAAACCAGCTGTTTGGCAGATGCACTACATTGTTTGCTCAGTGTATAAAAAGCCAGTATAGGTTCTGTGTCTCCGGTGACATATGGGATCAGTTCTACACTTTTTTGAGCAAATAGACAGCTGCCAGCTAATGGATCCATTAGCAAACTTCCCACAGAATATCCTGTCTTTATCATTGCATGAAATTTTAATAACTTTAAATCATTGCTTTAGTTGAAAGTTAAGAAGACCTTTTTGTAAGACATTTGTTTCACAGTAGTGAGGGCACATCTTTTCTTGACAGAAAGAATTTATTTTTTTATGCTCACACCGAGAAGTGGAGGTAGATGAGCACTGGAAATCTTCAGTGTTTTTTCATCTTTCTATTAGCAATTTGTGAACCTCAAGTGAAATTATTTTTATGTAGCATGGGGAGCTTTTTTGAGTTGGAGGATTTTTTGGTGGTTTTTGGGTGGGAGGATATTTCAGTCTTGCATTATCCTTCTGGAAGGAGATTTGAGTTGCTTGTTCTTCTAACTTGATTCTTCATAGCGAAAAATTACTTATGTGCTTTTTTTAGCTGTATGACCAATTTTAGTAATCAAATGAAAACAAAATGCTGCAACCTGCCCCTCCCTTAGTGATTTTTCTTTGCTCTACCTCTTGCATTTAGTTCTTGTACAGTTTAGTACCTTTACACCAGAGGTTGAGGCAGAGAGCAGCTCCCTAGAGCATCATTCCCTTTGTGGCATGTTGAAACAGCTATGAGTGACTCTCATTCCTTGCCTTACCTCATGATGAAGTCTCCAGAAGACATCTGGGGACATGCTGCATAGTTACAGAAGTGCAAGATCAGAAGAATACTTCCCCGTTTTTCTTGTGCTTTTTTCCTAGTTAATGGGTTTTGTTATCAAATCCATTGCAGCAAGTGAAACAAATATGAGGCTCTTCCCAGCCTCTTCAGGGTTTCAGAGGCTAATGCTTAGCCCTCAAAATCCTGATGCTGATGGGTAGAGCATGGGGGGAAGTGAATACAGTGTTTAGAGGCTTTTGCAGACTGAGTTGCTTGAGGCACCTGGCAGTAACAGTTTATCCACCTGAGTTAAAATTGCCTCTTTCAAAGAAGTCTCTTATCATCTTCCTTCATGACAGTAGAAGACCTTTCTTGAAGCAATCCTGACAGTCGTGTGTCCCAAGGAACCAAGGAGTAACTTCTACCAACTGGAAAGAGCAAAGATGCATTGGATGGATGAGTGGTTTCCTTGTGACACCCACCTCTCTGGGCGGGATGGACAAGGCTGCAGACACCCAGAGGGAATTTGTCAGTATCCTAGGAGATGACAGCTCTTCAAGAAAAACTTGGTTTTTAAGGATGATAGCTCATCCTTAAAAGAAAGCAGTGGGAAAAAAAACCCACAGGGAGCTTACTGGCCACCCTTTTCAGTTGTTTAACAAAATTTTCCTCATGATCTGGCACACTGCTGTAAAAAGGAGAGATAAGAGGGCAACACTGACTTTCTTGGAGCTTTCTTATTTGGCTGGGGAATTATTAGCGGTCTTCTGTCATTGTCTGAAGTGTTTCTAGAGTGTTGAACAAGAATAAACTTTTGCCCTTTATGTGACTTCTCCAAAAAGCGTTAGTCCAATGAGATGTTACTAAAAGCTCATTTGATGACTGCTTCCTGGAGTACTCTCATTCTTCTGTTGATTGTTGTGGGCATTCTGCTAACCTTCAACTGTCCTTATAGTAATCATTTTAGTTTCTGTTACTTGAAAACGTTCTGACATAGGTTTGATTTAATCTAGAAATCAGATCAAGACAGCTGGGCTTGTAGTCTATGCCCTTCTGAGCATGGTTTCCTGATAGACCTCCACCAAGCTGACCACTACCCTACCCGCCCAAAACATGTGGGCACAGTGATCAGAACTAATAGGTGAATATTATTTTTGAAGAAAGAACACACTGGTGAAGTTACTCAAGTAGATTGCTTCAGACACCAGTCTGCTCTAAAATAATGATTTAATTAATGGAAAATTGGTGACTTGTGAATAGCATACTGTGGGCCATCATTTCTTTGAATAGGTGGACTCCTACAGAGCAAACAGGAACTTCTCATCTGAATCTATTTCTAAACAGAGTTCATTGCTTCAGAAAGAGGGCCATAAATTTTATGACAGAAACATATTCCTTAATATTTTGTTGCTGGTCAGGCAAACGTTGATAAATATAGTAGTGAAGTTATTCCAGTTATTTTCATTGTTGATAACAAATGAAGTACCAGAGTAATCAAATCCAACTCTGCACACCAGCTGCTTAGGGATTTTTTGTTCTTTATCCTGTAATTTATTGCAAGACTAAACAGTACTAAGTCGTTGGTTTATTCCCCCATAAGGCGGGTAATCAATTTTTCTTTACTATTCACTGCTGATTTATGTCATCTTTCTTCCCCTCGTGCTTCTAATTCCTCACAAATGCATGCGCGGTATTTTGCAACAGCTTAGGTCTGTGTTTATCACTTTCAAAAGCTGAGGAGTTTGCTTGCTTAGTTTTGTTCTGTGGGTATGCAATTTTTAAAGTAGAACGTTTGCATTTTTGTCTGCTTATTTCTGAAAGTCTTTCTCTTTGTAGTGCTGATTGAATCTCTGTTGTGAATCTCTGATGTTAATCTCTTTAACCCCTGAAAGAAGATTACCTTAACAGTGAAGTGGCTGGGAAGGGGAGAAGCAAGGGAGAGGCTGACTCTCTTTTTCTAGAATGAATTCAGATCTTCAATAAGGGCTTTTCTCTGCACCACTCACGTGTACCAATAGTAGCTTCTTGCTGCTAACCGCAGCTTAAGTGGGTGAGCACATATGGGTGATAGTAGTTACAACTGCAGTAAAGCCTAGTCTTGCCACCAGCCATTTGCTTAAATCAGCAATTCCTTGGGCAGAATCCCGCAGTTTTACCAGACTTGGTAAATTGTTTACTATCTTTTTTTTTTTTTTTTTTTTTAAATCTTGAGGTTTTATCAGCCTGTTACAAGTTAACCAAATGCCAGAATTAAGGAAGGAAGAATATTTGCGGTGGACACTTAATCGTACAAATATCTGTATGCTTCCCTTTTAATCTACCTGATTAACATAAGTAGTGTGCTGGACTTTTGAATGGTGCGCTTAACTTCCAGCCGAAAGCAAGGAATCAGTGGTATTAGCAAAGACATTTTTGCAAAGGTGAGTGGATTATTATTCAATGCTAGCAGAAAACATTCGTTGCAATTTTTTTTTCAAACAAGCAAAGAATTAGGCCTCAGAAGAAGACAAGAATTCACAATAGGCAGCTACATGGCCAAAAGAAAGTGGTTTGGATTACAGTGTCTATTTGCAGTGGTAGAAGAGTTAAACAGATTTGATTCTGGGTGTTTGACTTCTCTTGTAAATTAATAACTGGCTTTTCTACTGTAGATGGTAAGGCATTTTTTATAAGGTATTTAGACACGTTACATTCCTATACATGTATTTGAGCTGTGCACTGTTAACATTTGTTCACAGTTAATAAGTTTGCAATAATAGTATAATTAAGAAAAAAATGGAAAAGTGTGTTTTTATGATGATTCATTATTCTGTGGAAAACTCTCAAACATGATTTTTAAAATGTAGTTATTTGACTTCGTTGCTGTTTGTTGCTGCATCAATAATTCCATGACTTGCAGCATTAGGGGCTGAAATGACGGGGTGAATATACCTAATCGTTTTGAGCAGTAAATTTTACATGGTGTTTCACTGGCTGAGGACCTTGTTCATTCCAGGAACTCTGATTCATGGTTCTTGAGGAAATTACAGTATCTTTTATATTGTAACAGTTACTTATACAGAGGCTCTTACTTTCTCTCAGTGTGACTATATTAAGACAGTATTTGTTTAGTAAGATTTACTTTGTTCCATATTTCTGTGCCTAATAGTTAACAAGGTAAGTGAAATTGAAAAGAATAATTAGGCACACAATGAGAAACTGTGTTTCCCTAATTGTTAGTTAGAATCCATGAAATTGTTACTGTAGTTATCAAAATATGTGGTTTTCATCCTTTTGGACTCCTGCTAGTTTGTTTCTTTTTGTTAATTGATTCATTAGAGAATGTGGAGCAGTTGATTTCCTCTTTTTGTGGAGGTTTCTACATTTGAAGTTAAATGATGTTTTTACCCCCCCACACCTCCTTCATGAAGAATACAGGAATTTTGATATCATACTAGTGCTGCATCTAATAGGCGCTCCTGTTTTCTTCCTGATTTGTTTCCCAGCTGGTGTAAGCCAGAAAATGCCTGCTACCAGTTGTCACCACCTGATAAATGACAGGTGGTGACTTCTTAAGGCTCAGTCATGTTAATTGCTGCTGGCAGGTCTCCTTCCTGATGCCCTGCATCGGCAGGTAACAGGTAAACCGCTCTGGCACAGTCTGCCTGTAGTGGGAGCTGGTGGCAATCCTGGGCCAACAGGGCTATAAATTGTCACCTGTCTGGGCAGTTCCGTTTCTAAACCTCTACGAATGTTGTAATTACTCTTCTAGTTTGTTTTATACTTCTAGTTACACTCTAGAGCTTAGCCATGTCTGTGCCTGTGCATGTCCCAGGTTTGTGAGATGTATTTAGGGGACTGACAATGGATGAAAAGTTCTGTCTGTCTTTAAAGATGTTATTTGGAATGCCACCAGTCGGTCAGGACTTCACCGCACATGTGCTTAAAAGAGAAAGCAAGAATGCCCCACTCATTTTCTTCATATAATTGCTTTGGATTTGCTTTGTATAACTGGCTCTGGATTTGTTTCGCCTGCGCTTTGCTATATAAGTCTCCAGTGTCTTTTCCTCTTGTGTTGCCTGGTTCCCTCTTTTTTGTTTTTCCCATTTTTCTAATGTGTTACCATTTACAGTTCCCCAAGAAACTGGGATGAAGAGTAATTCAAATGTCCTGTTAATGTGTGATGTTATAAGGGAAAGTAATTAGGGCTTCTCTAGTCTGGTAATGGCTTAGATTTTATCCCAAAACACTTTTCATCAGAGTTTATCCTCTGATTGTCGTTTAACTGTAATAAATTAGCATTTGGGGTACCTTTTGGGAATCTTCCGTGTTAGCTATCAAAAGACGCAACATGAAGATGAACTCTTTTTTTTTTTTTTTTCCTCTCATTGTCACAGAAGCAACCATGGGGTGCATTAAAAGCAAAGAAGGCAAAGGTCCAGCCATGAAATACAGGACAGAAAATACTCCAGAACCTGTTATTTCCCATGTCAGTCATTATGGCTCAGACTCCAGCCAAGCAACACAGTCACCATCAATAAAGGGATCAGCAGTTAATTTTAATAGTCATTCCATGACTCCTTTTGGAGGGCCTTCAGGAATGACACCCTTTGGAGGAGCATCATCTTCATTTTCAGCTGTGCCAAGTCCATATCCCAGTACTTTAACAGGTGAGTGTTGCATACAATAATGCTGCTATTATTAATTATTATAGAATCTTGACAGTCATAGTGAAAAAATATGATGACACCTTGCCACATGGAAATAAATTTAAAAAAAATAAATTGCCTTTTACAGATTTCTTATTTTCAGTATCTTTACTGCTAGATAATAATTCAGTCTGGGTAACTGGGGTTTGAGGCTTGGATGCTTAGGCGTTTGTTTTTGTGGGAGCAATTGAGATAGCAGCACAGAGAAATTTAAGACTTATTAAAGACAATAACGGGAATTGATGAAATTGTGTTAGAAGTTCTAAGCTGTTGAAGAAATATGGGGTAATGGCTTTAAACTTCTAGAGAGGCACAAAATGAAAAACACTTCAGATTCAGGAAATTGATATATTAAACTGGGTTTCAGGCTTGATTTGCTGTAAATTATATTAATACAACATTGAATTTGTTTTTTTATAACTCTAGACAGGATATGCAGTACGTTCTGTGTACTATATTAACAATATGTGTGAAACAAAGGAGCAGAAATCTCATTGTTGGTGATCATATTAAAACCAAAATTGAAAACCTAAAAATAGAATTTGCAAGGTGCAGAGACCTTCTTGACTGAGATATAGAACATAAAGTACTTTAAAGCAACATGCACATCTGATGTTATAAAACCCACCTCTATATCAAAATCTTAAAACTTCAAAAATACTGATTTTGTGTACATGGTTAATTTCACAGTTTTGATGGATATTTTTGAGAGGAAGCTGTGATTTATTTTTTTTAAGAGAAAAAAAAAAGAAAGACTAATTTACTGGAGAAGCTTTGAACAGACACCTCACAAAGCAGAATAAATAATTCCATACTAGTCTATTTCTAGTTTTCTCACAAACCTCTAATGTTGGCACAATTATAGTTCTTAAATGCTTGCTTCATTACAGTGGCATTTAAAGTCTTTTAAACACAAGAAGTTTGAGATCCATGAAAACCCACTCTGACCTTGACATTAAGCAATTCAGAAACCAAATATGAATTATCAGGTAACGATGATGTCATACTCCTTTTCTTGGGAATTCATTAAAAACCAAATCATCAAAATGAGCATCCAGCCTGTCTCAAAATTTGAGAGTCAGCTCTGAACCCCCATTTTGGATGAACATATGCAGAAATTAAATATGGGCAGCATTTCTTTATATGTATTTGCTCTGCTGAGGAAAGTTTATTGTACTTCATCTCCTCTGAGAACTTCAGTGTATTTCTTCTTACCACATCTGGTTCTTGGTTCATGTGGGAATCTTCAGCAGTGCATGTAGGCACTTCTGGGCTTTATCAGGGATCAGGGTTGTATTCCCCCACCAGGTACCACAAATCCTTTGCTGCACAGACTAGAAGAGATGTTCCCTTCCCTTCTCTGTTCCTGTTCCTGGTGGTAGTTAAGCATGTTATATCTTGAACCAGACCAAACAAGTGAGTTTTCTCATGAAAAGAGTGTCTAATATCTTATCAGTGTGAATCAGTTATCAGCAGGCAGGCTGATTTGTATTAACGCTCTCATTGTTTTGCAATTAGGTAAAATGATACCACATATGAAATTATTCCTACTTGTTCTGCAAAACTAGCCTATCCACAAACAAATACTTTTAAAATAAATAGAATTGCACTAAGATTTATTTGGTACATTTCAGTACTGAATGTACCAAACACCAAAATTGAGTATTTTGTGGATTGAATGAGATGACAACTGTCATCTGACTGTAAGCTTTTTGTATTTGTGACGAATAAAACATGGATCACATTCTGTTGCCCTTTGCTTCGCAAGAGAGGAGAACAGATGTGTCAGTAGTACGTAGCCAGTTGATCAGTGATGTGTGACAAGAAGATATGATTGTCATCATGGACTGTAGTGAAGCTGAAAAGAGTTAAACCATGTTTTATTGCTCTAGAGCAGAAAAGGAGAAGTGAAGTTAGTCACACTGCTATATTACACATTCTCAGTCATCAGATACTTTGAATTCATAGAATATTACTGAAAATTAAACCAGAAAAATGGACTGCTGCTCTTGCCTTCCATGAAGCTGTGTGGGTACTAGTGCTCTGTAATCCTCATGCTGAACAAGAAGGTAAAGTCTTCTCTCCAAAACCATTCATAGATTAAAGGATGGGAATAATGACCTAAAGAAAGGAAAATCTTTAAGGGAAGTCTTAGGGTCACAGATAGCTTGAATAGCTAAACTAGTTCACTTCACAGTGATTCACAAGGAAAACTGCTGCAAGAGACTTAAAATCATTTGACAGTATCCTTCTTTAAAACATTCTGTGCTGCTGCTGCTCTCCTTAAGTATTTTATTATTCTTTGCTATGAAAAAAATAACTCTTGCAAGTGAGAATAAAAAGGCATTGTAAGATAGCTGAAGTGTTTTGAGGTTCATGGAGTCTCCCAATTTCTTTATATGCAGTTAAAAACGTCTGTGATACTGTGGCTTGAGGATATTGATTTTTTTTTCATCTGCTGAAGCAGTCCCTGAGGATGGTTTATTTCCATAACGTTTGCTTTCTGGTAGAAAAGGTAGAAGTTTATGTCATCAAAAATTGTAGTAATGTAGTAATACAGGCAAAAATCGGTAAAACTGTGTTGATTTTTAACTTAAATTAGGAGCTGTTAACTTCTAGGGAATATTTTAATTCATTTTGAATTCATAAATCACACTTCAAAAAAAAACCCCTCAATTACTCTAGCCTCCTGTGGGGATTTTGTTCTGTTTTTCCTAGAGGAACTGTAAATTCATTTCCAGCTGAGGCCTGTTGAGAGACTTTAATCACAGGAAGACTCCAAATCAAATGAAAATATTTAAGTGTTTAGGAGCTCTTGCATCAGAAAGTCTACATTGCAAAAGAATATTAGATATAAACTATCTCTGTTGCATTACCTGTTCTTCCTTTCTGATCCCTATCATGTTAATTGTAAGATCTAAAATTAGATGTAACTTGGTTTTGTTGGTGGACTTCCATGTATGTCCTGGTACATGCATGTACATATTAGAGATGTAATATTTATACATTTAAAAATAAGTTATTTCTTGGATTATTATTAGGCTTCTTAAATATCTGCTAGACTGTAAAATAGCATTTCTAGAGCTTAAAAAGTCTTCCTGAATTGTCCATTTGTAGTTTTTTATTTTAACTTTCTCCTAGTTATGGTGCTTCTTTGTTTTTGCTAGTAGCTTGTACATCTCAAATAGCCTGTTCTCCTTTCCCAATTCTTCTTCTTCCTTAGCATATTGAAATGTAGAAAAAGCTTTCCTAGCAGTAAGTGTAGGAATCTTCCAACCATCCATCTTTGTCACATCTATCCTGTTTGTGGGACATGTTCAGCAACATTCCCTATACCAGAAGTGGGATGGGGAAGCAAATTCCTTAGGGACAGTGGAGTGCAACTGTTCCTCCTGTGACCTGTCTTGGTCCTTGTTCTCTAGAGTAATGCACTGATGGATCATCCTCAGCAAGTCCGCTTCACTGGCATGGAGACTTGATGCAATTAAAAAAATCATTAGTCCTAAAGCAGAGAAATGTGTTTGTACTGAACAAGAATATTTTTATTCCTGGTTCAATTCCTTGAGTAGATTTTAATGTGTAACCTCAGAAAGTTGGGAACACATCAGTTATTTATAGGTACGTTCACCAGGAAAGTACTGTAAAAATTAGTGGCTGATGGTTCACCATTTTGGTGTTATGGAAATTGCATTTGTTATCAAGAAACAAGCTAGGGGATTTTTTTGCTTGTGATTTGTCATGCAAGTTTCTGTATATGTGCTGCAATTATTAATGTAGTTCGATCGATGTATCTTGCAGCCTTTTTTGGTATGGAAGAATATTTTTAGGATGTCTGTTTATAGGCATTGCTCTGTCTTAAGAAATTGGGGAATTATATATCTGGTTTCCAAAATGAGTTACAACCCAAAGTGTTTAGTTGCTTCCAAATCAAAATTGATGAGTTGTTTCACAGTCAAGTTCTTAAATCAAGTGTTGCAACATTACTGCTATATCACATGGGACTTTTCCTTTTTCCTAAGGTGGTGTTACTGTATTTGTGGCCTTATATGATTATGAAGCTAGAACTACAGATGACCTTTCATTTAAGAAAGGCGAACGGTTCCAGATAATAAATAACACGTAAGTGTTCTCATTCACAGACTTCACTTGGTTGTTGGGAATAATTAGTTCCTCAGCTTTTCTTAAAATCTATTTCAGTGAAGAGTAGATTGTTTTTATTCTTTTCTTGAATGCATGCAATATTCAACAAGCATGGTGTTAAAATATTTATACTGCAAAGACAATAGCCTTTTGCACTGAGATCAGGGTTTGGGCGCAGATGTAGAAGTGTAGGGACTGGGACAGTTCCAAGCCTGTCCTCACATGGTTGGGTGACTCCTTCCAACTCCCTGCCCCAGCAAGGTACAGCCACCTGCGCTGGGACAGAAAAGGTGGAGACATGCACTGTTCCATCCCAGACTGAACCTTGCAGATACTCTCTGACAGGATTCCAGATCTCATGGGAGGTGGGCACAGCTGGCAGCACTGCACTGCAAGTTCCAGAGGCAAGTGCACTGCCTGTACCAGGGACATCTTGACACATGGAATTGTGTCCAGCTGGCCTTCACAGTAAATCCATGTGCAAATAGTTTATGGGTAGTTTGATGTTCTAGTTCAGTTGCAGCAGCATTACTGCATTATAGTCTAATTTCTAGGAGTCTAGTAAAGAGGAAATAATTTGTTGGTTTTGGCGATTTCCTTACATGCAGTTTTTGGTGTGGTAATAGTTCTAATTCATACATGTAGCAGTTTTCATCTGTCCTGTTCTCTTAATTTTATTAGCCGGTTTCCTGCTTCCTTTATTGCTAACTGTCAGCATACAGGCAGAATGGTCTGGAGAGGCAGATGAAGACTAGAGAACTGGGAAGTTTTTCTACATATCTCTGCCATGAATCATTCTGGTTTTACATTACAAAAAAAACCAAAACCAACCAAACAAAAAACCCCACAAAACTAACAAAAACAACAAAACCAAAGCAAAGCAAACAAACAAACAAAAAGGGGAAAAAAAACACCACCAAATCTTTAAAATATGAAGTTTTACTAAAAGGCACTCATGTTACTTAGAACACAAGAAGATGTATTTAAGTGCAGCACAAAATGTTTTAGATGCCTTCGTAATTAAAATAACATTGTACCTAAATTTGCCTGCCTTTCATACAGGTACTAGGGAATTACTTATTGTTTGTATGTGGAAGAGGTAACTGATGTTTCATTGCAGGGAAGGAGACTGGTGGGAAGCGCGATCCATTGCTACGGGAAAAACAGGCTACATCCCAAGCAATTATGTAGCTCCTGCAGACTCCATCCAAGCAGAAGAGTAAGACATTGTATCCTGTCAATCTGTTCATATTATCCTTTCTACACTTTGTACCCTGTGATGATACTATTCCTTTAATCAGTATTTTAGGGTAAAGTAGCAGGATACTACTAATTAAGAAATAGCAGTGCTACTTGGAATATGTTAAAGGTATACTTACTTACTCATGCAGATGTTTTATGCCTATTTGCATGGGGCTAAAGGAAAAGGGATAGGAGAATGCAATAATGATAAGCATTGGAGTTACGTAAGTTGTGTATCACATAAAGCAAAAATGGATGGGTTTTAGTTGAAGAGTTCACATGCCATCAACTCTAGGTTTTTATCCTTATTTTTGCTTGCCAAACTCTGATTCAACATAAACTATATCCTTGGTATCACCTAATCTTACGTTCTGAAAAAAAAGTTTCTTCACCATTATTGCTAATTTATTAATCTATAATAACTTATTGGTGACAAAATTGTTTGGCACACTTAAGGACTGCTATGAATTTGGAAAATTATATTGCTTTGTCTTCCAGTACTTTTTACATTTATTTGCAAACAAAGATCCCAGAGAGCTTACAGAATCACACAAAGTTACTGTGGGAACTGTGAGTTGGAGTACAGTTTCAGGTTATGCTTATTCCAAGGGATTGTATTTGTTGTAGTAGGAATATAAAGTTCCGCAGCTCTTGCTTCAATATGTAGGCATGCTACTGCCAATAAGCAGTTTCCTGATACTTGATCTCTGCACTTCTCTGTATGCAACTGCACTTTGGGAACAGTGCCTGATTTTCAAGATGTTTTCCGAATCTCAAGCTGAGACTTCAGCACATTGCTGCTGCTGTCACTTGGATCTTTGCTACTAAAAAGTGATTGCATCAAAGATGCAGTTATTTCACGCCCCTGAGTTTCAGCTGATTTTAAAATTACTATATTTTTCTTAATTTGGAGGGGGGGGGAAAGTTGAGGTGTTTTTGGGGTTTTTCTTATATGCAACAAAAGCATATTGTCATTATAACTGCAGTAGTGGTAAATCGAAATAACTCTTTGCAAAGAAACCATGGCTCCTAAAGATTGGCAGAACAAAGTGGTGGGATTTGTCATAGGTTTGTGATGACTAGAAGTGAGAATGAAGACTGATGAATAAGGAAGGAAGCTTTTTAAAACTGACTATTTTAAAGAACCCGTGCTAATTTTATTAAATATCACCACAGCATTTGGAATACAGTTAATGTGGTTTAGAGTTGGTTAGCCCTGTGCTTTGATAGCATCTACAGGTTTTGTGTTCTGCAGTTGGAGTTACAAATGCAAATGCAATACAGATCCCCAAAATACTAAGATTTTCTTTTAGCAGCCTTTTCTAAGCCTGAAGGATATATATTCCATTTATATCAGAAACTGCTTGTGACAGGATTCATATTATCCGTCTTTTGAATGACACCATAATGTAATTGTTTAGTGATCATAAAAAGAACAATTAAACCCTAGTTTAACTATTTTATAGGTAATGAAATAAAATAGTGCTTTACAATATGGTTTGTAAATTGTCGTAGTAGTTTGGGAAAGAGGCATTTTCACATGAAGTAATTAACTAGGACTCAGTAAAATTATAGGTGACATCCAAATTGCCACAAGCATGTACACCGTTATATCCATTTCTAGTTTTGAGTGTCTACTTAGATAGCCAAACTGCAAATACAGCAAAATGTAAGAATAATTTTCAAATTCCCAAGTGATTGCACAGACCATTCTATTCACAAGCCAAAAAGTCTCCTTTCCTGCATTTTTACCCCAGAAAATATTTCTACCGTGAAGCCATTGTTTTGCAGCAGTTTCCAATACTATTTCCCATCACTTGTGAAGCGAGATTTGCTTGATGCTAAGATGGTCACAAATAAAAATGTTTGAAATTTACACTTCACATAATTTTGTGACTCCTGAGGCACATAATCAAAATAAAATATAGTTAGAAAGAAGTGCTTTTCCAAAGTCTGGGGATTCATATGCGGATGGACTGTAAAACTATCACTGGCTCAGGACAGTGCTGTGTGCAGGCTGTTCATCAGGATGAACATGCTGTGGGAGCATAAAAGAGGAAATTTGTTTTGTGAAAGAGCTTAAGGCAAGAAAAAATGCAGGTGTTTTAAAACATCAGCATAATTTTGGTATCAGATTGGTTCAAAAAAATGGAATGCTACTCATAGAGAAGTAAAAGATACCTACCATGGAGTGGTTCTAAATGATGAATAGAATCATCTACTGAGGTAGAGAAGGACAGGAGGCAATAGAAATTGAAATAAGAGAATTTCCAACTGGATATAAGAAACCATTTTATCCTGAGGACAGCCAAGAAGAGGTACAGGTTGCCCAAGCTGGCAATCCATCCTTTATGGTTTTCAAGCCTGAAGTGGACAACATTCTGAGCAAACAGGTCTGACCTCACTGCTAACCCTGCTTGCAGCAGGAGGCTGGACCAGTGATCTCCCAAGAACCCCTTCCAACCAGAATGAACTTGTGTTCCAATGATATCTATGCACACCCACTTTGCATTAAATAGTGTTTTCAAACATAAAGCCAAAACTTCTTAGAGAAGGTGGTTTCAGCTGCTGCAGTGTTTTGAGCATTCTACCAAAGAGTGTTATCTGATTCAGCTTGACCTATAAACTTAGCCAGAAAAGGGTGTTACTTTAAATGTTAAGCACAGTTGATGTCCGTTGTTAAACCACTAGAAAACCATAGTATTTGCAGATACAGGCCTCTTTACATGTACTTTCAAAGAACAGAAATAAGGGTCGTATAGAAATAGGTCATCTTAATCTTTTTATTATATAGGTGTCATTGCTTTTGTTGATCTGTATCTGCTTTGGGATTTTAGTAGTCCAGTCAATGCTTTTGATTTCCGAATCTTTTGTTTATATGAGGACCAAAGCATAGGAAGCTTTTACTTACAAGTTTACTTTAAAATTTTCTAGGTGGTATTTTGGTAAGATGGGCAGGAAGGATGCAGAAAGGCTACTTTTAAATCCTGGGAACCAGCGTGGTATTTTCTTAGTAAGAGAGAGTGAAACAACTAAAGGTATGCATATGTTTCATTTCTCCCTCCCATTCCCCCCTTCCCCTACTGCCAGTGTGGATATAATGAACATTTTTATGCCTATCACATGATACATATGTATGTACACACATGGGTGTGTATAACAGTTGTGGAGATACGTTAAATATGGTGATGAACCAGGTGTGACTTGTTTCCTAGGTGCTTATTCCCTTTCAATACGTGACTGGGATGAGGTTAGAGGTGATAATGTGAAACACTACAAAATCAGAAAACTTGACAATGGTGGATACTATATCACAACCAGAGCACAATTTGAATCTCTACAGAAGTTGGTGAAACACTACAGAGGTAAGCCCAAGTTCCAGTGTCCTGATGCTGCCTCGTGCCTATTGTGGGAAGAAGGGCAACATACATAGCTTATTTTTAAAACCAAAACTATAAAAATTCTTTTTTGTTTCAACAAACAGTAAGTGGACTAATTCTTTTTATCAAAGAATTATTCTTTTTATATTATTAAGATGTTACTTGCATTCCAGTCTTACCCCTGCTTAACTATGAAGCTTATTTTTTCTGTTTTCCAGAACACGCTGATGGGCTGTGTCATAAGCTAACAACTGTGTGTCCCACTGTGAAACCACAAACACAGGGACTAGCGAAAGATGCCTGGGAGATTCCTAGAGAATCTTTGAGGCTGGAAGTTAAGTTGGGCCAAGGATGTTTTGGCGAAGTATGGATGGGTAAGAACTTAATGTTACACCTTTCAGTTGTTCCTGTGAATGTTTTAGTAGTATTTTAAGTAAATCAGTATCGGGATCTGAAAAGATAATATTATAAATAAATAAAGGGAAAAGTACCAGTTATGATCAGGCATTTTCTGGTAAAATAAATATTCACTATAGCTCTAGTTTATAATTATTCTGTTAGCTCAGAAAACTGAAGCAAAAAGAAAAGGGTTTTTGCAGAAAATCTGTTCAGTATTATAGTGAAGAATAAAATCTGATTTTTTTCTCCAGGAACATGGAATGGAACCACAAAAGTAGCCATTAAGACGCTAAAACCTGGTACAATGATGCCAGAAGCTTTCCTGCAGGAGGCTCAAATCATGAAGAAATTAAGACACGACAAACTTGTTCCACTATATGCAGTTGTTTCTGAGGAACCAATCTACATCGTCACTGAATTCATGACAAAAGGTGTGTGACAGAATAGTTAGAAACAATACGTTTACAAGATTATTTAAGGCCTCAGCAGTAAATTAAATGTTTAATTAACGTTAGGTTTGAGCTGACTGGAGTATAAGTGTTAATTTTGATTAAATTAAAATGAGCAATGCTTGACCTACTTGAAGCTGTTCTGATTTAGATTGTGGGTGGAGACATGAGTTTTTTTGCACATCTGTGTCACCCTTGATAATCTTCCGAGTACAAGACTGGGGGGGGGTTTCTCCTCATGTTTAGTGTATGCTGCCCATCACATTTAAATCAGGTGGTATAACTGGGAATATCATTACATCATCATATCCTTATGCCTGTAGACAGGTCATGCTCACAACAGAATACATTGGGCTTTGGGTTTTTTGTGTTTCTGTTGCAGCAGTGTAATAGTAAATTCTTAAAAGCCTTAGGTTTTTTTTCCCCGACTCCCTCCTTTAGCTCCTTGTTTTCAGTCTTTCGTCCTTCTTCCTTTGCTCTGTATCAATTCCCCTCCCCCTGCTGCTGAAACAGAGATTTAGAGATTTAGGCTGAATGTAGAAATAAACATCATAAGCATATTAGTGTTAAGAAGCAGCAGATTTTCAAGTCAATTACTCCATTTTTTATAAAATGCAGACTGCTGTTCAACTCATAGAGAAATTTTCTGTCCTTGTAAGCTACAGGAGCAATGTTAAAGTCGGAGAGAATGACTAGTTGTGTACAGTACTGTGCCACAAATAAATGGTTTTGAGTTTTTTTCCTGTTTGGATGGGGTTTTTAAAGGGTTGTATAAGTTTGAAAAGGTAGAATGGAATAGAAAATCTAAAAGTTCCTTCTGCATTGTTATTGTTGCTAAATAACACTAGACAGTCTCTGTCAGATCTAAAGTTGCCATGCAAATCTGTTTTCATTGTTCAAAAAGCAGCTTTCAGCAAGGCAGTCAAGAAAACAAATATTTCTAACTGTCTGTCTAAGGAAAAGCTAAGTTTAATACCAGAACCGGTTACCTTGCAAAAGCAGAAGTAGAGCATTGGAAAAACACTTGCAAGTTTGTCTAAACTGTGGATTCAAAATGCCTTTGGAGCTTATGTTCACTGTTTTCATTTGACAAACTTCTCACATTTTACAAAAAAAAGCGTAAAACTTCCTTGGTGGTTCATACTTAAAAGCTAGTAGAACAATTTATTTGTAGTTATATTTCTCCTTTTACAAGTAAAAGAGGTGGATAAGAACTTCACAGTATCCAGGGGGTTTTTTTTTCCAGCAGGGACAGGTTAGTCCTTTGAGCTCATTAACCAAGATCAGAAAAAGTCTGTGCAAACACACACAGCAATCAGCAGCAACAGTGTGGTCTGGCCTGCCCTGTTTTTACTTTCAATACGAAAACACAGCAAGTCACTAAAGTCCTGTTGGAGAACTGTCACTGCTGTGAATCCACTGCGGGATACACAGTCGAGTGTTTTCTTTCCCCACCATCACCACACTTGTAATTTTGACTGTGATGAGATTGATTAGTTATCAGTCCTCACCAGTTTCTTAGGAAAGAATTCATGTTCCTATATCTTACAGCATACTATCACCTGTGGGGAAAGCTGTCAAGTCAGAGACAGATCTTTACTGCACATGTAAACATTACTGTTTTAAAACACACACAGGTCCTTGGAACTGATTTCAGATACTGCTCATGATATAATGTTCTGGATACGATTACATTGTATAGATGTGAAAAAGTAATACACAGTAAAGAATGGAAGATAGTTTAGGTTTTCTGTGTAAGGAAGAAAAAGCAACAAAATAAAAGCAACAATTTCAGGATAATTTCTCTAGTATGTAATTGGGGCTGGCAGAAAAAATTAAGTAAGGGATAGAGGGGTTTTGTTCTGTAATTATAAATCTCACTGTGAAAGAAAGTCCAGCTAGGAAGAGCATTGATACCAGCAACATTGGAAAAATTCTAATGTATTGCTGTATAATCATCAAGCAACAGTCTGTTTTATTAGGGTTCAATTAGCTGCATTTTTGAAGTGCATTCCAAAATACTTGGATAAAACTCGCACTAGTTTTCAGCACAGAGGTTAATTCAGGAACAGTCATTATGTATTCTGGTAAATGATGGATTTTCAAATACAGATTTCATGAGATGAATGTGTCAATCATAATGTCTAGGAAAAAAATTTCATGTTTTCAGGTCAAATTAATGTTTTGATTTTTTTCCTTTTTTTCTGCACTCACACAAAATGTGTCATCTTTTGCAGGCAGCTTACTAGACTTCCTTAAAGAAGGGGAAGGGAAATACTTAAAACTCCCACAGCTGGTTGACATGGCTGCTCAGGTACTAAGAAAATTGGATGTTGTGCTTAGAGAAGAGATATCAGATATCAACTGAACGTAAATATTGAATACTCTGGCTATTGTATGCTGCTCTGTCTTACACCTTCTGTTGTAGGTTTGTAATTTGTCAAAAAAGAAACAGCTTAGATCACAATTAGCAGATACTGTATAGCTGGACACACTCTAATCAGTGCTGGCACAAGCTCTTGCTAAGCTATGCTTCCTATGCTTATACAGTGGGAATGGAGCTAAAATAAAGGGGTACAGTTTAATTCTTGTGAGAAATGTATAACATCAGGAAAAATAACCTTAAATAACTTTCTTTTTAAGATTGCTGATGGCATGGCTTACATTGAAAGAATGAACTACATCCACAGGGATCTCCGGGCAGCTAACATTCTTGTAGGAGACAATCTTGTGTGTAAAATAGCAGACTTCGGTTTGGCAAGGTTAATAGAGGACAATGAGTACACTGCAAGACAAGGTAAGGCTGATTTATTTACTGAATAAATAACACCTATTACCTTCAAACTGCTTAGAACTATTACATTTAGCAGAACATGTCTGTGTATTCTGTCGTCGTGAATAAAGATTATGCATCTGAGTGGAGTTTTACAGCTTTGTTTAGCTGCACCCTTGCCTAAGTGCAACCCGAATAAACTTTTTATTGTTCAAAATTTTCTGGCAGTTTGTTTATATTCTTAAAAAGTATTTTTAGGGGTTTTTGGAGGGTAAAGTCTGAAGAAAGATGTGATTCCAGAGAGATCACTTTTGAGAGATCAGGTTCACCTTTTTGAAACCTGTTTAATTAAGAATCTCAGATGTCTTCAGTGCTTCCAGAAATTGTAGCCAATAGTTGCTGCCCTAGTTTGAGAAATACTAAAATGCTAAACTACCTCAAATTTTCTCAATAAACTGAAATGTTAAAATGTTTGAGTGCAGTGTTCTTTTTAAAATATTTTGCAGTGTAAGCAAATTATGCATTAGCAAGGGAAAATTGAGTATCTCTCTTTCTGATGTTTGTAGGAGCTAAATTTCCAATTAAATGGACCGCTCCAGAAGCAGCATTGTATGGTCGGTTTACAATCAAGTCAGATGTGTGGTCATTTGGAATTTTACTGACAGAGCTGGTAACAAAGGGGAGAGTGCCATATCCAGGTAACAGGAAAAATTAAATAGATTTTTCTTTTCTTTCTTGTATTGTATGCTTCTGGAGTTACTTTTTATACTTTTTTCCTTCATTCAGAGTCTGCAGTTGACAAGCAGAGACAAAACTTAGTCACACCTCACTGGTTCCTTTGTTCACAAAGCTGCTTTGTTTTATTTGCAGATTAACTATTATATCTTTTTTAAAGTGTTTTAGGATAATAGCATTCGTAAACATGACTGAATTTGTTTCAGATTACTGGGTGTCCTTATGTTTACCTATCTGTCTGTTCCTGATATTTCGACTTCCAACATTTTCCCAGGCTACAGTGAGCATCAGTAGAGTGAACCCACTAAACGAAATTTTTGAAACTCAACATATTTCAAGAGATATTTTGCTGTGACTGGAATTTGTAAGGCAGTTCTGTTAGGTATATATAAGGCCTTTTTCTGGGCCTGATTTCAAATTAAGTAGTCCTTGAGTGAAACCTAAGGCAGGCAGAAGGTATTTGCACTTGAGTCTCCTTTTTGAAAGGACAAGTCCAAGGCAGTGGGAAAGTGAAAAAGCATAAAAGCATGTACGTGGAAGAAGGACCAGGTACTGAGGAATTACCAGTGTACTGAAATAATTTTCAGAGAATGTATTTAATGCAAAATGTAAAAAATTCATTCATTATAAACTGTGTTCATTAAAGGTTCTGTTCTGGTAGATCCACATGTATTATAGCTGGAGAGACACTTGGAAAACTTTGGGAAACTGTTCTTTGCATCGTGTCACTCAGAGTTAAAATGCTTTCCTTTTAGGGATGGTGAATCGAGAAGTCCTGGAACAAGTGGAACGTGGATATAGGATGCCTTGTCCACAAGGCTGCCCGGAGTCTCTCCATGAGTTAATGAAACTGTGTTGGAAGAAAGACCCTGATGAGAGACCAACATTTGAATATATACAGTCTTTCTTGGAGGACTACTTTACTGCTACAGAACCACAGTACCAGCCTGGAGACAATTTATAATCCACCAGTCTGTATAACATGCACAAATCTGCCAAATGTAAAAGACTTGCAAAGAATTCCTGAAGTCTCTAAGGAATCACAGGAAAGAAAATCTTCGCTACTTTGCATGCTCTTAATGGCAAACTGGAATTTCATAATGCAGTTGCACAAAACCACTTTTAAAGTGTTATACTCTAACTTACCAATGACATGTTTTTATTTTTTCGTCTTTCCCAACTTATTTTCAGGGTCCAAAGGAAGCTTACTGATAATACGGGGCAGAAAAAGGAGTGTTAGTGTGAACAATAGCAGAAAAACCTATGTTTCAAATCCTTTATTTTCCCAACCTTTGCTAATCATTCTACTAAAGAGGGAATTGTCTGGAATTAGTGATCTTGGGGTAAGGCATTTTTAAAGCAGAAGAACTTTGTGGGACCAAGCAATTCTATTCCAGTTCTGTAAAAATCCCTGTGTTTAAAATTACATGTGTGTGCCCCCCACCCCCTCAAAAAAAGAGATGGTACAATTGTATTTGATACGTAGTCTTGATCTTTAAGCTTCCTCTCACATGGACTTAATTAGGGTAGGCAGGTTAAAAGAGAAATTGGAACAATGAATGAGAAACTTGATCTAAATGATAGGCCTCAATAGTGAAATTAGAGCGCATAATGCACTGTGTTAATACTTGTATTAATATAACTGGAAAGTAGCATGAGAGATTTTTCTTTTTTCTTTCTGCATAGCTAATTAAGAATCATGAAGGTAACTAGAAAATGAGGTAATATTTTATAAAATAATGTTGATAAAGTATGATGATATTTGAACTTGAAGCTATGTAATACAATCAGGGGGGAAAGCCTTTAATCTTTTAAGCTCTAATCCAACATCGAGCTTTTGTATGGGAAGACTACCTGAACAAAGCTCACCAGGAAAGCAAGACTGAAGCTGGTAAATGGCCACTTTTTAGTCCTTTTTGAGAGTCAGGTTTGGTACTGTTGTATGTGGCTTTTTTGTGTTAACGAGGGTGGGTGCCACAAATACTATCCGTCACTAGTTCAGGGATTTGATTGCACTTTTGCTTTTCTTGACTGTTAAGACACACTTACATGCAGCTGGTCTTCCCACTTCTGCCCTTCCTACAGAATTATTTAACTAAAAATATACAAAAGAAAATGTGAAACTTTAAAAACTAAAGGGATAAAATATATTTAATATTGTCCTAATAATGAAATTTGCTGGCATTCAGCCCAGCTGACACTACATCTAATTTACTTTCTTTGGCTACTGACATATCAAGCAATAACATCATGTCTTTTACTCAACAATTTGCATGAGGTTCTTGAATTTCTGATCAAGCTCGCATACTTCAGTTTTGAAACACTAAACTCTTACTTAGCTACCAGGTTGAAATTCATACTATCGTTGTAAAGCTGTCCAACAAATGAATTTCAGAAAAGCTGGTAATACAGTTCTGGTACTAAACTTGCCATTCTTCATGGGTTTACACTACATTGAATCCAACTACCAAACAGATCTGTGTAAGAACAGTGCCATCGTTTTTCATTTTCCCTCATATTGCTCATCAACTATACATCTGTGGTTATCAAATTTTAAAAGGGCTTTATGTAAGAAAAACAAAAATTAAAAAAAAAACAACCCCCCCAAAATACGATGGAATTTTAATTTTTCTAAATATTTTAAAATTAATAACACAATCATATGAGTTTATGTAGTAATACAGTCATAACAAAAAATGCCAAAAATTACACTGGCATTGTATGGATTTTTGATTACTGAATGGAACAGTTCATTGTAATAACACTTGTATAGTAAAGGAATAAAACACTAACTTAATGAACGTGTTCATTGTAAATGGTTGTGTATTATAAAACTTCTCCAAAAGAGTTTGTATGTTTATGAAAATTTATTTGTTTCACCTGGAGACCTTGATGTGGTTCTTACCCTAACAGAGTTTAAAATTCACATTCACACTTTTTATATAAATAGTAATAAGTTTAATTATGTAACTAAGTATTTTTATAAAGTATGGCATTGTTGAACTGTTTTGCAGAATTGGTTCAAAATAAATTTCTCCTTGATTGCATCTGCTTATTTGAGGTCGGGGAGGGGGGAAGGTGGGAGGGGGACAGAAGCAGAGTAGCCTTCATATAGAGGGGAAAAGGAGAGGAATAAAACCTTCATGAGGTCCTTTTTATTCTCTGTAAATGTTTTAATGTACTTTCATACAAGATTCTCAGATCTTCATAGTGCGTTATTGCTGTTAAAAAGAAGACATTGTCTAGCCTGGTTCAGAGGTCCTCAGCAGGAATGGGCTAGAGCAATTCTGTCTGGGCTTAACACTAAACCCCCATGATGGACAGACAGACAGACTTGGGAGTCTTGCGAGAGCAAGTTCAGTGTAGACTCTGAGCTGGTGGTCACTGCCACACTGTAAGTCAAGCACATATCCTTTCTCTCTTGCTTTATCTGCTATTAGCAGCCATTGTTCAATTCTGTGCAATTTTTCAGAGAATTTTATACATTTGTTTGTGTGATAGCTAGTGTTTTATCTCAACCTCATTGAATGGTACCTGTCTCGATGACTACTATTCAAACTGCAGATTCTGGCATGTATATACAGTGCCACTGTAGATTAAGGAACTAGCACTGCTTGAGTTTCAATAATAACTGATATGGCACTAAAGCCATTCTTCTTACAGAACCTACAAACTACAAAGTTTACTGTATTTTTAGTATTTTCTGTAATGTAATTAAGGTTTTACTATTTTTAATGAGAACAATCATGTAATTTCTGGTAATCTGTACTCTCTTGTCCATCAGGATCTTGTGATTCCCATTCTGCATGCTAGGCCTGCAGACTGTTTCTGTCGTGTTATTTCAAGCTGTAGTATGTTAAGAATATTTTCATACTATTTTTGAGTAAACTTCCAAACATAAATGTGTACAATCCTACTATTTGGATAAGGTACCTTCCTACTTTAGCACAAAGCATTATGAAAAGAACCTTATGTGTTCTTATCCTTGCATTATCATTTCACCAGGGTTGTGAGTAGCTCTTACAACTGAAAAGTAGCCTTGAAAAGGTTTGGAGGGTTTTTTTGTTGGGTGGGGTTTGGTTGTATTTTAGGTTTTTTTGTTTCATTCTTTGGTTGGTTGGCTTTTTTTGCTGAAAGAAAGTCCCGTGGAGTTGGCTGATGGGCAGAAACAAGGCAAAATGCTATCTTACCCTTACTATGTGTCTTACTTATACATAATCATCTACAATGTTGTTAATTCTAAAAGACGTTATCTACAGCTGGAATGGGTATAAATTAATATACATGATTAAACTTAATGAGCCCCCACTTTTGTTAGTTAGTTTTATCTGCTCAATCCAATAAACTTCTCAGTTTTTACATTTTCCATGAAGGTGCTGTAGATGTTTGTGGCAACTTTCCCCCAACAAGCAAGACTTTGCTTAAAGCTACACAGTCACGTTGGGTTTAAATCTTAGCAGCACCCACATAAAATAAGCAGTACATTGCAAACAGGAGACTCAAATTCTCACACCTGGCTAAGGAATTTAGGACTAGATTTGAATAACTGATTTGGGCACCTGAGCAGGTCTGGGTGGATAACTGCTGAAGTACAGAATTGTGATTCATCAATAGCTGTTGTCTTGGGCAGTGGGTTCAAATGCCTGGAAGTGCAGATGCCCTTTGTAGCTACACATCTTGCTCCTACTTCACCCTGATCATAGTGCAGGAACAAAAAAAAGCCACTAACTTCCCAGGCACTGCAGGAGGCTGGCAGTCCTTGCAGGACTGGGAGCCCCACACACCCCGATGCGCATCTCTGGCAGACTCCTTTCAAGACAGGGTGGGAAGAGTCTGTAGGTGGGAATAGGATGGTTGTATCTATTTTTGATTTAACAGCCTTGCGTGTAAAACCTGGGTTCTGTTCAAGAAACCTGGTTTCTGATCCAGGATCCTGGCTAGCTGGTTGTCAGCTGTGAGACACTGTTATGAGATTGTTGAGTTGAGAGCAGAACCCACTGCAGAACTTCACCCGCAGCTGCAGGCTTTAGCGTTTGCTCAAGGGCAAGATTATTTTCTCTCTGCAGTTTTTCCTGCTGACACAGAGTGTTAGCTGGAGAAACATCAACAGCTTCCCTGCATCTCCCTTAGTGTTGGGGGAGAAAGGAGAGAAATGGAAGGATGGAGGCAAGCAGCTGAAGTATTGCACTTCCTCATGGGGCAGAAGGAAGCAGGCTGAGGGGTGTGGCATAGCGGATGTCATATGTTCTCCTCTCCATCATATATTGAAAAGGCAGTAGAAATGCAGGGGAACTGAGGAGCATCTGTTCCCTTACGCACAGTAGAAATGGAGGAAAGCTGACGCCAAGTGCTTCTTCTGTTCTTTAGTGGTTCTGGGCAGCTCACCCTGACTGGTTTCTAACAGAGCCCATATATTAGTTGGGGAGTGCCAAGCAATGTTTTGCTCTCATTTCTAAGAGCAAACCTTGATCAGCTCTTAGGAAATAATTTGGAAAAAAGAAAAAATATACTGATAGCCTGACCAGAAAGATACTGGTTCCTGAATCCCAAATTGGCAGCATTTCAGACACTGGGAAGTAGCTTGGCACTTCTTTCCTAGAAAATGTACATGGATGTAGGATTTTGTGTTAGGTTTCCTTCCTCTCCATGTGGGTGTGGCATGCCTAGGAACTTAACAAGTTCAGACATTACCCATGTGATACTGGTCCTATTCTTTCAGCTTATTTTCCTTGTTGGTTCTGCATGCAAACATTCTCCTTGTAGGTAGCACATTGATTACATTTTTTAATATTCTTTTTAAAAACATAGTATTTGTCAAATTGTAATAACCACTCTTATTGAGGCATGAAAGTATTTATAACATGGTGTACTTTTACAGAACATCGTCCATCTTCTCATATCATTTAATTTACTGTAGGTGAGTAGAAACAAGTGTAGTTTTCGCTTTGTTCTTAAAGGAGAGAGGTCAGATACCTAGTTAAACTCAGCAGGGTCAGAGAAACAGACTGGAAATTTAAAAGGGAAAGCTGAATACAAGCAGTCTTGATGAATTAGTCATGTACCAACTGGAAAGCTGACTGCTGTGAAAGCATTCCTTTCTTTAATCAAAAAGCTACTCCCAGTAGGAGCACTTCATCCCTCTCCTTTGTGCCCTGCTGCTAGGTTATTGAATGTCTAGCTGAGGCTACTGATAAGTACATACTGGGAAATGGATAAATTGGTGCATCTTACATTTGGCCCTGAAAATCCATCCCAGGCATTAAAACTATTCACTTTTTTTCCTGAATCTCCACAGGTACCGGCTGCTGCATTCACCATTCATTCAATACCACACACACACATTTATTCACATTTGGAGCAGCCTTCTAGGGGCTAAGTGGCTGTTGATCCTTCTCTCAGCTTCAGCACTTGGAAGCATCAGGGCTGTGTTTGCTACAGTAACAAGGGTAAGGAAGCATTTCTGCTCTTTCAAAATCAAAATACGATAAATGTCATTTCAGTATGACTCCTATGATTAAATTGACTCACACAAAAAGAACATCTAATCATTTGACTGCTTCATCATGAAAACAGTGAAGATGCTTCTCCAGCAAGTGTAGAATATTCCACTTTGGGAGATGTTCAAGGTGTGCTGTAGAACAGGGAATGACCATGCTAGATTGCAATCCCTGTTTTGTCCTGCCAAGAAGGCCAAGCCAGTGTTTCTGTCACTCTGAAGAGTTCCCAAGAAAAGGGAAGAGTATTGGTTCATATTTCTAAGAGTGGAAGCTGGCAACTAGGTGCCTTATGTTCCTTATATCCTCTACCCACCTTCCTCTCCTCTCAGTTCTAGCCAACATGTTTGCTCTTCAACACAACTGATGGGCTTTTATTTCTCCATCATGTGGCTGTGCAGTAATGGCATGAACACATAGGAACATTCACAGAATTCATTATCAGAAGCATTTAGCAGCCCTGTGTACCATGTTTGGGTTTGGTGGGGTTTTGTGGGGTTTTTTTGTTTGTTTTTTTTAATGGACAGTGCCTGGCAAATTAGACAGTTTTATTAGAGCAAGGTCAAATCTGTATCCCTTTCATTGGAGTTTTGATTTCATTCTATATTACCCTCTTCACTTCTGGAATGGCTCTGTCTTTTGAAGTGGCTTATGACTGCTGTAAATGTATATTATTTCCTTTGTGCTAAAAGACTGGAAGTACAGTAGAAAGAATTCTGTATTTATGTTTTCGTTTAGTGTTACTTGTTATAGTAACTGCATCAAAATCTATCCATTTCATTTTCTTGACATCTTTATCAAAAAAATTGCCGTTTGCAAGAGGAGATTTTTTTTTCTATATGAAACTGAAGTTCAGTCAATTGCTTCAGTGAGTTTAAGGTTACAATAAGCAGATTACTAGTGAACTAAATAAAATCTGTGATACCACTGTCGTTAGAATGGCCCCAGCCTTTTCAGTCTGCTACTAAGTGTTTTGAAGAAGAAATGTGCAATGGATATGCCCCTGAATTCAATTGATCATTAAGATAAGAAGGAATGACCCTCTCTGCAACTTGGGGATAACAAAAGGCACTCAGGAAGATAAAGGGAAACGCATCACTATGATAGGCCAGCCTACCTTGTGGAAATGCTTTTCATCTCTTTACACAATAACATGGCCTTCATTTTTTCTTTGTTCCAAAACAGACAATGTTACACCAGGCAATAGGCAGAAATCTACTGATTTGCCTAATATATAGAATTTCTCACACACTCTCAAACACTTCACAAATTAGATCAGTTGCATTATCTCTGGATGGCAAATTCAGGCAAGGGGAGAAGAGGTATTTTGATGCATTCAGGATCAAATTGAAGACACTGAGCAAGCAGCAGACAGAATCTAGCATTTGGTCTACTGAAAATTTCCTTCCAGATGGGCAGCTTTTAGCATCACCTACCAACCTAAGCTCCTGGTCTTGAGCTTGGAGAAGTGGTTTCCTAAGGAAAGCTGCAGTAATTTTCCATCATTCCCCACAATAGACAATGAACTACTTAAGAAAAAAAAAAATAAATAAAAAAAGAGAGAGAGAAAAACTTGGGTAAAACCTGTGTGCCCCGCACAGCACTTTGACTGTCACAAAGCGAGTGTACCAATCATTATGTGCAGACAGCATGGAGAATGTAGCTCTAGCCTGAGGCTTGCCAGAGTGTCCCCAGCATGCAGCTAGCCACCTGTCAGGTAGCTCACATGTGAGTTAGGGATTGACTTTGGCCTCTGAGAATGGCAGTGAGGATCTGCCTTCCCAGGTCACTGGGCTGCCCCATCTCAGACACCGTGGACAGCAGGAGGCTTTTGTTAGGCAAAGCAGTGTGTTAGACAGGACACAGTTGCGATGGTGTTCTACAAGCACTGCCCCATGAGCACATGCAAGAGTTCCCCTTGGTTTTTGTTGCTCCCCTTCTTGTACCATACGTAACTTCCATATGCCATTGGTTTGCAGTAGTGCTTTAGAAGGGCTGCTGCTGCCCCTTCAGCCAGTCCTTGCCCTAGACCACAGAATGAGTGATTCGTTCTTTGCTAATCAAGTCTGGTGTTTCACTGACACTGAATATGTCAAAACCCTCTAAGCACTCAGCTGAACGCCCACAAAACCTGTGACTTGATGATATCATGCCTTTTTCTCCTTCAATCTACCTTTGCAATTGTTTCTCACAGAAATAAATCTTTTTTTTTTCTTCATTTAATCACTTAGTAATCTGGCAAGTACATTCTCAGTTATTTTAAGCTTCTTTAAGATTAAACCACTATCTTTAGTCAGCCTAAGGCTGCAGTCTGTGCATCACCTGGTTAGTTATAGCATGCTGAACACCCTTCCTGTCGTCATGAGTGAAATGTGCTTAGTGCAACCTGCCTAGATACATAAATGACCTCAGCCACTGTAGTACCTGATTCATCACCTCTAAGAAAACTGAGATGGGATGTTATTCCCACAGTGGGAACAGAAGAGGAACTGAGACATGGGCAAATACAGTGCCTCAGCCAGAATCACGCAAATGAGTTCTTACAAAACTGAGTTTCAGACACTTGTTTCTCATATCTCAAGCAAATACTCTGACTGTGGACAATCTCATAGAACTGGAATCACCATCTCGTAACTTTCAAGACTATTCCATGCTGGTGAAGAAAATGATGGTTAGCACAAGGCTTATGCTGTGTCCTTTCTCCAATGCTCTGCAGTTTGCTTAACATAATTTGCATGTGGTTTACCCTAACAAAAACCTTTGCTGGGAATATAAGTTGCAATTGAGTGGGACTGGAAAAAACCAGAATTCAGCTTCAGCCCTGAGTCTTGGGGACTTTAAACAGCTGGAACACAACTGCCTTTATCTCACTGCCAGAAACAGAATGCCTTATGACGAAATGAGAAGTTGAACATGACTGCAAGTACCAAAACAACTCAGGAGATGTAGCAGTTGCTTGAAAGGGATGGTATATAAAGGCTCTCTCGTTTAGAGAAATACTGTTTTCCTCAAAGAACAATGGGATCTGATGGCCTCTGTCTCTTTAGCAGTGTTTTGGACTGTCAGTCTAGGATGCCTGTTTTCTTCCTCTGTGTAGTGGAAGGTTATACAAATCAACTTTCATCTTGAAAGTCTTTTACAATTATTAGGTTTTTTGAAGAACATATCAGCATCTGGAAACAGGCAAGTATAAGATGAAACATGGCCATGCAACTAAACTGACAGTGGCCACCCAGGCCAGTGCACTCAGGGTGCAAAGTCCATGCAAATTCTAATTCACAGACTACTAGAAAAGGTTACTTCTCAAAGTATCAGCTGAGGAAAGGGCCTGCAGTCCTTCTGTTATAGGCATTTGGATGTAATGAGACAGTAAATTTGGCTATATGGCAGTCATATGTGCTGTCAAGGCTTTCTTTATTCATGTGGTCAATTGAGACATGGCAGAAATTGTCAACAATTTTGGGGGTTTCTACAGAGAGCTTACCAGTGACAAGCAACTCTGTTGGGTAAGACACATTGACAGTGCTGTTATGAAAATGATAATAAGAAACATAAGTTGTTCACTTTCTGAGGGTTCTGGGTGGGTATTTGATACAAGTTGTACATTTCAGCATCTTCTTTTGTAATTTTTTACCAATATTGTTCCTTCTTTTCCCTAATATCAGTGACTTTTCCCCTTGCTGTGTTATCAACAGTGCTGTCATTTGAACTGTGGCAAACAAAATATCATTTATCAGAAACTGACATATAAGTGAATATCAAACAACTGTGGACTGTGGATGACACTGAGGGATCTACATTTCTTAGTTCAACAGACTGGATCACGGGAGGGCACTGTGCACTTGGCTATAGCTGCTGTCCTGAATGCACTGTGGACCAAGCAAAAGGAAAAGGTGATGCTCATGGGATCTCAATATAAGAATGCTCATTAACTCAGAGAGAGATTCCCTGCTCCCAGTTGTCTTCATTTGCACATGTGGTCTTGATTTTGCAGAAATTTGTACATATGTTTAGCTTTAAAATATAAAATAAAGTACAGGCATTGCCAAGTTCTTGGAGAATCTGCACATAGATTTTGCAGGATGGAAAATTGTAGCCACTGTGCAGTGCTTAGTGATGGATCTGGTCAGAACATTTCAGAGTAATTTTGTGGAACTCTGATATTTTTGAAATAAAAGATTTTTGCCCAGACCTGCTTACCAGGTGTTTTTCCATATACCCTCTTCTTGATTTCATCTTTCTTACTTGGATGTTTTAACCTGAGATTTTAACCTTTTAGCCACTTCCCTATTGAATATGCTGTTGATCTGGGAGCCAAACCTTGTATATTTAGCATGTTGCTGTTTATTAAAAATAGTCTATTTATGCAGTGATGTGAGGAGCTATAAACACAACCTGGCTAGAAGGGAAAATTACTGAACAAAAGATATTGTCTGCTCAAAACACTGTCAGAGAAAGGGCTGCTAGCCTGAAACTGTAAACCTGTGGACTAGCCTTGTGAACTGTTGAAAAACACTCTTGAGAAGTGCAGCTGGCCTCTTTGAAGTGCAGCTGAGGTACCTAGAAACCAGAAACATCCACAGATACCACTGATAAGCACCAAACGAGGAGACTGTAAAGTCAGTTTGTCATCGGAAGGTGGAAAACAGTCTGAAAAAATAAAATTGTTCGGAAGGAATAGAAAACAGCATCCCCAATTGGCTGTTACAGATGAAAAATGTAAATTTTTTAAATGTAAATTATTGTTTCATTAAATATAATTAAATGTAAATAGGATCTATTGACTACTCCATGTCCTACTCCCTCTTATGACTCTGTGATGTAAAAAGGACTTAATGTTTATCCAAAATTGAACCTCTGTCTGAGAACTTCTTGCTGAAATTCCACAGGAAATTTCTATGAGCTCTTGAGCTCTCCATAAAGACGCTGGCTATAAAAGGATTCTGTGATGTGGATCATTTCGGAAATGGGACTCAGCTGTCTTACTGGCTTGTTCTGTCCTCCCCTCTTTTGGGGTGGGTTGACCCCACTCTGGGGCCGAATTGTTTCCCCTCCCTTTTGGGATCCCTTGCCTCCTTCTGAAATCTGTCTAATTCACTTAATACTGATAGCATTAATATTCCTATAAGTAATCATAAATATATCTGCTGTTATATCATTGATAAGTTTACTTCATTCATGATAAGCTGCTGCTGTCATTAGTTGTACTACAATACTGACTGATGCTATTAATGCTTGATACCATACTATTGCTTAATACTATGTCATTGGTTGCTGATAGTAATTTGTAATACCTTGATATATATTCTTTCATATTCATTTTATTAATCATAGGTATGTTTGCTAGTGGCAATTTTTGTGGTACTTGTGGTAATCTGTAATAAAGTAGAGAAATTTAGAGGGCAAAGCTTTCAGGTCCTTGCGTATTACAGAATCCTACAAAGCCACAATCATTACTTCTCAACATCTGAAGGCAGGTAACCTTTTAAGTGGTTGCAGGCAGAAACTGGCCTTCTGCTTTGTGATTTAAAATTCTTGGTACGGTGGAGTCCTAGTCCAGACATTTCAGACAGAAGCTGTTTCCCTGGCTGTGAGTGTTGTTTCTGCTCAGAGATTTCCTTCCCTCCCAACATACCCTTTTCACGTGCCTGCCCTCATGCAGAGATGCACACTAGCCCCTCTTCTGGGGAAGGTGTACAGCTTGTCTTTTGTGGCTTTAGCACCATAGCTGGGAGTGGGAACTGATGTCTACAGCTATAGGAAGCTGTGTACTTAAAGGCTGTGCACTTAAGTCTGTGCTTTACTCTGTAGGTATTTGCTTATGATTTGGTCATGAATCAGCTTTTCCTTAAATCTGGATAACTGGGGGTTTGTTTTAGTTTTTTTAATCATTTGAGGTTTTTTCACAAAAATGACTCCTTATTAAAAACTAAAAACTCTGTACTTGAATTGTCTGTGCTACCATTGTCTGCTAGCAAATGCCTGGGCTTCTTGTGTTGATGTGTTTGCTGAAATGATCAGTCATTTTGGGGGAATTCTGTTCAGTATTAAGATCTAAAAGAGCCTGTTCCAAAATAACTTGCTTTTTCCCTTCCTGAGAACAGGAGGCATGAGAACAGGGGTGCTTTTCTGTTTTAATTTGACAGCTGAAAAGTGTGACTTGGCTTTCTTGTTTCATCTTTTACTCCTGCTTGGATGGAGTTTAAAAGGAAGCTGAAAAGTGCTTATTATCAGCTACTCACAGCCATGAAGTTAGGCAAACGCACATGTTTGGCAGTGCAACACCGATTTGATGAGGGAGGAGGGTGTGAAGGTTTAGAATATCTGCTGTCTCAACTCCCTGAAACAGGGAAAAGACTGACAGCCATTCCTCAACTGACTAGCATTACTTAATCTTTTTTTTGTTATTTATACCGCTTTATTATGCTATGGTTTGTTTTATTTTTTTATATTTTATGTAATCCTTGAAGCAGGATGCCAAGCCATTGCTATTCTGCATGGATTTCAGATTTATTACTGATGTGCTAGCAAAAGAGGAAGCTTATGATAAGCCATCTTTCCTTCAAAGTTGGAATTTGGTATCCTCCATTTTCCTAATCCTGGAGTTGTCTCCTCAGTTTTGATGGGAGTAACTCACTCAGCAATATATCACCGGTCTGTGGGACTAAGAGAGGCTGGAGGGACAACTCTAAAGATGAAATCTGGAGAGTGGGGAGAAATAATTTGATACAGTTCAGTAAAGTTTGATGTTTATTCTTGTTCCTCTACAGAAATACTCCAAGATGGCCTGCTTGGGAAAAAAACAAAAGGTGTGAGCTTAAATACATCTGTACCTGATGAAAACCATTACTTTGCATCTCCCGGAGAATGGGGAGTGTGTGAGATGAAGCCTGTTTGCTAGCATCTTCTTTTGTGTCCCAGGAGTGCAATGTCAAACATTTAGTTTGCGCTACATCGGTGACTTTTTGCCATGTAACTCTTTGCATTGGTTTAGCAATTGGATTTTGCTATTTTCTGCTTCTTTGATGGTTTGCAGCTACCTTACAGTTATCTGGTTTGCAGTTCTCTTACAATGAAATAGCTAGGAAGAAGAGGGAAGGGCTTATTCAGCAAAATTGGTCTATTTGACTAAATCGATGGCTATTGAGGGAAAAAAAAAAAAGTCAAAACACTTCCAAATCCTTCAGTTTTCCCCAAGAACATTCTTTGATGATCTAATTAAAAAAAATAATAGACTGTTGACTAAAACACAGCCTGACTTTATCCATCCTTATCTGCTTCAGAAGAGCAAATGGTGGAGTATGGATATCTGGCATATACAAGGTTCTGTTCCTGGCTGGGCTACTCAGACCAGCAGTTAAAACAGGTTTGAATGTTCGATCCTGTAACAGTAAGATTTTAACTGGTATGTGAAGTGGCGAATGGTAACAGATGAGGAGCAGTTCTGACTGCTTGCTCCTAAACACAAGGTTAGCCTGGCTGACTGAAAATGTAACATGTAACCTCCCGAATTGGGGAGGTAAAAAAGTGAGCCCAATACCATTTCAGTAATTTTCCCAGTAGGGCAAAATGTTACAGACTGGTTTATGACTGAGGATATACCCAGGGAACAAAGATGAAAAGGAAGTCTCTTAGTTGGTATATTGTGTGTAACAGTGAGTTTGCATGGGTGCAACTGTGTCAGCTTAAGCAAGGAGCTTGTGCACGTAAGGATTCTCAGGAAAGTGATATGAATTAGCCAAAGGTGTGATCATTGTGAGACCTAATGGAAACATGTAAAATTTGCACTTGAATAGCTATGTTGAGAAGCACGGTGCCCTTAACCTGCAGCAACTACATGGATAAGAAATGGGGATGTCTCTTTCAAAGTCAACAGGAACCTCAAAATTTGATAAATTCTGGTTTATCCTAGAACTTCTGGTTGCCTACACTTTGAGGGATACTCTGAAACTGGCTTCCTGTGTAAACTCTCTTTATTGCCAGAGAGAATTTCATGTGCTTGAATTTCTGTGGTGGTATATTGGTGTCAGATTAAGTTAATACAGGAAAATATTCACCTAGAAATAGTGTTGCCAAGGTCATGGGATGTTCATAACTGGATCAGAAAAATGCTTCATATGTTACAGTTGGCTGGGTTGAGAGATTTGGTTCAGGTGGATGTGATGGATATATCTGATCTCATTTTCTGATTTTTTTTTCTAGTTTCTTCTGAGGAAAAAATAAAAAGTTTATTCTAATTATGTGTAAATTAATATTATTTTAGATGCAGTGTGGTAGTTATTTGGAGATACATAATTAATTAATGTAACTTTGCTTGCAGTTAGACTTGGAGGCCTTGAGACTGGACAATGTACAATAAACACTTGTATTGAGTGTTATTCATCTGTGTTTTGTGCTTTGAACAGGGGAACTAGGCCTAGTCTAACTCTTCCAGATCTATGGTATGGGCAGTGATGACTTTGCTTCTGCACCTCTCCCAGACTCTCCTCTCTTCTGCTGCCACATAATGCTGCATTGCAGGAAACCAGTAATGGTGTGGCAAAGCTGAGGGCTGATCACAATGAAGATAAACGTGTTTACACTGACTTATGAAAAACCATTGCTCTTTTATTTTCAGAGTAGGATGAAGCTTATTTACGAGGGAGGAGAAGTAATAAGAAAGTTCTCTCTGTAAGGCAGTGATGCTAAAATTGTAAATTCTAGTTTATGGATTGCAGTTTACTGCCCCATTAATCATTCAGAAGTGATCTATATCTTGTTCCAAGTATGCATATGGGTTTGAAGTAGAGGTGGATGCATATCTACAGGATGATATTTGCAGATGCACATTTATATGAGAAATGATTGGCCCAGATGAATAACTGTGAATATCACTTTCTGTTACTATACTATGTTATTTTCAATTTTAAACCACTGGATGAATTACCTCTCATTATAGGCATTTATAGACAAATATTTTTCTTCCTTCTTCAAATCCTGAATAATGGTGGCAACAAATGTTGATATAATTCAACAAAGTGCAGTATTGGATATGACCAAAGTAGAAGTATCACTAAGAATTATACCCTGTATTTCTGTGCCAGAAATTTGAGTGTGCAGGGGAACCCTGCTAGCAGGATTGTCTTCTAGAAGATTTAAAGTGCCTTTTATATCCAAGGACGCTTCCAGATGAAAGCCTACTAATATCTTTTTTATCAATATTTGGCAAAAAATAACCTGAAAAAGAAGCTATTCAAACTAAAATGTTCAGATGAAAAGGAACAATTAGATGGAAGCCACATGTTTTTATTTGGAAATGTTACTCTGTTAACTACTACGGCTGGATTCTTTGCCCTATGTGTTCACTGACCAAGCACAGCTGCCAACCTTCTTTGGTTGCTGCAGTGCAGCTCAAAGCTTTCATGGGATGCCAAATGCCATGGAATGCTGAACGAAAAATTCTGTGAATACAGGATGGCAAGGACCTGAAGAGCCTGCAGAAGAAGTATGATGTAATTTTCAGATGTTTTCATTTATTATAGGAAGCAAACTTCTCCCTTGCGTGGGAGAGAAGTGCTGCTTCAGAAATTCATCTTATTTAAAGTACTGCATTTTTATTTTTTTTTTGGCAAGAAGCTTTTCAGCTGAAAATTTCAGGCAGCCATGACCATGTTTTAGGGTGCTTTACTGAAGTATATGCTGTCAAGATATACTCATTCTCACAGAATTCTCTGCTGTACTTCCTACAGGTCCTGATCTACTTGGTCCAAATCTAGTCTGGGTACTGATATAGTCCTTCCAACTCAGCATAAGTGTGGCCAAAAGTACAATGCAGACAGAATGGCAATTACAACTTTTCATTTGCTTTCTGTGTCCTGAGGTTTTACCACTTCATATAAATTTTGCATTTTGACAGAAAAAAAGTCAGCAGAATCCTTCACTGTATTTGATTCTTATTTTTTTTATCTCAAGATGCCGAATGCAAACCAAAAATAGAAAGTAAAGGAAGTAATAGAGTGGGTCACTAAACCAGCTGAGTGTAAATCCTCATGGATTAAGAAGCCAACTTTTCCAGATGAGGTTATGCATGTCCAGATGGAATATGCAACCATTTCAAAGCTTGGAGATTTAATATTTTATTTCAATAATGCTGCAGTGAGTCCAGTCAGTGCTATAGTGTAATGTTGATACTATTCCTTTATATATTCACAGTTCAGGTCAAACTAGTGATTCAGAATAGCATTAAATGTATTTGCTACAGGGTCTTGGTACACGTTCTGTACCTGTATTCCCTTAAGTATAACAAAATAGTTTCTTTCTAAAAAACCCCAAAAACATAAAAGGACTGTCATGCCTGCATGAGGAAGCCAGCTGACATTTAGTATGAAATGGGAATGGACTTTTTTTAAATGTGTGGTTTCCAGTGAAAATGGAAGTTTGGTTCAGAATTTGTGCTCCAAACACACTATACTTAGCAGCACTTTTAAAACCCCAGATGTACAGTATGTGCATTTCTTTATTGTTCTGCACACCCTGTGATATAATTCTTTACATTGCTTGTAGAACACAGAAAGCAAAAAAAAAAAAAAAAAAACCCAAAAAAAAAAAAAAAAAAAAAAAAAAAAAACCCCAAAAAAAAAAAAAAAAAAAAAAAAAAAAAAA
>JAWWMP010000081.1:102481610-102591457 GCA_035047865.1 Dendrocincla tyrannina
AAAAAAAAAAAAAAAAACAAAAAAAAAAAAAAAAAAAAAAAAAAACAAAAACACCCAACAACAAAACAAAACAAAGAAAAAAACACAATAAAAATTTTTATAAGATATGTTTACCTTTTCTATAAAATAAGTAAAAAACAGTATGCTGGATCAACTGTTATTCCATCCTTTGTTCTACTGAGTAACCCTACTGGAAATTAAAGAAAAAACAGAGGCTAGTCTTGAATGTTTATTTCCTTGCCAGCCTTAGCACTTCTAGGACCTAGTGCAGCAGCGCCATAATATATATGTATAAGTGCTTTAGGCTTTTTCCTAGTTACTGTTTGTTTAATGAATCTACTGCATGACCTTTAGAGAAGGTGCCAGAACTCCTTTGCATTTCTCAATGAAGTTAAATATTACAGCTGCAAATTGCTTGATCTCTATCTCACCTGTTCCCTACCAAGGTTGCCTCCCTTTACATTATCTACCTGGTTCATTCTTCTCACATGCCATTTCTGTGAACAACCTGGAAATATCTGATTTTTTAATTATTTTTATGAATGTAATTGCTAAAACTTTCATATTCTTACATCAATGAGAAATACAAAAGAACGCATCTGTGATTGTGATTGCCCATATGAAAAGCAGAGAAGCAAGGTACGAAGGCTGAGTACATGCTGCTCTGTGCAGAACAGTGCAGCTCCATGAGGCAGCTTGGATAACGCCTGTGCAGAACAGTGTAGGCTGAACAGTGTGCTCTGTAGAGACCTCCAGGGTTGCTGAAGCTGATATCCCCTGTAGCCCAAGGATAATTTTCCAGCTCCCATTTTCATTTTGCTCCGTGAGTTTGGTGGTCCAGCAAGCGTTTTGCCCAGCACAGTAGTGCGTGTGTAGACATGACCTTGCAATGGCTATATGAAGGAGTGCATTTTAGAGTGCAGAGGTGCCAGGGTCCTCTTCTTGTATCAGCTCTATTTGTGCTGTCCTAACTCAACTGTAGACCAAAATCCCAGAGAATCAGGCTATTATCAAGCTACAAGTCATCCTCTCAGTGGCACCAGAGGCACTGTCAGGGGTGCAGGGAGGGCTGGGCAGTCATGAACCAAGAGCACAGATGGTAGGGCAGGTCTGAGGGAAACAGTGCCCTGGCTGGAGCTCCTCCCCAGAGGGTTGTATGAGAGAACTAGGGTCTGATGAGACATGCTGAAGAGTGATTTAATTACTGTGGGGTGTAGGGGGCATTTCAGGGGACGCAGAGCCAGGGCAGGGAGACAGAGATGGGAAAGGGACATGGCAGGGATTGTTTTGGAGTCAGGTGGGGGGTTCAGGCAGACCCTGAGACGCCTGGCAGGCTCCCGGTGGGGGCCAAAGGCGGGATTCTGAGATGGCCCCTGATGAACCCCTAAGTCCCCTGTGAGGGGTTTAGGCAGGGACCAGTTCACTGGGAGGGTGTGCTGGTTTTGGCCAGTGTAGGGTTAACTTTCTTCACAGTGTATGGGGCTGTGTGGGGAACGCAGGGTTGATAACAAAGAGATGTTTTTGTTATTGTTGAGCAGGGCTTACATAGAGCCCAGGCCTTTCCTGCCTGTTGCACTGCCACAGTGGTGAGAAGGCTGGGGTTGCATGGGAGGGTGGGAGGAGACAGCAGGCACAAGTGACCCGAACTAACAAAAGGGATATTCCATACCATATAGCATCATGCTTAGTATATAAAGTGGGTGGAAGAAGGAGGAAGAGAGGGGTGTTTGGAGTGATGGCATTTGTCTTCCCAAGTATCCATTATGCGTGATGGTGCCCTGCTCTCCTGGGGATGGCTGAACACCTGCCTGCCCGTGGGAAGCAGTGAATTGATTCCTTGTTTTGTTTTGCTCAAGTGTGTATGTGGCTTTTGCTTTCCCTATTAAAGTGTCTTTGCCTCAACCCATGAGTTTTCCAGCTTTTACCCTCCTGATTCTCTCCCTGATCCTGCTGATGGGGCAGTGAGGGATGCGCTGCAGGGGGTTTTATGTCTGGCTGGGATTAAACCACAGCAGAGGATCAGAGCCCAGAGCCAGGACAGGTTTGTTGGGCAAGGTATTGTGCACCTGTGGGCCTAGCTGTGCAGTGCTGCCTTAGGGCTTGAGGCAGCCTGAGACACCTGGCAGGCAGGATGCCACAGGGGTCAGCAGCTCCAGGGACCAGGAACTGCTGGGGAGCCCCACGGGGACAGCAGGGCAGAGCCATTCCAGCCAGGCTCGTCCCCACTGCATTCCCAGCCCCCAGCACTGGGCACCTCCCTGGGGACAAGGATGGATATGGGTGGCGGCTAGGCAGTGAGGAGAACCATGGTCAGACATGGCCCAGGCCCAGGGTGTGTCCAGCCAGCCTGGCAGGTTGGTCCATGGCCAGACGCAACCACAGCTGTAGCACAGCTGGAAGCAGGTACACCTGCCATGCAACCCCGACCATGTAACACCTACCATGCAGCTATGGCCCATGGACAGAGGGTTTGAGCTCCAGGTGAGACTGGTCACGGTGAGGTCTGTCAGGGCACTCACTGCCCTGTCTGTCCTCAGGAGGAATTTGTCTGGTACATACATAGCCCTCTTAAAAGGTTGAAACCTCTTCTTTCCCCCAAGGAAACACATTGCTAGCATTAGTATTAACGTCACTGCCATCAGCTATGTTTCGGTGAAATATTTTCAGCGAGTCCAAAGACCAGAACTAACTCCTGGATATATCATAAATAGCAAGGTGTCAGTAGACAGGCTGGTACCTTTTAGAATACCAGTCTCCAGCCTCAAGTATATTGGTTTTTATTGCATCCATCTTTTTTTCCAAGTATTGACACCAAATCTACAGAGCCAAACAATGTGAATTAACAAATTCTCAGTCTTCAGCAGCAACTGGAAACAACAGTGATGACATTAGCATAATTTCTCTGCTGCCAGTTTCTCATGCCAAGCCCTGCTATCAACGTATTTAATTGTACTTCTCGCTCTCAGCTGTTGTCTGCCCATAGATGGACACTTAATTTGCAGAGGGGGGTTTTATAATTAATACTATTAGCATGGGTTTAAATTACCCATTAGTAGAGCCTTCCTTTACAAATTAAAGGCTGGTCCTGAATACTGGTTTTACTTGATGGGTTTGTATAACCTTTCTCTTCTTTTCACAACAACATCTAACAACCACATAAGCATTTAATGTATTTATCCACAGAATTCCTCTGTGAATAAGGGGAATACAATTATAGGTACTAGAAACACACAAAATTAATATGAGGCCTTAACAGACTGAACATCTTAGCCAAACTCCAGACAGGAAATCTCTAGTACAGCTAGAAATTAAATCCTGAGTCTCATCCAAGTGTATCTTGTCTACAAGTCCATCTCTTACCTGGCTGGGTTAGTCTTCAGGAGGAAGAACAATTTCCTACAGCAGAATCACTGCTACATTCACTTTAGTTGTCTCAAAATGGGAATAACTGCTCTTTCACCTAGGCAAGCACATCACAAAGCTGTGTAGTCCTGAGCACGCTGAATCCTATCCCCAGAGCACCCCAAGTTCCTGCTTGTGGACACAGGTGACCAAAGCGGTGTGAGGTGACTCCCAAAGGAGCCTAAATGTTAAAAAGATTTTGAGGCAATCTATGAGGCAATTATCTGGCAGAGTTGCCAGATAATTTCGTGTAAGCATTACATAATAGTTTCACTACAAACTCAGTGTGCCTTTGTGCACGTTAAACCCACGTCCTTGGCCTGGAACAGAACAACCATTTTCATTTGGCATTTGCACTTCACTTTCACTTACGTGATTCAACATCCAGTTAAGGGGCAGTAATTTTCACACTCATTCCAGGATGACTCTGCCCTTTGGGACATTGGGGTTTTTCTCTGCATACCTCAGTTCATAGTGTCAGGTGTAGTGCTCTTAACATTACAAGTACAAGCTGATTTTTAATATTGGCCTCTTTCTTGAAGTTCACTTCAATCAAATTCTTATGTGATCTCTCATTTAAATGGAGTAATTAAAATAATTTGGATTTATAGAGACACACACAGGAGGGACACTGTACAAGTAATGTTTTTAGGGAAGTTGCCAGCAGCTCTTCTAATATGTTAATTTGGGAGACTTCAGGTCTTAACTTTTCATTTTTTCCCTTATACTGCCACAACAGAGTGATATTTAAACAGCTTCTACAAGCCAAGGCCTTGAGTTATCTCCAAATCAACAGCTGCAGGCTGGAAAGTGTGAATGAAAACTTGTCTGTGCTGCTGAATATTCCAGAGTAAGGCTCTGCCAAATGCAGCAGCAATGAGAAATTCTTTCTCTCCTCAACCTTCAAGCCAGTCTGATTAGCTTTTTCAGCTATCATACCTATGATTTCTGAGCATAAGCCTGCATGCATTGCTGTAATATTCTTTGTTTCATGTCATGTTTAGGGTTGCATCAAAGGACTTTCGATGTCTTCGTATGGCACTGTCACCTCTAGTATGGACATACCCAAGTATCTGAAAGGCTTGAAAGCAGGTTAGATATTAAAAAAAAAAATCCAGTAGCAACTGACTATGGTGATTGTTTTCTGTTTTCTTTAAAAATATATTGCTACATGGCGGTCACAGCATGTATCTGCATTGTTACCCAAGCCCAGCTTCCTGCGGCCTACAAAGGAAAGTTAGAAGCGCAGGTTAGACTTCAAGCAGGTGAAAGTGAACCATTTGTGGGTTTGATAAAGGCACTTGAAACCTGGGCTGCATTCCATGTTCAGACACTTCACAGACACCAGTCACTATGGTGGCAAACTCACCAAGTCAGGCTCTTTAACAGACTTGATTTTGCTGACTGATCAGATAGATGTTTGTCTCAAAATTCAGAAGCAGTTCTTTCTTTTCTGACCCTTCATCCATCATAATCAGGTAAGTAATATTCTTTGTGGTATTGCAGTAAGGCCCATTTTGCAACATATCAAAACATGCCAGAAATAATATGGATAATGAAAGCTTGTCTAAGACAGAGAAGTTCGTATTTGACCAAAGTGGTAAGAAATTTCATTGCTATCTCCAAGTTATTGAATTACCTTTGAAAAGCGGAGAAATGATACAAGGATTCATCTGGAGGAGGAATGACAGAAGAGAGAAAACCCTTCAATTCCAAATGGCAAGGCAGAATGAGCCTAGCAGTCCACAGGGCAAATGGCAAAGACTCAGAAATGCTATGAATATGCAGAGCTGATAGGAAACTGACTTCTAATGCCACCTGTAGAGCTCTAAGTCATCAGCCGGGCAGTGTGAGGGACTGGGAGCTTCTGGGACAGCTTCTTCATTCAGAAAGAAGTCCAAGAACAACCCCTTCTCTCAGTAGGTTTATGGGTCCTTTTCACAGCTTCCCAAAATGACCTAGCAATGTCCCATGTTTTGTCTAAAATACTGCTCTGAATATGGCCTGCAATCATACTAGTCATCTTTGCTGCAGTGATTAGTGTTCACATACTGCAAAGTGAAATTCCTTGAGTACCTCCTTTTTGAGTCTATATATTCAAATTCTTTGAATATTCATATTTTTTGCATGAAATCTCATAGAAGTTTCATACCTATGAATTTTAAAATGTATTTTCATTTTTATTCACATTAAAGTGTGCTGTATAAAGTCTGCTTTTCACATCTTTCTGATCTTTTGAGCACCATAAGCCTTCTTGGTCTTCAAGGTCCAGGCTTCACTTCAACAACTGCTATTGGTAGTAAATTGTGCTGACGACAGAAAAAAGTGAAGTTGTAGTTAACTCTTAGAGTAAAAAGTAGTAGCACTTCCAGAGCTGTATATATTGGTCTGTTTAAGCATGCTATGTATGCCCATACACCAAACTCCTCTATAATTTATGAAGGAATAAATGATTCCCATTCTGAATTTTTCTCTTGGCTAGGTATTCTTGTCCTGGATAACCTCACTAAAACTGCTAATTCCCACTAGTGAAACCCTTAGGCCAACATTTTATTCTGCATCCTCTCTGGCTACACTTGCTAAAATGTCCTGCAGATTCCACCTTATCTGCAGTGTTACATAAAATGGTTTCCAGCAAAAGGAACTTAACTTGCTAAGTGTAGGCAGAACTGCTAAGTGAATTTGCAACTTAAACTGATTTTCAGTACTTTAGAGGACAGTAAAAACACTCAGGAACCTTTAACTTATTAAGTATGCATATGGTAAAAAGTGGCTGACAACCTACAGCTGGGATGTATCATTAAGACACCTGGACTATCTGAACTAGGCAACTTTAAAACATAAGAGTAGTAGAGCTGAGATGGAATTAATTAGGAGGAGCATGTGACATAACTGAATGAATGTAATTACAGCATACTGATTATTAAATTTTTAGAATTATCTGAAATTGTACACTTTTCCAATATCTACAAGTTTATTGACTTTAAAACTTAATAAAAAAATTACTATTACTTTCTCCATGTATTCAAATATGTAGTGAATATGCTATGTCTGAATATTAACCATAGATCAATTCACAATAGAATTCCTGAAGAGGAATTTTATAAAGACTGAAGTTACTGCAGAATTTTCAAGGATAAAAAGAGATGAAAGCTGCATTTTGCTAGAATTTTATTAATAAACTGCATTCCTAAAAATACTATGATCTCTAGCTTTTACTGCTCCAGACTGCAAAACTAGTCCACGTGGTTGTGGGATCTGGTTTTAAATGATGACAGAGAGCTGATTACTAATGCTATCTGGTTACTCCTGTTTAACTACAGCTCCGTCTGACTTATATCAAGTTAACAATTCATATAGGGCTAGGGAATAAAGAAAATTGCTGCTACAGAGATGTTATGCAGAGGCTGCGCTTCAGGCAAGGTTCCATTAAGATCTTTTGTCTTCCTGATGGTTCATCTATGAAGACCATGGGAAATTTGTTTTCCCTTGCTAGATCTCACCCACCAAGATCCTTTGCTTTTCAACTGTTTTTACTAACTATGAACAAAACCACCAAAATTAAACATGCATCATCCTTTCCAGAACTTTTTTTTTAAAAAAGCTTTATTAAACACACACTCTCAAGAATATATTTAACAACTTCTCCAACTTTGAAAGAATCCTCTATCGTACACAAAAGTTCTTATTTTCATACCACATTAAACACAGAAGCAAGGGCTACTCACACATAGTAACTGAATGGTAATAAAAGTGGCCACTGGTAACTGAAACATGTGGAAAACTGGCTCACCAACAACTTAGAACTGGGTTAATGTCTGCACAGTACATCAGGAGTTACCATCTGTTCTTTACAACTGCAGGTTAGTACTGAAGGCAGTTCTAGTCTGCTAGTATCTATTTCTTTTTAATAAAAAAGTAGATATCTTTTGAAGTATATAAAAGCCCCATCACTTTAGAGAAACTAAGTAGCTTAGGTACATAAATATTTAATGCGGGTTTATTGCATTAAACAGCCATTTCCATTTTAATAGATGGATGAGGATTATAATCTTCAATCTGAAAGTCTTCTGCCTTGAAGTCACTGATGTCTTCAACCTTACGAAGAATTCTGAGTTTGGGGAAAGGTCTTGGCTCCCTCTGAAGCTGAAATAAAAGCAAGCTTTACTGTACAAAGCTTAATACTTGGAAGCAGAGATTGTATTCTCAATCTCAATTCAGATTATACTATGTAGACTTTCCATCCCCACCAAGAAGACTTACATTAAATAAAAAAAGGGGAAGAAAATTCTAATAGTTAGGTGGAATCTACTTTAGTATTTTCACTGGGAGCAGTAGCATAATTTTCAAGTGAATTTCCTGATCATCCAAATGCAATGCAAGCACTGTCAACTGACAAAGCAATTCTGGTGGTCACAGATTAGATTCCTTCCAGAGGAAACTAAATTGGAAACTCTGATCCAGATGTGCATCAAATGTACTGCAGTTTCTTGCAGGACCATTTGGGTCCAAACCAATAACCAGTTCTCTGAATGGTTTTGAACCATACAAATAGTGAGGACGTTCAGTCTGAGATAAGTCAAATCAAATCAAATTCTGATTTTTCTCCTGCTGCAGCAAATTGCTTAGTGAAGAAAATGTAGTCTTTTTCAGTCAAATAGTAATACTGCTTAACTCTGTGAATTGATAAGTTCTCCTTTTCTGATATAATACTAAGATATTTACTTTTGTGTTCATCTGTTTTTATTAGGCAGAACGATTTTTTAAGGTTTTGACATGATGGAGCTGAAAGTATGAGTACAGATTCTGGATCTCTAACTTGGTTTTAGAGTAGTACACTAATGTACATTTTAATCATGTTTATATTGTATTTGTTTGCAACCTGAGTTGAACAGATGTTAAGATACTACAATTATTAGGCTAGAAATGAGAGGAAAAGCCACACAAATTAATATTTGCAAAAGGATATTATAATTCCAATATAATTCTGCATTGAATAAGTATTGTGGAAGATAAAAGGATGCAAGAATAGAGAGTAAGTACTTACTTGAACTTTTAGAGGTTCCACATGATTCAGGTATATGTGAGCATCTCCTAATGTGTGTATGAACTCTCCAGGCTGAAAAGAATGAAGAATACATGTGGTTTTCAAACAGTCAGATCTCAAGAAAGCAAAACATTACAATGCTTACAGTGTTGATTCCTAGCATCTTGTAACTAGTGTGGAATTGCAGCTTCTGTACTGAATTGTATTGCCAAGACATCCTTGAAAGCTCTGAAGGATACTAGCTTCCCTGACTAATGCATAGTTAATGAAAAACATAATGAAATTTTCAGTAGCTTACCAAAAAACTTATCTTTGAAATCCTGCTAGGAAAATAGCTTTGGTATTGAATGGAGCACTACTGATCTGTTCATCAAGACGTGGCAGTGACATCCAGCTTTTCCACTTTACTTATAATATGTACGACTTGCCCAACCTGTTTTCAGAACAGTAGCCTTAGCCTCTACTAAACATTGTAGGTTGCAGCAGTGGAGGTGTCAATCACAGTATAAACCCCAAAGCACTTATCAGGCATCCAGATGGGTTTGCAAGAATGCAATTTCTGTGACACAGCAGTCCCTGAGCAATCTAATTTAACTCAGGTAATTTCTATTGGCTATTTTAGTGGCCTCTGACCACAATGTAGATCAGCCCTTAGACATATTATACTGGAAAAAAAACAAAGGCGTGAGAGGAAATGGCTGAGAGACAACACCTACCTTATGGACTTTACCTTATGGCCTAGTACCTTGGACTAATTTGTCTGCAATTGCTGTGAAGTCTGATTCTTCCCTATTTCCTTATTTTAAGTTCCCCTTCATGTTGCTGATAGCAAGATGATCAAGCACAAATGGCCTTACTAGTATAATTTTTACATGTCCTAAAGAAAAGGGATCTTCACATCTACAGGATTATTGTGAATTTAAATTTCTCTTTCAGCCAAATTAAAAATTACAGTTCTGAAGTCAGGGCAGGAGCTATTTGAGCACCTACTGCCACTCTACATAATAATCTACAGTAGGAAATCAAAGAAATACCTAGCTGAAACTACAGGTGGAAGTTAGGTGGGCAGAATATCCAAATTAAAACCTTGACAGCAATTGCTGAGCTACTGCTCACTTCCAGTAAACATGCTACAAAATTGAATCACTTGTATGTTACTATCCCGTAAGGACAAGTGCTCTGTTCAGATTTCTAAGCAGCAGACTTAGTGAACAGGCCAGTTTTCACATGGCCAAGACCTGGAGGATCTTCTGTCTATTTAACCTTAATTTAAGAATTCTTACATGGCTGATCCTAGCTGCCCATACAAACCAGAGGCAATTCACATTGAATTCACAGAGCCCTGTTTTACATATATTTCAGCAAGAGTTCAAACAGTATGTTCATTCCAGTTTTTCTTGGACATGACACAGAGAGCCCTGTCCTGTCTTTTAGGCCTTCACTTCTCAGACAAGATTAAGTAAAATGGCTAAATAGCTTACCTTTAGCTCTGTGACATGGGCAATCATGTACGTGAGCAGTGAATAGCTGGCAATATTGAAAGGAACTCCTAGTCCCATATCTCCAGACCTCTGATAAAGTTGGCAAGACAATTCACCATTTAGAACGTAGAACTGGCAAAGGGCATGGCATGGAGGCAAAGCCATCTGAGAAATATCTAGGAATTGCAGTACAGAAAGGAGGGGGGATAAACAGTAACAGCATTAGTGTGTTATAAATGTAGAAGATGCAAAACCTAAACAAGCCTATGAGATAGAGAGCCAACAGCTTTGCCATTCTGTTGCTTTTTCCCTTGTTTATAAGTACTTGCTGCCCAAGCAATTAAGTCTGGGTCATGGCAAGCTGTCACCTGAGTTGCATGACCAGAAAGTCATAAACAGATATTCCACCAAACAGATCTATGCCATAATGCTGCACAGCAGTTTAATGCTACTCACCTCAGGGAGACAGTTGATTTCCCTAAAGGAAGACATTAACAGTAAAATTAACCGTGTACCCTAAAGTGACTTCCAACTGCTTCATGTTACTCTCTTCCCATTGCAATGTGCCTTTGCTGCTTGTTGAGATATAAAAGTAATGATCAATCGAAAAAAAATCAGAAAACAAAAGACATTTTGAGTGTTTATCTACACTTAAAAAGTGCAGATAGCACAACTGCAGCTTGGGAAGAAAAACTTTAACCACGTATCTTCTGATATCTGAGAATGTTTAACCTTAAAAATAACAGTAACAGCACGTGGCAGCCCCTTTCAGACACCAGTGGAAAATGATGTGTGATTTTTTGGAGACAAGATCTACCACTGGTGAAGTTAAACATTCTCTTGTACCAGCTCTTGTTTAGAAGTAGCCCTACAGAGTGACTGGATATCTAGACAACCTATGTTCAAAGAGATGATTACAACACGAACAATACTTTTGTTCTCCAGCTTTAAGGGTTTTGTTAAGTTTACAATTTATTATATGGCTAAAAGCCAGACACACTGCTTTAGTATACTCTTTTTTTGTTCTGTTTTTTTAATCTTTTTAAAACAAGACCTACTGTCCTTAAACAGAGATTCAATGTCAAAAACAATGGTAGCCAGGTATATACCTCACTTTAACCTGGAGAGAAAAACTCTGAAGAAATGGTTCGATATTTTTGAGGTCTGAACCTCCAAATGAGTGAGGATTAAGTAGAAAGAGAATCAAACTTATAACTCCTGGCCATTTTTACTGCATTCTTGGTAGTTCTATAAAGAATAAATAAGGATAACAAATAGAACTCACTGTTGACACAGAAATAAAACACAATTTAGCATATAGCAAGATAATCTGCTTTCACTTAAATTCTGCTATTCAATACCTTTCGGATTCCAAGCACACATAATGATTCTTCTGTCATCTGGGTTGGTTTTGATCGTTTCAATCACTTTTTGCAGCTGATCAACTCCTTGGTTGGAGTAATCTGGAGAAAGATACAAAGTAAGATCTAAACCAGACGGATTCAAGTCATGATATTTAACACCCAGCCCACATCCCACTGAAAAGTAATACCAAAAATGACAACCTCTGAAGATTTTATTGCAAAGTGATATTAATTAGTTGGCACACTCTAAATGTAGGCTATTCTTGGTGTTTCTTTAGAAGGTACTCTAAAGCTTGTGAAATTCGCATGATGGTATTTTCACATGTCCCTCCATCTCCTTTGTGTGCTTTGATTACCTTCAGCACTCACTGAAATAGTACAATTCTCATTTAGAATGCTTTATTCCATTCTCAACAACTTGACATTTTTTGCAATACAAAAAAAATAATAATATTTGAACAAAGAATGATACCTTTTTCATTCATGATGACTCATTACCTAAGTAGGAAAAGAGCTGTACTGGAATGGACAATATATTTCCACCTAGTCATTCATAGTATTTAAAGTAAAATCTTCACCGCACTTCTGGATTAAAATGCCTTTCTAGATGTTAGACTTGCATGTTACAGTGGTTCTTCTAATTAAAAAAAGAAAAATTATGCCCAGACCAGTATTATAGGATACCAGCATTCTTTACACACTCAAAAGTACAAGGACAGATGAATAAACATACTCATCTAGCACACATGAAGTCATGTATGAAAACTGAATTTCCATAGCATTTAGGGCCAGAAGGGAACTTTAATCATGTATAGCACAGAATATTACACTTCACTCAATGATACTTGCAGGCTGAATTTTAGGCTCAATAATTCACTGAAATTAACTGACCATCAGAATGGATTTCAGAATAAAAGAGTCATTAGTTGTTAATCATTGTTCTGACTCATGCCAGTAAATCAGCATGACCAGTAACTACTTTTTTCTGATTACTTATTGTAGCACTGCCAAATCGTGGTTAGAGGGAGACCCAAGCTGGCAAGCAAGGTAGTAATACATGATGCCCATATGGGCCATTCACTTAAGAGTTGGACTCAATGATTCTTGTAGGTCCCTTCCAATTCAGAATATTCTGTGATCCTTTTGTGACACAATTGGTATCCCAGGGAATTCCTCTGCCAGCAGTACTGTGCCAGAAGCTTTGTCAAATGGTTATGTTAGTTCCTGAACTAATTAACTATCCATTAGTAATGCAATTTAAGGAAATCTATTTGTAATGAAACCTATGGGAATTTATCTGGTTCATTTTTTCCACTCTATGTTTTGCGTCAGACTTTCTAAGTTCAGGAACTCTGAAACATTTTACTAAGCTTTCAGATGTGTCAGTTCACAGTTTGAACCATTTGTGTTAGCACAAAACTGTATTCTGCTAGTGGTCAACATGCCAATACCAAGTCTGATACCTGTAACTAATGTGAGCTTTATTTTGAGGCTCTATAAAAAACAAAACAAAAACAAACACCCACTAAGATAACTAACCATGTTGTTAATCCAAATTAAAAATCACACCAGATAGGGGCAGTCCTCTAAATGTTTTCTATATCCTCTCCTTCAGTGACTCAGAAAAGAGACAGCAACACACTTCAGAGTAAGTTTAATGAACGAGTTTCACTGAAAATAATACCAGCAGGTACTGCATCACATCATAACTTGTTACAGCTGTTCAGTCCACAGCATGATCAGCTATGGATGATACATCCTACGTTGTTCCAGATGCAGAATGGAATGTTTCCCTTCCACTGTCCCCAATGAATGTAGTGCACTAATTTCAATTCTTTCCAGCAGTATCACAGAAATTAGGACCCCACATTGGTATATAGAGGTGGCAGCCTGTGTTTCACTGCTAACAAATGGAACCAGCTCAGGCTTGTGGACTGCAACAGACACATTTCCTTCCAGCTATCAGTGACCATACCTGCACTAGATAAAAAAATAACAGTGTATGCCTTAAGATTCATCTGTTCTACAAATCTCAAACTACAATATAGAAAGCTACATATTTCAGGATAATTAGACAGAATAAGAAAAAAAAAGTTAAATTAACTCTCTCAAACACTATTTATTCTTGCTATCAGTTCACACTTGGTCCCTTAACAATAGTCCATTCTACCTGGACTTTTGGAAGTGATGTATCAGAGTTGTCTCACTAAGCAATCAAGACTGTATTTGTATATATTTACCTGTGTGCATATCTTTGTATTCTGCTCCAAAGTGCCTCCACTGGAAACCATACACTGGTCCCAAATCTCCCTCCTCTCTGGTGCTGAAACCCTGCTTATCCAGGAACTCACGTGACCCATTAGCATCCCAAATCTTCACACCTTTTGCAGAGAGCTCTTTGGCGTTTGTAGAACCCTACAAAACACAGTAAGAAGCCTGGCACCTAAATCTAACAGAGAGGACATGATTTGAAATAGCTGCATTAAGTTTGCTAGGCTCCACTATATGCATGTCTTCATTTATAAAGTATGAACAGTATAATCATTGTACCAGATGAGGTTCTTGCATGTGGACAGAATAAAACTCGTGAGAAGCATACTGGGATGAAGTTTGAAATGCCATACTCCTGTTTAGCACAGGATCCTCCTAACTTTGTGAATGCACAAACAGTACAGCTTCAAGGTCAACTGTGGTATGTCATTTCATAAGCACATTTGCAGAGAACAAGATATTACTTTACAGATGGATTAAAATAGACCAAAAAAAAATGTATGGTCTAGGCACTGTCTTTGCCAAGCAACCTATAATGAGCTTTAGGTATTAAAAATCCTTTCGTTAAAATGACAAAAATGTGAAAGCGACCCAGGGAAACATCACTGAATCTTACAGTGTCCAAATCAGCACACTGAAAAATTCAACACAAAAATCATGCTGTTTTGGGGAGTGTCTAGTCTTTTACATTTGAAAAAAAAAGCTTTTAAAAATGAAGGTGTATTTGAGTCCTGATATGTAGCAAATGGTTAGGTAGACATTCCCATACCTGCACAATGCCACAACATATAAAGGAATACTTACATTGTAATGCACTATCTATAGTTGAATTTTATTGCTCTACTTACAGCTATTAGCTCTGTTAGATCTCATTTTTTTGCTACCAAAAAGCCTAGTGTTTACATCAATCCTACTTTGCTTGTGGTTCTGCACTGCTTGTTTCTGTTGAAATCGATCTCAGTATTAAAAAGCACATCACTAAATTGCCTGCCCTCTATTTCATATTATTTCTTATTCAAACACTGAGAAAAGATGCTGTATTAGGCTTTATAACTGTGCAGTATAGTCAATTCAGCAAAAGCCCTTAAAAAGAAATAAAAGAGAAACTCATTCTGAGTGCACTGTTAGGAACAGTCTGCACTAAAATGTTGAATGTCTTGAAGATAATGTCCTTCCACGTGCAGTCAAAATATTAGGTGGTTGCACTTCTGTCAAAGAAGAGAAGCATATGCAGTTACCCCAAATCCCTTAATCCACCCCACACGAGTTTGTTCCACTTATCCAACTCTCAGGCACAGCACACACAGAGACATCGAAATACTGAACCTTGATGAACCACAGCAGCTCCTCCAGCACCCCCTTCCAGAACACCCTCTTCGTTGTTAGCAGTGGAAACTGGCCTGGAAAATAGTTTCAGAGCGTCAGAGGGGACCAGACATTTGCCAGCTGTGAACAGACTTAGGCTTCTCTCAACATAAAAGGCAATGCCACCATTTGACATTCAGAGGTTTGGACATACAGTAAGGAGTTGGGTGATGGAGGATGTGTAATGCTCATACTCAGATCTCTCGGTGGGTGGGAGCGGGACAGTCCCGGGGCAGGAGATGGTGTGTGACACCTTCCAACACCCACCCGGGTGCGAGAAGCTGTGGCGGGCAGGGGCAGGGAGCAGAGGCCGGGGGCCGGAGACAGGGAGCAGGGGGCATGGGGTAGGGGCCAGAGGGCCTGGGGCAGGGAGCAGGGGCAAGGGAGCAGGGGGCCGGGGCCAGGGGACACGGGGCAGAGGGCCGGGGACAGGAGACAGGGAGAAGAGGCCAGGGAGCAGGGGGCAGAGAGCAGGGGTCTGGGGACAGAGGGCAGTGAGCAGGGGGCATGGGGAAGGGCCCAGAGGGCATGGGACAGGGAGCATGGGGCAGGAGACAGGGGGCCGTGGGCAGGGAGCAGGGAACAGGGAGCAGAGAACAGGGGCCAGGGAGCAGGGGGCAGGGGGCAAAGGAGAGGGGGCAAAGGAGCAGGGGGCAAAGGAGCAGGGGGCAGGGGACAAGGGAGCAGGGGGCAGGGGACAAGGGAGCAGGGGGGAGAGAGCAGGAGACAGAGGGCAGGGGGCCGAGGGCAGGGGTCAGGGAGGGGTTCCACGGGTGCCGGCGGTGCCCACCTCTCAGGCTGTACCGCGCCTGCATGCCGAACACGGAGAGGGTGCCGGTGCCGGTGCGGTCCTCCCTGCGGTGGCCGTGCTGCAGGATGTGCCGCACCTGCTGCAGATATTGCGGCTCGCCCAGCTCCGGGCCGGCGGCAGCGGCGCTCAGCAGCTCCCCTTCGGCGGGCATGTCGGGCCAGACGCTCCGTGCGGGGCGGGACCAGGCGGGACGGGCTGTGCTCCGGCGGGACGCCTGTCCCGTTATCCCGCTCCTCCGCCGAGCCCGCCAAACCACGGCTCTCCCGCCAAACCACGGCTCTCCCGCCAAACCACGGCTCTCCCGCCAAACCTTGGCTCTCCCGCCAAAGCACGGCTTTCGCGCCAAGCGGCGCCCAGGGGAAGGCTGGGCGGGGCGGCCCCGCTGCATCCTCCTCGCTCTCTTCCCTTTCCCCTTCCCTGCCCAGGGATCCGCAGTGTCGCGCTCTCTGCCTGCGGCCCCGCACGGGGCTGTCCCCCCCGAGGAAGGGCTGTCCCCAGCACCCGGCCCAAGTCAGCGCTCCAGACCGTGCCGACTTGTTTAGGTTGGCATTAAGAAGAATTTCTTCACAGGGCGTGCGATGAGATACTGGAATGGGCTGCCCAGGGAAGTGTTTAAAGGAAGACTGGAGGAGGCGCTTGGTGCCATGGTCTAGTTGACGTGGTGTTCGGTCACGGGTTGGAGTCGGTGGTCTCAGAGGTCTTGTTCAACCTCACTGATTCTGTGATTCTGTGACTGTACTTCCATCTGCCCCTGTGGCAAAGTTGCTGCTCTCCAGGCTCATCTCATGCTGGAAAGTTCTGTTGGCATTTGTCGTCATCCTCCCTCTCTCTGCAGCCTCAGGCATCCCGTTTCAGGGCTGAACAAAACCAAAACCTTCAGCTGGGCCTGGCAGGCCACACACATCTGGCATTGGATACCCCCAGCTGGGATATCCAGAACCACCACCACGTCTTTGGTGTGGTGCTCCTACAGTGCCATGCCCCAGGCTCAGCTCGTCTTCCACACTGGAACAGAGTTACCTTGACCTCTGCTTTTAAAGGACATTGAGGTGCCAGAGTGAGTCCAGAGAAGGGCAAGAAAGCTGGCGAAGTGTCTGGAGTACAAGTCCTATGAGGAGCATCTGAGGGAGCTGTAGTTGTTTAGCCTGGAGAAGAGTAGGCTCAGGGGTACCTTATTGCTCTCTATAACTACCTACAAGGAGGGTGTAGCCAGGTGGGGTCGGCTCTTCTGCCAGGGAACAAGTGACAGGACAAGAGGACACAGCCTCCAGTTGTGCCAGGGGAGGTCATCAGGAAGAATTTCTTCACAGAAGGGATGATTAGACACTGGAATGAACTGCCAGTTCAGGGAGGTGGTGGAGTATCCATCTCTGGAGGTGTTTAAGGAAAGACTGGATGTAGCCATGGTCTAGTTGACATGCTGGTGTTGGGTCATAGGTTGGACTCGATGATCACAGAGGTCTTTTCTAACCAGGTTGATTCTGTGATACCAAGATCCTTTCATGCCATACCTTGTCATCAGCTTTCTGCTTCATATTTTATAGACACATCTGTTTTCTCACTATGGGTAATTGTTGACACATGTATTGAGCCTCATCTTGTTGAACTCAGCTTCTCCAGTGTTTCAGTGTCATTTTGCATCCTGACCTATGTCTGATTGCAGCTGTTCCCAATGTTCTCTGAACATTTTCTAGGTACAGTCTCTGCTAGTCAGAACAAACTGACTCTTCTCTGAATATTTCTTTGTTAGTATCTCTTAGAAGGCAACCATTTTCTAAGAGTCACTTATCTCTCAGATAAAGCTCGGCTTTCTGACAACTGATGTAATTACAGGAGTTATGACTGCTAATCTCTCACAATTAGGAGCCTGTAATACAGGTCTATAAGATGAAAGTTAAGGATAACAAAGGACTGTGGAGCAGAAAATGCTCTCTTTTCTTGCAGCAGGCAGAAAATCATCTTTCCCATTATTTAAACAATGAAATGGCCTTTTTCTTGTATAAATTTTCTATACATACTTACTTGTATGTATAGAAGTAAATGAAAACATAAAGTATAACTAGAGTGTGGATATTCTTCTATACTCATATCTAATACAGAGGGGTTTGTACACTTTGAAATTAATGCCATTTATTTAGAAGAGATGCAGTTGGAAATGGTGCATATATATCTGTGTGCAAAAAATGCTTGGAAATGCTGAGCACAGCAAATGAAATCAAATCACTGAGAGCTCTGCTTCTAGCTGAGAGATATATCAGTTCTTAACCTTTATTATAATTTACAAATACAGTTGAAAGCTAATGTGCATAATTTAGGAAAAAAAAAACTTATTTACTGGGAAATGTTGTTAATTAATTAAAAAATAAACTCCAGAGTCAAACTACAAGTAAGAAATGCCGAAGGCAGAAGACTTACTCATTACTCCATATTCAGAAAAGTCATTTAATGTACACAATAAACATCAAAAGCAACTGTAAGAAGAACTTGAACATTTTCATTGCAAAATAATATGCTACATTCATATGGAAATCTGATTGATTCAGACGTAGCTGAATGTGCAACATCTGTAGGGGCCAATCTTGAAAAGGCTTAAGAATGTGCTTGAATTTAAGAATGCAAATAGAAATTACTTGTATGCTTACAGCTGATTATTTCCTTAAATCTTTACATAACCAGATCCACAGCTTGTTATCAAAGACTACCTAATTTACAACATAAATAACATCTAATTTAAACAAATGAATATTAAAACAGATTTGGTTTTCGTTTAAAATATTTCTACAGTCTTTGGTTCTTAGCTCATGTGTCACAGTATTTACTAAGCAAAGTGTTATTTATATGCAACTATTTTAACCATAGTAATTTAACAATTAGCTGTATGTTGAACATAGGGATCAAGGAAGAAAGATTTCACACATCTTCTTTCCTAGGAGGAAAAAAAAAAAAGATATTATACACTTCTGTTTTGGATTGAGAAAAATATGTTAGAAAAATTAGTATATGTGGAATGTGTCGGTGCCCTACTATAGAAACATACATGACAAGAAAACCCAAAGAGAAATGGATTTTTTCCTTTTTCCATCCTAATAGATCTTTTCATTTTCTTGTAGACTTTTAACTCTTTTTTATCACATTTTCTTGTATCCTAAATCTTGTGCAAACTGAACGTAAAATGGTAGTGTGATTTGGAAATTAACACCACTAATTTTTCTTGGGTATGAAATGCCCACACAAGACATGTTGCACAGGAAAATCAGCCTAAGATTTAGGCTAAAAATCATAATCATACTAAGGAAATAATTATTGTTATTATTAGGCCTTGAAGATTAGTATTGCATGATCTGTAGAGTATATATTGTCCATAACTGCATATAAATTACAGAGAATTTTGAAGAAAATTTGAAATTGAAACTGAGCATTTTATTTGATATGTTTATAAATATCAAAATGTTTGTATTTTAAATATAATATACACATAATTACAAAAATATTTACCTAAGCAAAGTTCATGGTGAGGCTTATTGTATTATGTCTAAATTCTGCAGCCCACCTCAGCCTCTCTGGTGGGATTTCTTTCATTTGTTTAGAAATTGTGCATCTGACCTCAAAAGAATAACCAGAGTTAATACAAAATACTGACATTTTCTTCATGTACTTTGTTAATATTGAATGCTTTTCACATGCCTCCTGGGACTTCTCTGTGTGTTTAGGTCACGCTTCAATTGCTGAGTTGAAGATACCAAACACCCATGACCTAAAGACGAGCTATGTTCAAATCTAGTTCTTCTTAGAAGACTGGGGGGACAATGTAATGATTTACCTGAAGGTCTCATGCATCTTTTGGCTGTGTGCCTTGGTGGAGCCAGCTGTGAAAGTTGGAGGCCACTAAAGCTGTGCATCCCAGGACCCCCTGGAAAGGGAAACCCAGGGAAGGGTGGCTTACAATCCCCACAGCAGCGTGATGCCACCTAAAACCACCCCATCTTTCCTGGAGATTCCTTATGGGATTAGAGAACATGAAGCCTTTTTTTCTCCCTGTCTGCCTGCCTGGTTCGTTCTTGCTCATATGGAAATGCCTTAAACATGAAGAGAGGCTTCTTGTGTGCCCTTTCTAGAAAAATGGTTAGAAGCCCATGAGGAGGATCTTTCTGTGCATGTTCCTGCAAGTCGAACTGCAGATTCTGTTTACACTGTTAATCTGAGTGGACTGATGCTAATGGAGAAATGTTATGGTAAGACAGTTCTTTCAAGTCCTGGTGGTGATACTCAATTTGCACTCTGTTATCATAAAAAATAATATGAGCATGCTCTTAAACACCAGTGAAAAAAGCCATAATGAATAGTGGTAATTCCAGCTCATTCGTGATGAATGAATACAAAGACATGGTTTTTGATGCCAAGACACTGGACTGTGGTTGTGAGGCAATTCTTTTCTGAAGAAATATTTATAACCACATTACCTCATCCCAGATGTTACTTAAAGATCGAGGGTTTCACTGTTAAATAAGTCAAGTCATTTAACATCAGCATGTCTGTATTTACAGGCTAGAACATTGAGTGTTTGTATTTTCCATAATGCTTGTGTTTGTCTCAATCAATATGTAGTTTCTGAGGAGGCAGTCTTGTATATAGCGTGACTAAATTCTGTTCCATCTAAAGTTTGTTGCAATGTAAACACCTCTTAGGAAGACGTGTGTTTTCTAAAAGGAGAAAGAATGAACTTACCACTTAAAAATTCTGCTTATACAGTTGCAGTGCTTTCCCAGCTACATATTCAATGAATTCAGCACTCTTTGGGTCTAAGTTGGGAGGAACTTTAATTGTGAAAGTAGGTGAAGTCAGAATATTCACATCTACCACAGTTTCATTTTTACTGGAGGGATCCCCAGGTACAACCTAGAAGAGATCAGTACTTTAGATACTACAAAATACTGTGTCCTTTCAGTTTTGTTTATACCTACTGTGCCCAGTCTATAGTAGGGGAAAATTAAATAGACTTCTTTCTTTAAATTGCTTTCTTCTGAAAAGACAGTGGGTGTCTGAATTAATGCCAAAGCTTACTGTACGTGGTGGAATGAGCTGACATGGCACTGCAAGACCATATTAAAGAATTGCATCTTAATATTTATACCATGAACTACATCTGTAAAGAACTTCTGTTCCTCTAATGAAAATTCGTGAGTTGTCTCACTGATTTCAATACGACTTTTGTGTGACTGAAGTTATTTATTCCTATGTGTTTTTCTAAACCAGACTTAGTTCTGTAGCTTCATTTTCCTAGAACAGATAGTTCAGACTGAGTTGGGAAAGTGTGCCTATCCCCTTGTAATTTTTTGTGCTTTTTTCTTGTGGATTGCACCATCATTTTGGATAAGGTTTTGTAGTAATAGCAGTACGTTGTAATTCTGAGTTGGAAAGAAGAATTTGTCCCTTGCCCAGAAAAATGGATTGAATTTACCTTGGATGTATTCTTGTGTGTGAGATACTATTAATCATTATGTATTTATTGGAATATTGACAGATGCTGTCAAACATATGCAGCTTCCACTGCAACAATCTGTCTAACATTTGCTTTCTTTGAACTTTGGAATATATAGGTACAAACACAGAGAGAGAGCTAGATATTCATTGATCCAATAAGGATGTGTTACTAACTGGTACAGTGCAATTTATCTGTGAAGGTAATCTGAGGCCAGTCAAAGCTACTAGTGTCAATTTACTCTTACAAGAAAGTGATTCAGGTTAGTCTGTCAGCCTCCCATCAGGCTGAAAGGATTTAGAAGAAAATAGTTTCTGATCTCAGGAGTTTCAACTCATCAAGGGATTACCAAGCATGCACAAATTCAGGATGAATAGGAATATTGTGTTGTACAATCAAACATTACACGCATACAAACGTCTACAAACCCCAAGAGTGTAAATATGAGAAAAGTGCAGGTCAGAGGCATCAGTAACTCCCTTCAGAAGACAACCCTTACCTTAACTATATTGAAAATGCTTTCTGGTCCGATGGTCATATTTGATAATTCAGACACCCACCCAAATCTTTCTTTCATTTTGTTCAACAAGTAGGAAGTGTCTTCTGTGTGATGCCGAACCACCTGGAGAATCTGCTCATACTGCTCTCCTGAGAGATTTACCAGCTTAAAGGCTTCATCAAACTTTATGTGCAGCTCAGGAACGTTTGGGCAATCTGTTGGAAAAGACAGCATTATGTCTTGTACTTTGTCTTTTCTATCTGAAGTAATGAAAACTGTAAAAAGAAGGGGGCATGGTTTGGGTTTGTCTTTAAATAATGCTGGAAAAAAAAGAGAATAATTCTTACTGACCTCTTTTGGTAGATTTAGTTTAGGCTCATAATGACTTAATGGATTCATTATCCCATTTATTGTATTACAATGACTTACCAAGGAGTTTAAGGTTTATATCGTATTTCATGGCAATAGATTTTCTGCTATGCTAAATTAGATCTGGTAGATTTTACATATAGCGACTTCATAATCTCCTTATACATTATGGGGTTTTTCTAATTGCTCATATTCCATTACCAGTCCATTCTAGGTATATAGACTGCAAGGCAGGGACTGGAGGAGCAGAGTTCCACTGTAAGAGAACATCAGTTTTGAGACCACATGAGGAACCTGAATATATGTAAGTCTGTGGGACCTGATAAGTCCTGAGGGAATTGGCTGATGTAGTAGCCAAACCACTCTCCATGATATTTGAGAAATCATGGCAGACAGGTGAAGTCCCTGGTGACTGGAAAAAGGGAAATATTGCACTGATTTTTAAAAAGGGTAGCAAGGAGGACCCTGGGGACTACCACCCTGTTGGCCTCACCCCTGTGCCTGGGAAGATCATGGAACAGATCCTAGAAGCTCTGCTAAGGCACAAGGAGAACAGGGAGGTGATTTGGGACAGCCAGCACAACTTCACCAGAGGCAATCCTGCGTGACCAAGCAGGAGGCCTCCTATGATGGAGTGACTACAGCAGTGAACAAGGAAAAGATTAAAGTTGCCATTTATCTGGACTTCTGTAAAACCTTTTACATGGTCCTCCACAGCATTTTTCTCCCTAAACTGGAGAGAGATATATTTGCTAGGTGGACTGTTCAGTGAATGAGGAATGTCTGGTTGGTCAGGTCCAGAGGGTAGTGGGTAACAGCACTGTGTCCAGATAGAGATCAGTGACAAGTGATGTCCCTTGGGGCTCCATATTGGGACCAGTACTGCTTAGTATCTTCATCAGTGACACAGACAGTGGGATTAAGTGCACCCCCATCAAGTTTGCAGATGACACCAAGCTGAGTGGTGCAGTTGATGTGCCTGAGGGACAGGATGCCATCTACAGGGACCTGTACAAGCTCAAGAAGTGGGCCCATGGGAACCTCATGAGGTTCAGCAAGACCAAATGCAAGGTGCTGCAACCCCTGGTATCAACACAGGCTGGAGGATGAAGGGATTGAGAGCAGCCCTGCAGAGAAGGACTTTAGGGTGCTGGTGGATGAAAAGCTGGACATGAACCAGCAATGCACGCTTCTGCCCAGAAAGCCAATTCTATCCTGGGATGCATCAAAAGAATCATGGTTGGCAGGTCAAGGGAGGTGATTCTGCCCCTTTACTCTCATAAGACCCCTGGGATACTGCATGCAGGTCTGGAGACCTCAGCACAGGAGAGACATGGATCTGTTGGACTGAGTCCAGAGGATGGACACAAACATTATTCGAGGGCTGGAACACCTCTTCTACAAGGGCAGACTGAGAAACTTGGGGTTATTCAGCCTGGAGAAGAGAAGACTCCAGGGAGACTTACTGTGGCATTTGAAGAAAATTTGTGGCCTTCAGTACCTGAATAGGGACAAACCTTTTATCAGGGCATGAGGACAAGAGGTAATGACTTTCAACTTAAAGAGGGTGGATTTAGACTAGATGTAAGAAAGTTTTTTACAATGAGAATGGTAAAACACTGAAACAAGTTGCCTAGAGAGGTGGTAGATGTCCCATCCCTGGAAACATTTAAGTTCAGATTAGACAGGACTCTGAGCCACCCAATCTAGATGAAGATGTTCCCGCTCATTAAAGGGGGTTCAGACTAGATGATCCATTTATGTCCCTTCCCAACCAAGGGATTCTATGATACTAGGTTATTACTGGAAAGCCTGTAATGTATGTTACTATTCCTGTTGAATGTTAAGTCAATAATAGCTAGGCATTAGTATGAGACTATTATAATTTTCAATGAATTCAGAAAATTCCTGGTTTTTTCTTTATTAGAATATGGATTTTAAACAGCATTTGATTAAACCTATACAAAAATTATTCTGGAAAAATTCAGTTTATGAAATGGGATTGTCAAAGGACAATTTCAGGCTGATAATACAGTAACCACAGATACAAACTGGTATCTGTAATACATGGATGAAGATAAAAAGATATTTTTAGTAGTCTGATATTCTTTTCAAAACGTGTAATTGGATCATTAATATTTGCCACACTGGAGATATTCTGAAAGCACTTGAGTTTAAGCATATTCTCTGGCTTTTAAGTCGTAAATAATTCTGGAAATACATGTGTTATGCTGCAGTGGGAGTACTGACAGGAGTTCTAGATGATGCAGTCTGAATGTTTTTCAGGTGCCCATGAAGGGTGCATGCCAGAGCTCTGCCTTCTCCTTACATACTGACATGAAGTCTCCTTTTTGTCAGGCCTGTTTGCTTACATGGTTCAACCAAGAATAATTACAGGCTTGTCAGTGCTTCCTTTCCTTGTGAGGAGCTGAATGTTACCTGATGTTACACCTGGGTTGTCAGCAGGAGAAGCAAGTGTCAGGAGTTTGAGCTTCTCCTCACTTTCAGTTCAGCACTGCTGCACCCAGGCAGGATCGATTGCTGCCTGACGTCTTGTTTCTTTGTAGGATGGCAGCGCTAACAAAATATATTGGTATTTTGTTATAGACTGTGGAACTTCTCTTTGGACCACCAGCGGTATGTTAACAACTGAGTTATAGTGACACTCTGTGGAGACAGTGGGAAAAGCTAATTGAAATCATCTGGAATGTGGAATGGTGATTGTATCCGTAGGTACAGTAAAAACCCAGTGACTGAATATTGATTCCAAAAATATGAAGACAGCACAGAAGGAAATGACAGCCTTAAAATCTACAAACTATTAATCAATGCATTACAGGAAAAAAAACCAAAGGAAAATAGATATTTACCATGCAAAAGATTGTCTTGACATTTCTGACATCGCTCATGAAAGTGTGGACATCGAGAGGAGTTCTCCCGAAGTTCCCTGCACTGAGGTCTCTGGCGCCCTGGCACAATTTTTGAGAACATGCCATTTCTGTCAGGATCTGCAATGAAGTCAAAGTATGTTTAGACTGACATTAAGCTTAGAGTCTTGATAAATATACATTCATTACCCAGTCTGAGTTCTTTCAAGGAATTCCTGCCACCGTAGTATATTCCATTATAAAAACATACTAGTGTATTCCCCACTAATAACCAAACAATTGCTAATATTATTACACATTATTTCTACAACGTCTGAGTTCTGGTAAGATATTTTTGACTTTTAGAAATCAAGATGTTTCATAATCACATACAGCTAGATGAGAGCACAGTAACAAAACTTATTTCTGAGGTAGCATGGCTCCTGATACAGAAAAGAATTAAAAAACTCCACTGAAGAATCACTTAACTTTATATTTTCTGATGTTCATATAATGGTTGTGTCACCTGCCACTCAGAGTTATGGCATATGCTCGCTGTGATCTCCTTATAGACAAGCACCAACATGCATTTAAATGATCCTTGCTATTTTTTGCACTAGTAAAATATGAAGTTTATTTGCATTCTAAAAGCTGATCATGGTTTTTTTCCTTCACTGAGAGTTATCACCAACATTATGCCCAGAATTTTCTGGTCACTGAAAAAAGTGTTTGATTGGCACACTACGTTGCTGCAGTAGACTGGAACAGGACTTGCAGCTGTCAAGCTGAACTTAACATCATTTGGCAAGGGCAGGGGTATGCCTTGACATCTCACAGCGTTACCCTAATATTTTAGAATTGGTGACATGTCAATAAGTGATGATACAAATCATATCGTGACAAATGCTGAGATTAAATCTGTCAATCAGCCTTATGAAAACCTGCATGTGTCCTGAATTCAAGGGCTCCCGAGGAACTCCTGCAAATGGCTTGAGAATTGCCATGAAAATCAGATTGTGTAGGACCCATAAGTCTCTCTGCAACATTTCCGTGAGATTTCTAGATGGATTGTACCTGTTTATTTAACTGATAAAATTATCCTTGACCCTTGTCTCTTTTACCAAGAAAACCTCCAGAGCTTTTTTAAAGTATCTCACACTAACATACTGGAAACTGAATCATTAACCACAGTTTAGCAATCCCAAGGAGCTTGATGTCATTGACAGTGCAGTTGGTTTTCATTTTCTAACACTTGCCTTTGGTTTGTTCTGGCACATCTCTTCTATAATCTCTGTATTCATCAAATACGTCGGTGATCACCTCACTGACACCTTCGAACACAGTCTTACTGAAATCAAAAACTATCTGTAAGAAGCCAGGCATAGCCCAGCCTTTCTGTGGGCGGTCATTTCTGGTGGTGTCCTCAGGTAAAACTGTCATGCTGAGGGACTCATTCAAGTCCAGATCAGACATGAAATACGTCTGAAAAGACTGGTCAAATTCTTTTTGCATGTGTTTGAAAAAAATGAAACTTCTGTCAAATATTGAGCCCACATCCAATAACAGTTGGCTAAATAAATTGTCCATCTTTACTAGCTGGGTATCCTCTTTCTCAGACTTTTCATTAAACTGGATGTCTTTTCCTTGATCCTCATGAAAACTGAAAATGAGTGGAGGTATTTTCCTCAAAAAATCTTCAACCTGTGAATAAGAAGGAGACAGATCAGCTGCCTGACAAGTTATCAGTTTGTCATCTCTCAGGCTCTAATTTTACTTTTTCAAATACTCATAGAAACAATGCCCTCTTAATAACTGCAAACACAGTATATTCTCTGAAGTAATTTAAGACACTAGATCCTAAAGAGGAGAAGTGCATTCAATCTAAATCATTAGCTCTAAATCAGACCTGGAGTAAAAAGGTTGCAAGTTGCCCTTTAATCTGTGGAGGCTCAAAGTTAGTACTGGCATTTGGGTTTCTTCCAATAAACAATTTGCACTTTATCTTGAAAAGATATGAGATACATTTCTGTGTACTTATGTGCAGTGTAGGGAACAGAAGGTGATTGTTCTGGCTGAGATTTGTAGAAAGCCTGCCTGCTCTCACCACTGGGCAATTCCTCACATCCCTGGGCAAACTGAAACCCAACAAAATCAAGAAAGCAGTGGCTCTCAGTCCAGGCTTTGATGATGGAAGAGGCCAAGTGTCAGCTCTGCTACACAGACTTCCCAGTTCCTCAGCCACTGGTTCCCTGCTCTGTGCTTTAAGGCACTACTTTTGCCTGAGACGATGGAGTGCTCTTTGGAGCCACACTCCACGGCGTTAGGAAAGAGCTAAGCATTAAGAAGCACATACATATAGACAGATATACACACACTTTTTGAAAAAAAATCAGATCATCAGCTTGATGTGAGCTCTACTGCAGCTCAGAGGGAAGGTGAAGTGGGAAACAACACTTCAGGAACAGCCTAAGCCAGCGTTACCCCAGGTGTCTGTGTGCCCTCAGCCACAGCTATCCTCTTTGTCCTCTTTTTTTTTTTTTTTTTAAATTTATGTAGGTCACAACATATTTCTTACTTTGAATGCTTCAAATAAGCCATATAGATCACTGAGGAAGTCACCAAGAGAGTCAAAGACACAGCAGTTTATAGCTTTTACTGCAGTAATTTCAGCATCCACAGACTCTTGAAAGTCCAACAGATACATTTGAGATATTCATGAGTGATATCTAAAAAGCTAGAAGTATCACCAATAATAACATCTCCCACGTTTTAACCTGAATTAGTTTAAGTATATACACAAATGTTAAACACCTTTGCTCTAAAGCTTGTCTGAAACACGCCATGTTTAATGTTTAAGTTATGGTATTTTTCAGTATATGGAGGGGTGAAAGCTAGGTAATCTGGCTAACATTTCAGTAGCAGTAATTGCAGTTTTGGTTGTTCAGCTGCACTTAAAGTGTATGCCCAAACAAAAAACCAAACAAGAAACAAGCAAACAAACAAAACTTATTAGAATTTTGTTAAATCTGTAGTAATAATAATTTGCCAGCCAGGAAAGTGTATTTTCTTCCTGGTAGAAGTAGGGGAATCTCATTTTCTTTCAGGTTCCTTTATTGAAAGAACTGTTAAACATTTTAAAGCTTTTCTGTTACTTAAAGAGTTTATTTAAAATTACTGTAGGAAAGAATGATGTTGTAGAGGTAGGTGATTTTTTTTCCCCCAATTGAATTTTGCTATCTATATGTGCACTCCTAACTTTGGTGATCTTTAGATGGACCATGAAGAATCTATGTGGTATTTTTCCCAAATGGTTATTGAGCATCCTAATGCGAGTCCTACTGTGAGAGAAAACATTGTATAGCTGGAATGAGTCGATCGTGTCAGTGTCCATGGAGTCTCACCAGAGTGGAGCTGAACTCACTTTGGCTCAACGCTCAATGAATATAATCACGTGTAATCTCTGTTATAAAACTTCACCTTTTCAGACCCTCTAAATCAAATTGATTTTAGTAATCTGATATAGCTACCGATCAGGGTATTGATAAAATAAGATCTGCTGTCTCTAAAATTCTTAGGTGAATTGAGGAGTATTCTCTGGATACAAAGTGTCTACCTACCTTTCTTTTAAAGGTTGACACATCATGTTTGCAAGTTGTATAATATCTCATGCAGGTACTTTCTAAACAAGATTCACATTCATCCCATAAATTTTTCAAAGATACTTGACATTGTCTTTCTTCTTCTTCCAGTCTTGCCTTTACTTCATCCATAAGTCGCAAGGCTTGCTAAGTAAGAAAAAAAGATTCAGTCGGGGGTGATTTTCAGGTTCATGTTCTAACTACTTATACCAGTGTTGATCACTCATTTTGGCTATTTTTTTTTCCTTATCCCTAGCCATTAGGGTAGGTTGTCTTCTCAATTGCCATCACTTATGGAGGGAGCTGAAAATTGAAAATGTTCTCTCAGGGGGCACAGTTTACAGAAACAAATGGATCTCTACACTCTACCAGGATCTTTAATGTTATAAAAAAGCCACGTATCTTTCTGTGTAAGAATTCAACCTCCCACATGGTCATATGCTCAAATCGTATAATTTTTTTTCATATCATCTGAACAGTATTCATCTGTTCCACAAATAGTCCTTTTTTCGTTGCTTTTCTCTATTCTCTGAGGGCTTGATATTTCATGGGGCTATGTCATTGCCATACATAAAGTCTTTCTGTAATGCAGAAATATATGAAAGTATAGCATTTCTGCTCTTTGGGAGTACACTAATCAAAAGACTGTAGTGGGGGTGTTGCTTTCTACATTTGTGGAAGTGTGAGGCACTCCTTCCATACTGGAAGGAAACAAGATGCATTTTACAATGCTGGTTCTGTTTACTGTATCCTTCGTCATCAGGTAGAGCACAAAGCCAAACAGATCAGACACAGCATTTTTAGAACTGACTTGGCAATGAAAAGGCAGAAAAGTTCTTCCTATTGAAGTAGATTGCACATCATTAATTTCTCTCTGCAGTTGGAACATATTTTAATAGTTTACGTTTCCAAACAATGTTCCAGGTTGTTCCTAAGTATGACAGAAACCTTTTAATTGGTTGGGCTTATTCATTTTGGCAGCATTTCAACAAGGAAGGGACTCATAGAAGAGGTTCATTCTCTCAGAATGTGCTTGATGGAGGCAGTAACTGCAGTCTTCGTAATCTATGTTTAGTTATTTTCTGATCTTTCTAATACATTTATTCAGTGTTTTATGAACTCTCACTGTCGGTGTAAGTTTTGTGTAAATGAAATCATCCAGTAAGAGCTAACGAGACTGTTGATTGTGAAAATACAGTGGTGTTCCTAAAGATGCAAGAAAGCTGTCAGGTACTTTTTGGCTTGCTAATACAAATAGTTTAAACTACCAGATTTTGGGCCAAAAGAGAATTTTCCTTCAGCTTCATTGAAACCAATAGTTAGGATCTTTGTATTTTTTTAATATACAGTAATCTCTGTTTGTTTGGATCAGCTGAGCACATGGTGCTGAGCCCAGGCATTGCACTATGATATTGAAAATTTCCCTGATTCACTGTCCTTTCTCTAGAGCATGTTATCATTCGTGCGTTTGATTTTTTCCTCAAGGCCAAGCAAGCTGGGAAACATCTTGTGGCCTCAGGTGTACAGAGACATGAAGGGCAGAGCTACAGGACCATCCACACAAAACACTGTTACACAGGTGCCTGCAGTTGCTTTGGTGTGAATTCAGTGAAGCAGTGGATTTTTAGAAGTGAGCAGTAGATGCAATTTTCTTCTGCTAGTGAGACAAAGGGGCAGAAGCAGATTTTGTCTCAATCCTGTGACCACATAAGAAATGTATGCTACCTGGAGTGTACATACAATGTGGTTTACATTCTTCCCAGAAAAGGGGCAAGAACAAGGGATCCCATCTGTTTTGCTTATTGGTCTGAGCCCAATGGCATGCTGTACTACTTCCAGGAGGTAGGCTAAATCCTTGTACAACCTGCCTCATCTTTGATTACAAATAGCCACAAGCTAAAAAAACCACAAACAAAAAAAACCCCCAGATGCACTGATGTTACCTGTTTTTCTTCACTGCTTTTCTTCAAGGTTTTCATCAGATCTATGTGCTTGTCTTCATTTCTTTCCATCATAATTTTCATCTGCTTAATACCAAGCAAAGCTTTCTTTACCTCTTCATCCACATACTTCTCTCCAACTTCAGATAATTCTAAAAAAGGCCAAATTATACAGCGACTTTTAACGCTATTGCAAATTGTCATGCCCTCCTGAGGAAGGAGAATGAAACACTTCTGTTTCCCTGCAGTGGCAGAGCCAAATCTTGAGATAGTGAATGCTGACTAACACTGTACCAAGACAATTTCCATCAGATAAGAATCTGGCCCAGAGCCTTTGCACCGATCAGCTGTGTGGAACTCAAGCTGCACATCTGACTGTCCCCACTGCTGATCACTGAATCCCAGAAAAGTTGAGGCTGGAAGGCACCTTTGGAGATCATTGAGTCCAGCTGCCCTACTTAAAACAGCATCAACTAAAGCAGGTTGCTCAGGATCTCATCCTGGGTTTTGGATATCTCCAAGGATTGCTCATCAGTTTTTTAATGACATAACCTATATATTTGTCTTTGATCTGATAGCAGCCTGTGACAGCTTCCCCTTACATTTTGAAAATGTAGATTACAAGTGCCTTTAACCTGTTTTCATAGTAATAAAACAGTAATAAAATTTCTAGACTTCCTGGGAAGTAATGATCATTTTTGATGAAAGCCTGGGCTGGCCCACACATTGCACCTTCAAGCTCTGCATGATTGCCTATCCTTTATCTGTGTTTGTTCCCTTTGCAGAAATACCCTGAATGTCACTGGCACTATACAAAATAAGTAAAAAACACATCATCCTGAGACTGCCAAAAGCACATTTCTTCAGTCATTTCTTCTTTTGTGTCTTTCTTCCTCACCCCTAACTTTTTGTTCGCTTGTTCCAGAAATATGACTAATATAGGCTAAAGCAAAGGAATATTAAATGGGATTTCTATTCATAAAATAAAGCCATGCTTAGAGATATGTAGATGCAGAATAACTGCTATTTTCTAAATTAACTAATTTTATTTAAATTATTTGTAAAAACCACTTTTTTCAGCAAAGTATGTAATTGTAAACACTCTCCAAAATTATTTAAACAAACAAAATAGTTCAAAATCTGTTGAATTGAACTTTGAGTTCAGTTTATATTCTAATGATCTATGAGTGACCAAATAACGTATAAAAATCCTGTAAATACTTTTTTCGTTGTTGTTTTTGCAAGGGGATGCTTATCTGTTAATCCCTTTACTTTCTCATCCTGCTTGTTCTTATCTCCCCATTGTGTGTGTGGATGCACGCAGTCAGCTTTATTATGGTTTCTAAGCTCCACTCGTGAAAGTGGGACCTCTTGATGCCAGTGAGTGTGGAAGTCAAAATGCACTAGCCAGCTGGGAACCTGGGCCCAGGGGCTTCCAGCACAGCCTGGTAAGAAGAGCATACGTACGCTTCAGGTTTTCCCGGAGATTCATTTCCTCCTGCTTTGTTGGTGCACACTGATGACCGTTCAGCCATAGCACATATATTATAAATATCCAAGAGGATTTCATGTTCTTTCTGTTAAAGAAACAGGTCGGTGAAGTTAATTGTAAACATTGTTATGATGCTCAAATGCCTACATGTAATGTTTGCTAAGTGTTATACGAGTTCCCATTAATTTTGTCTTCAGCTATGATTTCTAAGATTTATAGCATGCACCTAAATGCTTCTCTTACTGAAAATACATGAGTAAGAAGCTTAACCTCATTTGTAATTATCTATTTAGATTAATTAGATGAATTCCACTGTGTTTGTACAGTGGTTAACAGAATCAGGACATACATATATAAAACCAAATCTTACTCAGCTCAGTCTGTCCTTTTTCTACTTTGTGAAACACACTAGTTACTGATCTCACACTGTGTACTTAGTTCATGTTATAAGTCATCCATGCTAAACATTGCCAATTTTAAAACGGAAAATTTCTGGAATGTTGTTTCCTTGCTTGTGTCCAAACATGGGATTCCTTTCATTGTCCTTCAGAATAAGAATTAATATATGAGATGTAATAATAGATGTGTCAAGAAATTGGCAATTAGATCAGTTTTGTAAACAGATCAGCAATTGAAAGAAATTCCTATAAAATAGGGGAAAGAAATGCCATTTGCTTTATTTTCCTCCTAAGAGCGGAGGAAAAAGGTTTATTTTTTAGAAACCATGCAACAGCACTTTATAGTTCTCATCTGATTAAATTAACACAGTATTTAAGTGCCTTCTTGTTAGCCAATACAGCCTTCTCGGAGATGCAATTATCAGCCACAAGTGCATATGTAAATTAAAAGCCTAGATTTGTTTATAGCCTGGATTTACTTCTATAGTTATTGGCATATTGTACCTTTACATTTACAGCAAAAGATCTACTAACTTTGCTAAGAAATACAAACATTACTAAAGAAAAGTAAAAAAACCCAGTATATTTACCATTAATACTGAAACACCTCTTCTGCAAAATTGTTCCCTGCGTCAGGAAGGGGCCGGGCTGTGCTCTGATCTAATTTCTGGGAGTGTCAGGGATTTTGCCATGTTCTACTTATCTGATGAGAAGGTACTTAATCCTATTAACGGGACGTTTTGTCATTAGGCTGGAGGATTTTGTGTGTGTGGGACTTCATGCTCATCATTGTGGGCAAAACCACCAGGGGGAGTGTTGGCCAGAATTGCCTAATTCAATGCAATTTGGAACTGCTCTTTTTCTATAGTCAGTAACCTTTTGTCTTACTAGCTCTTCCATTATCTTACTTTTTACCTTAGGAGACACCTGCAGCTTATGATATTAGTGAAATTGATACCATTAGTTTGGTTAAAAATAGCTTCCAACATTTAATCTCTTCCGCATAGTTTTAGTTTGCTATAAAAACCACTGAATTATGTAAGGGCCTCCTTTGTATACCTTCTGAAAGTACAGGAGTTAAAAAGAAAAAATCAAGGATCCAGATTCAAGCTGGCATAAGAGTAGATTCTGAAATGAGATAAGCAATTTTGGGCATTTTGTACATCATTATACTTGCCAGTGTTTTGGGGGTTTGCCCTCTTAATGTTATTCTGTTCAGTTACCCCATGTCTGCAAAATATGTCTGTACAAAGTTTTGGATACTTTGAAACGAAATATTTAAATACTAGTAGATGATTGATATAAAATATGAACAAGTATTGTTAGCAAATCGTATCTCACCTTGTGATATTCATCTAATATTACTCCCTTGTAGTCACAGAGGAGATGGGGAAAGTGGATGTCAGTAGCCCACAGTCTGTAATGGCAGGTTTAAAACATCCCATTCTTTTTTGTTTACCTCATAATTCTTAAAAGACAATTGATGATTGATGGTTAAGATCTAGCATGATTAATGCTGCTTAGGCAAGAGATTTGAGGGGTTTATTTTTAAACACATTACCAGGAAGAATGAAGAACCTGTTAGCTATAATGGGAACTGCAAGTCCTCTATTTGCATTCAAAATTAAGATAGCTCCATTCTTATTTTCTGAAAATAGAGGATGGAAGGGAATGTATATTTTATTGTAATCTATATGAATTGCTGTCTCATTGAAATGCTGCTAACTCCTTGATCAAGACTCATCACTACCCAACACCTTTCAAGTTCTCTTTTGTGGAAATACCAAGCAGCCACCCTTGCAGATTTTACAGTCTCCTAGCCAGACTGTTAAGCATCCCTGGGGCTTGGGCTGAAGTGGAAGGGTCCGTCTCTCATTCTCTCTCTCTCTGGGCCTCATGTTTGGCTCAGGAGAGAGTGAAAATAGGAACTAAATTTGCACAAAAGAAGGCAATCTATTACAGACACTTGTAAAATGTGTGTTATTAGCCTACATGTGTAATGAATCCTAACAAAGTTTTTAATCTTTCACTGCAAGGGTTTATCCACTTATTTTTGACATTTAACTTTGCTTATATTCATTTACTGGCTAAAAGTACTGCTGGCCTTTCTGAACCTGACTCTGTGTAGAGAAAGCTTTACTCAATCCTGGGCAAAAAGGGCAGTTTCAGCACATCACCCATAGTTCACAGGAATTTGTGAGAAAGCAGGCGGCCTCAATTCTGCAGGGAGAGAGAGCAGCACTCCTGCTCCAGTGGGAAGAGGCTGGAGGATGCCTCTGGCACAGATCCCACTGCTTATTTTCAGAATTGTTCACCTTCTGATGGTCTCTGTGAGGGTCTTTGGTCAAGCACATACTTGCACCTTGCAAAGCCAGTCCTTAAGCTAATGCTGAGACATGGAGTCCTGTGTGTTGGGCTCCTTTTCTCAATTCAGTTCTCAGTTTTGAACATTGCAACGTGTGTTGCATCGTCTCACTTACTATAACCATTATATAACCGCATGAAAATAGGCCTAACTTTATATATCTATTTCTTTTTCCAAAAACACAAAATCCTGTTCTTTGGTCTCATGTTTATTTCATATATATCTAATGGCTGAAAGAGGAGGTCAAAGGAACCTGAGGACAAATTGATAGAGCCAAATTGATCTTGGACTTAACCTTTGAAGTGCACTTAAGATTCAAACACTCTGTTCCTGAAAGGCAGCTGTTAGTTGTGCATACTCTGAAAATCTTTTCCTCTCCCCTTTCCATTTTGAATTTAATTAAACAAAAATCTCACCAAAAATACCTTCAGGTTTCGTATCAAATATCCACTCTTTTTTCTTTTAACATCACAAATCTGATTTGCAGTGCCCTATTGTGGAGACCTCCATTTTACATCTCAGCTGCCAGGCTCAACAATTTCCTCTTAATATCTTATTTTCCTCTGAATCCGTGTTTCAATCAGCTGTAGTATGCCATGTCATGACATTCTGCTGACATGTTCAATTTTTCACGCTCTAATACAAGTAGATGATTCAAGTGCCCTCCGATGCTGTTGGAATTAATAAGGTACTCTTCTAATATTGAATCATGCTGGATGGAGAGAGTCTGAAGAAGCTCTTGTGAACAAATTGTAGGAAGCGTCTTTTTCCCCACCCTAACTATTACTCCACTACTACTGTATTTTAATTGAAATTAATATGCATATATTGAAAAAAAAATGGTGAAACTGCTTGGAAAAGTATTTCAGTAAAAATAGGCTTTTTGCAAGATACTAATAAATTGAAAAACAAATGGCTGTAACAAGATATATAGACATGGAGCTTGAACCCAGTTGAACTTGAGCAATGAGAGTTGTAGCTGCTTTGTGGATTTCCTTAGGTCCTGTTGGATGACCTCCATGAATGTGTAACATTTTTTCACCATGTACTGGGGCTTCTCCCTTTTTGTTGATCCATTCCACCTGGCAGGATTAAGCATCAAGAAATATGTTGAAATGGAATTTCCTGTGTTGTACATCGGCCATAGGATTTTGTTCCAGTTATATATTTACACAATTATTTGCTGTTTGGAAGAGTTGTTTCCTACTATGCTACACATTTCTTTTTAAGCTAGGCCAGTCATATAATGATCAGGCTGAAAACACCTGTACATATTTATGGACTCTATGAGTCATGTAAAGTGCTACATATTGGCATTAAATCTCTTGATACTTGTATGAAATTGTCTCTAGTTCTACAAAATCTTAATTAGCTTTATTTGTAAGTGCACTATTAGTTCCACTGCTTTCAATTGAAATGAAATCCTAGTGGGGGTTTATGGTGTAATTATATGGGTAATCTAAAGCATGCACAAAGCTTTGCTAACAGTTAGTATGGGTTTAAAGGGTATAGAATTGAACTTTGGTTCTGTAAAGATTTTTTGTTTTGTTTTGTTTTTAATCCTTTCCAGTATTTCAGGAGCCCCTGAGCAGTTTCTACTTTCTCCTGTATTTCAAATGCAGTCTGTCTTTGAGCTCAACCTGATTAGCTGAAGTTAGGAACCAAGGCTCCCTCTTTAGCTCAGAGAGATGCTGCCAGTCATGCTGGAAGGCCTCAGATGAAGGAGCTGAGGCTACATTAAGTGGAATAGCTACAGTTAGTCTAAGCTACCCATCTTGCAAAAATACCAGCTCAGACCTCCAAAGTAGCACAGCTGTGTTAGCATGACAGGATCCCAAAGTTCACGAGCCTTGAAGCTCAGAATCGGGCTGACACAATTACCCTGTCTGGAGGAGGGTCTGGCCATGCCAGGTCAGAACTCTGCATTGTGCTCAGCACAGACATGAAACCAGCAGAAGGCAGAAATCAGCCTGTGTAATTTAGAGCATTTCAGTAAGGTGGTTTTAGTAGGAACTGTTAAGCTACAGCTTTTAGAGTCAGCATGACCATCTTCACAAGGCTTAGCATGCTTTAAAATGTATGAGCTTTTTCTAATTTCCTTTTGCTTGGACACTAAGCATGGCTACCAGGTATGGAAAAAAATCTTCTGCTTCACTGCTGAAATATTTTTTTTTTCCCCAAGCCCTCCGGGGCTTTGACATGAAGTCCTAAATACCAGTCCCAGCATTAATGTGAGAACTGTTGTTCACAGGGCCATGCAAACTTTTTTCACACCTTATCCAGAGGCATTGCAGAAGGGACCTGTTATGATACTGAATACTGTATTTGGGAAGACAAAACTGTAACATAAAGAAATTTAAATCATTTTAGGGAACAGATAATTAAAACTTATCAACTTAGAGTTGAATTAAAAACAATACAAAGCTGAAACCTAAAAATTATGCAGTTGTCTTCAGAATTTGTCCTTAGGATATCAACTAACTATTGAACTTGGAGTAGCACTATTACTGATGTTATGTTATCAGCAGGAGATATCAAAGTCAATGCAAGGATAACAAAATGAGTTAGAAACAATTTATTATAAAGCTATGAAGCAAAACTGCATGGTACAGTTACACAAACAGATTTCAGGAAACATTTAATATTAAAATGCTGAAGTTTTGAACCAGATGTTTTGCAAGGATTTAGTTTCAAGCTTCCCTAGGAACATTAAAACAAAAAAATTTTATTGCATGCAGGCATGTAATATATCAGCTTTCAGCCTGCAACTGAAAGGAGCAGAGTTCCTTGGATGTATTCATCTGGTTTGCTTAAGCACATCTTCATCATTCAGCTCTGTATAACCTAGTTAAAAGAGTGGCTGATTATTTGAAACAGCTCTGCAGTTTAATGAAATCGAGGTGTCTGAATTAGCAGTTTGTGAGGTGCTGAACAACTCTTGAAGATGCTGCTAACTGTCCTAATCTGCTGCTTTCATGAAAAGGAATTCATGGCATTCAGAGTAGGGCCTTTATAATATTCAATGAATAAACTGGAAATTGCTTTGTTGGGGAATAATCCTCTGGCTGGTAACTTGACCTCTTGTTTCTGCTGCATTTAAAGTGGAACCTGCTCCAGTGCCTATGGGACAGCAGACCCAAAGAAGGATGTCTGACTATAAAGCCTCCTCAATGTAGCTGGTAATCAGACACATGCAGTCCCCTTGCTTGCAGTAGCACTGAAGTGGAGGAAGTACAGCTGGAATGCTGCCTGAAGCTGACTTTTTTTCCATTTCAAATATTAAGGACAATTTCTAAGAAGACCCTTATTGCAATTAGAATTAATGACTTCATGCTTCTTAGAGTTCTTGCTTAATTGCCATTGCACATGTTTTTACAGCTGTCCTTTTATAAAACTGGTACCCTGCCCCATGCATCTGCCTCGGCACTCAAAGCTTTTAAAGTGCTGTGAAAAAACAACATTAGTTACAGAGATCTGACAAATGGGAGGAGAATAAAAAAAGAAAAACTGAGTTTAGAGCAAATGAGAATTAGAAATGAGACAAAAAAGGCAGAAAGGAAAGTGAAGTTGAGATAGGAAAGACCATAAAGTACAAAACATCAGGGGAGACACTGACAAGAACAGTGCTTCCAATTGGAAGTGTATGAATCTGAATCCAAATCCATATTCATATCCTCTACCAAGAGCTAATTCATTATTGCAAAAAACAATAATGTAGGAAGCCTATGAAGATGCACATGTGGCAGAACAACCCTTGAAATCCTTTCTTCTTTCTCCCATTTCTTCCTGCTCTGATACGAAGACATTCTGGGAAAGGCTGGGGGATTTGCCTCCACTTCAAGTTGCTTAATACATTTGCAGGTACTGTGAAATACTAAACACTAAGAAAATAATTGTGTGATTCATCAGTCACAACTTAAGCATGCACAATGAGCATGTGTATCTCAGCTAGCAGATGATCTAGGTTTTCTTTGTAGCTGAAGAGGAGCTGTAGACTAAGCTGAAATTTAATTGTCTTACTGTAGACCTTGACCTCTGAGTTAGATGAGTTGTAAGATTGAAAGACCCTGTTTTTCACCCTTGACGAGAAGGCGAGCACAGCCTAAGACTAACCTAAGTGTACTTCTCTAAAACTTGGACAAACAAATCTCATTGATCTGACATGCACTTTCAGCAACACCCAGTTTGTTTGTGTTTGCCACCAGCATCCTGAGCTGCATTAAGAGAAGGACTGCCATCGGGTCAGGTGACATGATCATTCCCTACTACTCAGCACTGATGGGGCCACACTGAGAGTTCTGGGCTGGTTCTGGGTCACCCAGTAAAAGAGACATGGGCACAATGCAGTAAGTCTACCACAGGGCTGTAAAGAAACTTAAGGGACTGGAGCAGCTCTTATGTGAGGAAAGGTGAAAAGAGCTGGGACTCTTCAGCCTGCAGAAGAGAAAGCTCAGTGAAATCTTACGAAAGTGTATATATATCTGATGGAAGGGAATGAAGGTGAGAGTGGAAGGTTCTCTCCAGTGCTCCCAGTGACAAGAGGCAATGGTCACAAAGCGCATGAGATTCCATCTGAACACAGGAAAACACTGTCTCACTGTGAATATGGTCAGACAGTGGTTGCCCAGCGAAGCTGTGGAGTCTACATTTGTGGAACTATGCAAAACCTGACTGGACTTGGCCCTGGGAAATCTCTAGCTGACACTCTTTGAGAGAGGGCTTTGACTAGATGATAGCAAGACGTCCCTGCCAGCCACAACAGTTCTGTGATTTTCATGTTTATTCAGCTTTGGCCACTCCAGTACAAAAAGTACAAAAAAAGTCTGTCAGAGCAGATGCAGAAAAGGACCACAAAAATTTTTAGAGGAGTGGAACACCTCTTCTATGAGGACAGGCTGAGAGAGTTAGACTACTCAGCCTGGAGAAAGCTCTAGGGACATGTTATTGTAGCAGAGAGGTTCAACTAGATGATCTTTGAAGGTACCTTCCAACCCAAACCATTCTGTGATTCTATGATTCTGTAATGTGTATGATACAGGCCAAAACGGGATACTTGGATAGCCTGCTAAATATGGATTTGTGCAACATCTATCATGCATGGAAATTGGCAGAGTCTGATCATTCATACTTAAAACACAACTGATACAGGAATTATTTATAGCTGTAAAAAATCCTGTCTACCATTTTCTAGCACAATCTGCAGTCAGCTGAGATGGTAGCTACCATGTCTAAATCATCGTCTCTTTGAAAACCTGAATCAAAGTGTTAAACCCATAAAAGATGAAGGCAAACTCCTACAGAGCACAATAATTTACTTAGGATTAGACTCTTAGCACTTCAAAGTCATGCTAGTTTTTCACTTAGGCTTTGGGTCAGCTACATAATAATTAGTGTCCAGCGGAATATCATACATCCTACTTTATGGACAGTGGTTTGTAGGGATTCTTTATCCAGATGTTTTTTATTTTGTTCCTGAAGATAAACGATGTAAAAAAAAAATCTAGAAGGTAGGCTCATTGTGGATAAATAGCACAATGGACAAAATGCTGTCTCCAGATCAAATCAAGAAATCCATGAAAATTCACCTACAGGAAGGATATTTGGGGAAGGCTCTTATTCTTGCATTTAGCTGGGTGATATTTGTTTTCTCATAAAAATGCTGAAGTGAGATACTTCACTTTCTTTCAGGAATATGAGGGGGGCTTATGGTTTTGCTTGTCTGACTCAACAATTGCATCAAAATATTATTCCAGAAATTGTTAGAGCTCTTTGCTATTAAGGCTGTGAAGCCCTGCCTTTTCTGACCTGTGTAATACTAAACTGCCTGCTATGCAAATCAAGGCTATTTTTTACTTCTACATTGAGCTTTTTATAAAATTTGAAGATGTAAAATTATTTACCTCATCTCCAACTGGAAATTAGGCAGAAAAACATAACGATTTGTTTATTAAAGTTGAATTTTGTTTAGTTGTTTAAGAATTTGATCTCTCTTGTGTACAATGTAGTATCTATATGCAAATTACTAATGGAAAATTTAATTAAAAAAGATTTTATTCTGGAATATTGACAAAAATTGGAATATTGAGGTAGTACTGTATGTTAAGGAGTAGTCTCAGCATGTATTCTGAGCACCTTACTGAAGAAGTTTGGCTTTGCATCTGGTGAACAGACCAGATATGTGAGCTTTCAGAAAATAATTGGAACCATGAGCTGGGCAATACTTAACTTCCTAGCTTGGCTGATCTGAAATGGCCACTTCACATTGTTTGCAAAAGGAGCCAGAACCCCTGGTCACGTATAGGTAGGACACAGGAATGGCCCGTGATTAATACTAAAAACTCATAAAAAATGCTGATTCATTTGAAACACCTTAAGTGCTAGAAAGCTTTCCTATATCCATGGTACAGATGTAATTAGGTTGCATCATTATTCAAAAGTCTTTTGCTATTCATACTGGGAGACAATGCCACATTATATATTTCCATACCTGACCTCAGGAAGAAACGAGCTTTCATTTCAGCCTTTTGCCCTTGTGCCTCTAATATTCTATCACAGATCCCAAAAGCAGATGATTGAAAGTCTGTCCTCTGCCCAGGTCTTACATGTTTAACTGCACACGTATTTATATATTTAACAAAGTAGACAACAGGTCAGATCGTTAGCTGATGTAAATAAGCAAAGCTCCCTTGTCTCTGCAAGCAGCTCTGATTCATACCAGCTGAAGACCGGTATATTTTCCCTAGGTCTGGATTCAGTAAACCACACACACGCAGAGTGCAAAGCAACCTATTGTTTGGAGGAAACCTTTCTTGTTTAGGGCACTGCTGAACAAATAAACTGGGCAGCAGAGGGAATTAGCAGGAATGAAGAGCATTAGCTCCTCAGAGAAAATGACATCAAAAAAGCCCTTGGTATCCATCAGTCAGAATTCCTTCAGTGCTAGACAAAAGCTGCAATGGAAATTGCTGTGTTGTAACCTATGTGATCCCATGCTGAACAATTTACTTGGAACGCTGTGCTTCCAACACATTGTGCAGATCAAGTAACATGAGCAAGGAAAGAAAGTAAATGAAAAATTAGAAAGAACTTAAATACTATTCAAGCAAAGCACTTAACCATGCATTTAACTTTTAACCTGACAGTAGTCCCATGGAAGTCAATGGGATTACTTATGTACTTAAGTAAATCATGTGATTAAATGGTCCTGTGGATCAGGATTTTTAAAATCTGCATGGCTGTTACTTTAAAATGGATAAAGTACAACAGAAGAAGGGAAGGAGAAAAATCTGTTTTCCATCCAGAGTTTCAAGCATGCTGAGAAAGGCATGATAAGATCTAGCACCGGGAAGTTAGAGTTGGAAAAATCCAGCCTTGAAATAAGACATTTCCTCATAGCTGTGAGGAAAATATTGGGACAGCTTATGAGAAGGAAGTGGATTTACCCTCACACAGAGTTCTTATAGTGACATTAAATACATTAAAAGAAAAAAGGGGATTGATCCAGATTCTGGGAGTAAACTCAAGGGGCTAAAAAAAAATGATTAGGCAGTTCCACCAGTTTATTGAGATATACTGGTCCAGGTCCAACCTCCAGTTCAAAAAATTTCTAAACCACTGATTATGAGACAGATGATTTTATATTGCCCTGCTTTTTGTATTTCTTGTAAGCATCTGCTCCTTTTGGAAGTACTACTGGTCTGGACATATTTTTGATTTAACCTAGTACAAGTATATTTCTTTTCAATACTGTACTATACGTACACCCACATCATGAGAGGATTAGTCTGTCTGGTATTTGCAGCCTTTTCTGGCCTTAAAGTATATCAGCCTGACTTCTGATTACCATCTTTGTTCATGAGTTTGATGGGAAACAATATCAATTAAATTTCCTGATGCAGTTTGACAGTCCTGAGCTTCCTTCAGGATTTGGGAAGGAAGTGGATACTGTGCTGAATAGTCATCTGCGACTCAGTGGCTGGCAATCGAGCTGGAGTTATCCGGGAACATCTCTCCTGAGCAGGTTCCAGCAGCCAGGGTGCCACACTGCAAAGAACATTTCCCCTTTCTGTGGCAGACGCTTTCTAATTCCTAAAGCAAAAAATAAAATGAAAAAAAAATAAAAAAAAATAGTTATTTCAATACTGGCATATCTGGAGCAAACTTGCATATCCTGTGATTAACTAAAGATCAGACCAGATGATATCACTCAGTTTTTTCTGGTTCCCAACACTGTAAACTCTTGTCCTGGGCTAGGGCCCATCAAAGCCCATCTCAGTCCATGGAAATATTCATATTGACTTCACTCTGCATGAACAAGACTTCAACTCAATGCACAGACTCTGCTGAGTCAACAGGAGTCCAAAAAGAATGCAGTTCAGCTTGCGGTAAATACATATATACCTAAATGACCACCTGCAGAGCTATTCAGACAGGAGTACTAATAGCATGCTCACAGAAATTAAATGAGTGAACGCTCAATCAGCTATAGATATCAGCAGGAGATAATCCTCTCAGCTTTCTCTATGGAAGGACTGTGGTAGTTAAAAGCATTTAAAGTTACTTATAGGGGAAAAATTCAGGACAGGCTATAGGGCCCTGCAGGATTCAGCTGCTGCAGAAAAAGTTGTTTCACCACAGTTTGTCCATTTCCCGAAACAGAGATCAGTCCACACAATTTACATGAGTATTGGCTGGGTTTTAAATGAGAAAAGACTCATTCTTGGGCCAGAAGCACAGCTGGTATAACCCTAAGGATCTAGTTCATAGCAGTAATATTTTTCTGCAGTTTTAAGCCAGAGCTCCTGCAAATTTCAGTGTGAAACTCTTAGCTTTAAACCTAAGACAAGACAGCGCTGGGAGCAATTAACTGTGCTCTTTTCCCCTAAATACCACAGTTTAATATGCCTATGTCTCTCACAGCGGAGAGGTGATCCCAACTTAAATGGTAGGGGTTTTGTTAAAGACTAAGCTCTGATTTTCCTGTTCTTTATGCAGTATACAGAATCAGTGAGAAATAGATGCATCTTTACGTATAAGTGTAAGTCATCATTGTCTTGAGAGGTGTTTATACCGAAGTTATGTGTCTGCCATTGAAATAACCCTATTTAAATAATAAGGTATTTAGGAATGTGAGTTGAGAAATACAGAATATTTCCCTTTGTACAAGCTGCAGTTACACACTTTGACAACTTGGCATTATTATTGTCTTTATGCACAGTCACAATAAGGGGGGTTTGCATATGATAGTTTCATGGCTTTGTGGGCAGATTTGCCTTCTGCGCCTTCTGTCTGTGGAACATAAAAGCTCAGGACTTTAGGAGGCAATGGTAACTTGAGATATAACTTTTTTTCTACCTGGCAATTCAAAATTCCCACACAGGACCAAAAATTCTGAAGTGTATAAAAAATAGGTTCTGTTTTTTCAATGCAGGTATATTAAATTAGTGAGGTGGATGCTTAGCCACGCACGATAACAAAGACCCTCATTTTCACCTTTGCTAACCAAAGCAATCTGGAATCTGTGAATCTGGAAACAGATTCTTAAGTCTCTTTGATTACATTTATTCTGGCACACCAAAATTAGGACTTTAATTTGTTGAACTATGCCCCGAACATCTGGTTCTATTCTGGCTGAAGGAAAGGGCCAGTTCCTCCCTTGTTCCTGGGCTTTTCTGATTCTCAGCCTACTACCTTGCTTTGGACATCAGCCAGAACTTGAAGATTCTTGGAGGTAGTGTGGACAATCCGATTCAGACTCAAGCACAAGTCTGACCTCAGATTTAATAAGTACTGATGTTCCCAGGGTTGTCTTCTGCAGCTGCCTGCCCTGGCCCTAGCAGAAGTTGAAGGTGCATCACCTCAAATCGCCTGAAGGGTTGAGGCCCCATGTAGAGCACAAGTGAGAGCCTAAGGTCTGGCTCAGCCTCGTGCACTGGTGAGCAGAGGAGAACACATTCATAAACATGGGGTGTCACTGAGTGAGCAAGCAATAGAAAACATAAGGCACTAAGTATGTCCATGTGAGCATAAAATGTAGTAGCTGGTCACATAGCAGGCCTGTGTGTTTGAGAGAGAAGATTAACCTGGAAAATTTACACTTGCCTGAGATAATAACCTGTTTTCATAAGACACAGATTTTTCCCCTCTGCTTGTTTGGGAGTCGTGTTGTTTTGCATTTGTTTTCAATTACATTATTTGTAATTGTTGTGTTTTCCTGAAAAGTTATAACTTTGGCACATACAGTTAAAAATCAGTTTTCATCTGTGTGAGGGGCATGGACTCAAGGCGATTAGAAGTGATGTGCTTGCTTTTTAATAAGAAATTAATTGTCACAGGAAATTATCTTGGAAAAAAAAATCTAGTGAAGTCTGCCTTGGCTATATGATATATTTTAGAAATGTCTTAGCTTTCCCTAAACTGCAAAGACTATGCCTGTCATTTCATGACACTCTGGGGAAAGGCAGCTGAATCCCACTTTTAATTGTGAAATGATAGGCAGAGTTTCAGGCATTTGGTGGAATGTAAAATATTTCCATTTTCATTTCTTGCTTTTCTCCTGATCTCTGCCTCCTTTGTCTCTCCTTTTCCCCTCACTACTGAAAGCAACATTTGGGATGGGAGAGCCATTTATTAGGAATACATATAAAAAGCTTTCCCATGGGGTTTCATAGAAAACAGATATTGATTAGAGGACAAGGAGAACAGGCTTTTTCAAGAACAGGCTTCCCAAGGGAAATTGAGCATTTGATACAGGAGTGTGGAGAGAAATGCTGGACGATGACCATAGGGGCTGGCAGCTGAGGAGAGAGCAGAACAGTGAGGGATAGCACAAAGAGGTCAAAGTAACAAAAAATTAGCCTAAATATAATATTCTTGCACTATGGGCTGCAATAGAGTCCAAAGGGAGATTTTAGTGTTTGAAGAGAGGACTGGACATAGGATTTGAAATGCTTCCTGGGCAAGAACTCAGCACTGACAGGGAGATGGATGCATATCTGTCAGCTAAAATACCATAACCAGAGACATAGGATTAGTCACGAGCTACTTACTTCCACATGGTGATCTCAGGAGGCTACAGCACTGACACATTTTCCCTGTGAAGAAGGTACCCAAGAAAGATGTTTAGCACACAGAGAGATGGGAGACCCGACTTCCATGTATTTCAATACCTCATCCTTCCTGCTTGTCTTATTTGCTCAGATGCTGAGCTTCCTCTGAAGACAGTTAATTCCAGGGAGGCATCTCAATTATGTAGATCAGCAAATCACAGCTGTTTCTCAAACCAGATGTTAGAAACTGCCTCCAGCAAGCTTCTCCCAGGAGCTGAGTTGCCCGCAGTTGATTGCACAGACATCTCTTCTGCTCTTCTCCCCATACCACCAGACCTAAAAGCTGGTCCCCCATGCTCCTGGTGCCACCCCACCAGGCTGGTTGTTATTACAAGTGAGGACAGATAAGCATCAGTCTGATGGTTCAGAACTGTGGCTGAAAGAGAACTGGGTCATTATGGAGCTATATGTCTTTTCAGATTGATAAGCAATGCTTTCATTGCAAACAAGGATGCTCAGGCAATATGTGATTTGTCAGAGCTGTATTCACTTCCAGTCTCTGGGTCCAGGCTGTGCTCTGTTTCCAGATTGATGCTAGGCACTGTTGTGCATCAGCCAGCCATCTCCCCTGTCCACCCAACCCGGATATGCCTGCACAACTTACACAGCCCACACAACTAGAGGACTGGCATTGAGGATATGAGCATAGGTGCAAGCTAAAACACATATGGGGAAGCATGGAGTAATGTAGCACATCATGACACTCACCACAAAATCTTTCAGTAATTGGGTGATGAGACCAAGAGAGATGAGGAACAGCTGGAGGAACTGCACAGGAACTCATCTGCAGATTTTTAAGAGCCATAGCTCCAGGGGAACTGTCCTTCTGCCTGCCACTGTTATGCATTACCAAATAAAAGGGCTCCTGTCCTCTCCTGCCTCAGTGACATTCCTCCTTGAAGGGCTTAATTGTCTCCTTAGCTGTCACTGTCTGAGGGAGGAGGATATAGCTGAGAAAGAATCTTAGGAAAACAAATGGAAAACAAAGTGTCCCACCAGTACATTTAATTCAGTAAGTAAAAGGGGTTTGATTTCTTACAGGCCTTGTGTGCATCTAACCTGGACTAACATTTAGAGTTTACTTTTCTTCAAGATCAATTTAATTAAGTTTACTATACACGATTTCGGCTCATAATTTCCTGATAGTAATGCAGCTCCTTCCATTATTACATTTTTTAGACTAATACCTATTCTTTCACTTATAAATGCATAAAACAATATTTCTTGCTCACTCGCAACAAAGAAATTTGATGCTGGATTGCCTCCTGTTATTAAGCGCATTGGATATTTTCACTACATCTCACGAAACAAGCCAGACAGGGGTCACTTATCCTGTAAAGTATACTTTAAAATGGTGGTTTGTCACCTCTGAACTATTTATTTCTTTTCACTGCCATTACAGAAAAATAAGGTTTTATACTTAATAAACATCAGTGAGAAGCTTTCTGTTCTTGTTTAAACAGAACTAAACTTGAAGACCTTGTCAAAAAAAAAAAGTAGGTTAAGCTTGACTAATCAGCTGAACTCATTCTATTAATAGTCCAGGTGGCATCATTAGTCCATTAAGCTTTGTCTGGAAAATTGGGGGCAGGTACATATACTTCTCTTATATACATAAGAGATTAAACCAAATGAACCTTTCCAAAATAAAAATACAATAATTGCCATTTACATACTATTTCTTCACTCTGGGAAGGAGTATTGTGCCTGGCTGAACAAATAAGGACACATGAAATTAAGACTTTTTCAGAAAACTTTGTTATTTTTTGTTCTGCAAGAGCGCAATTGCTTTTTACGGCTTAGTTAGGTGGAACCTGAAGGGATGTTGTCATTCTCATGACTTTAGCCAGATTATATGCCTTGTTCATCCTATATGAAGTATTTCTCAGACAAATTGTGCCTCAGATGGGACATCAAAGCAATCTGATGCAATTAAGATAACTGGGAAACAAAGATACACTTTTGGTTTCTGTCAGTCCTATGATAGAAGGATATAAAGGAAGGAAAGGTAAAAAGGTTTTATATTTTCAGATTAAGTCAATGCAACTTTATCAGCCTCACCCAAACTATGATAGATGGAAGCTCACATTGTGCCACTATTCACCATTTCCTTCAGTCTTAACATGAGTCACCTAATCCAACAGTGACTTGGTAAAGAAGCTAAGTACACTAAAGGCATCTACTGACAGCATTTGCGTATAATTTTTTTCTGTGATAGATTCCTCTTCAGCTCTAACTGTGCTAAGTGTTAATCAACGGCTTCAAGGGAGAGTCAAATTTTAGATATTTCTGTGCACAGTTTCTCTAAGTGATCATCGGTAGTACTGAAAAACCCAGGCACTGATTCGTGAAAACTCTTCCCCAGAAGCAGTTTGTCCCTCTGAGGTCTCCTAGGAAAATGTCTCCGTCTAAGAATCTTTAGCACAGCAAACAAAAATGCAACAAAATCTTTACCTTAAAAAAAGACCTGAGACTAGGGTTTAGGCACTGCTTTTAGCCACCAGCCAAGGCAACAAACTGCAACTTAAAGTTGCTATCTATATCCTGCTGAATCCATACAGAAAAGCAACTAGGACAAGCATCCCCAAGGTCCCACATATCTGGAGTTTAGATAAGAACTGCGCAAGCCACCTGCAGTGCAAGGGTATAAGAGAAAACCCTTTATTTTAGCCTGCATACCTCCAAAATTTTAATGTTATCACTGAAACATTTTCTCATGTTAGAAATGTGGAAGATTCAAATGGACAAATGATACCTATCTTCTCAAAAACTCTCATAATACTGTGAATCTCTAGGGCACTCAGATCCCATTGTTTCAATAAAATCATTTCATAAACTTTGCCACAGTCCTTTGTTGCCATCTCATGGCATCTATGCTTTCCCACTAGTAGTTTAATAATTTATACAACAGTTTCTTACAGGTGTAAATTTCCATGACTTGAGACCTTGATAAGATCAAATCCATCCCATACTTTATGAGAGCATTAATGACAAAAAAATAGACAATTCCCCATCTGTCTGAAATGTTTATGTTAAAAGAGCTACATGTGAAAGGGCACAGTAGATTAGTAAGAGGGATGCTACCACATAAGTTGTGGAGGCTCCCTACTTTTCTTACAGGTCATTATGTTAACAAAGGGCTTATGTTATAGAAATCACAGCTAATCTCTGTTCTTGCTACACATGACAAGTATTGTGGTACCTAAGTCAGGCTTCAGTTCTCACATATGCTAACAGACATAGGACTTTTTGGCACCGAAAAGGGCACACACTCCCATGTGAGTGAGAATGGAACAGCTACCAAAGAAATGATAAAAAGAGTCCTGCCCTGCAACACAGCCGCATTAGAAAATAGCTGTTTTAATTTTCAAATTGTGTCCAAAATCCACTTCCAGTTTTCTTGAAGAACGGAAGTGGTTTTAGACATGAAAGATATATGCTTAATTTTGCTGATAGCTACTGTCTTTATTCACTCCTTCTTTTAATTTTATATAGGGAAGTTCTCTTTCCCTTCCTTTCAGCTAAAGGAAGAGCTTCCTTCCTGTTCTAGCTTCAGTGTTCAGACATGAATTTTTTTTTTGTTGTTCAGAGAAATGAGTATAGAGACATTTTGACAGAAACTTCTTCAACAAAATGCTTTTCCTTCTGCCCAAAGGCCATGAGCAAACCGTATGAGTTTAATCTTCTATAGCAGGAGAGTCTTCACATGTGTAACTTCATCAGAAAGATCTTCTTCTAGCAATCCAGCAAACATTATCTGGGACTGAAATAGTCACACAAAGTGCTCTCTTATCCTTCATGACTTATACATGTTGTGAGAGCAGGAAGCCGTTTAGAGAATAAAGATTTATAATCTACTTGTTTCAACACTGGTCAATATTAAAGAGAAATGTACAGCAACAGTCTTCCAAGTGTGAGCAGACAAGCAGTTATATTCACTCTGTTATGTGCACTTTGCACAAAAAAGAAAATACAAATCAGTAAACTCTACTCAAATTTGCTTGCAGTTAAATAGCATTTAGCCTTGGACTTACTGCAGAAATAGAAATGGGATTTTTCATGTCGTTGATAGAAAAACTGAATTTTGTCAACAACTCACAACATTTATCCATATCATGTGAAAAGTCCACTTAAATGTGGACATTTGCCAGAAATACCAAGTCTTTATCCTTAGCACATAATTTTTCTATTTCTTACTTTTCAACGGGGTCCTCTAAGGTCTTGCTCTTCCATTTCTTCTTTATTGTGTTCCAAGTAGCCAAGAAATTGATGGTAAAATGAAAGAAATTTATTGCCAGACAGCTCCCATTTTGTGATTATATGAAAACTCTATTTGCATATGCAACCAAGGGCAGTTCTATTAGGAAACCAGTCATGTGGCTGTATTTTGTCACTGCAGATTTTGCAAGATGTCTCCATAGCTTCACCAACCAAAAGTTTTCCTCAAATGTTTTCCATAAATCATATTGCAGTTTCACTGGCAGGATTATTCATACAGAGAGCTGCAGCTAATCCATCCAAGCCAAAGCAAGCTCTGCTGGTCAAGTCTGTATGGCAAAGATTGAGCTGCAATAGTGATATTACCCACTGGGGAGAGGCTGTGCTATGCTCCCATCTGTGAAGGAGCAGTCTGTCTTGACAAGGCTTGAGGAGTTTTGACCCAATGCCATTATACAGGCCAGGTCTTCTTGGCCTCACCTAGCTCTTCTGGTTTCTTTCATAAAACAATGTGTTTTGTTCACCATCCTATTTCTAAATGCTTTTCTGTTGATGATAACACACTGCAATGTCTGCATATTGTCGATATGATCACAATAAGGTAGTTGCCTTTTATTCCTCCAAAGCACTTGGTATATGGTGCATTAGGCTGCATTTTATTTTTGTTTAATCCTACACAAGCAAAACACCAAGCACAACAAATCTGAGAAAGGACTAGAGGAATTTACCCCACCATCAGGTTGCTATTCAAAGGAAATGCCTCCTCCTATCTGATAATGTAAAAAGCCTAAATTGGAAAAGAACAGAGACATTCAGTGTACTGTCTAGTTTCTTCTTCAAGTAACCCAGAGTATTTGCAGAGACATGGTCTTCTCAGCTTGCCCCAGGGTATTGACTCTAATACAGCCATAGCTGCTTAGTACACCCAGCTTAGACTTAATTTTAGCTTCTTCCTGATTCATCGGGACAGGGAAATTGACAATGCCTAACATGCCAGAAATAAAGGTATTTCTGCTCATTGTCACATTTTCCATAACTCCAAGTTTAAGACCACCTGCTTCACTGCTTTCCTCATCACATTTTCTGAATGTGCTTGCTTTCTATCTGTTTAGGTTGTGGAGGCAACACATTTTTTTCTTTTGAGCTTTTGAGTTGTTTTTCAAAAAACTAGGATCTGCTTTTCCTTTACTTTTTTTTTTCATTGTATGTCTCTTTAGCTAGAGCAACCTTGAAGGGAAGCTTAAGGGGCTTTAATCCAATGCCTCCATAACTAGTTGTACAAAAGGGAGCATTTAGAGATGGAAAGTACCTGTTCTCCAGGCTCAAGCTTTGATTTCATTATATTGAGCAAAGAATATTATTAGTCTAGTGTCTGGGGAATCTCCTGATGGAAATTTCTGTGGAAATCATCTGAAACCACAGAGTTGCACAAAAGTAGCCCTTTTGTAAAAGGGCAGATGTTTGCAGAGGTGTGGCTAGCCAGCTGACAACGTGCTTTCTTAGGGGAAATAGTCCTCCTGTCCTCTAAAGGATTCTAATAAAAATCAGCAGCGTAAGTTCAGTCCTTGGATGGGTGGAGTGGTATTCCCATTTAGGAAAGCAAAGACAGTCCCACAGGCAAGTCTTGGGGAGAACACTTGGCATGCAGAACACATCCCATAGGAGCACCTCATCCCAGACAGTGGCCTCCCAACGAAACCTGAGATGGTGCTCTTTGGTTTGGTCACAAACTAAGTGGTGTTTCTTTCTGCATAACTTTTCTGCCTTTTTTTAGGTTTTTTGTTTGGTTGTTTTTTTGTTTTTTAGTCTCTTCTAGAGAATTTCATAAGATTTTTCTCATTCCTTGTTATCCACCAAACAATTGTCAAAACTATTTGGTGTCTGTCAGCTTCTTGTTCCATGCATGTGGATTGAAGTGAACAGGATTGCTCTGCTGCAGTCCCAAGCAGTCCTTGCAAAAACAGCGGCTGCGATGTCAAAAGAAACAGTAAATCTCTGGCATAACAAAAGAGAATCAAAGTGACTTACAAAAAAATGTTAAAGTGGTGTTATTTTCCCAACACACACACACACCCCAGTATTGTAGAAAATTCCTTAAGCAACAGAAATGGAAAAAGAAACAAAGTTTAACATTTCAGCATCTTACTCAGCGAAGTTTTCTGAGGAAAACAGATCAGCTGAAATAGTAAGCCTTGTTATTTTTTCCATATACTTTATTCAAATAAAGACATGTGAGCTACATATGTTCCTGTTTAATTTGAAGATTTTATTCTAAATAACTTTGGTGTACATTAACTTGATATTTTTACTTATTAGATATTGAAAAGAGTGCCACACAGGAATAACGTTGAATGTGCTGTAAATCAGTGCAGTATTTATTTTGCAGACATTTAATCAGAAAGATAAGATTTGTAGAGGGAGGAAATATCTTTTATTAGTCTAGTTGCCATAGTTGAAAAAAAAGGGACACAAACCTCAGAGCTTTATCCATTTTTCCAGTTAAGTCCTTCAGTCTAATAAAAAACTGTGCCCTTAAACCACACAAACTACAGCAACACCAGTATGATGATTGATGATACAAAAGAAAAAATCTTTCATGCAGACATGGCCACAAACCTATGTAAACTCATTGTCTGCATCTTTCCCTCTGCCTAGAATATAAAATATGGTTATTGCACTCTCAGCTAATGATTTTGTTAGAAAAGGAGAGGCTGTATTTGATGCATTTCCTGAGGGAAATCAGTTTAGGCAGATAAGACTAACCTGTCTTAGCCCATGGAACAGGCTGGAGGATGATGTGTGCGGGACAGCTGCAGTGTAACACAGCACACATGACCAGGAGCACACTCTCTATTTCAAGCCTTGAGCACTCACAACAAAACGAAAATAAAGCCTGGCTCTGTGATCCTTCTTTAATTATTGCTCAGGCTCATCAAAAGATGCAGGACTGACTTTGAGTGACAAGTTTAGCCTCCTCTTAGGGCAAAGGTTTGAAATTCCTTTACCTAATGAGTAATTGTATCATATCATGCCTGGTGAGCTGCTAATAGCAAATGAGAGACATTTTGGGACAGAAGGAAGCTTGGAGTCCTTTCTAATTAAGTGTGCCCCTCTCTGAGTCTCTAGATAAATTCTGCAATACTCTTTAGCCCATGCTTGCATACCACAACTTTTTCTTCCTTTGCTGTTTTTCCTGCATGTTCTATCCACTGCTCTGCAGGCAGAAAATTCCACTTGAATTCCTTTTGTGTCTGGTCATTCCATAGATTAAATCAGAGCTCCTTCATTTATTATTAGGAATGCAATAATCACTGCTATCAACATGTCTCTGGACCCTTCGTATTTCTATTTCCAACCTTAAAACCTTTTGTTTTATTAAGCCAAAAGCCCTGTTTTCTAAATCGTCTTAAACTACGATCTGTGAATTTATGTATCCTGTGTTTATCTCTGCTGCTTTGTCTAGGCCATGAAATACACAAAATGTCACGAATGTATTCTGCTCTTCAGGTACTGCCACTTGTCTCAGACTTCAGCTGGATGTGTGCAAGGGTGTGCCGAGCCCAGGAGCCCTGCAATGGCTGAGGTACTCTGTAAGTGCTCCTATTCTTCTTCGTGTCCTCATGAGCATGCCATTCAGGCCCATGCCTTCAGTTCCTCACATGTCCTCCATGCTTCCCACCATTGCAATGTGGATGACTCTCTCCAGCATGCTTCATTGCCCCTGAATCTTCAGGGCAGCCCGAGCTGTGTCAGGCTGGGATATGCCTGCATGCCAGCCAGCCAGCTAATGTGCACATGGGGATAGGTCAGATGGCCACTTCCAGACTGAACAGAGGCTGAACTCCGTGTGCATTCCCTTGAGGAACAGATGCTACTCTGGCACTTGTTTTTCTATCTGGACAAATGGTTCAATCAAATGTTTGGGAACTGAACAATTTTGAGTCCTGCGCCTTTCTGCTAATTCCGATTGAAATGGGTGAATTGCATTTCAAAGTTCTTAAGAAAAGAAGACACAGAGACTCTTGTGCAAACAGATTGCAAAAGTCACGTAGGAATCATTTTCTGAAGACATAAGGCTAAAAATCTAATAGCCTGGGTGGAGAATGACATCAGGGAAGCTGGATTTGGCTTCCCTATTCTGACACTCAGCCTGTGCATTGCCATAAATAACATTGCTGACAGGCAGTTTTAAATTGCACAACAAATGCAAAGGGCTACTTGATGGAGCAGAGCAAAACACATACCCTGTTCTTTTCCTGCTTTTCTGATCCTTGCTGCCAGATGCCTCCGCCTCCCCCATCCCTTACACAACCAAGTGTAAAGAAGGGATCTGCACTAGCAAGCTTCTCCTGTCCTGAAGAGAAAATAAGTCCTTTTATTGTGCCCCCAGACCTCTTCATGCAAAATATAGCCAACTTGTATGAGGTGTTGACACCCTCACTCCACCCCCAGTCCCTGTCTACAGCCCAGTCTGGTGCCGATCTGGGTCTGGTTCTTGTGTGTGGTTTAGTTCTGGCACACCTAAAACTTCATATGCTCATGGTGTTAGACACTGACTACTTGCAAATTCTGAAGAAAGGGTAATGAAGTAGTGGAGGCACAACAAAACCTGAACAAATGGAGAAGACAGGGGAGGGAGTCTGCTTGTGAAGCAGAGTTCATAGTGCATGGGCTCTTTGCAAAAAGTTTAACAGGTCTTTGTTGTATTTCAACTTCCTGGAATCTTCTCCATGATGTGAACTGAAGCTGTTTTGGCACTGGAATTTTGTCACTCTTCAGATATTCTAATTATCTGCCCTAACAGGAGCCTGGTTTCCTAGTTCACTGTTTCTTTTTCCTCCCTTGAGACTATTCCTGGCATTTGTTTCCACATCATTATGCAAACACTGAGTGCAAAAAATGTCTTTAATGTTTTAGCAAGATTCTACCTAGCTTATCAAGTAAATACAAATGTGTAAATCTGTAAGAAAATCTGCTGTCTTTTTTACTGATCTCTTCCCCCTTTAGCATCAGCTTGAAAAGCAACTTTTAACACATATGAAAAAATTCTGATTTCCTCTCTCTTTTATACTTCCTTACCTGACACACCTAATGTGAAGCATTGCTGGCTGATACTTCATTTATCCACTCTCCTCCATTTGGAGCCAAGTCCTCGTTGATTGTGATGAGTGCAGAGACGGAAGGAATGTGGCACCTCACAGAATTCATCACTAAGAGGTAAACCAGAAATACTGAAGAGATCTTGACGTCAGATTTTAAGTGTCAGGCAAATTTTGAAAAGATCAAGGTAAACTCATTGGCATATTTTAAACAGATTTCAGGTATTTCAGACTAATTTTAATTAAGTTGAAAAATAGTGACAATACCCAGAAAATTGCTTCTATTTGGAGCCTCTCATACAATGAATACAGACTCCTTATTCTGCAGAGAAAATTAAAGATGGTGGTATGGAGGGCTTTACAAGTAGTCACAAAAAAGAGAGGCCAGGGATGGTCTCAAAGAGGAGGCAGGAAGAGCAGGGCTGCTGTGGGGAGCAAGAGGATAGCAGAGCGGATGACCCTGTCCAACCAGAGATGGGCAGGGACAGGGTGTGGAAGACTCCTGGGCTGAAGACAGCTTTGGCATGGGAAGGATGCTGCTGTGAGAATGGGAAAGTGGAGAAAAACAAGTCTATGGCCTTGCAGCAGCATGGGAAAGTAGAAGAAAGGAGAAAAACAACTAAGGAAAACAAGATATGTTTTTAGTCTTACCAGCATGAGGAGAGTTGTGAACTACCTAACAGAAGATGGTCTAAGACTCGTGGGCAGAAGTGCTTGGCTAATAGAGTGTGACATGTGTATGCGTGGACAGATAAGAAAAAGTATAAAAGAATAGCCTTCTGTTAATAAAATGGTTCTGGCTGTTGACCTCAGCGTGTGTCTGTGTATGTATGTGTGTGTGTGTTTGCTCCGCTGCTGCAACAGGGGTCTCGCCAGGGATCCCAGGGAGGGTTGCCCCTGCAAGAACTGCCAGCATGAAGCCTGTAGCAGAAGCAGCAGTGAGCCTGTGTATCCTGAGCTCTGCTTCAGTAGCTCTCCACTGCCTGCTGTTTTCCCTGGCACTGGCAAAGAGCTCTCCACGTCTACTTTGCACTCGCTCTGTCGGATTGCACTAAACCAAAAACCAGCTCCTCAATGTGTGCGTAAAAGATGTCCAAACACCCATTTTTGAACTCCCAATTGGGCTTTGCAGCTTCTCTGCTGTCCCTGCCTTGCTTTAAAAGTATGTGCTGAACTGCACTGTGTCCACAAACAGAAACATGACAGTTTAGTAAAGAAGATAATTAAGATTTTATTGAAAACATACACGAGGAAGAATGTCTGCTTAAAAACTGACTCTCTGCATGTAAGTATAGGCTCTACCTTTTGTTTTCAGCTCAGGAATGAGCAAGCCACACAGCAAGGATTTATAAGGGATGATTATTAAGAAAGGGCAGTTTCAAAGAGGAGTCTGAACTGTAACATGCAAAAATACTAATAGTGTCATAAAGCAGGTTGGAGCTGCAAACAGACTGTACTTTCATGTTCAGTAATTTCACTCCTCACAGCTGCTACTAACTGATTCCACGTCCTGACCTGCCCAAGAGCTGTGTATGTGTATGTGTATGCATACACATATGTCAAAGGGAAAAAAAAAAAAGATGGAAAATACTTTGTTCCTAATGAAAAAATGTCACTAGGTTTACAATGGAGAGCTTTTTCCTTACAAAATGAAAACCTTTTAAAATGTAGGTATGTATAAAATAGGCCCCCTCAAAAACTTTAAAGAACAAATTAGCTAGTTCTGTGGCATCTCATCAGGCTGTGGAATTTATGAAAACCACATTCCTTGGATTCTAAAACACTGGCCATCCTGCTGTTCTTTCAAATAATGTTGATTTTGCTGACTAGTCTCTCTGAGAGCCAGCACAGTTGTCTAATTGTAAGTAAATAATCTTGGTACAAATCTATGTTTGACATACTGTCATACTAGCATTTACTGTTTTGCAAAAGGGATTTACTTCAAGGATATTGAAAAATTCCATTGGTGTTTAAGGGGAGTAGCAACTGTGACCCTCTATAAATTAAAATGCTTGACCCTGCTATATGATATAGAAGATCCAAAGTATTTCACATGTTCAGATCAGTGAAGGCAGAAAAAGCCCTCCTTCTGAAGGTGCAGTATTATGTTCACACAAACATCTTCAAGGACTATGAAGGTTTACAAGGGTTAGCTGTTTAAAGCTGAGACTCTTCGGCTCATGTGCAACCCCTATAGATTCTCTGGGAATGTATAGGGTTGATTATAAAAGTCTATCCTTGCGGATCATATTGCCAGGAAAGGACATGTGGGCCACATTCAGAGCCGCTATTATAGTGCTTAAGAAAGACACTGGTGCCACTGTGATGTCAAAGTTCAAGAGCTTCATGAGTTCTTCGGACCACCTACAGCCTGAGAATGCCAAACCCTAGCATCCTCTGTATTTGAGGGAACAAGGAGTCATGAAACCTTGTCTAAAAGCCTGGAGTGGACAGCCCGAGTATGGTGCATTACTGATCTTCTGAGACCTTTGCAGGACAGGCTGAGATAATACAGGGACTTAAGTGAAGCAATTGCCCCACTGCTCTTGAAAGTAATGCCAGAGCAGTGGTAGCACCAAAGGCAAGTGCCTGTAGAAAAAGGTTTTCTTGGCTGAGATGTCACAACTCTCTTTTTTTCTGGCAATGCAAGCCAGGACCTAGCAACCTGGCATACTAGCAAACTCTGAAGAGCTCATCAAGATTTTGCATGAGGACACCACAGTAGCAACATCGGCACAGCAGTCTGCATGGCCTGTGGTGCCTGGAAGCTCCAAGCCTTGAAAACTCTGAGCCTTGCAGAGAAGCTACAAACATCCAGGACGAGGCAGATGATGTGGGGTATCTGAAGTGCAGTCTCACCTGCAGAGGTTACATACCCACACACATATATTGAATATCATGGTCAGTAAGTTGAAAGGTGCTGGAACAAATGTGCATCTCTCACTTTTTGAATGAACATAAGAAGCTACTTTGTGCTGGGCTTTGTTCCATCACCAGCATGAAGATACAGATCCATATCTCCTTTTGTAAAATTCTTGAAGAGTTGACATTTATGACGTCAGCATAGTAGGTGCTGTTTTCATTTGCCTTGGCACTGCTTCCGTAGTTCTTCATTAACATAGCCATGGAAATAATAATCCTTTTCTAGCACAGCCACTGTAATATAGCAGTCGCTGCATGACTTGCTTGAAAAGGGGTGCAGAGCTCATATAAGTTCCAGTGATTCCAGATGCTCCATTAAACCCGTGTGCCTTAGTCAGGCACACACCAAATTCTGAGTGTGATGCAAAATTCCCAGTGATGTATACTTTGGCTTGTTAGACATAGTCTAATGTTTGAGGGTTTTTAAGAAGAACACTTTCCAGGTTCTCTCTATCTTAGTCCCAGTGCTGAATCCAGCATGCCTTGTACCATTGAGCATACGAAGGCAATGAGGTGACAGAACTTCATCTCTGACTTCAGATCAAGAACAATTAAGGTTTTGTGTTGCGTTTTTACATGGCTGAATACTTTTTTCTTTTTACTGTGTGTTTACTCTACATGGACGGGAGAGTTTTAGCCTGTTACATATTTTAGTTCTAACCCCTTTAATATTCCCATTATAAATAAGAGACAAAACTGGATTATTGTGAACAAATTTAATAGAAACATTCATAAGAAACAACAAAAATTTCTGTGACTAATGCAAACATTTAAATTAGCTATCCAGGTGTCTAAAAGGTCCTGCTAATAACAAGTTTGTATTTTTCTGAAAACTCCAGCTATTGAAGTACAGTCAGTGTGATGGAGGTGTATGAAGTTTTGTTTGAATTCTTGGCTTCTACAGGGGAAAACTCTCTCTTTGGATTTGTGTACATCTGTTTTCATGTGAAACTAAAATCCAAAGAAACTCGAGCTGGAACAGTTTTTGGTGTTGATTCAAGTGGTGCATGAAAAATCAGGTCAGTTGTCTCACTGGATCAGTACCAATTTCACTATTCCCAGTCAAAGAAGCTATGATGCTTGTTATTAAAATATTCCTGAATGGGACTGCACAAAAAACTCCAGCATGTCAAGCCAGTTCTTCTGGACTTGTGTGCAGCCCATGGAGAGATCACTCATAAATGCTGCTAACAAATTTGCCCTTTGTGACCTCATGCTGTGAAGTTACCTCAATAATTAAAAGAGTTCCTATATCAAATAACAAAGCCCCTTTTTTGAAAGTGGAATGTGTAATGTTTGTAGATTTTCCTCTCCAGTAAGCTGTCAACATTTTCAAAGGAAAACAGGAAGACGTCTAGTGGGGAGATCACAAGGTAGGGAGTCAGGAGGCCTAGGTTTATTCCTGGCCCTGTCACTATCAGACACACATGACACATGATGCACAGCTCGTCTCTTCTTCATTTTCATCATCTCCCACCCCACAGCGCTATTCCTGATGGACTCTGTCTGGACTGTGCCATGGATGCTGGAGACCACTGGGAAAGTGCTGGTAGCAGGAGATGTTCACAGTCATCCAGAACCCCTGGGCATGTCCAGCAGTGTCAATTTTCTGAAAACACAAACTGCCTCTGAAAAAAAACCTGTACCATTTTTTGCCTCTCTTGAAAAGTTTAGCTGCTTTGCAGGGAAAATTAACCACTTTCCCATGAATGCATGTACTGGCCACGAAGGTGCCATTATAATAGTTGCCATTTAATACAATGTTTGTCTTAAGCAATAAATGTTCAGCAACAATCCAGTAATATTTCCATGGGATCCCAAATGGCTCCTTTTTTTTTTCTTTTCCTTTTTGAGGCTGAATTAACAGTTACGTAACATAAGGAGGTTTGGGGTTTTTTTGCTTTTTGCTTAATAAATGATTTTTTGTTAAGCACAGTGGAAAAAGATCACCATACAACAATTCAAAATTAAGCCATCTGGCTTCGTGTCCTACTAACAATGTTAAGAAATGTCCTACATCTGAAAGAAACATGAAGCACTATTTCTCTGGTGCATTCATTCACTTTTCTTCCGAGTGTGTGTATATATATATATATATATGAGCCTATTCTTTTTTTTTTTTTTTTCCCATGGAATTTCATTACTTCAGCAATCTTGCCTCTGCTGTGGTGAGTCTTAAAAACCAGAAAAAAAATCTCAAAGCCATGACCTTACTGCACCGTACCTTGGTGTGGGCTCCTGCCTTGCAGCCAGCAGAAGGCAGGTTATCCAGTCCAGACTGCAGGTAAACTACTCCACATGAAGAGAAAATGGAAGGGAACTGCACTTATCACCAGGATGCAGCCCTTAATTTACTTGAAAGTAACTTGTTGTCTTGTCCCATGCAATAATGGGTTTACCCTTCCAGCATTGGATGAAGCAAGATGAATATGCTCCCGTATGAAAAATGGATCTCTGTCACCATTTTGATATTGCTTGTGGGAAGGAAAAGAAAAGAACAGAAGGGATTTCAAGCTCAAATTCATGCTACTAGGAAAGTCTTACAATTAGTCTACACCCAGTGTTCCTTAGTGTGTGGTCTCCAAGACATCAGAAGGGAGACTGTGAAACAATTGTGAAAAAAATAAAAAAACACAGGCATGCACACATATTCCCACAGATGCAAACAAGCAAGCAGGCCAAACAGGAGAAAATAAAACTAATCAAACTGGTTTTAGAGCCTAGTCTTAATATTTGACTGTAGTGAAAACTATCTTGGCAAGGTGATTCTTGGACCTCTTTTTACGTCCCCAGCCCATTAGGTGGTCCTTCAGTAAGGAGGACTGATAACACTGACAAACACTTTTAGTGAAGACACAGCTTCCACGAATAAATAGAGCTTTGTGCTCACATGGTCAAAGGACTTCCCAGAACATCACAAAGACACACAGAATTTGGGCAGACTAGCCTGTCAGTTTGTGAGTACTTATTTTAATGCTCCTTTCTGTAAAGACATAGATGAACAGAATGACCCTTCCACCATGAGGGGGTAGAAGAGCTTTGGTGAGATAGGTCTGCTTGAAAGTGAAGATAGGCATCACTGTAGCTGCAACTGTATTTTGGTTTAGGAGGAAATCATATCCCTCTTGGATTGTCCTATGGGAGCTCGTACCTTTCTGGTATATTATGCAGTAAACTGTCCCTCATGTGAGCACAGAAGAGACAGGTAATGGCCAAGGACTTGTGCTGCTGTATCTCCCTTCACCCCTCCCCTCCCACCTCTGAAGGAAACTGTGGGTGACAGACAGAAGGAAATACAAAAGAGCTTCTGCAGGGCAGCTGTCTTGATCTCTGCACCTCTTCAGGCCCAGGATGTACACAGCTGAGAAAGCAGATCTGTAGGATAGCCAAGCTTAAAGTAAAATAAATAAATTAGTTAATTGTTTATTTATCAAACTCCTGATTTATATATAGCAGCCACAAATTATCATTTGAGTCACTCAAACGATGAAAACAGTTTGGCATATACATAGCAAACACAATTTGTTGTTCCTGTTTATAAAAAAAAATAAGTCCAGATTGCCTCTTGCCTTCAAAGAGAGAGGCCAGGGGCAGGCACCAGCAGTGGTGGGACTGCAGCAGATGTGAACAGACTCTGTACCAGGGTACAGGTTCTTGTCCTGAGAATCCTGATGTTTGCATGCACACAGACACACGTGCTCAGCTAATGCAACTCTGCTGATACTATCAACAAGTTTTCTTCTTCTTTTTCATGACCATCTGTGGTTTTGACTCATTTATTCCAAATCTGCGCAGCTAACTCTGCCCAGCTATCTAAAACTAAAGATCTTAGCTGGCTTTCCTTTTTTTTTTTTATTTAGTATGGTTTCATTACATTCTGTACTCCTTTCTGCTCTTGTGACTGAAAGGAGCTCACGTACTTGTCATAGGACAGGACAGAAAAGTTCAGAAATGACACTGTATGGTGTCATCTTCATGTAGGCAAACGTGCCTCACAGAGTACTGAAATCTTCTGTGTCTCTGCTGAAGACTTTCTCTTTTCCATGACTGTGGTGACACAAGTGTTTTCTTTGCCATTATCTCACCATGTGGGAATCGGCGGCTTAACATGCATAACTGCAGCAAAAGTTTAGAATATGCTACAAAGCTTAATGACAAAAATATGTGTAGAACCAAATAAATCAAAATCTTGCTTTTGGACTGGTTTTTGTGGGTGGAAGGTTGTTCTTGTATTTCACTTTAAAGCCGTCATTCCTGCAATAGAATGCTATCTGTTTTGTTTTTAATTTGGTCTACTTCACACAGTTCTTCACATGCAACAGTCTATAAAAGACAAAAGCTACACTAATCATTTGACAACAGATTTAAGATACTTTTTTCCTATCTTTCTATCCTATATGTTTTTTTAAAAGTATGTGATGTTTGCAGTTTGACAGAAAGTATTGCCTTTTACTCATTTTAGAGGGCTTAGCACCAGAGGCCTCATCAAATGGGTGTCTCTTAATCACACAGTCAAGCAGTTAAGCTGAAAGGGATGACTCTTTTTAGCATAAACTTACAAAAATATGTCTTCTTGAGGCCTTCTAATATGGTGTAATACAAAAAAATATATAAACATGGGCATTATGCAGTGAGGTTTTGCAGTCTTGACAAACTACCCATTGTGAGATGGGTCTTTTTCCTGAAAGTTATTCTGAGCATCAGAACAGAGCCACTTTCAAAGTAAAATAAGGGAAAGGGGAGATGTATTTGTTCACAGGGAGTTCAAATTTGTATAGACCTTGAAAAAGTTGAAAACAAAGTCTGTTGAATTTTGCATGAACATGTAGAGAACTGAGTAGAAACATTAGGACTGGTACGAATGGAGAAGCAGTGGAAATGTCAGGGTGGACAACTAGCCGCAGAAGCAGCAGGGGAAGGTTTATGAGCACATCTGCAGACAGGACCTGGATTTGCAGCCTATGAAGAACCCAGCTGGTCTGTGTGCAGCTTCCCAGAACACCCAGACTGGGATACACACAGGTGGGCCAGGCTGAGTAACTAATCTCAATTTCTAGATGATAAGAAAGAGGCACATACAAACCCAGGTCATTGTCACCACCCTAAGAAGAAACCAAGACATGGGGGAAGGACTTCATAGGTGGCATCCCTTGTCCTACTTGCCACGGAGAGCAGATTAGCTGGGTATTCATGTCTGGATGCCTGAATGTATTGATTTGGGAATATACCCCTCCTAGTGCCCATCAGCATCAGCATACAAGTGTATGAGTGAAATTTACTCCACTTTACAGATAAAACCACTTTCCCCTCTGTAAAGTTTTGCCTTGATCTTGGCTAGATCATTAGTAGTGTTGCAACATTATTTCTTACAGATGTATGGGAAATTCTGGCTTTCAAAAAACTCAGCATGTTGTTATGAATCAGCAATCATACTGCTGCTTGCTTGCAATGAGCACAGGCAGGTTCCAGCACAATTTGCCTCTAATAGCATACAAAGAGGAGTTACACATTCAAACCCATCATATCCTGACTCCAATGAAACCAGTGGCAGATATCCCATTGACTTCAGAAAGGCCAAGATTTCAGTTCAGACAGCTTCTGGTCTTCCAAACAGTTGAATGTGAAAGCTTAAAGCTTAACGCTTAAAGCTTAAAGGATGTCTGTAAAGATGCCACCTTACCAGGGTCTCTAGAACTAGCACCATCAGAAAGAGCAAAAGGAGTAAAACTGCTCTACAAAGAATATATTCAAAGAGCAGTTGAACTTCAAGCAAATAGTTAAAAGCTTTTAAAAAACTAAACAATACCTTCTTATATGAGGGATGAAAAGTAAATAGTATCTTTCCCAATGACTTTAATGACAGCTCAGTTTGCCTTTCAGGAAATAAGCAGCAATATCTACATCCACATCTGCATATGTCCTTGAAATATGTCCATTTCCTTTATACACAGGTGTTACTAAACTGTCTCAGAACAGCACCTAAAACACTGGCTGACTTTTTCATCCAAGCATTTTCCAATGCAATGGTGCCTTTTTCATGAAAATTTAAACGTTTTAAAGTATGTTGATAAAAATCAACTCCGGCTCCAAAGGCTCTCAGTACAAATGTTGACTATTTCAAGAAAATAAAATTCAGCATACACTATGAAACTTCATGATGGCATTCTGCAATTATGTTGCTACTTGTCTTGTATTCATTTTAAAATAATTTGCATAGCTTATGGCATGTTACACTCCACTGCAGTTAGCAGATGACAACATAGCACAACATAGTACAAACTAACATCATAGCTGAAATATTTTATTCCCTTACTGGGTGTTACTATCTTTTAAAACCATTACTGTGCACTGCATTCTATCACCGAATGAAACGCCTTTCCTTGATCACAGTGTCTTCTGTTTTTTGCAAAGATCTGGTATGTCACTCCCGTCCAACTATTTCCTGTTTGTATTGGAACTGAACAGTCTGATAAATTGTTTCAACCAAACGGAAACCCAGGACAGCTACATTGGGAAGATAAAATGCTTTAATGTGTAATAAACAGAAGCCAAACTTAATGATTATTTAAAATAATATAATAAAATAGACTCCCACTGAAGTCATAAACTGATTTCAAACACTAAAAAGGGCATAAAATAATATCAATATAAACATGTAAAAGCATAAAATAATGAATACAGCAAACATTTAAAAATTTTAACCCAAAATTTCAAACTCCAACACAAAATCAACAGTTTTCTAAATAGATAGTATTTTTTTAAAAATTCTGCACCATGGAGTAGGAAAAATACATTCGAATGTAATTTCTCATTTAATTCAGAATAAAAACAAAATTTCAACAGCAAAACTTCCTGGACACGTAAATTCCACGTTTTGATCAGGACTGATATTTACACAAACAAGTTAGAGGAAAATTCCTCTTTCCAAAAAGCATCACATGTTATAAAACAGCATGAGCCCTAGCGAGCATTTAATCAAAACTGTTTAAATTCAGAGCGGTATTAATAAACCATGAAGGAATTTAGTAATTGTTCCAATATCAATTCATATATCATCACCATGTACAGTGTAAGATTATATACAGATTTCTTAATAGCCAAAAATGCTGCCCATCAGCATAATCGGGAAGCACAAGTCAAAGTAAAGCCGTGTAATTATATACAAACTGTTTCAGTTCACTCTTGCCAAGAAAAACATTAGCAAAAGTATTGGCTGCATGACCAATTAATTCCTGCAGAAGGCTTAGTGCATTGGACCATGAATGAGGCTCTTCACCTGCAATCCCCAAGCTTCCCAACCCCACGATGTCTGCACATCCGTCCAGGCTTGGGTGCAATGAGATCAGACATTGTTTGCTAACAGTTTATAGGACAGCTAAAGATGGTCGGTTACCAAAAACCCACAATCACAGACTATCAGCAACAGCAGGAAGACAGAGCAGCTCTGAAGCAATTCAATGGGTTTGGTAATGTCAGGGTCTACAACTGAGTGAATACACCTGAATATATCATTTGTAGCAGTGTTTTGCATGACCAGCATAAAGTACTTTCATGTATAATTTGGAATCGTTAACCAGCTCTGCCAAGTCCATCACTAAACTATGTCCCTAGGTGCCATATCTACGCATCTTTTTAATACCTCCAGGGATGGTGACTCCACCAGCTCCCTGGGTTTAAAATGTCACAAAACAGTCCACTGGATAGGATTCACATGGACACAGAGTTTATGAACTTTGAGCTTTACCATTCATTATTTGCAGTTCTTAGTTGCAGTTTTGTTTTCACAAGACTCTCAGATTCAAAGTCACCTTTTGGTAAGAGCAACCCATTGTGAGAACTGCCACCACCCTGAAAAAAGTTTCAAGTGGTATAAAATGCTTCAGCCTACCTGGTTTGCTGAGCAGATCATATCCCAATGCTACATTCTTCACAATTTGACCTGACCATATCAGAAATCCATTTCAAGATTTCTGGTCTGATTATCAGATGCTCACATAGCTATGTCAGTGGATGACTTAATCACCTCCTGTAGAAATTGTTTTTCTGGGGCAACTACCAAAATCAGCAAAAAAGCTCCAAAGTGCAGAAAATGGATGGGTCACAGGAGTAGTCTGCTCCCAACTGGACGACAGAAGTTGGATCACGGCCATGCCATACAACACAGGACTATGTATTGTACCTGCTATCAATGCAAAGGATTTTCATAAGTCATGGATTTAAAGTTGAATTGGGACTGGAATACATTCTGAGAAGACATAATGGGGGGATTAGACTCCATATTTTCCAAAATAACTTATGTAAAGCTCATGTTTGTGAATTAGCTTAGCTCCAGTAATTCATCACAGGCATTACAGTAGGGTGATAATCAGAGGGCTGGAGCACCACTCCTGTAAGGAAAGGCTGAGAGAGTAGGGGTTGTTCAGCCTGGAAAAGGGAAGGCTCCCACTTGTTATGATGAGTATGTCATCCCTGGAAATATTCAAGGCCAAGTTGGATGGGGCTTTGAGCAACCTGGTCAATTTGAAAGTGTCCCTGCCCATGTCAGAGGGGTTGGAACTAGATGATCTTCAAGGTCCCTTCCAATCCAAACCACTCTATGATTTTATGATTCTGTGTTGAACACTTTTTCTGAAATTGGAGGCTGCATTTCCATGTCTCTTTTCTTTACCCCAAGGCTGCAAAAAGGTCCGAGGCATCACAAAGAGTTACCAGAAAACACTCTCAGTTACAAGGAGCTCATTCTCTGCAGGAGGAGGAAATGAGAAGTGGCTACAGTTATGGACAACACTCTGCTTGCTGACTCTAATTCTGGCATCAGCTCAGTCCCTCTCAGGCAAGGTAATGTTTGTTCCTGTAACCAGCAAATACAGCCAGTTCTCACCCTCATCCCGTGAGGCATCGAGCTGCTGCTGAATCAGGGTTACACAAAGACAAATGAGCCCAGCGGGAAAGGGCAGGGAAATGGAGATAGCTCACACTCATAAAATGAGAAACACAGAAGAATTACAGAGACTATAAAAATCATCTGCACTTTGGAAGGTCCTTCTACAAGCAGAGCCTGGGAAGTCCTTTCTCCACAGTAATTCCTCTTCTGTGTCATCCAAACCTCAAATTCCTCTCTGGAAATGAGTGTGGATGGGACTATATCTCCCTGCGGTTATTGCTGAATGACTCAAACCTTTTTCCTCCCTTTTCCTGTGAGACTAAGGGGCCACATCAACCACCAGCAAAATTTTGCATTCTGTGTTCTAGTTCTCTGAAAGAAGTAGCATCTGGGCCAACAGGCCATGAAAATGACTTACAAATTCCAGCCTTCTTTAACTGCAAACACAAACACTACCAATATGTAAAATAAAAGACAATATAACATAAAGTTAAGTTCCTTGGCTGGGTTGATAGTTTGCAGGGTGAACAAAAGTGTATGGCTCTACAGCCAATGTCCTGCCTTTAGTACAACATATATGTTGTATTGCCACAAACACCCATGAGTGATGTACATTAACATGGGCATATCTCTAGCAGATTAGGATGTGACTGGAAAGGTCAAGGGAGAGAAGATCACTGTCAGGAGCACCTCGTACTCTCCAAGCTGGACCCATTGCTGAATGTAGCAGTGCTAACAGATGCAAGACTCAGAAATTGCTTCTTTGCCTTGGTCTTCACCAACAAGGTCTCTCAGACCTTCATGTCTAGCAGCAATGGTCAGGGAGAGGAAAACCAAAACAAGGGACAAAGAATTGAGTTGGTGGCTTCTTGGGAAGCCTTGATGTATACAAGTCCCTGGAACTAGATGAAGTTTGTCCAAGGGTCCCAAAAAAGCTAGTTTATGTCATTGCAGTATGTAATTGAAAGTCATCTTTATCATCTCTGGAAGGTCATGAAGGCTGGGAAAGGTTGCCAGTGACTGGAGAAAGACAACTGTTGTATCCACCTACAAAAAGGGCAAGAAGGGCAGTCTAGGAAACTGCAGGCCAGTAAGTCTCGTTTTGGTCTCTAAGAAAATTCTTGAGTGAGTCTTGCTGGCTTCTTGCTGGCAGATGAAGCAGAAGATGGTGACTGGGAACAAATCGTTAATCATGCCTGACCAGCATCGGTGCCTTGTGATGAAATGACAGAACCCAAGGACAAGGATGCAGCAGCAGATGTCACCTCAATTTTAGGATTAATTTTGATGCAGTTTCTCAAAATATATTTGTATTCAACATGGGTTGATATGGTCAAGAGGAGCAAACTATTACACAGATGAAGAACTGACTGAATCATCAGGTTCAAAGGGTAGTGGTTAATGATTCCCGCCACCTTGTCTGGAGACTAATTACAAGTGAGATCTATCCTACTTCATACCTTTATTACTGACCTGAACGAGGTGAGATGGGAGTGCATTTTCATGAAATCTGTAGATGAAACCAAACCATTCACTGTGCTTGGAAGTAGTCCTGGGCTTTATGCAGGAATGGAGGACTGGGCCAACAGAAATGTTTTGAAATTGAAGAGCAGATACAATTTTCTGCTCCTAGGATGGACTAACCTACTGCAATGGGACAGGCTGGTGCCTGGGAGTACGGGCAGCAGCAGCGCAGGAAGGGCCATGGGGGCTGTGGAGGACAGTGAGATGAACATGAGCCAGCAGTGCACCCCAGCAGATAGGCAGGTGATAGCAGTTTCCTACGGGGAGGGTAGGCAGAAAACGGAGCTGGGCTCTTCACTGTGGTCCAGACTGGGATGAAAGAAAACAAACAGAGTTGAAATAAGGGAGGTTCAGACAAGATATGAAGAAACCTTTTCAGCCTGAGTACTTCCAGACAGGGGCACAAGTTGCCCAGGGAGGCTGTGCAGTCTCAGTCCTTGGAGGTTTTCAAGACCCAAATGGACAAAGCACTGAACAACTTGGTCTGGTCTCACAGCTGACCCTACTTGGAACAGCAGGCTGGACCAGAGACCTCCCTAGGTTCCCTCCAACATAAATGATTCTGTGTTATAATTTTGCTATCCAAGTGGGCTGTGTTCACTCATACTTCTGTGTATATTTGGATATTCATTTCTGTGCAAGTACCTTGACAATGTCTATTTAATAAAAAAATAAAAGTTCATTACACAAGCAAATATCTCAGGGGGGAAAACAGAACATTATGAGCAGACCAGCTGCCTGTTACTGATTTTAAAATATAATTTCTGAAGTCTAATACAACACAAAACTAGTAGCACTCCTAAACTCTGGAAAAGAGATGGCAACAGGAAAAACCAAACATTTTCATACTTAAACCCATAAACATCCCCCAGGAACAATGATCAGGTGGTGCCTCTGATGCCTTGTTTTGTTTTCATTCCCCTGGCAAATATATTTTTGCTCGTATTGCGTATGGCACATGGACTGAACATGGTCTCTACTGCTGTTCCATGCTTCACAGTTCTTCCTGCTCTTAGTTATCCATTGCCCAAAAAACTCCAGTGATCTCCAGATCATAAGGGAAAAGTTTGAACAAATATGTGTACATATATACTCGTTCTGCAGTTCATGCTGATTTTGACAGGTTTTGACCAAAAATTGCTCTGTCAAAAAGCATGCTTGATTTCTTCCCATGAAAAAAAACAGCATTACAAATGACACCATGAAAGCTCTGCACTTCAAAGCGCTACTTCATAAATGTGGGATGGAATTCTTCCCTCTCCATCCCAACTGTCCCTGCAGTAACAACAGAGCTGGTAAATAGTGCAGAACCTTGCTCTTGGTCTCTGTGCTTTTCCCTCTCGGGGAGGCAGAGCCGGCGACCTCACTGCGCTCTGTCAGCTGCAGCAGATGTGTTCTTGCTAGAGCATGAGGGAAGATTTTTTTTTTCAATCCCAATACTCTGCTGTAGCACCTGCATTGAAGTGGGCTAGCAACAGCATTTGCTGAACTTTAAACTGAAATATCCCTTACACAAGACTCTGCAAGCCAGCTGCCTGCTGAGCAGTCATATTTCAAGTAGAGAAAAGGATGGTCTACATTCTGCCTCGGGAGGTCTGAGTGGCTAATGCTGAGCCTAAAAGGACCAGCTGAAAGCTGTAACTCCTTGCTCAGCTAAGCTTGTAGGTAATTTTATATAGATCTTAGAAAGATATGAATGCTTGTGTCTGATTTCTGATAAATATCTCAAATAGAGAAAACTGACTTTTCTACTGTGGGAAAAAAGCTTTGTAGGGCTTTTAGAAGACCTGACAGTCTGGAGTAACAAGAAAGATCAAAATCATCTTGTTCCCTTTTGTCCTCTCCACAGATATCTCCAAACACATTTTGGGTTATATCTTCCCTTCACAGGGTTGCATGATAGATGGAAGATTAAAATCACAGGCCACCATGATCACTCTTTCTTCATTCTTCAACTGGCTTTGGCCTTTTCTTAAAATTACCCAATACTTTCCATTATAAGGACCTTAGAGCTTTGCCAAAGTTCAGTCATTCTAGCTCTAATTTCTCCTGCTGGCTGGATGCCTCTGGCTGATTTTGTTTGGACTTCTTTTGATAATTTTTCTGGAAAAATTTCAGTCATTTCCAAGAAAGAACCTAGGGGGAAATGTATATATTGTCTATGTCAATAGCTTGTAGATTTTTCCCTTAAAAAGCCTCATTTCCCAGGCTTTGCAGCACAATCCTGAAATCTGGTGGGTAAATGATCTTTATGCCTGGAATAGCCTTTTCTCTTTCCCAGTGGAAGTCTGCACAGCATAGAAGCAAGATGTCAAGCCCATATTTGTATAGTGAAGAAAACTTTAAGAGTTCTGTCTCACATATTGTAAAGGTCAGAGAAGAGGCAGAGAAAAAAGAAATTCTTTTTTTTTTCAATGCTGGTGGCTTCAGTGTTAGAGAACAAGACTCTGACTCTGGCAGGCCATGCCTATGTGCTGGAACAGCTATGCTGGGTCTGGTTGGGGTGGAGATCATTTTCTTCACAGTAGCCTGCATGATGCTGTGCTTTATATCTATGACCAAAACAGTGCTGATAACACACTACTGTTTTTGCTATTGCTGAGCAGTGCTTGCACAGCATCAAGGCCTTCTCTGTTTCTAGCCATGCTTCTCCAGAGAGTAGGCTGGAAGTAGGCAAGTGGTTGGGAGGGAACAGCTGAGCCAAACTGCTCAGAGATATTCCACACCATATACATCATGCTCATCAGTAAAACAGGGGCTTTTTTGTGTTAGCTGCTGCTTGAAGACTGGCTGGGCATCACTTTGCTGGTGGGAGGTGATGAGTGATTGCCTTTGCATAAGTTGAAATTTTTATTTTTTTTCCCAATTCAGTCATTAAACTGCCTTCATCTTGACCCACAAGTGTTTCTCACTTTTGCCCTTCCAATTCTCTCTCCCATCTGTCTGGAGGAAAGTGAGCAAGCAAGTGAGGAAAGTGAGGGTGGGGATTGAGCTGCCACCAGCTGGCCTCAACCCATCCCACCAACTCACCAACATCCAGCTCATCCTAGTTTTTCTCAACAATTGTGATAGAAAACCTATAGTATCATCTGCAGAAGGGCTGAGCACTGCACCCTGCCACGGAAGTCAGTGAGACCTAGCCCTCAAGCACGTAAAATGTTATGCAAAACTGTAGCTAGATTGCAGGGTTTCTGCTGTCAGGAGCACACCTCATGTCCTGGTCTCTCAATCATCCACACAGAAGATGTCACTCTTATGTGACACTTGAGTATGCCAGGGTTGCTCTTTTTAGGTTTCATACACATGCAAAGCAGGGAGAGAAAGGTCAAAGGCAGCATTATGTGAATCTGAGCCTTGTAGGGCTGTCACCAGGACTTTTAGTCAGGCTTGCAAAGTGGAAGATGCCCTTGGGTGTATAGTGTAAACATTGACTGTAGCACTGGGTACCTGAGAAATCATAGCACTGCAAGTGTTTCACTTCTGAGGAGAGGATAACTTTAATCTTACCGTGGCTCAGTCCTATAAAATGGAGGTAAGAATACTCTTATTGCTTGCAAAGTTTAATTAACATTTGTGAAATATATAAATGTTACCCTGATAACAAGCATGGGGAAATCAATAATTTTATCTTCAGAGTTGAATGTTGCAGTGAATGAGGCTTAGAGGAACAATTAAGGGAAGGTGAAATGGGTGCTCACTAAATGAGTTCAGTCCCTTCTCTTTACCAAATAAATGGAGCTACTGGAGAAAAAATTAATACACTGTTATAAACGAACATCCATATTGATACCTTTTATCAGTAGGAATACATGTGTCCAAACGTGCTGGTAAGTTGAGGTGCCACAGGAAATCTTTCTCCTGGCATTTCCTAGCATGTGAGTGCTCAGTTTCACCATCTCAATAATGTTCTTTGACCACAACTATATTTGTGGATCTCTCCAAAGCCTTCACTAATATTTTCAGTGAATATCCAATGTCCTGTAATCTACCTGAAAGAAGATAGAAACACTGCATCAGAAGCAACTGTTGATAATACGGTCTCAGAAGCACTATACAAGGAACTATCTATCACTACCTACCTTTTGGTTCATTTGTTCCTTTCGAAGTCCATTCACTGTAAAAAGCAAGACCAACGTAAACTTGGTAAATACTAATAAAAATACTTACTAGAGTGGATATCTTTTATTGTCAGTATGCACTAACAAGCAAAACTTCAAAGGTTCGACATTCTCCATAAACATTAATTTACATAATTTACAGATGTGTTCTACATAGTGAGCAAAATACTTTACAGTTGCAGTCATGATGTTCCCTGATTTTCAAAGGTTTTTTTCTCTACTTTTTGGGTGAAATTCAGAGCCAAAGAGTTGTAATTTAATATTCCCCTGGACCTACTTACACCCACTTGTTGAAGCGTCAGGGAGTCCTGATGGGTGGAACTCACAGTCTGAGGAGCCAAAATATATTGCAATAATGTTAATTTAATGTAGGGAGGATTCACTCTATTTTTATTTGCTTTTCATGCTGTGCTCCTCTCCTGTGACCAAGCAATATAAAGCCATATTCATTTAGTCTCTCTTTGACTTGGAGGTCTGCGCTGCCAGGCAAGAGGTCAGGAAGACCACATTCCGGTTCCTGAATGGAACCTACAAGAAAGATGGAGAGGGACTTTTTACAAGAGCATGTAGTAACAAGGGGGAATGAGTTCAAAATGAAAGACAATAGGTTTAGATAAGATATCAGGAAAAAAATCCTTACTGTGAGGACGATGAAACATTGGAACAGGTTTCCCGGAGAAGTTGGGGATGCCCCAACCCTGGAAATGTTTAAGGCCAGGTTGGATGGAGCTCTGAGGAACCTCGCCTAGTGGAAGGTGTCTCTATCCATGGCAGGGGCATTGGAATGGGAATGATCTTTAAAGTACCTTTTGACCCAGGTCGTTCCATGATTCTATGATTGTATGATGCATTTGGACTTCCCGTGTGGGTCTGTATTGACACAACCAGCAAACCTGGGGAGTGAACACAGCTGAACCAAGCTGGGTTGATGTCTGTAAGTAGATTACACTGGCTTCCACTCCCTCTAGTGCCAGATGGCTTTATGGAGACACCTCTGTGCACCACCTTACCTCTGAATGAAGCTGCACAGCCAGACAGGAGCATGCAGAATACACCCAGCTGTCCCTGAACCCCAGATCTGTGGCATGTAACAACAGCAGAATGATGCTCCTCTAGGCCGACATAGCCCAATTCTAGGTTTCTTCTTGCTGGCACCTACTGAAGATAACCAGAAGCTGAACATCCTTGGCCTTTGGACAGTCTCAAAACCCAGGGAGACCTTTGCTGCCTTCTGTCAACATGAATCAAATCCCGGTCAGTATCATTTTGATATATTCCAGCTGAAGAGCTGACCTGGTTAGAACTCAGAAAATTAGAATCTATTTTTGAGGAAATCAGAATTATTCTATGTATGTAGAAAGAAACACATACTATGAACAAGCAAAATGTTATTACTAATGTATAAAAATCTGTTTCTGCAAAGATCCTAATAAAATTGGCACTAATTATTTGGTCTTGGTCTTGCTGTCTTCGACATTTAAGCACTCTAGCAGCAGTGGAATAACTTCTCACTTTTATGGAAATTTTGGGCCACAATGTCAAATATTTCATCAGCTTGTATATTCAGTAGACACAACAGCTACAATCGTTTTAGGCAATTTTGACAAAATACTGTGCAAGGAAATTGGTCTGTAAATTGCCAGAATAAAACTTCCCAAACTTTCTGAACCACAAGTAACCATCCTTCATTCAAAATATGAATAAACCCCACAATGCTGCATTTTATAAAATATCAAAAGTATGAAACAGCAGTCCTTAAATATCATCTGCAGGTAATCATAATATCGGTACTTCTAATTGCATTCCAGCATTTCACTTTTCTTTAAGTTTAATGCAATGTGACTGTCCAGCCTATTCTATAGCTGTGTTGTGTTTCCCTCCCAAGAAATCCAGTTTCTAAAAGAAAAAGATCACAGCAACTGAAAGACAAGAGAACTGGCACATTAGCCTTTGCATGATCAACATCCAAACCATAGCTAGGAACAAGTTTGTATCTCTGAGTAATTCTGGCATACTGAAAAGATAGCCAGGTGTTTTGCTGCTTACAGAATCTCCCTCAGTCTCACAATTAATCAAAAGATAGGAAAGGAAAAACAAAAACCAACCTCACTTGCCAGAGACAAGTCAAGATAACTAAATACTTTCAAATTATGATGCTAATTACCCAGATTAAGAAAAGGCTCATCTGTGGATTTAACAAAATTATTAATAAATAACTTCACCATTTGTTCAGGATCATTTACAAACTCATTAGCCAGATACAGGGATAATGTCTTCACTCTGGGCACAGGTCCAAAATGGTCATTAACAACAATATGAAATTGTTGCACAGAAAAAGGTTTATCCTTAAAATATGTTATAACACTCAACTCTTACTTTTCAAATGCACATTTTGTATTGAAACCAAATGGTACTTACTTCAGACAAATGATCTCCCACATATGGTTCCTGTGTCACATGCAGTTCTCCTCAATGATGCATGCAATTGCTTTTCAGAATTTTTTTTATTTAATTCTTGCCCTTTGTATTGCATGTGGGCTGAGGCTATGAGAAGGCTGCCAATCAAAAGCGAATGCCACACATACCTCCATGTGCATGGACCAAGGCTTCCAGCATCTCCAAGACTTGCCAAAGAGCTCAAATTTTGTAGTTTAAGTTTTGGGAGAGAGCCAGGTGAGGGTAATGGTCCATTGTGAATTGGAATCAAAGGCAACAGGAACTGAGCACATTACCTCTGGGTTTAAATCACTTCACCACAGCCTGCACTATTTATTCTTTATTATTTACAGGGACATTAAATTTGCATCTTTCTCTTTTGGATTACTGCTGAATTTGAATACATTTTGCACAGTAAAAGTGAGTGTGAACCATTATAAATTAAATTCCTTGAGATTCAAGAGAAGACTAAAGAAAGGAAAAACTAAGCAATACACGTGGTTGCTAAGTGCCTGAAGTCACACTTTGCCACAACAACTGCAAAGCGCTCACTTGGGCACCTTATTTCAGTACTGATGAATAAATTGTAATAGTTCCATATAAACAAGGCATATTCAGGCAATATGTAAACATCTCTAAAGAAGAATGATTTGTTTAGATCCTTTAGACCTTCTCTGAGTCTGAATCTGACTGAAACATGGATCACACTGTGGCAGGCAGCCCACTGTGGTAGTAAGCTGTTGTTACGTTATTATTACTGTTGGATGAAAATATAGCCCTCATAATTTTTGTCCTGAACTAGAGTAACAAAAAGCCCATAAAATGAAGAATTTCCATGAAATTGTTTTCCCTAGAATGCTGTATAAAATTTCCTAAAATTAAAATACGAAAATATGCTTGAAACTTTTCCTGAGAAGATAAGTGGTTTTCATCAGAAAGGCAGTGCAATTGTGAGTAGCAAATTTCACCATAGCATTAAATGAAACTTGAAGAATATAAAAGTGTGTATAAAAAGTTAAAGCTTGTGCAGACCTAGGACTGGGCAACACAGTGTTATATCATCCAACATAATTTAAACCTGTATTATGTACTGCATTAAAGCCTAAATATGTGTGTACTCAGCAGTTTACCTAGCTAGCAGGAATATATTTTGATCCCTGTGTAGTAAAACACAGAGGTAAATGTTAAGGTCTGGGAGGTCCAACTTCATGTGTAGCTCACACCTAAGCAGAAATAAGAGAGAGAATCTGAAAACAGTACCTGGTTTTGTTGTTCAGGGTCAACATCTGCCTGAAACCCAGGCACAGAAGGGATGCTGATCTTGTTACCTGAAATCAAGTATGCTGGGGTACCTGAACAGTAGCTAGGGATAAAATCTGGGAGAACTGAGCTTAATTTCTTTTCAGGCCACAGGTTGTATGTCTGGATGATTTCCAGTGTCCTTTTGTCTGAGCATCCTTGTGGGCAGAGCTCACAGGGTATGGAAGGAGAAAGGGAGAGGTGCCCAAAACACGTGACAACCACACTATCTCTGAGCAGCTCCTGTAAAGAGATCCAATTTCATCCAGAACAGGAAATGGTTCAAATCTTGGGACCTGTGATGCCACTTCCAACAAAATATTCCTGGCAAATTGTCTGGAAGAAGTGACACGGGGACTGCCGTGTCTCTGTCACCATTGCCCACTGCAGCATCATCACTCTGACTTCCCCATAGCCTGCCCCAGGGGACACCAACAACTCGACAAAAGGCTGCACCCCACAGCCCACCTCCTGCAGGTAGGATGAGGCGGTGTAAATCAGGCTAAACACAATGAATGTCTCCTTTGGCTGTAGTGGCTCAGACCACCATTTTCAGAGTAGTCATCCTGGAAATCTGGGGAGCTGTTCATACAGACAACAGAAACAGAGAAGATGGAGAAGAGACTGGAGAGCTGAATCCATTTACAGATGGAAAACAACACACTCTCTCTAATTTTTAAAGTCAGTACTTCTTAACTATGCCATTCAGTGGTTGGGATGAAGTTTCTTGAGATCTAGAAGAAGTCTCCTGTTTGATTGATGAAGAAACTATATGCTACACAATACCAACAGTCCACTGATACACTGCTCATTAAGTGTGCTGGATCAATTACCCCATCTCTATGAATCATCAGCAATCTGTCTTCCTCTTCATTAATCTGAGGATTGCTAAGGGTGATGATAGTGTCTAACAGCTACACCTTCCTCTGGTGGGTGCAGATAGATCAGCAGGAAGGAAAAAGAAATGTTTACTTAAGAAACTAAAACATAAAATACATGGGATTAGAGGAAAGATTTGACATAAGAAACAGTTTACAAGTTTCCTGCATTTCTTTACTAACATTAGATTTTTATAGCAGTATTAGCTGAAGATCATCAGCCAATTAGATATAAGTATTTTTACATATATATTCTTATGCATTCCTAACATTATGAGGATTAAAAGCCAATACAGAAGCTTACTTCAGAAATATGAAGTGTCCCACTGCGTCCACAAATTAATAAATATTTTCAAGTCACAAGAATGGAGGTAGATTCCAGGCCTAATATTTTTTTCTTTCAATTAGTAAGGAACGTACTTTCCATAGATGCAGCAATTCACTCATCAGTATCTGCAATTTTTGTTGCTATCCTTCAGTTCACTAATGTTACTGAATGAAAAATTAGAAAAGTGTTATCAGTTGCTGCTTTTGATGAATTTTCTAAATTTCTGTGCAGTTCTGCTCCTTGCACATCTCCTGATGACACAGGTCTAAACCAATATTCTTTCTTCCTGTTTTTTTAAAACGTTTCTTCTGCACTATGTTTTCAAAGAGAAGTGTTTTTCCCTAAGGAGAAATGGAGCTTCATTATTGGTTTCATCTAGTCCATGAGAAGTGATGGAAAGATGTCTTCTTGGAAACATACTCATGGGAACTTTAGATCAGAGTCTTAACAAAAACTGAATAATATTGATTCTTCAAAATAAAAATGTAAATTAGCTTAGGATCCAAAATAAATTAAACGAGTGAGCGAATACAAGTCTGCCTTATAAACACTGCAAGGGCTGTGGTCCTAATCCAACACCACACTACAGGCCATCTGTAATTATCTGATGACTGTATTGAGGTTGCAGTGTTTTACTCAGGATATTCCAGTCAACTACTAGAGCATAAACTAAAAGCTGAGTCAAACCCCTTTGATATCTGAGCCCTGCTTTAAAGCCGCAAATGGCTCCTGCAGCTGGGATTCCAGTATTTTTGTCAATTCCTAACTAAAAGTACTGCCTCCACATCAGCGAAACACACACATCATGTAGATGTCAAGTCATCAACCAAAGGAATTCAGATTTGTAAATCTGTTCTACAATTTTTGTTCTAGAATGACTCATTTTTGCAGATTTAATCCTCCATTCCTTGCTGAGGCAAGATAGTACCTGATACATTTCCAAGGCTTTTTGATGCAGTACACTAGGGTTCCTTTCAAAGCCATAGACCCTCTGAAAAGACCATGTAGTATAATCACTTCTTGGGGCATCCCTACATTCAACAGACTGCAATACCTCTAATTGCAAAGGCAAGCCTGTATGCATTCCTCTTTACATCAAAAAAGACTCTCTGGTGCCTCCACTACTTTGTTCATCCCCAGAAGGAACCACTGCACTTGGCACTAGCTCTGCCTCATCAACACTGATGTTAATAGTCAAAGCTGGATTATAAACACTTATCACTGTCTTTAATAGCCTAAAAAGAGGTAGCTCTGCGGAATACCAAAACAAACCTTTCATGAAAACAGAAGCCTGGAAATGATCCCTTATTCCTGGCAACATCCAGAACTAGAAAAATAAAAGATGACTGGCCTGCATATCCCTAATCCCACAGATATATACACACACATTCTCCAGTGTGCGTACTGCACGCAGTCCCATTGAATCCAACAGGACTCTTCGTGGCCCTTCGTTCAGCACCAGGGTGAACTTCTCACATCCTGCAGCGGACGGGTACGCACCCACCGCTCCAGGATGCCCCGGTCGGCGTGTCGCGGTGTGGCGACCCTGGAGGGGCCGCACTCCCGCGGAACCCCCCGGGTGCCTGCCACGGGCGCCGGGAGCACCCTTCTCCCTCGCGAGTGCCCCGTGAGTCCCGTCCCCACGGACTGTCCCTGCTGCCCATAGCCCCGCCACCCGGGAACCCCGCGGGACGGGGTGAGTGAGACACACCACACCCCCCAGCCCCATCCACCGGCGGGACCCCGAGCCCGCCCCGCCGCCCTTGGAACCCCCGTTCCCGGCGGCGCTGGGCAGCGTCCCCGGCGGGGCCGCGTGTGTCCCGCCATCGCTGCCGGGAACCCGAAGGCTTGTGCTTTGGTCCTGCCGTGCTGTGACCCGGCTGGTAGTCGGGAATAACCAAGTGTGGCATGATTCATCCCCATTTGTTCGCCGATTTGTCACCTCACCCTCTGCAATTTTTTGCCTTCTTCCTATTTTTTTTTTTTCTCGTTGACCTTTTAACGATTCCTGGTTGAGACGACAAAACTTTCAACTGCTCAGTTCCGTTGTTCGTAATCCTACTATTTTATTACCTTACACAAATCGAGGGAACCAGTGATGTGTAGGTGGTCAAGTGACTTTTAAGAATAAGCCATTGTTGATATGCTAGGTTCGGTTAGTTGGTTGGTTTGTCTTTTACTGAAGGAAAAATAGGAAAACAAAAGGGATTATTCACTGGTTTATTTCTCACTGTTATTATTTGGTTTTATTCACTATTGTTTTAAATATGTAAACTGTAAGTGAAGGATAGCCATGCATGCCTGTTGTGGTTGTTTAACTCAGTCTAAAATACTGCAGTAAGTCATGGGGTAGATAATACAATAGAAACTTACCTGGAAGAGTTTATGGCAGGGAAAAGACAGTGGATGAATGCAGGAAGGAAAATGATAGTGCCAAGTAGCTTCTAATGGTTGTATAATGAAGCGGCGATGTCCTTATATCTGTAAGTTTTGCACATGTTCATTATAGCAATGAAAAGTTACAGGAAATCAGCTTTGAAGCTGGCTAGTTGTTTCAGCCTCAGGAAAATGGGAGGGTGTTTATTCTGCTTGTTTTCATTCTTAGTTTATTTTGTTGTGACTACATAAATTCCAATGCTTAATAGCAACATTTAAAAGCTTGGGCTACTTGTATGAGCTGTAGTAAAGAGGGATCTTCAACTTTGAAAAGTTTGGAATGGCTTGATAATTTTTCTTAATGTAGGTGTTTATGCTACTTTAACTAGAAACTCTTAAATAACATTACACAGTTGTATTTGCAGTAATATATTACTATTTTCACTACAAACATTACTTGGCATAACTAGTACAGAATGTTTATTGTAGTTAGTAAAAGTGAAGATTTTCATCTTTATGTATTTGTTCAGTCACTTGTAGATTTGAAATTATTGACTTCGTATCATTCAGTCAGGACTTCACAGTGAACATTTTAATGCCAGTAAGTTGAAAGGTTAGTAAATGTTAATTCTTTAATTAAGTGATACTGCTGACTTAAATTTGGAGGCGGGGAAAAAAGCAGCTTAGTAAGTTCCTTTTTTGTGTAAGTCTTTCCAGTTGATGCTTTCATGCTTTTGGATAATCTTCTTGAGTGGAACAATTCTATGTTACTGCCCAACTTTCAAGATGACAAAATGTCCCCCCTCACCCTGCCTTTTTTTTTTTTTTTTCTCCTCTGTCCTGACCTTTCAATGCATCCTTTACACTTCATTTTCAAGGGTGGTGTTTGCGATTGACAGGCCTAGACAGAACGATCTCCCATCCAACCAGATTATTATTCTTATTCTTGACTTGAAAGTTCACGGTCTCCCAGATGTGTGCAGCAGGGTTGGCACTGTATGTGAATTTCTGCTTATTAACAGTAGTAGTACAAAACTATAAACCCAAGCAAATTCTTTATGTATCAGTAGTAAGAGAGCAAACTCGGATTCTGCTGATGCTGATAGCTGGCATTTGCAGAAACCTTTTTCAAGTTTAAAAAAGTACAAGATTTATCCTAGAAACTTATGTGACTGTTTTTTACAATTCTCATGTCTGAAGAGATAGCAGCTGCATAAGAAAAAAGTCTTTAACTTTCAGTTGTTAAAAAAAAGCTGTTTAGAAACAAAGTGACTACTTCCAGTGTTAGAAAGATACATTTTGGTGAACAGTTAGGTACAGAATGTTCCTGTGCATTATCTGAAATGGAAGATTCTAGGGAAAAATGAAGCTCACTAAGCTGTTCATATGTTTTGGTTGGGTCTGGGGTTTATGCAGAAAGACTACTGACTCAGTGGAGATGCAGCTATGTTTATGTGAATGATGATGTAGTCTTTTTATGTAACCTGGGCCTTTCTGACCCTCCACATAGAGAAAAGCACCATGAATCTGTTTCTTGGTAAGCTATTGAATTTCTGTGTCTGCTGAAACCATTGCAAAACACTTCTGTTCTGTTTTTTTCTGCAATCAGAAGTGGAAAACTGCATTGAGTCACATATCTGAACATTTAAAAGTACTATAAGCAGTCTAAACTTTAAGTATTTTGGTGTTGGCAACTTCTGTATTAGTTTTGGAATATCATCAGTAATTATTTTTTCCAGTCTTTATTGCAGACAGTCAAGCTTATTCTCACTTCCGAAGTAAGACTTTTCATGTTTTCTTTCACTGAACTTTGCTTTAAACTTATGCAAAGTGATTGTTTTCTTGACTTTGAATTAGTGACTGTTGACTTGCATGCCAGAAGAACAGCACTGTATTTAAAATGGCTTGTACCTGTTGAGAGTGGATACATAGTGTTTCTGAACAGAGAGAGCTCAGATTTTTATAAGCTGGTAAGAAAAGAATTAAATTATTTTTAACTTAGCAAAGTGTAGACCCAGCTTTAGAAGAGTAGGTGCCTTAATGTAAAGTGATAGCTTTCTTAATTGAGAAGCAATTAATATAAAATCTATGTTGAGGATTAATTTGTTCGATGCAGTACAGAGGAACTAGATGGCAAAGATGTGTGGTTTTACAATAGTTTTCAGTCTTCTAATATCACGCTAAAAAAAGACTGAGTTTATACCTCTTGATGTAGAGGTATTGCACAGAAATTGGAACCCCAGTTATTTAAGGCCGAGCAGCTTTCACTGCTGAGATGAATCTCTTACAGTGAAATGCTTTGTGTGATTCCTAGTTCTTGGTTTTAGACTTCTGTTATATTTTGATTTCTTAAATTGCTACCTCTTGAGTTTTTTGCCTCCAGAATAGCAGTAAAAATAATTTTTGGTTCAAGTGCTGCCTTTGCAGTTCAGTAGCACTTTCTGTTCTTTACACCTGAGAAAATTCTCTTGAAACTGGTGTTAGTAAGAATGTTGTGGATGGGTTTGTATTTAGATGTACTGCCTTCACTATTCTCTGCAAACAAGAGCCAGAGAGCTCAGAAGGGAGTCCAAGGTTAGCAGAATGTGTATGAATGATCTTCCTTTTGCCATAGGTGCATCTCTTCTGTAGGTCAGTTGCCTGTTAATGCTCCCATACCTGTGTTCAAATGAGTTTTTTGTGTCTTGAACATCTCACACTGACAGTTGAAAACCTTATTTTATGGTCTAAATGTTCCAGTGATATTGTGCTAGGTATTAAAACTTTTGTTCAGGAAGGACAGCTGGGTTGCCTTAACCAGTTAAAACATACTCCCCAGTAACTGATGTGCGCAGGCATTACTAAGGTTTTCTGCCTGGATTTTTGAAACTTAGTGCAGTGATGGTGTTAGCATTAAGAAAATTTCAATCTGAAATTGCCAGTCAGTCATTGTTGGGGGAAATTTTTAAAAGAAGCAAACAAAACCTCTCAACAGACTTTTTATGAAATTGGACACAGTGAGCTCTGTGAATATAGCTCCAGCTGATTAACCCGATGGTGTGATGACCAGTATTACTTAAGGAATCTGACTTTGGTGTCTTACATCGGTGAATAAGAAGAAATAAATTTTACTGAGGTGATCAGTAGAGGCAAATAAATAAGTGAGGATAGCCATTGAGATTCCTTAAGTTGTGCATTTTGCCTTGGTATCTGGACAAGTTTGAAGCTTCGGTGAGCTTTAAACTGTTATAGTTTGTTCAGTTTTAAATTGCCTTGTGTTTTTAAGATTTTGGGGTTTTGTATTGTCTTATTTTTGGTGAAGTATCCCAAAGTTCAGGAGCATAATGTTTAGACAGTGTAGTTCTGATTGCAATTGTATTTTGCTTGTAATATGGAACGGAAAATCTTAAATAACACTATAAAAATATTACCATTAGAACTGAGGTAGAATACTGGGAGTGAAGAGGAACAAGAGCTTAGAAAGATGGGTTTGCAAGGGGGGATAGGAGTTTGTGTTAAATATAGAGGATTCCTGAAAAAGGCGTTTGTGACAGGATTGTTGTTTCTTCTTAGGATTGGAGAAAGGTTCCCACCTTGTAAAAGAAAACAATAGTTCAGAACTTGGTATTTATTTCCAGCTCTTAGCTGTATGTAGGACAGTGTTACCTGCATTTGCTCTTAAGTCTGTATTCTCTTTCCATGGATTTGTTCAGGCTACAACTTGATCTTTAGAAGATGCATTGTAAACCCGCCCTCCACTTTAGAACATTGTGTGGTCACTTCCATTTAAAGGAGTTTAAAGGTGTATCTTCTGGAAACTGTAAAGCTTCTTACAAGGTTTATTTGGGTTTTTTTTCTTCCACTTTTGCACTTTAATTAAGATGGGGTTTAGCAGTTTGGTATTACCAGGGTCTGCTCTTTTTGCTTTGCTAGTTATTGATAACAATATAAGAAGATACTGCCTACTAAAACTGTGTTCTGTAGAAAAAGTTCAGCTGTACTGCTGTTAGCAAAGACTAGAGCTTTGTGTCTGTGATTTTATATGGGGAAAAAGTACACGTGCATTTCTTAGAGATGAGAGGAATTAATATTTGAATATGAAATACTGGATCATAACACTTTAGAACTAATCCACTGTAGCTACTGCCCATTTGGCAGATGGTTTAAATTGTCAGTATATGTTCTTCAAAAATCCAGGTTAAACCGGAGCTACAACAATAGCATGGTACATTTAACTCTGCATTTAGATTTGTGCAATTGACAGCTTGTATTCATCACAGAGTGAGAATAAGATCTGGATGTTTATATGTGGTTGACTAGAAACAAATAAATCAAAAAGCCTCAAGCTGTATCTTAATTTTCTTTGTGATCTTAAAAAGAAAAGATTAGAGTTTTTTACTTTTTTCTTTGTGTTTTCTGTTGCTGTTTGATTTTATTTTTTAGAAAAGAAGCAAGCCCTAAACATGCATTCAGTTGTGTCAGACCTTGACGAGGTCTGCCAAGTCTGCCTCTGCTGTTGTCAGGATTGAATAGCTGGAATGGGACTTCCAGTTGCTGTTTAATACTCTGGTTTTTGTTAATGCTTAACTTTAGTGACTAGCAGATGTGACATACCATCAATGTATTGACCCCCCAACAAGGCCTTAACATCTTTAATCCTCTGGGGTACAAGGTTAGCACTGATACCTCTTTTCACCTTTCTGTTTGAACAAATGCGGTATTTTAAACTGTTCTCTAGGTGTGTCACAGGTAAAAACTATTGTCTCCGTAAGTCTTACCAAGAGGGAAGATACTGGAGTAGGAGTGTGATCTTCATGGATTTAGGAAAAAGTGGATGTGTCTAGGAGTAAATGTAAGAATTGTAGCTGTTTTTATGTTGCAGTTCCCAAAGATGTATATCTAGTGATTGATTTAATTGACTGTTTAAAGCTGTCGTTGAGTGAAGTTTCAAAGCTTGTCTGTGCCCTGTTACCATGCTCTGGTGATCCTGTAGGGGTTTGCGTCCTGGCAGCTTGGTGTTTTGCAAAGGCAGACCTGCACATTGCGCTGCCAGGGTTGTCTGTAAAACCACATTAGGGAAGAGATCTGATGTTTGTTTGGGTTTTACGTACTGTAATTTTACAGGGAAGACAAAGGATTATTTTTAAGTTATTAGTTCTTGAATTGGTCAATTATGGCCCTTAAAAGAAGTTGGAAGACAGATGTCACTGCCACCATTGCTGACTTGAGGAATCAGCTTCACAGAATTTGGGTTTGAGTGAGGTTGAGTCTCTTTTGAAATCTAGTAACAGGGTCTGCCAGGCTGTGTTTTACCAGCCTTTTTAATGAAGTTTAATATCTGTTGAATTAGATACAATTTCTTGCTATGAATGGGTGAAAATTTTAGTCAGACCTTTAGGAAATAGCTACACAAAACTAAAATACTGATTGCTTTGTATCAGTGCTTTGAAAATCTCAAAAAGAAAACTGAAAAATCTTAAAATAAAAGCAAATTTATTTTTTCGTTTCAGCAGTTGGCAAAAGGGGAGAATTTGTAGTTCAAATTTAACTACTTGCTTTATGGTATAAGTGAAAATATCCAAGATATCCAAAGGATGTTTACATATTGAGACTTTTGTTTTCTGACTGCTTTTTTTAGAGGCAGCTAAGTGACTGAAGCTACTATTTGTGTTGACATTCTTAAAATTTTTTTAGAGAGGAAAAATGTTTTAGTGGCTTCCTCTGTCCTTAATTTCAAATTAGTTTTATATAATTCATCTGAACAACTTGTAAAAAACTATTTTCATTGATGCCTAAAGTCCTAAGGTCTGTATGGTTGTTTTGTTTGGTTGCCACCAAATTCTTCATTAGGTAATTAAAAGTTCATAGCTGCAGGAAGCAATAATAAATAATATTCCCATACATTGCTCCACTCCCCATGATTACTTGGAGTTTAATTTTTTTTAATGTATACTTTTTTGGCATATTTTTCCTGGTTGGTGGGTTTCTTTGTTTTGGTTTTGGGTTTTTTTGCTAATAAGCAAAGGGACAGATGTACTAGAACTTGCTTTGTGAGAAACTTGCATTGGAACTGAATTCTTGATTGTGATCAAATTATAGTTCTTAGAATTGTTTTAGAATGGATTTAACTTGAGGCAAATTAGATCATGTTTTGTTGATTCCCATCAATTTTAAGTTTAGGTGTTCTTTTTTAATACTTAGTCTTTATGGAAATGAGGAATGAAATCCTGAGGACATGATGGTGACAAATTATGAAAGTAAAAGAAAAATTTTACTTTTGTTTTTCCACATATAATACATAGTTAGCCTGATAAAAGTATTTCTCATTTTGTATAATAGAAATACTATATAATACGTATAAACATGACAGTGATATTACAGCAATTTACAGCCTACCAAGAATGGGACTTTCATTTATACTGTCGCTTGACTTTTTGACATTAAGGATCCTCTTTGCTTTAGACTTTGTGAAAGTTGAAGAAGCCCATGCTGATGATAAATCTTTTGCCCTAGTGAAATAAAAAAAAAAATAAATCAGGGAAAAAACTGTGAATGCATAATGTGAATTAAAAAACACCCTTCACCCAGCTCCCCATGAAGCAAGGCTATTTGTAATATTGTCGGCATAGGCTGAGCTGACACGGTTTGGCTAACCGACCAAGTTATGGCAGCCAGCAGAGAAGTCAGCTTGAAACCAGTGTACAGTGCTGATGGGCTCAAAATATACTAAAGCCTCCCTACTTAGGTGAACGTTTTGAGGGAGTGAAGTCAGGTGATGCAAAAGAAAATGACTCATAGCAACTTGTAACCCTGCAATCAGTATTAAGAGTTGGAGAAAGGTTATTCTGTTGGTGTCCTTAATAGTACAGATTTAACACAGATTGATTTCGGATATAAGTGCTAACAGTAGGCTTAACTTTTTATTTCCTTAGTATCTATCTCTTGTTGGTTACTCTGATGAGAAAAATTAAATTGATTTTGTTTTGTTTCTGTCAGTAACTTTATTTAATTGCCTTTATTAGTCCTGTTACAACCCAGGGATCACAAACACAGCAACTACAGAAGCATTATGGCATTACCTCACCTATCAGTTTAGCTGCCCCCAAGGAGTCTGACTGCATGCTTACCCAGAAATTAATTGAAACCCTAAAACCTTATGGTGTATTTGAAGAGGAGGAAGAGCTGCAACGCAGGTGAGTAAACACTCTTAACAGTTGTTTTTTTTCCTGTTGTGAGGTTCATGTAATTGACTACTCAACCCCAAGCATGTTTGTGTTCTTTTAAATGCTTTCTTAAAAGCCTAATGGAATTGTAAGCTCTGTTTTTCATACCTTAAGAGGAATACCTCAAAACACAGAAAGGAATTAAAGTTACCTTTATATTTTAGAGGCTGGCTTGCATTTTTCCCTCTTCATTGCTGTGTTGTCTTAGTGGACCTTATTAAGCTTTCTAGAGTTTGTTTTTTGTCCTCTCAGTACTGCTTCTCATTGTTCTTTTAGATGCATGTGTTATATGAATTAAGATTTTATTTTGACAATCAATAGAGTTCATATGTGTGCACACCTTTCATGCTTGTATTTTTTTGAGCTTAAATCACTGAAATATATTTAAGGGGGGAAATACAGTGGGAATGTTGTAATGGTGACTGTGTCAATGTATGTATAAAAAGATCTGTAATTACATCTGCAATGTTGCTATAGTTGACTTACTGTGTAGTGATGATCAAGGTCTTAAAAATTGTTTGGTCTTAAGTTCATGACCTGGGATTCTGCTGTTTTATCAATAGGATTCTAATTTTGGGAAAATTAAATAACTTGGTAAAGGAATGGATACGGGAAATCAGTGAAAGCAAGGTATGGACGTATCTTACGTGGAATTGCTCATACTGTGATTCTAAGACTACTGTTAGTAGATAATTCCAAAATAAGTTCCTAGTCTAAATGGAATGAAGCTTAGACTTGGGGATCAAAACAAATACCATCTTTGTGTAGCTTCTTTTGTTACCAGGCAGCATTGCCCCTTAAAAGAGAAACCTTGTCAAAGAAAGAAACGGATAGATGTACCTTGACTTTGTCAAAATTCGTGCATATAATACTGTATTAATTACATACTGAGATTGTTTGGCTTTGTGAAATGGTGCTAGATTTTAAAATTTACCCCCTGCATCCTTATGGTCTGTGGACTTTTTCTTGAATGTGAATCCTGTAATGTTACTTTTGTAGACTGATAATACCAATACTGTTTTTGCCAGGTTATAGTAACCTCTATCCCCCCACACTTTTTTTGAGTGGTTATAGGCTTGCAAAAACAAGTAGCTTTTTTCTAGAAGTATAAGCTAGTTCGCTTTGAGTATATTTGGGATTGGATTTATTCTGTATGCTTTTGAACAAGATTATGGGCAGGGACTGCCTTTTTGTATACATCTTGATCCTTGAAAACAAAATAGTGAGAGCATCATGACTGGTGTAAGATTGGAAGCTACTTAAGTTAATCCAATATACATTGCAAAATACAATTTTTGATTTATTTAATCTGCTTTGTAACTATTCATGTAAGGTTTCAGATTGTATCTTTGTATCCTGTTAGGAAAGGATAACTCTCTTTGCCCACAGTACTGAGATTCAACAGGTGTTTATAGATGATACAAATCCAGGAACTTTAGTAGATGTACCTGAATAATTTGAACGTAAAATATCTCTCCCAACCCCCAAATTTCATTTATTTAAAGGCTATATGTATTATGGGTGTCTCTGAAGGTAACTTAATAAACACTGGTCCTGTAGATAGTATTTTTGTTTTGCTCTAATTGGAATCCATCATCAATTTGTGAGTCAGTTTACAGTGCTTGAGTGAAGCAAAATGTGTTTGATCTCTGTAACATTATAAAGCTGTTGCACCTGAAGTGTAGGATTGGTGGGACAGTTACCAGGTTTGAGGCAGTAACGTGTAATGTAGTTGAGATGCTACGGGTAGTTCCCAAGTGGCAAACATACCTCAGTCTTTTCTGTAAATACTGAGTTAATTATTTCAGTGGTTAAGCAGCATAAATTTTGTGGAATATTTTTCCTCTTTTTTGAAAATAAATTATGTATGTTGTTATAACTTGTGAAGGTAAAATAACCAATTTTATTTGTTCCATTTAGAATCTTCCACAGTCTGTAATAGAAAACGTTGGAGGAAAAATTTTTACATTTGGATCCTATAGATTAGGGGTTCATACAAAAGGTAAATGTTACTTTTATGATAAAAATCTGTGTGTTTGAGCTAATGACCGATCTTGCTGTCTTTCGAAGTGGTGTTGGATTTCTTCACTTTTTTAGTCAATCATATGGTCTTCACTCTAAATAAAAGAAATATATTCCTATATTATGTTTTAACATGGGTTGGGAAAGAGAAAAAAAGGTTTGAAAGTATTTAAAAATAGAGGAGGTTGTATACTTAGATTCTCATGTTTTGCTCTTTGAAAATTACTACAAATGCTTTACAGTTGAAATGAGAGTATGTATGGGTTCAGTATGTTCATGGCCATGAAATTTTTTCATTTAGCTTGACTTAGTGTTTCCAAAGAAAAGCCATTCCACATGCTGAGAAACTAAATATTCCTGTTTAATTAAAAAAAATAAAATTATCTATTGCTGGCATTCCATGCATGTGAAGTGTTGAGTAATTTGCTTGTGCTAATTAACAATTTCAGGTGCTGATATTGATGCCCTGTGTGTTGCACCAAGACATGTTGAAAGAAGTGATTTTTTCACATCATTTTATGAGAAGTTAAAACAACAAGAAGAAGTGAAAGATCTGAGGGTACGTGAAATGCCTGATACAGGTTGCTGACCTGAGGATGCGGAAAAGTCAATAGTGAAAGATGATGCATTAAATAAGTAACTATAACTTTAGTATTGAGACTTGCAGTGGATTTTTATGTAACCTTCAGCAAAGCATATTGCCACAGTGGAAATAGAGATTCTTCCAAATTTTCTTTGCTCTCACTTAATAGAGACACTCATTTAAAAATCTGGGTGCCAGAACTATTTCCTAGCATTTGTGTTAATATGACGAAATTTCTGATTGCTCTCTAGCAGCAGGCAGATGCAAACGTGTTAGCTCGACAAGGACAAACTTGTGTGTTTTTAATGATGCTTTTATGCTGCTTTCTTATAATTTCATGCTTACATGAACAGATACAGTGGTTGATACTAACTAAACTTTTTATATTGGCTGTCAGCTGTGCATTTGGAAAGGAAAGTTTTATTTTTAGTGTGTCATTATTAAATGGTTATGCAAGATTTTTACATGCTAAAAATGAAGGTTTTCCTTCTAGTAGTGGAAGACAGTAGTATACACAGTATTTTGTTTCTGTTATACCTAAATGACAAGCCTTGCTAGGTCAACTGGCGGGAACTTTAATCTTCTTGATATTGGCTCAGAGTAAATTTTCTGTGCTGCAGTTCTTGGGGTTTTTTGGGTTGTTTATGGATGAAGATAGTTGCTGACAAGTCTTTCTTTAGTTTAGTCCTGCTCTCATAAAATAAATGGGAACTGTCTGCAGCATTCTTCCACTCTATGCATCCTGTGGCTGATAAACTACCAGGGTAGTACAAACATCTGGTGGCAATACTTACATGCAGTGAAACAACTGTTTTGAATGCTTTAGTATCTGAACGCTTCTAATAATCCTTAAATCCACATGCTATAATTGAGAGGATTCAGGTTTTCAGGTTTCCATTCAACTTTGCTGTAAACTCTAACTCCAGGTAATGTAGTTGTTTTAGCAGCAAGGTATGTATGCTGTTCAGTGTAGCTCTGCAGTGATGCAGGGAGTCGTAACACTTTTAAACCATTCCAGCTAGTCCTAAGAAAGTTTGTACATTTCCATCTTTAGATGGCAAGATAGACTTAGTGGTTTCTCTAGTGAATGAGTCTGAGAGACTTGTGAATTTGATATTTTCCTTAGGATCCATCCTGCCAACCAGTAACATTATGGCAACCTTAACTAAGGTTAGGCACTATACAGTAATGTTGTCTCCTCCCCTTGAGAAGAACTGAAACATTCTTGGAAAAGTTACGCTCCAGCAGTTCATAGTATTTCTTATTCAGAGGTAGGCAGTGTTCTTTGCTTTTACAAAAGCAATGTACTGCAGATCTGCATTTAGTTCAGATGCTCAGTTCAGGAAATTGATGTTCATAGCTGATGGCAGAGTAGACGTGAAGTTCTAGGGTTTCATCAAGGGTGCTGTTAGTAAAAGTGCCTTATTACTGACCACATTTAGATAAGATGGTTGGTTCACTCTAGAGACTGCTGATTTGCAACTCATTTAGGTGAGGTAGCAGAATCACAGAATACTGTGAGTTGGAAGGGACACACAAGGATCATCGAGTCCAGCTCAGTGAATGGCCCGTATGGGGATCAAATACGTGATCTTGGTGTTATTAGCACTGTGCTCTAACCAACTGAGCTAATCTCAAGGCAGACTGCATAGTTACAGAGTTATCTCCTCATTTATCATAAAATACTGACCGGAGAAACACAAATAAGAGGCCTTTTAGAGTAAGAATCTGCATAGCTTGGCCTTGGAATACTCAGAGATACTTGTGAGGAGTAAAAGATGCTTGATCATGTCCTGTATGTAGGGAGAAAGAGGGTTAGACCCTGGGGTAATATCATGAGAGCTGGTTGGTACAAGTTTGGATTATAATTAACATCTAGACAGGTGCAGCATGTAGTAGGTTAGTTCTTAATGCATAAATCCTTAAAGGTGGAGAAGGAAGTTGCTGAAATTAACGTGAAAACAGAAAAGAATCCATATAAATAGCATTTCATTATAATTGTTTAAACTTGGTTACTATTGTTTGTAAATGTTCTCTATCCTTAAAATAAAATACAATTTTTTCCCCCTAGGCTGTTGAAGAAGCTTTTGTCCCAGTTATTAAACTTTGTTTTGATGGAATAGAGGTAAAGATCATATTTTAATTTGTTTTGGTAGAACATGGTTAAAACAAAGTTTTTAAGATATTTTTAACTCATTCATTATTATTCCTTAATATGAATGCTGTTTAAGTGACTTTTTAAGCCCATACCCAAGACCTTGACAATAGTCCTCAGTTGTGTAATTTAAAATGGAGATTTAAAACTGAAAGATGTTTTTCTTGATGGACTTAGAGCTGTATGCAAAATATCTGTTCTTTTTTTACCACTGCCACCCACTTGTACTGATTAGTTTACTGACCTGAAGAGGACCAGTATTGCTGTTATTTCTATTAAATGTTAAGTCTAAATTATATACGTAAAGTGGCCTCAATAATTTTTTGATCGCTAATGACTAATTGCCTGAGCATGAAAGATATGTCTTAGTATGTCACATTTTAGGAAGTTTTGGTCTTTAATTAGTTCTCAAAAATGCACTGCTGAAGTCAAGCTTTTTCCTAATCTCTTCTTGTGTCTGTAAACACGGCCAAAACAATGGTTTTGGTGCCTGTAAGCGTGATTGATCAGCTGTTGTAGAGCATCAAACTTACTTAACTTTTTTTTTTTCTAAGAAAACAAGAATGGGGCTTTCAAAAGAGGCTCTGTTAATGGTTCTCAGACTTATATAGTCAACCTGTCATCTCTTGGGGACAAGACAGAAATGTATGGGCTGTTCGTGAGAAGGGTCCTTCACAGTGGGGAAGGAATTCCCACACTAATCTTCTGGCAAATTACATGGAGTAATATTGTGCACAAGATTGGACAGTTCCTTCTCTGCCAGACTGAGTTAAATCTCTGCGTTGCAGTTACAGTGGTCCTTTAGTTAGGGTACTGGCAATTTTTGTGTTGTGAAGATGGACTGCCCCCTCTGCTCTTATCACTCCAACTTGTATTTTCACCAACATTTGTGGCAGTTGACACTTAAGCAGAGAGATGTTGTTCTCCCACTGACAGTGATATGCAGAGAAATGTGATACTGTGCAGTAACCTAGCCTGTGATTTTTTCATCTCTGTCAGCCATTTTATTACTGTCATGCACAGTTGGGTATTAAGAACATTTTTCTGGCGAGTCTGTTTTCTGTTTACATGGCTTACATATTCATTCTCAATGTTGAAACTTACCATAACTGTCTTCTGGTAAATTTTGGTTTTGTATGTTTTCCCCCTCCCCCCCATTATTTACATTCAAGCCAGTGTTTTCTCTCCTATTTAAAAAGTGAACTTTCAAAAAAACAAAAGGACTGTTTACTCTAAAAGAAGTAGTATCTTGTTCCAATATAGTACTTAATGATGGGCTTTGATGGGCTTAGGTTTATAACTGAGACTTAACTCATGTTGCTGACAGTGCCTTAGAGTTCTCTAGTCTTGACCACTATCTTATAGTAAGCACACTCTTAGTATATACAGGTGGTGTTGGGCCACAGTTTCTGATGGTTGTGTTTGTGCCCAGTTTTGTCAGTATAAAAAGGTTTTGTTTTAATTTTCCTTTTGCTAATTCAGGCAAAATGTGTCAGGAGTGAGAACTGAGCTAAAAGGACTTTAGTTTTGTGGTGATCCTTTTAGTAAAACTTCAGAAGTTTTTTACAATACCAGTTTTCACGTATGGATTTTATGTTCTTGCTTAAAATAAGCAAAAAACTTGATTTTTTTTTTTTGTTCTTCATGTAGAATACTGATTGCCTCCCCCTCATTCCCCAGTTACATAGGACAGACTTCTAATTTCTTTATTTCAAAAATCCTTTTATTGTCAGTGAGCTTTTTGAATCTTTAGAGGTGCTAGACCTTCTAGAGGTCAGGGCAGAACTTTAAGCTGGAGTTCAAAATCAACTTGTTTTACATTGAAAAGTAGTATTTTTGACTTAAGTAGGAACTTCTAATTGTAGTACAGATAAGACTAGCTGTAAAGGACTTTGAAGTAAAAAATGCACTGAATACTTTAGAAATACTTTTCTGCAGAGAAGTGCTTCATAGTTTAAAATAGATAGATGCAAAGTTTTAAGTACCTACAAAAAGTCTCTAAGGTATCTTCAGCTTCATTTTATCTGAAATAATTTTATTATAACTAAACCAGTTTTGGTCTTGGTGCAACAGTGCTAGGTATTTCATTGTCTTGTAGGTCAAGTGATTCCAGTTGATGATTAAAAACCTCATCTGGTGAAGTTCTCTTGCTGCCTGCCGGACAGGCTGCTGATAGGCAATTCATATTGCCATCACCTGACTGATGGAAAGGCAAACTGATTTCTCCACTCTGTGCAGTGTCCTTGTGAGTGGGGCAGTGTGAAACTGTAGCTCAATGCTGAATATTTCAGATGTTCTTGGCCTAGAAAAGCTGCTGTGTTAAAGTATTGCAGAAGTAGGAGAAGAGAAATTGGATGTAATTTTGAAATGTTTACACTTGCTCAGCAGCTAAATTTTCAGACCTTTGTTTTCCGTAATCAGATATGTAGACTCTTCATAGATACTGGTCCTGTACAGAGGCAACTAGTTAGCTGTGTGCTTTGCAGGGCTAGGTGGGAAAGGTCTCCTACTTTTTCCATAATTCAGTGATAATTTTCATAGAGTTACAGAGTATGCTAAGTTGGAAGTGATCCGCAGGGATCATCAAGTCGAACTCCTGACCCTGCACAGGACACTCCAAGAATCATACCATGTGCCTGAGGATGTTGTCTAAACTCTTCTTGAACTTTGTCAGGCTTGGTGCTGTGACCACTTCCTTGGGGAACCTGTTCCAGTGTCCAACCACCCTCTGGGTGAAAAACCTTTTCGCGATATCTAACCTAAACCTCCCCTGACTCAGCTTCATGTTGTTTCCTTGGGTTCTGTCACTGGTCATGAGAGTAAAGAGGTCTGTACCTGCCCCTCCTCTTCCCCTCATGAGGATGTTGAAGATTGCAGTGAGGTTTCCCCTCACTCTTCTCTAAAAATCTTCGCCGGAATATTTGAGAATATTTAGGTTAAAACTAGGATTATGTTTTCATGGCTTGCTCTGATGTGGTAGAATTTTGTATTCTGGACTTAGAAGTGATGCTTGCCTGCAAATAACTTATTTACATAAAACCAGTCAAAATAGTTTTTGTGTTTGTGCTGGTTCTATGTAAGTCTCAATGTGTGTTTCATTGTCTTGGAAAAGGAGTCAAAAGATAGGTGAAACATCTGAAAGTTTCTTTTAATGTCTGTGAAGGATGTTGGTATGTATTATTTAAAGGGATTCTTTGTACTAGGAAGACTGTTGTTGTTATTAGTAACTTAATGAAAATTGAATTATAGAATTTATTCTGCAGAAGAAAGAACAGTTTTCTAATGTCTGTCTCTTTTGGTTTTTAAGATTGATATTTTGTTTGCAAGATTAGCTCTGCAAACTATTCCTGAAGACTTAGACCTACGAGATGACAGCCTACTTAAAAATTTAGACATTAGATGCATACGAAGTCTTAATGGTATGTATATACGGTTTTGTGCATCAACTTCTTGCCTAATCTTTAAGTATCCTACGTTCTTTGATGCAATAGTTGTGGACTTGACTGAAAATACAGCAACTTCATACCTAGAAATAAAGTTGTAGCCGGTTTTATATATCTCTTTAGAGAGAAGGGTTGTTTCTTGTTGGCCAGACTTTTTATAATTTTTTCTTTTATTTGGTTATTAAATGGTTCTAGAAATTAATAGAGCTTTCAAGACTGTTGTGTGGAGCACTACCTATTTCTGTAATTTGTGTGTTTGTTTTTTAATTTGTATGTGTTTTAATGTGCATAAATATACATGAAATTACTTCAGTGATAAATGGGAGATACCAAAATGCTTGTCAGACAGGTCTTCAGTAGCTTACTAACTTGTAACCTTAACTTCTCTACAGTACTGTAGCTTAAAAAATGGTTATTTATGTACAGGATCGTAGGGGTTTCAGCTTGGTGGATGCAGGTTGGTAGGGAAGAGGAACATGTGAGATATCACTTATTTCTGTTATAAGCTAAAAACTTGATGGTTCAGGATTATCACAGCTGCTTATATACTCTTCTGTGAAATTCACATCAATGCAGTCACTAGAATTCATACTTGCCTCTCTTACTTGCTTTGAAAGAAACCCCTAGTCTTAGATAATACTATTTTCTTGCAAACTGTTGTCTACAACTACTTAGTAACAATGAAGAACTAGTTATTCTTTATTAAAAAAAAATCAAGCAGTTAATATTGCCATCTGTAATGTTATTCTTAAGTCTGAAAACATCCCATCAAAGTTGCGCTACAACTCACGTGTTTAAAAACTATTCTTCTTGGCCTGTTCTTGTAAATTTGAAGCTTTTACCTACGACTAGCAGGTTTTCTGTAGGTTCATGAAGTATCATTTTTTTTTTAATTTGCCTGTCCATTCTGTGATAAACTGCATATATTCACATAGCAGCAGAACTTGTTTCTTTCTTCAACAGCTTGTGCAATTCATTAATAACAGAACATTAAGTACTGGTTTGAAACTGTAGTTAAGCACACATGAATTGTCTACCTGAGTGCTGCTGTAAAAATAAAAGTCAAATGAAAATATGTTAAGCTTTCTAATTCAAAACAAAAGGGACCAGAATAAGAAATGAGTGTCCAGCATGCTGATCTAAAAAGTTTGATAGCCTTTTGAAGGTCAGGGAGGATAAATAAGCAAAAAACTTCGGAGGCAGCAAGCATAATGAATTCTTTATTTTGTAGGTTGCCGGGTAACCGATGAAATTCTGCATCTAGTACCAAACATTGACAACTTCAGGTTAACACTGAGAGCTATCAAACTGTGGGCAAAACGTAAGCAGTTTCTTTACAAAAGTTGTAGTTTTCATTACCTCTTACTGGTTACTGATATATTTTTTTGTCTCTTCTCAATCCACAGGCCACAACATCTATTCCAATATACTAGGTTTCCTTGGCGGTGTTTCCTGGGCTATGCTAGTAGCAAGAACTTGCCAGCTTTATCCAAATGCAATAGCATCAACTCTTGTACATAAATTTTTCTTGGTATTTTCTAAATGGTATGTTTTTTTTTGTTTTGGTTTGGTTTTTTTCTTTTAATTTAGATTAAACTAAAATAAAATTGTTTGTAGACACTAAATTTTAGTCCTGTTTTTATGGTACTATTTTCAGCTGTTACCAGATTAAGACAGTAGTTAGAAGGCATGGTTCTTGCCACCAGGAAGCTGTTCTCTTGATATTTCCAATAAGTCATCCAACATTTCTTGTTCTTAAAGTATCCAAAACAAAACCACTGAGTTCTTAATTAAAATTTTCTCAAGTATTTGTTGTAACTCAACATTAATCTTCAGGTAAAACACTTAATATAGTGCAAAATAATAGCAGAAGCCCCAAAATTTAAAATTCTTTAATGTTCAGATACTGGGATAATGTGTAGAGGAGGTATGCCAGTATCTGATTTAGGCACATAGCTTAAATGCAGTTTAGGAGAATCAGTGGCAAAAATGTGGTTTTTAATCTTGTCTGTGGAGTGGTAGGTGTTTCAGAATTAGTAAAGTTTGATACTCTTGAGCCAGTTACCTCAGGAAGATGGGTTGAATAACTGATGGGAACATTCTAAGTACATTTAGAATGAATGGGACAAGAATGAACTTTGCAGTTGACAAATGAGGTTTTCCTTGAAAGACTGTGTCTGGATACCTGTAGTCTTCATGAGACACTGACAGATTTTTAAGAATCATCATACCAAGGTGTTACTTTACTTCAAGTATAGTGTCTTTTCTTCCTAATGTGAACATAATTTGCACACTTTCACTGTCTTGAATTCATAGACTTTATAGCTTCCTTTAGTGTTAAGTAATACTTTCCCACTTTAAGCTAATAGAGCAGAATAGGTTGCAATCTCTTTTCAGTGTGTTTCTTGTACTTCTGCCCATTTTATACATGCATAGGATAGGAGCATTAGTGTACAAATTTCAAGACATTAACTGACTTCTGCTCTTTATAGAAAGACTTTTCAGAGGGGTAAGATGACTTGAAGAACAGAACTGTTATTTTTAGTGTTTCGTTCAACATAGTTTCTTTTTGCCTTGATTATAATTTTCTTTTAGTACGTATGATTTGTAACGATGCTATGATGCTGTAATCGTGCTGGCTGTTTGTTCTGCAGTTTTTGCATGAAACAGCTAGCTTGAAGATGGACCCAATGTCAATCTTCACAGAGGAATTTCTCTTTGATTGGTATATTTTAGGAAGAATTTAGAGAAGTTTAACTTAGTTACCTCAACCAGTAGTTATAAAGTACAGAAAATTAATTGTTCTGCTGCCCTGGAGAAGCTAATAGCAGCTGTACTGTGATTCAATAATACAGCTTATTTAAACAACCCCAAATAGACCAACACAGTCTTGAGGAAATGGTGCTTTACATTGAGAACAGAGTTAAGAAGGATCGCATTCAAAAGTATTGTTTGTTGAACATACATGGTTGTATCCAATAGTCTTATTCAGTGCTACAATCTTTTTGAACAGGGAATGGCCAAATCCAGTGCTATTGAAACAGCCAGAAGAATGCAATCTTAATTTGCCTGTATGGGACCCAAGGGTTAGTGTGTTATTTTTTCCCCTCTAAGTCACACTGTACAATAAATTCAGTTGCTTAAAAAATTCTAGGTGAACATCATTTTGGGTTTATTAAACTTACTGTTGTGGTGTTGTATCTTCTTCAGAGATAATATCTAGTTTTCCTGAGTATGGAAAAAAGTTCCCCCAATTTTCTGAACTGACCACTTGAAGCACACTTGCTGAACAATGTACTTTTTACTCTCAACTTTTGCAATAAGCAATCTTAATAAAAATTAAGCATAATTAGATCTATGCCTTAAATCAATGCATTTTTGAAAAACCACTATTAAAATGGTTTGTGTTTGCCTTTAAACCTGTTACTTTTGCAAGTATCTTGAATTTCAGTGCAACAGTCACGGCTGGATAAATTTGGTTCTGTAGAGTTGTATCAATGTGTCTTTTCATCTTGAACCAAGGAAGATCATAACTTGAAGTCTTCTAGTTGCTTTGTATATTTTTAGCACTTTAGCATTTACTCTAAGGACATTAGACATTAGTGTCCTTGAAGCAGTCAATAAAACAGCTTGCAGCAGCTCACATTCTGAGGTTTCAGGAGGGCATAGCATAAGTGTGTTCAATGCTGTTTTGTCAATCAGAATAGTTGATGTTCAACTAATTTTTTTTTTTCGTGACTAGTGTAAGCATTAGAGTTTGAGTTGTATGCCCTTTTGTACTTCAAATCTGCTTTTTCTGGTTGACAAAAGTTCATGTGAGACAGTTGAAAATGTGTTCCTGAGTGTTATTCCTGAGATGGGGGTTTGAGGTCAGTGTGTGATGGGAACTATCTGTGTTGTAGTAGCTAATCAAAGTGGGCTAAGTTAATGATGGGTTTATCTTTTATTTACCTTCTACATGATTGCTACCCTAATTATATTTTTTTAATGTATTTTTGTGTGTATGTTGTGTCCCTTTTTTGTTACCCTGTGTGCTGTTTAATAAAAGACATGTTAATGCAAGTGATGCTTCTGTCAGGTTGCCTAGAGCCTCTTTTCTTAAACTGGCTCTTAATTTTCAGTAGTGTCACAGAAATAAAGTATAAAATGTAATTTGCAAGGTCTGAACACAGTCATTCTGCAGAAGGTGCTCATATGTTGATGAGGTATCCTTGGTTTCATGGGATCACAGACTGATTTCTATTAAAGAGGGAAATTGTTCTGTTCAGTTGATATTTCTGAACTCAGAAATGCCTGCAACTTGATGTGCTGACAGGTTACAGCCCTCCCACATCACTGGTTCAGAATGATGTCCTTTGTGAAAGCATTATCCTTGTTTTCTAAACTTTCTCTGAACTCTTGGTCTGCAAAGTAGGGTATCTTAGAACTTAAGACTTGGTTGTAGTAAAGGGAGAAATCCAAATTTGTTAACTGATGTGTATGCTTGAAGAAAACTGATTGGCTGTTGTTATATGTAGGTAAACCCCAGTGATAGGTACCATCTTATGCCTATAATTACACCAGCATACCCACAGCAGAACTCTACGTACAATGTGTCCGTTTCCACACGGATGGTCATGGTTGAGGAATTTAAACAAGGTAAGTATTGTCTTATGCTCTCTATGTAAATGTTTTCAAACAGATTTAAAATAGTTTCCTTGTGGGTATGCTTTGCGAGGGGGGAGGTGGGTGGATGTTAAGTAACTTAATGACATGAGATTCTTGAGGGTGGTACAGCTTGGCCCATTAGGCTTCAAAATGCTTAAAGTTGCAAGTTTAGTGGACACTTGCAGTGCCTTCCTTCACTCTTAGGAACTGAGGGTAATTGGATAGCATGCCTTGTGCTCCGAAAATTAGAACTACTCATTCAATAACTATTTTAGTGACTTAGGTTGTGTCATACCCTGTGGAAGATGAGCATAATAGTTCCAGTTGATGCCAGTTTCTAGGCCTAATACAAGAAAATATGCTTGCTTGAAGATGAGTTCTCTGGATTTATCTGAGTGACTTACTTGAATAATTATAGAAGATAAAATGTTATCAAAGCAAGAAGTAGATTTGATGAAGAGAACAACTACTAGTAGCTCTTTGAGACAGAGCAGTACCTTATTGTCCCAGTGTTTCTTTGCCTTGTACAATACCTTACACAAGGGGTGATTCAAATAATATAAGGGAAAAGATCTCTGTTCTTTCAACTGAGTAGTTACTGTGGCATATACAAAAGATTAAATTGAGCTATGCTACACTGCAGAACAGAAATATGTGAAATCATCAGTCTGATGAATTAACATACATTTCTATACAGACTTTATTGAGGTGTCTGTAATTATATGATTTGTATAACTAATGACCACTTAAAGTATGACTCGATTATAAAGCCTATTGATAAATTGCTGTGAATTTGAAGGGAGGAAATAATAGTAGCCTTTGCTAAGTTAATAAACTGTCTTTGGATACTAAACTGTATTAAAAAAGAAGTTTAAATTTTTTTTTTTTTTATAATTTAGGTCTTGCTATCACAGATGAAATTTTGCTGAGTAAGGCAGAGTGGTCCAAACTTTTTGAAGCTCCAAACTTCTTTCAGAAGTACAAGTATGTATTTTATGGCATGGCAGAATATTTTAAGTTTATCAGTTGAAATACCTAATAATGCTCTGTAGCACAGGATATTAAATATACATACATTAGATGTCCAAAATATGTTTTGTTAGGATTTTTCTATGCAGTGGGAGAGTGAATGTGTTGCTGTCCTTTCTCTTAGAAAATGAATGATATCCTCAGGTACTTTTTTGTGCCTTAAGCATGTATTTCAGAAACCTGTTAGTTCCTGACCAATTGTTTAGGATGTCACCAGTTAACTAGACAATTGGTATGCTACCAATAAAATTGAAGATGTATCAGCTGGTTTGACTAACAGAAATGTTCTTAGTGCTGTCAGTATGCATTCTAAAAATGGGTCTTACCTTCTAGGAAAAAAAATGTCAAAAGAACTTATTCTAAAGGTCACTATTTAAGATAAGTACTTGAAGCTGTGTTTTCTTCTGTCAATATAGTCAACAGTTCATTCTGATAATAAAAGACATTTTTGCAATTGTGTTGACCAACTACCAGATGTACTAGTTATTACTAGATTTTTTTTTCATTAAAGCTTAAGGCTTTTGAATCTTTATTAATTCTTTCCACATCTAGCTTTTCTAATTTTGTAATGTCTCTAAGGGAAATACTGAAGTTCACACTTCACGTTTTTAGAGTTTCTAGTAATATGCTTGTGGGGCAGAAGCTTGTTAAATGTATACGGACTTGCTGAAAGTTGTATTTTTACAATAAATATGGATTATTAAAATATGGACTAATTCTTCTTTGCCCTCAGTTGAAAGTGGAGACCCATTTTTCATGAATCAAGATCAAATATATTTTACACTTGTTTGTGTTGGGTGGTTGGTTGGTTTTGTACTAATCTAAACAAGATTGAAATATACAGTTCCCCCATTAAAAAAGACTGATGACCTTCATAATGTGTCTGTGTTTTGTTTCTATACCTTTTGCATGATAAAAAATTTAAAGCATTTGGATGGTTTTTAAGTTTATCTTTGGAGTTTAAGTTTGAAGACATAAAAGAGCAGTGTTATTTTTTGAAGTAAAAAATGGGCTGCAGACAAATCAATTTCTGCTCAAGAGTTTGCTAATAAGTTCCCTAGTACATTTTGTTTCTTTTAAAACTCAGAAAAAATAGAAAGTATTTAAGTAATTTGAAATGATTTCCCTTTTTAACATGTTTTTTTGTGTACCAGTCTTGCTCAACATTATATATCCAGGTTTTCTGTTTTGCACAAAATGTCTTTGCTCAAACTGTATTTTAACTGTGGAATGGTATTGTGGAGCCTGCTTTATTTTAAAATGCCAAAGATTTTCGCTGTTTTTCCCTTAGTAGGTTAATTTCAAAGCTTTGGATAGTAACGTCTGCAAAATACACCATTGTGTGCAGTCATCTGTATGCAGCAAATGTGGCTCTCTTGGTCAAACCTCCATCTGAAAACTAGATGTTTTGGGGTTTTTCTTTTCCCTTCTTCACGCTCTTCTGTTTAAACTGTAGATGCCTTGGCATGTTCTGGGGAAATTCATAGCAATGTGTCTCTGACAGATAAGAGAACATCTGATCCTTGCTCTGAGACAAACATCTCTTTTAATCTCTGAAAGCATAGCTTCAGTAATCTGTATCACTCTCAATGGCAATTAGTTGCTAAATATCTATTGTTCATAAACATTTTTGACTTGCTATATGTGTTTAAAATAAACTTCAGTGGTTTGTGACTAAGGAAATCTGAAGGCTACTGCAGGGTAGGAACAGATTAGAAATTGGGAAAATGAGGAAATCTGCTTTTAGCTATTTCTTTCTTGTTTTTTAAATGTCAACAATTACTTGGAGTTAGGGAGTTAGAATGTATTATCTGCTCTTCATGTAGCAGAATCTTCTTTCAAATTGGGGGTAAAAACAAAGAGCATATACTTGCTAGATATGAAGTTTTACAGGGAAGTGACAAGAATAATTGTAAATGGATGTAACATAATGTGAGAATGAAATCATTGTAGCTTAAGACCAAAAGGGTAATGTGGTTTTGAGAGAAATAGCACTCATTTAATGAGCTCCAGCATATCCTTTCTCTGTAATAAAGACAGATATTCTACTAAAGAAGTAGAATATAACTATACCTTTTAAAAAGGTGATTTGAACGCTTGGCTTTAAAGGACATAAAGTACGGTATAAAGTATGATTCCTGGATAGATAATAAAAATTGAAATTAACATATTCAGGTGTTCTCAGTCAGTTTGGTTTTTTTTTCCAGAAAGTAGTATGACTCTTAAGTAATTCGGTTTTTTTTAGAAATACTTGTGTTAGTACATTAGATTATGAAAACAGTCTTGAAAAGGAGATGGAAACAACATCAGTTTCTAAAAAATAAGGAAAAACCAAACCCCAAGACCCCAAACAAACCAAAAACCCCAAACCCATAAACTTCAAAATAATACCTGACATCTGCAAGTCACTGCTGAGGTAGAAGCTTAAGACCTTTTTTCTTTATAATGAAGTGATAGGTACTTCCAAATTAAAGATGTGTTTTGTGATAAAAGTACAAATGAGGAACTGATAACAAATCTTGTCTTTACAAAATTTAGTGGTGACACTTTGGACTCTTTAAGCTTAACAGCTCGTGCTGTTTAATTTTTACTGAGAAATTTCCAGTGAATAATTCCCTCTCAGCACTAACAGTTGGGGAAGAATGCATCTTTTAATTTTTCAACTAGCACTATTTTTTCATGAATAAGGCTTGGAGTTTTTTCCTAGGTGCTTACTAGCTAGTTGAGGCTTTTCAACATGTCCAGTTTCGTAATTCTTTCTTAAATTGTTCTTTAGAAGGTTTTTTGTTTTCCAAAAAAACTGCTTTAAGTAACAGGAAAATTGGTTTCTTCAAATACTTTCAGATTTGAGATTTGTCTGTTCCAGTTCATACATGGTTAAAAACAACTAAAAGCTTAAACGTTTCTCATACCTATTTAGAGTCTACAAATGTTGTATATGTGATGTAGGGATCTTATGGAGGGTCTAGTGCTCCTTAGTATAAATCAGTATTTGAAACTAGTAATTCTCATACAGAATTTGGATAAAAGGCCCTTACTCTCTTCTTCATAGCATTTTTATATGAAGCAGTTAATACTGACAAAATGCAAAAAATGAATAGGACATTTTTATTCAGAGCAGAGAAGAAGTTTCTCCAAATGTCTCTTTTCCATTTCTCTTGTTTCAGTGACATTCTCTGACTGAATCCAGGGAACTGTAGCTTTTAGTAGGATTTTGTCCTTGCCACTTAAAGATTGGTACAGAAACATGTAGCTGCTGATTTGATCTGTTGATTTGGATTTGCTGTTGTGATTTGAAGGCCTATAATAGAATCAAACTCTGCACCATAGTTTTTGATCATCATTGACCTTGCTTTCCTTTCTATGAAGTGTGTGTACTACTGTCTAGTCCCTTGTGTTACTACTGTTCTTTAAGTCCTACTCTGTACCGAAACATGCTATATCAGTATAGCAGTGCTGCGTTGGATGATTAAGGATGTTAAAGACTTCCCAGATAAGCTTCTGAAAAGCCTGTCTGTAGGGCATGGAAAGTTCCCTCATCTCTCTCATGATGAATTCAAGTTAAAAAGTAATTGTCTCGCATTCCACTGTCCTTGGGCTTCTTTATTTAAAATACCATTCTTGCTTTGTATACTGTTTCTTTGAAATCTACTTACAGTGGATATACACTGATTATCCTGGAATATAATTGAGAGCTTAAGAATTATCATCAGAGGAAACATTCCTTATGAAGTTTCAGATAAGTGTCTTCAGACAATTCTAAAATGTAGATATAAGTTTTTTAAACCACAATTCATGGGGTTATTTTTGACTTTGAACAAATGCTTATGTGCTGACCACTCTTCTAACTCTTCAGAAATAATGTTGCAGCTAAGGCAACTGACATGTATAGGTAGTTGTGAACAGCTGTTTTTTCTTGACTCATAGTCAGTTAAATCCCTGATCTCATCACGTATTGAAATATCTGTACTGGTTTTCAGCCAGTGCTACATTCCTAACCTTTTGTTGAGGTTACTGGTATTACAGTATAGTTGCAAATGACCCGAAACTCAAATGTTTTGAGAAGTCTGTTAGGCACACACTTGTGATGTAGCCCCTTTTTCTACTTAAAAATGCTTAAGTTAATGCAGAGTATATACATAAGATAATTTTGCAATGTAGAATTTACTGAAAAGTTTTAATATTAAGGTTTAAATGTCTAGTTTTAGAAATATATATAGAATAGCATATTGTCTTTATCTCCAAAGGCATTATATTGTACTTCTAGCAAGTGCACCGACAGAAAAACAGCGACTAGAATGGTGAGTATAATGCTTGCTACTTAAACAAAAAAATGCCCACCAAACAACAAAAAAACCCACCACCTCCTCCCTCCCATCAACATTGGACACAAGGGAATATCTAGTGTATCAAGTGTCTTCTTAGTGAAACAAGGTAGAGCTTCAGACTTTCAAAATTAATTGATAGATTTTAGAGTTCTGAAAAAAAAAGTAAAAATGAAAAACAGGGGAGTGAAAGCTGTTGCTTGAATTTTTGCTTAACAGCACTGTCAATTTTACAAATCCTTGTGTACTTTTTTAATAAGCAGTGCGAGGAGATAATGTTTTCAATCACTTGAAATGCTGTTTCTCAAAAATTCCCCTTGCTCATGTTTCTTTTTTATTAGTGAAATTTTAAGATTGGCAGGTATTAGGATTTCATCAGCTCTAAAATTCATCTGAAACCAAAAGAATATTGAATAAATATGTAGTAGTTTCTTGCTGACCGCCCTTTAGTTGACGCATAATGTGTTGCTGTTTAATTCCATTTGTTAAACCAGGCCATAGAGAGAGCTGCAGGGCATTCTTAAGCTTCCCTTGCGTCAATTTTTGTAACACCTTCACTGGGTTTATTGACCTAAATTAATCTGACATGTGCACTACTTCATTAGTAGTCTCAAATATAACGAGAATGTTGAGAATTTTATCCTGATACATAATGTTAGATACTTCTGTTATTTCCTATTAACAAGGTCTTGCTAATAAATGACATTTATACAGGGTGGGCTTGGTGGAATCAAAAATCCGTATTCTAGTTGGAAACCTGGAGAAGAATGAATTCATTACACTGGCTCATGTGAATCCACAGTCATTCCCAGCACCCAAGGAAAATCCTGACAAGTAAGCAAACCCATTTTCTCATGTAATAGGGAGGAGCTAGCTGAACTAAAATGCAAATTCATTAATAAATAAACTAATGTTTTTATGGAACCTTAAGTGGATTAATTTCTAGTGACAGCATCTAAAGGCAAACAGTTTTAAGCTTTTATCAAGTACTATTTGTGGAATTAGATACTCTTTATTCTGTATAAGAATGTTACTAAACCAGAAAACAAGGAAAAATGTATTTTTTGCTAATACCTAATAATTGCATAATTTCTTGCCAATAATCTGCATAAGTTACTGCTATTTAACTGCTGCTGTTTTAATTATGAGGCAGCACTGAGAATTAGATAGAACATTAGGCACTGTAGAGCCAAACTCTTAGTAGCTAAGTATAGTTGATGTTATAAAATCTAGCAGTTGAGATGCATATCATTGAAATCATGACTGATGAAAGAATTTGTCAGGTTGTAGAAACAGTGGAGAGAATATTCAGATTGTTCAGGATTTTAATGTTTTTTGACTCCTCCCCTCCTCTGCCACCCTCTCTTCCCCCACTCAAAGCAGTGCTTGCAGATGTGTGGATGTTAAAACTCTTAATTCAAGACTTTATTTTATTTCTAGATGGTGGTGAAGTTAATTTGTAAGGAATCATATTTTTGTGTGAAGTGTGAGAATAGGAAAGAAATTTGTCTTCGATGGGATATGTGAAAAACTTTGACTGGCACACAGCCTTTTCCACACATCAACTGCTTCAAATGACAGGATGGTGCTGCCTTTTTTTTATGTACATAAATTAAATCCAAGTTCCAAATGAAATTGGACAAAAACAGGTAGTGCCTCTTCAGCACCATTTTAATAGGTAAATATAGCTACAACTGCCTGTATAATCACAGCTCCTATTTCAGAGGACTTGATGTGGGCAACACTTTTAGGAGAGGTCATCTTCCCAACCTATACAAAGTATTTTTGTTAACCTTCCCTGGGGAGCCCTCAATGGGAGGCTTTTAACTGAAAACTGCAGTTTGTTGTCAGTTACAGCTAAGAAATTTGAGCATTGAAGACATGTTTATGTGGCAAAATGAAAGTTGCTTAGTTAAGAAATAGATTCTAATTACTTTTAAGATCTCTTTATAGTTGCAATGACTAGTTGTAGCTACATGCGAGGATCTGTACAGGAACACAGTTGCATGAGGTAATCTGCTGATGATCATAGTTCATTTGCTGGAGATAAATGTCAGTGTTTCATGACCGTTTTTATCCTGTGAATAAAAAGGGAATGTTGTTAAATTAGCTTTAGTTTTTGTCTTTTTATGGCTAGCTTCCCATTGCTGGTGGAGCTAACATGTACAACTGTTGTCTCTTGCAGCAGATGAGTTTTTAAGTTACTTACTTCTGTCAGTATTACATGACTTTTGTATAAAATTTTCCAGGGAAGAATACCGTACAATGTGGGTGATTGGGTTGGTGTTTAAGAAAACTGAAAATTCTGAAAACTTAAGTGTTGATCTTACCTACGACATTCAGTCTTTTACAGACACAGGTGAGTTCTGTTTTCTAGATGTTCTGGTATTAATAAACTTGAAGTTACTGTCTTTGTTCAAAATGTAGTCTTATAATTGTAGTAAAATTGTATCTAGACATAGAATAGGATTCTAAGTAGTTAGGAGTGTGATTGAAAAACATCTTTGTTGAGTTTTAATGCATCTAGACACTTCAGACTAACAGTTTTCAGTTTGTTTTCACTGAGCGATAAAAATTAGGTGCGCATCTTGCAGATCTCACTAAAAGTGGAACATTATTTTGTAATCTTTATTAAATAAACAGACAAATTAGTTAGCATATGCAAACTAGTAAGCCTAACCTCAAAAATTTTGAGTATAGTTTAAATATTTTTGTTACTAAATTTGTCAGTGTATTAACAAAATGCTTTTTATACCTTGGCATTTTATGCTAGATAATCGATTCAGTATCTCGTGCTTTCATGTCCAACACTCAGTGCAAAAAAACATTTTGACTCTTTTTGATATTTACTTTTTGATTCAGAAAAATAGCTTGGAATGCACACAAGTTTGTAAGCAAAGAATTGGTAACAGCAGAGAGTGTGACTGTCCAGAGTGTAAGGAACAGTAGCTTTGACAAGTTTATGTAATGAATTTGCAATGTTTTCTTTTAAACAAGTGACAGTTGAGGCTCCAGTATTTTGTGTTTACAGAGTTAAAGTAATAGGTTCAAGTGTTACCTAATGCAACCCTGGTCTCTGGATTTCTAAGACTCAGTAAGTCTGAGGAAGCAAGGATATTGGGCACCTTGACCCACCTCATCCTCAGACATGTGAATGTAATAAATATATAGGTATATTTATAAATGATGCCAAGGTTTCAAAATACTTTGTTGTCATATATAGTTGCAGTGGGATGTTTCTTAGGCAAAGGGATTGTTATTTCTTGAGAGGTGGAATATTTCTTGTAATTACAAGTAGTGAAGGTGAAACTATAGATTTATCATGCTAATTTTTGAGAATTTAGAAAAGACATAATACCTTTACTGCTGATTTGAAGGAGTGAAGGAATCCCAAAATTACAGTTTTTCAGGTCTTCATGTTTATAAACAGATATGTCAATAGTACACTTGTCAAGAGATTTTTGAAATTAAAAGACTGAACTTGCCTCTGTGATTTTGAATGTGATTTCCTTGCACTACATTCCTGACGTTTGTCTATATATATGCAGTTTTAAATGGAGTAGCCTTTCATCAATATAATTTTAGACTGTTTTCTCCTTGATTTGTAAATCCACCTCCACAAGTAACAGTCAAGTAAAACATTTGTTTGTGTTGGTGGGTTTTTTGCTATTCTGAAATTGATGTGGGTCTCTCTTCATTGTTTTAAATCCGTCCGAAAGACTTACTTGCGCAGTCTTTTGGAATAGACTCTAAGATTTTATCAAAACAAAGCATTTTAAAGGTGAAATTAGGAAATGGCTTTCTTTTTAGTGAGAGCAAGGGGAGGAAGAGAGAAGTGAAGGGTGGGCTAGGTTTTCCTTGTGTGGAAATTTCGGTAATACGTAATGTCAGAAACATGGAGTGCTTTAGCTGTGTCTGGGTTCACTGAGTGTGTTCCTGCCTTAACTGTAACCTATATAATTTATCAAGGAAGCTTTATGAATACCAAGAATTAGTGTGGTACTCTGTTTAATATGAAGTATTCATTGACCTCTTTGTGTGCCTGTCTCTCTAACACCTTTATAATCACACATTCACAGCCTATTCAGTGAGATTCCTTAATGTTTGTGGAATAGACAGTGAATAAGGGAGATACCTCTTCAAGTTTTTGTATTTAAGACCTACAGAACCATTCTTTTATTCGTACAACTGCCACAACTTTGTTCAACATTGTGTAGACAGTCAGTGTGAAAGAACAAGTTTTTAATTTTTACCTGGCTTTACTTGAATCCAGGCTCCCGGGCTGCAGTGTAGTTCTCTTACTTGCACTTTCCGTGTTGACTCACCAGAAGTAGATGTTCTGAGGTGAAGAGAAATGGCTCATTATAGTAGAGAAAATGAAAACAAACAGAACTGCCAAAACAACCTTACAAAATGAAAAAGAAAAAAAACCCAAAATAACCCAAAGCAAAGCAACACCCCCC
>JAWWMP010000081.1:102591557-102608174 GCA_035047865.1 Dendrocincla tyrannina
AGCAGCGGCGGCAGCGGCAGCGGCAGCGGCCGGGGGTGCGCAGCGGGGCCGCGCCCGGCGCCCGGCATGGCCCGGCAGTAGCAGGGACCGCCCGCCCCGCCGTCGGGGCACCCCCGCCGCGCCCCGTCCGTCCTATGAGACCCGCCCCGGCGACAAGATGAAAGGTACGGACGGGAGCGGAGCGCCCGCACACGTGTCCGCACCGCGCACCGGCAGGCAGGGATGCGGCGGGGAGCCGCAGGCGTGCGGGGAAAGCGTGTGGGAAGGGAGCAGGAGGGATCTGTGGGGTGCGGGCAGGATCTGTAGGGTGCAGGCAGGATCTGTGGGGTGCGGGCAGGATCTATAGGGTGCAGGCAGGATCTGTAGGGTGCAGGCAGGATCTGTAGGTTGCAGGTGGGATTTGTAGGGTGCATGCTGGATCTGTAGGGTGCAGGCGGGATCTCTGGAGTGCCGGCAGGGTCTTTAGGGTGCGGGCGGGATCTGTGGGGTGCAGACAGGATCTGTAGGTTGCGGGCGGGATTTGTAGGGTGCAGGCAGAGTCTGTAGGGTGCGGGCAGCAGAGCGCGTGGGCAGTCTGCAGCAAGGGGAGATTTCGGGCAGGGTGCAGGCAGGGCGGTCCGTGGGGAGGATGCCAGCGGGGCAGTCCACACGCAGGCAGGCAGGGTGCCGGCAGGACACCGTGCGGGCAGGTGGCGGGCAGGGCACGGGCAGCCGGTGCCGGCAGGGGCAGAGCGTGGGTCTCGCCGCGACCCTGGGGCACGCGTGGGGCCGCCCCGGCCCCGGACGAGCCCCGGCCCCACAGACGGCGGGCTGCTCTGTCCGTCCGTCCCGCTCCGGGACGGGGTGTCCCTGTGTGAGCGTGTGTGTCCCGTCATGAGTGCTCTCCCCAGCACGTTTTCTCTCGGCATCCAACTCTCATCTTCCCCCTCGCCCCGAGAAGACTTGTGGTTTTCCCTGGCTTATTTGTTTATTTTTTGCCAGCGTTTTGCGATGTTCTCGGTGTAGCTTCTAAACATCTGGCAGTGATTAGGTGCCAGTAGAGGCTTAACTGGCTTGTGAAATGTATTTGGCATATTTCTCATCATCATCCACCGACTGGAAAACTTTTGGTCTTTGCTTTGCATCTGTTCAAACTGAAACTTTGTTTCTTTTCCTTTTTGCTCATTCCCTCCCTTCCCTCTCCTTTTGTTTTAAATGGGGGAAACATGCCAGTTCTACCGGTTGACTGCATCATATAAAGTTATGAGAGGTATTGCATACTTTAAAATGAAATAAGGAAACAGATTGCCACATTGCTACACTGTAACCTAGTAAAGATGTGTTGGGGGGGTTGCAAGAAAGCCTTCTGTTTATGCAAAGTGATAGCCTTACAGCAAAAGGCAGAGACTTTACATGCTGGGGAATATTTACAATGAAAACATCAAAGGAAATTATGGAAAGTTTAGGAATTAGTTGGGAGTTTGTGAGAGTCAAATCTAGTTTTTCTTCAGATGCAAAAATAAACTTGAAGAGTGGGAGGAAAAAAACATATATATAAATTGCTTTTGGGCACGAGTGTGCCTGTTCTTGGATTGCAGAGTTTTATTCCAGATGCCAGGAGGCCAGTAAACATCATGATAGTTACACTGAGTTTCCAGAGTCTGGGACACCAAATGATGTGATTATTTATGCACTTGCCAGAGTAGCAGCCTGAAGGAAGGAAAAAACTTTTGGGGGGCATTTATTTTGCAAGCCCACATGCACTATTTAAGTTACTTCTGACAGTGTGGCATGGTGTCACTCCAGGGCCATGCAACATATTAAAAATAACGTATTTACAATGTTCTTTATTTATAGAGTGCTCATGCCAGAAATTTTGTCATCAGCTTGCCATCATCAGCTTAAGTGTAGTGTCAGGAACAAACCAAATCAATGAGAATCCAGTAATACAAACCAGTGACTGTTATCACTGAAAGCCGTAGGCTCTGTTCTTTGGGGTTCTGAGGAGAGGTGAGATGCAAAGGACTAAGGATGGCAATAACATATAATGTGTTTTGCATCTCCTTCCATTCTGCCTCCATTGCTCTTTGCAAAGCGGGGAAGTGGAATTCAGAGGGAAGATGTTTCTCCCGCTGGGAGCACTTGCTGGTGCCCCACACTCCATCAAGAGGGAATACTCATTCCTACCATTTAGTTTCCCAAAAAGTAATCACAGCTATCTTATTTCTTCCCCCCACCCCCCCTAGAGTCACAGAAATCAGTAATAAAACATGCAAAGAAGAACACCAAAATGACTGTGCTAATAACAAGGGAAAAGAGAAGCTTCAAACGAATCATCATGTCAGGTGCCATTGCCGGTGTTATGGAAGTCAGAGAGACATACCAAATTTTGACTTGGTGATTTCCTTTTCTGAATACAGATTTGGCTTTTCATATTTTCTCTTTAAACTTGATAGTGGTGATAATTGTAGGACCGTAGAACTTGGTGTAGTTTCACATTTTTCTCAATAAAAACAAAATGATCTGTTGATTGCAGCTGTCTCTGTATCTGCCCTCTCTGGAGAATGAAGGAATATCTAAATAATTACATCATTAAATATCTGTAAGGAATAAATTACATTTCCCATTGCTGGTATTTGTAATGTGTTATGTTTTAAATCAGTGAAACAAATTACATATAATATGCTGGCAGTTTTATTTTCAGCAAACAACACTGAGCTCACAAACTGTGTTATTTTTTAGTAATAATTCATGTGATTTATATAGGGACGTGACTGCTTTAGGGTCAGATTTATCTTTATCAAATGATACTTCTAAGTTGTAGTTATTTATTGGGGTGTGAAGGAGTATTTGTTGCCTGGGAAACAAATGAAAGCAGCTTCCTCAAAGTCAAACACTACCACATGTTTGAAAACATTGGTCGTAATTTAAGACAGGGACAAACATTGTTAAAACTGAGAGCTTCTCATATATCTGTGATGTATTTTGTAATTACTACTTTAAACTCTCTGAAATCACTGTTGTCATGGCAGTGCTGATGATCAGTATTTTCAACTGAAATATGGATACTGTTTGCATAATGACTTAATACTAATGCCCAAAATTGGGCAATGACAAAGCCAAGGTGGTCATTTTGGGACTGTTGCTACAGGATGACAGAGAAGCTCTTAATTATGATACCTGAAGCAGCTCAGCTGCTTCTTTCTCCTACTCCTCCACCTCTGCGGCTTCCTTAATCTCCTCCTTTTTCTCCTCCTCTCCCTTCTCCTTCTCTGCCATCATAAGCACCTTGCTATGTATCACATGTATAGTGATGCCACTAGAGGACAAATTGTGTGGAATCCTGTGATTGAGAACTGGAATGTGACTGAATACTCCGTCCTGTGCAGTTCCTCAGTTGTGTTCCACCGGAATCAGTGAAGACCACACTGCCTCAGGCAGAGCCTAACCTTAAAGACGAGCTTTCTTAGCATCAACCAGTTTACCTCAAACATAGCTTACTGTGGTTAGTGCACAGTTTTCGGTAGATTACACTGACCTTTCACAGGATGTGCCACCTCAGTTTACCCCACGTTGGCCTTATACAATGAGCATATTATCTGACAATGTATCAGCCCATATTGCTAAAATCGTCCCTTCTGTGTTTTGTCTTGGAGCCTGGACATGATCTGCAGGTAAAGCCTACGTTTGCAAAAGCTGAGTGCACATGCAAGTTCAGTTGTTCTTTCTTGACTACCTTGAAAAGTCTTAAATAATCTATTTATATGATGTTTACCTTCTTGACAGGTTTTGTCTTTAACTGGTTTGATGCCAATGCTGTTTTTATAGACTAAAAGAATAAAATTGCTAATTTTTTAACACTGGAGAAAAGTATATATCTTTTTTTTTTCTTTTCCTCCCTCTCATCTTTGTGTGCACAAAATCAAATGAACAGTCATGTGCAAACAGGTCTTTCCTGGATAGAAACTTCAAAATATGAATTTTTTAAAAATCCATTCCAGAGCATTTTTCAGAAGCCAGAAAGCATCTGAAAACCAAGGATTAGAAGTAGAGTGATCCAGTAACCTTTACTTAGTCCAGTTATAACAGAACTTATATGAATATAGTGACATAAACATGAAACATACGCAGGAGGTCTGAGTGGTGTGTGTTGGACATGTCACAGGACCCTACTGCAGAAGTTCAAAGGCACGAGCAGTTATAATAAATGTGTGATACAACACAGAACAAATCCTGAGCAATGCTATTATACAGTCCGTGTATATCCTGAACTGGTTGGTAGCACAGAGGATTTTAAACATATGGATGAGAAAGATGCAAGCATGTGTTAAAGGATATTCTTATTAATGATATCAAGGAAAACAGTGTTAGAAGCTATGAAATTACAAGAGAAACCTGTTACTGCACAGATAGAAATATTAGTGTACAACTGCAAAGGATATTGAGCAGAATTAACGTATAAGCTGTTTATGACCGGAGTGTTTTCAGTAAGAAGTTGTAATTATTCATCTTTGCTTTCAATATTCTACTTTTCCGAGCCACATAGGACTAAGAATAGCATGGGTGAGCCTATCCCTCTGAAGAAAGGAGTTGTTTAAAATCTTCTGTGGCTCCGTCTTCTACTTTGGATAGTATAAATTTATTTTAGACTGATTTTGCTACTGTTGAGGGTTGAACAGAGCCCCTTTTGTCACAACCACTAAAGAGTTTGCTTAGATCCACACTCAAAGACCACTGTGCCCAGAGATTCAGACACTTTTGCCTGCTAGGATAAGGACAGAAAGGTAATCTTTCAGAGAGTGAGCTGATCAGACCTTGCAGAGATAAAACAGTAAAATAAAGAGGGCTGGAAGAAACGTCAAGGATGAAAGCAGTTCAGTACTGCAAAAGATGCACGCCCAGTTATCTTCAGCTTTACAAAACATTCCTTATCCTAAGGTTCTATGTGTCAGAACAGAAAATCTCTCCTTCCAGCCCTCTCCTTTGGAAAGCAAAATAAAGATGCTTTTTACAAGGCACTGAAAGTGAACCTGATCCTCCTCATAACGTGAGTGTGGTCTGTATGAGTAAGGGAGCAACCTAAGATGAATTGTCTTTGGAATTTGACTGCTTCCACCTAAAACTGCAATCCCTTTTGGTGCATAAATTTAAGGTAAAGACTGGGACGTCACTGGGGGAAAAAGTGAATGAGTCATGGGAGGTAATAGAGATGTGTTGTTAGGAATGTGTATGCCATTTTAATGCTGCTGTTGATTGCCTCCTCTGACATACAGACAGGGAGGCACGATTTTTCAGCACACTAATGAGAACAGATCTGTTTGCCCTTAAATCATTATGCTGAAATACGATATGATTTAAACTTTTAACTTCTAAGGTTGGCCCTCCACACCATGCAGCTGCTTCTGACCACAATACTGTAACAATGCTGTGTGGCACTTACAGGCTGACAAATTTTGTTCAAGAAACACCCCTATTTACTGGCTTCATTTTGTGCCTTAAAAGAACAACTAGAGCCATTGTTGTTATACCTCTGAATTTCATAGTCTGTGGGTTTTGTGTGTTCTTAATGTGAGCGCTTGCATTTTTGAGGCATAGCAGTGGGGGAGAAGATTGAAACCACAGTACTAAAATGAACCCATTTGTCATGATTCTTTATTTTGTTTGTTTTATGCATGTGTTAAGTGATGAGAGACACAATCTGAGTCTTAGGATATGTACCAAGAGAGGATCTCTGGTTTAGGACCTTGCCTTTTTCAGTCTGTATACTGAAAGCAGATAAATTTCCGGATCATCAGTCTGAAGGACAGAGCTGGGGAAAAGCCTCAGTCTTGTTGCCACAATCCAAGCTCAAACAACATTCCAAAGGATGCTTGGGATGCATGGGAATGGCCTTTCTTCCAGAATTGCCTCAGCTGAACGTCTACCATGGCTGTCCTAAAGACCAGGTACTCTGCAAACACAGAATCCGTGTAATCCCTGTCCAAAGAGCTTACTGCGTGACAATTTGGACAAAGGAAGGGGTGGATAATATGTATACAACACACACAGCAACAACAGTGACATTGTGAATGTGACATGTCAGCTGGGGACCTTGTCAATGGGGAAGTGTTTTAAGTGTGGGGTAGGACTTTATGAGGGAGGACTTAATCAAAATAGAAGCAGAGAGAAAGACCTGACTATGAGAAGAGCCTATAAGGAAAAAGTAATGGAGAAAGGCAGAAGAGGACGAGTGAAATAAAGCATCTGTTAAGAGAGAGGGGAATGAGCAGCCCATTAGCACAAGCAGGAGACTGTCCAGAATGAAAGCTATGAAAACCAATGGAAATCAGTTAGACTGAAGAAGTTATCAACATCTGAAGGCCACAGCTGCTTGCTGTGCTTCTGCTGGCTCTGTTTCACCTCCAGATGAGTACTTCGAATGCAGACCCAGTTAACAGTGACCAGAAATGCATATAAATCTGGTGGCTGCTCAAAAACCTTTTGAAATGTGATATGAAAAAGATATTGGTGTTTGCTGTTCTCATCTGACTGAACAGTTGTTAACATTATAGAAACCTCACAAGTGGACAAGTTTTGGCTCTCGGTGAGAGTGCTGAGATGGTTAAGCGGGCAGGAGTGGCTTTTTTACATTGCAAGCAGTCCCTCATGAAGGCAATGCACTTGTTGCATGGTTCCGAGCAGAGTTCTTCATCCATGCAGATTTATGGATTTAGAGAGAAGAATATCATGATTTTTGACTAATGGGTACAGCTTTGTTCCAAATGATACAAGTGAAAATCTGTTCTTGCTACTAATACAATTATTTTTATGGACTTGCAAAAAAAAATAAAGGGTTATATCTGGGATATAACTGTAGTTCCCATTGAGTCAGTAGGAAAGGGAGGATCCTAGCCATTAAAGCCCTTCGAGAGGGAGATTTATTTTAAAGGAAACTCTTACACTGGATGCCATTTTTACTACAAATTAATCTTATAGTCCTGAGTTCCCAGCCAGGTAATTAGAGGTAAATTCTAATGTACTGTAATTCAAGTTTCCAGGGGCTTATAAAGGAATGTCTAAAATGTGACTTGAAACTCAGCATGATAATTTTCAGCCCAGATACCTCATTCTCTCCTGGAATAGATTTCCCCAGATTTTGAAATGCAATGTAGGATGTTGGTGACTTTTCTTTATTTAATGCTTCAAACAAAGTCTTTCAACAATGACTTTGTATGCATATTTATGGTACACAAATGTTCTAGAAATTATTGGATACTACATGTCTGCAGCTACCATACGACCCAGCATCTCTAATGGTTCTGAGGGCTTGGTTGCTTCGTTAGTTAATTAGGTTTAAATAGCTGAGCAGGGTGACAGCTGGACATGTATATTAGCAGCTTTCTGTAACACCTTCCATATGCCAACAATGACATCCATGAAAGGAAGGGAATAAAATGGAAACAACTTCCCTAAAATCACCTTGCACCAGAGGCTCCTCAGATCTGGTGCCATTCCAGCAAAGGGACCAAGCGGTGCCATGGTTATAGGCCCTATATATTCTCAGGGGAAGATTTAGCATCCTTTTTGGCTCCAGGCCAGCTCCTTCTTTCTTGACCTCAGGGTGACTCAGAAATGGTCCATGATTAATTTATTTAAGAACAAGAATGAGAAATTAAACAGTTCTACTCCCTAGATTTTTGCTTTGCCTCTAGCAAATTAATCAAAGGAGAGTCTAATTTGTTTTAGATTAAATTAATTCCCTCTGTTCACTGTGTTAATCCCCAGTTGAACTGCCTTTTTGTAATTCCCACTCCCTTGAAGCATTGTGCTGTATCTTATTTAACTCTACAACTGTATTTATTAGAGGTGTTGCAGTAATAACTTATGACCAGAGGGCAAGTGGAATTTGACATTAGTACTTGATGGGGCATAGATATTGCCAACATACCTCAACACTTTTTTTTTTTATTTTGGACCAGAACTCTTGCTTTGCATTGACTCCCAAAATATCTGATGTCTGCTGCTCAGCCACAGTGAGACACCCATATGTAGCGGTGTGTCATGCTCCTCATGACAATCTGTTGTAGCATCCAAGGAGACTCTTGCAAATGTAATAAAACAGATGTCTGGTGGTCCTTCCCTTACAATTGGTTGCTCACATGTGTTTCTGTTCTGCCCAAGGTTCACCTTTTTTATGGACCTTCCTTCTGCCAGAGCTCTGTGGAAGTCAGTGGAATAAGAAATCAGCTGTTCATGTTTCTTCATTTTTATTATTCTGGATTCCCAATCTTTTGGCTCATAGCTGAGAACTCGGTAGACTGTCTTGTAACTAAATTATGGCTGGTGTTCCCAGCACTAAAGAGTTAATTCTTCTGTCCGAGATATAACAATAGATTCTAGTTTGTTGTCTGCTTCCAGGAGAACTTTCCCCTTCATATTTTTCACCCATGCAAATAAGCCTTGCTTGTGTATTAGTGTATATGTATGTAACAGAAACACTTGCATTCATTCCAGTTCTCTTTGTAACTGAGAAGTGCTGGATTTAAACTAAAGAATTCTAACTTAAAGTTTTCACAATTTCAAATAAACCCCTCTGAAACCAGTTGCAGCCTCAATCAAGTATGGGCACCACTGATCTGAAAACACAAAATTTCCCTTTCTGCGATCAGCCACTGGTGCTCAAAACTCATGAATTTCTGCCATACCAATTTCTGATACTGCCTTCAAAAGTGTAAGCCATTAAAACATGCTGGAGGTTTTCTTACTATTTGCTTTCCTAGTTGTTGTGTATTTTCTTAACCTCTGTAATTTGTAACATATCATGTTTTCATAGTTTTCTCTAGAAAAAGTGTTCCGTTATATTTTCCTGATTCAAAGATATCAGGAAGCTTTGAGATTTTTGTAGAAATTGTGACAAAACTTTAGTATTTCCAGCGCTGGAACATGGGGCCAAATTTCTGCTGCCTCCAGTGAGGACAATACTGCCCAAAAGAAATGGGAGGAGGAGGCTGGGTGCAGGGCTTTCCCTTGGGGCTTAAATTTATGGGCTTGTTTGTCAACTTAATTTTTAATATTTCAAACACAGATTTCTTCTGCAACAAGACTTTCAGCCCAGTCCCTTTTTCCAAAGTGCTGTTCATTTCTGAGTGTTTAGTCTAAGCTTGCTTTATTAATTTCTTCTGTCTTTATTTTCCTTAAGCCTATTACATTACTGTTAGTATTGAAAAATATTGTATTTGCACATGATTTGAGCAAAGTGCCTAGTGGCAGTTGTGACTGAAAGACCACTGAGCTTTGTCTGTTAAATAATTTTCATAGACTTGCCCTAAAATGCATTGCTGCCTTTTGCAAGACCTACTCACAAGGATTGAAAAATGTTTTTTGTGATGTTTGAGATTTTAGTAAGCAGGGAGCTGGGTTACTAGTTGACAAAACCATCCTTGCCCATCCCTACTTCTTTCTTTCAAATGCTACAAGTGCCCTGCAGAATTAGGAGATTAGTAAATAGAGTATACAAAGCTTAAGAAAAAACTCCATCCCCGGCAAGAACAATATACAGTGCTGCAAATATTGAAAAGCATGTATATATATTTGGAAAACTATATGTGTGTATAGAAATATATAAAATACATGTATATAAAAATATATATGTTGCAAATATAGAAAAGGCCAAAGAAACAACAATGTAATTATAAATGCATGGACAGGTAGGCCAATGCAATTGGATTAAGCATGAAAAACAGGACAACTAGGGAAGAGGCTGGCAACCTGGAAGGAAGGTCTTGGAGATGTGGTGTGGGATGAAGCCTCAGGATTTGAAGAAGGCCTGGCTGTATACATCAGATGTGAATTGGATAAGCCAGGTTAGAGTCCTGAGAAACAAAGGAGGCCATTGTGTTACAGCCTGATAGCAGGAGAGGGCAGGAAGCTAAGGGCTCTGGAGCTGATATCTTGTTTTGTGCAGCATCTTATCTTTTGTGCAAGAGGGGAAGGTTTTTCCTGAGTAGCTTACTGCTGGGATGAGGAGCTTCGTTGTTGATGGGTTATTAGTATTTGCCATGTGTTGTTGGGTGACCTTCTCTTCAGATAACACTCAGTACAATTGTGACGGTTTGTTTCGTTTGGTTTTTTTAAAGATTTCTTTCTGTCCTCAAAACCAGGATGTGTTTGTTTTGCCTAAGTAGCATCTACTGCATCTTCTACTTCTTAAATGCTCATCTGAATTGGAAGTCTAGCTTAAGATATGGACAGGAGTACCACTGGCAGTAAGCAAAATGTTTTACCTGGTGAAGTGTATGTTAGTTGTTTCATCAAAAGTGATGTCTGAGAAAAGGGTGATATTCTGCAAAACTATGTATTTCATGGACTCTGCTGCTTCAGGCAAAGTTTCCCTCAGACTTCTGTGTGTGGCACCTTGCAGGTCAGAAGGAGAAGCAAGTCAGATTTCCTGCTGGACGTGCACTCAAATCATTTAGTCTTTGTTGAGCCTGAATGCAGACTGAATCTTTACCTTTGAATTCATCCCCCCAAGGCTCTGTGGTGGCCCAAGTCAGCTGTGGCACCAGTTAACACAGTTTCATGATGCAGAGCAGTCTGATCGTGTGCACTAAGTCTGTGCACGAAAAAGGTCTAACCGAGCACAGACTTCTCAATTCCATCACATCTGTTTGTCTCGTTTGAGCTTGCTTTCCCAGCACTAGTCACTAAATACTCTCTTCTGGTGAATGCCTTAAAACTGGCCTTTGAGCTTCTGTTTCCTTGTCTCCTCAAGTCAGGGAAAAGCCTGGATGGAAAGGTTGCAAACTCCCTCAGCATCCCGTGCTGGAAGTGCAGCACAAGGTGGCCAGCAGCAGCTGAAGCTCTCATGGGGTGCTGAATCAGCCTCCCCTGAACTGCAATGCAAACAAAAGCCCAGAACTAGATGGGTTTTAGAGGGCAGCGGCTGCCACTTGGGAAGCCTTGTCCTAGGTCCAGTTTAAAGAGAGTCCCATGGAGGCTTCTCCCTGTGTAAAAACAGTGTGTGTCAGAGGGGGAATGGGTCTACTCCGCTCCCTTTGGGGAATAGGGAAGCAGGAGAAGAGCAGCCTGGGCTATGCTGCCCTCCCTGCATTTGCTTGCCCGGTGCAGAGGCTGTGCTGCTGATGAGGCAGGGTTTTTGCCTTTCCTGACTCAGCAGAAGGAGGGATTGTGTTGGTAGAAGGAGTTTGAACACACGAATGCAAACATATCCTTTTTTCTTTCAAAAGAAGTCATGGGTGTATTTCTTTTGCTGATGCCAGCCTTTTCCTTTGGTGCTGGAAGGAAGTGCAGAGAAATTGAGCTTCTGACAAAATAAAATCATGATTATTAGCATATTAGTGCTTGGTGGCTGTAAAGATGAGAACAAAAGGCTTAAAGAAATCATTGGATCATAGAATATCCAGAGGTGGAAGGATCATGAAGTCCGACTCCTGGCCCTGCACAGGGCAGCCCCCAGAATCAGACTATGTGCCTGAGAACACTGTCCAAATGCTTCTTGAGTGCAGGTAGGCTTGGTGCTGTGACCACTTCCCTGGGAAGCCTGATATTTTCCTAATATCCAACCTAAACCTTCCCTGACACAGCTTCATGTCATTCCCTTGGGTCCTATCAGTGATCACCACCAAGAAGAGATCAGGGTCTGCCCCTCCACTTCCCTTCATTAGGAAGCTGTGGACTGCTGTGAGGTCTCCCCTCAGTCTCCTCTTCTTCAGTTTGAACAAACCAAGTGCCCTGAGCTGCTCCTCATGTGTTTTCCCCTCTAGACCCTTCAAAATCATCACCATCTTGGGGGTTTTTTTGCTGTGGTTTTTTTTTCTCATCTGTTTGAGTTTATCAAATCCATTTCCTATTTTTTATTGGATTTTGCTTCTTCAAACCAAGCTAGTGCCCGTGGGAGGTGGTGGATGGATGGACAACCATCCCCTCTGACTCTCTCTCACTACTCAGCACAACTATATGTGTCACTTTGTGCAAATGGCCAAACTGGTGAATATGTAGCCTGAGTCCCATGCCCGGACAGCACAGGCAGCTGGCTGCAGTGGGTGCAATGATCTGGGTAAGCCTGCCCAAGCAGTGTGATGGTGTCAGTTGTGACTGTCATTGTGATGAGGGACATGTTTGCTCTGGTTTGTACTTAGTTGGCAAAGCAGGCCTCAGGATATCTGCCAGGTGATTCATCTGCACAGTTTGTAGTCTAGAGTTCTGCTGGGGATTCCGGCTGGGGGAAAGGCTCTGAATTGCCTTATCTACTTGGAGACAGATGTGGGATATGAGCAACAGAGTGGAAGATCAGTAACATGCCTAACAAATCCATTAAACCTACATTAATTCATAAATATTCACCTGTAAAAACTTCTTCCCATCTTTTTTCAGATGTAGTAGTAATAATCTGCTGCTATGTCTTTCTTTCTCCAGACGATTTTGCAGAGGAGGAGGAGGTGCAGTCCTTCGGCTACAAGAGGTTTGGTAAGTGGCAGCAGGTTTTTCAGCTTGCTATTCCATAGTGTTTAGGGTAAGTCAAACACCTCCTATGAAAAAACCTTCCTTGCTGGCAGCATCAAAACATACAGGTAGTGTCCCATCATCCACTTTAGTCCAATGTCTTCCCCAGAGCAAGGTGTGATTTCTAGACTTGGTTTATTTTCTTGGCAAACATCAGGCTTCAGAAATAGCTCTGATCAGAAGGAAGCAGCAGTTAGTTTCATTACTTGATCATTAGCATCATGAAAATGAGGATCACACCTGAACACTGCTGGCTGTAAAAAAGGGCCCATGCCTCTTACATGTCCTCTGCCCAGCTGGGCGTTGCTTCGTGCCACAGACTAACGTGAAGCAGGGTTTACAGATGTTTTCAAGAGTGGTTGCATGGGACCTTCTGTAGACTTGCAGAAATTGTACAGTCAGACAGGCCAGAACATATGCTATACACTCCTCTCAAAAGGAAAGTGTATGGTATGAATGCATTCTGATGTCAAAAATTATTAAAATTAGTTTGGTCACTTTCTTTCCTTTTTTTCCTTTCCTTTTTTTTTAATGTTTGCTCACCCAAGATGGCCTTCTTGTCTGAACAAGGCAGTGCCAGCATCTGTGCACAGGGGGTCAGCAGCTTTTGAGCCCTCTCTTTTCAAGGCGCTTGTTATCTCTTTCTGTCAGGAAAATGTTTCGGTCTCTGAAGTCAACAGCTTCACCCAGGGCAGTCTGATGCCTGTTCCTGTGACAAGCAGAAGGTAACATGGTGGCCTCTGAGCTCCCATGATGCCAACTCTGTCTTGAGCAGCCAGAGGGGCTCATCATCCAAGCTGCTGGCTGCATTTTCAACTGTAAGCCTCTGGGATAATAGTTCACCTTATTTTTTCTCTCCTGGGAAAGTGACTGCAACAAGAGTCACTTTCAATGACCCCATTTGGCAAGCAGATAGGAAAGGCAGGGTGAAAATAAAAAAATGAAAAAAAAGTCAACAGTTCCTTACATCCCAAAAGGAGCAGAGGGAGGCAGCGTAAGGAGATGTGGCATTTGGGAGGTGAGGATCACATTCGCATGACCTTTTCTACCCCCTGAACTACTCCACTACTCCCTGCTGTTGAGCTTTATTTTGGATAGATCAGCCAACCACAGAGCCAGCATCTGTGGCTTGGAAAGTCCTGCCATAAGGCTGCACACAGGGTTTTTTTCTACTCTTTTTTGTTGTTGTTGTTGTGCTAGATTAAGCCCTGGAATAGCGAAAAAGGAAAAACACCCTTGAGAAAGAGGAAGAAATGTCAACTGTTCATTCATATCACCTCCATGTTACTTAGAAATACTAAGATTCATTAGCAGCTATAGAAAGAGATTTCCTCTGGGTTGTCCTCTACCTAGCTATCCTTGGTCAGCATGCTCTTGCAGTGGATGGCAAAAGGATTTAGCAAGGAGCAGGTACTCTGTTATCCTTACTATCCCAATAGCAAGTGCACTGTTGTGACGTGATGGAAGTTTTACATATTGATTTGCTTTCATTTCTTTCCTCCTCATGGGTGTTGTGATGCTACTCACATGAGATATTTCTCCCCTTAGAAATGCAATAGCATTTCCAGAAATGCTTGTGCCGTTGCGTTTGGTGGGGCAGTGTGGAGGGAGCAGAGGGCCAGCAGCCTGGCAGCTGTAGGAGGAGATTTCACCACAAGAGGAGGAGTCAGGGTAGTTCTACCCATATGAAACAACCATAACTGCCATATCCGTCATAAAAGCAACATTGCTATTGTCAGGGAGGTGTCCCAGATGTCTGCAGTACAGAAGAAGAGCCTTGATTAAAGGGGGAATGGGGTCATGAAGCCATAGCATTGGCACTGATAAGAGTTGTAATTCAGTAGTGTTCCAATCCCAGAAGTCTTCCTTGTTCATACTAATTGGGAGCCCAGAGTTCCTCCCATAGCCCCTTCCTTATCTCTCCCAGCATCATGGGACAGCACAGGAAAAAGCTAGGCTGACCCGGTTTTCATACGTACTGTGCTCACCAGTGTACATGCTTTTTTTGTCCCCTAAAGGGGTTATTTCCCCTTCTTCAGAAAACGTGACTCAGTGTGTTCCCATTTCTACTGTCCCTGCTGCATTTTCAGGCAGCCTCTGAGCAACCTCTGGAGTGAGCAGGAGCCACGTGTCTTCAGCAGCACTGGCTGCTTCATCTGGCACTGGGCTCCTCCATGCAAGCAGGTGACCTAAAGACTCCAAATTCAGTGGACAGCTGGGTCAGCATTTCCAGTGATGTACTAGAGGTTGTTCTTGGGGCCAGAATGTAGCAAAGTAGTTCAAGCTCCTGCCCAACCAGTAGGAAACGTTATGCCTCCTGCCACAGTTTTGTTTCCTCTCCGTCCTCACTGATAAAAGAAGGCAATATGGGGGAAACCTAATGCAAGAACCAAGTTTAATTATACAAACCTTGATAAAAGGCCATTTTTAAAGGAGTCCTTTTGTGTCTGCTCACTGGCATTATAGAAATGGCAGTGCTGTTCTATACAGCCTGCTGGTGTGGACAGCAATAAAAACAGCAGTGGGGGGTTTGTTTCAGGAGTCATAGTGTAAGAGCAGTTGTGTTAATATATTGTGACTGGAGCAGTCCTTGTACACCCCACTGACATGAGACGTGGTAGGAGGACCATGACTCAAGTACCTTTGACTCCATCATTTGGAAGTGGGAGGCCTTGTTTGGGGCAAAACGTACTCTGAAGGAAGGAAGGCTAAAGCACAACTGGTTTATGAAAAACACGACTAGCAGTGAGTCACTGCTGCCAGCTGGAAACATGTGTTGGTCAGCATTTGGCAGGCAAAGCCTTGACCAAACTGCTTTCCTAGATTTCAGCTGAAGAGTTTATTATTAGCTGCCTTGTTGCTGGAGCCTGTAGTTTGGTTCAAGGAAGGAAGAAATCAACAGAAGGAGGGAAGGAGAGAGGCATTCTCCAAAAATTCTCATTTTGGGGAAGAAGCTTCTGTGAAGAGGACTGAATACACACTGTCTTGCACCGCTTCCTCTTTTTCTGAATCATTCTGTCCTTCCTTCTCAGATAAGTTAATTTACGAGAATTCATCATGCTACTTTATTTTTTAGCCAGTAGAACATTATTAAGCCAAACATAAGCATAACACACTAACATATTAAAGAACAATGAATACAGAGGCAGACAACTCCAGGATCCTAGGAAAATATACACCAGCATTTCTTCTCTTTTGTGCTTGGGACAGATTTGCGGCAGGGGGTCAGGCAGGATCAGGAAAGCAGTCTTTCCAGCTGACTGATGCTGTTTACTTCTTTTCAATGAATGGTACAGATGTGCAGGGCTGATGCCAGAAGTGCGATGCTCAGCTGCAATGCCTCCAGATTGCTGCACTGAAAAAGTGAGGAAGCGTGTTTTTTATCCCTGTTACTTCATCATCAGTCACTACTCAGGCTGATTTGAAGTTATCTACTCCAGATAGCAAACTAACCCTCTCCACTGGTTTTCCTCTAGCAGATTGCCACCAATGTTAACTCTTTCATCAATCAGTGTCACTGGTTTGTACCACCCCACATACACCCCACTTTGGGAAAGAAAGTCATTCATTTCCCACATTTGGGAATGAATGAAAGGGCAAAACTTCCTTTTCAATATGACATGCTTTGGGGATGCTATATCTCAGGCATGACAGCTCAGACTAGTTTCTGTATGGGTGGTAGAAGGATAAGATCTCTTTATGGCATGGTTTGACTCTTGCCTCCGAGGTTCGGGCTCTGGTCATCACTACAGGCAAGGGAATTGAAGGGATTTGATGGACTCCAAGGCAGAAGATCTGATCTTCCTAACTCATGGCATTTCCAAGTAATAGATATAGCGATCACTGTTCATTTTGGTTTTTTTATATTAATAATGTTTTAGAACTTAAAATATGCACTTTGCTGAACAGAGCCTTTAGTGTGGAAATTTCATTGTGAAATTATTCATTCCATCATTTGTAGCTATGGTATAATATGGAACAGCTGAAAGCAAGGGGAATGGTCTTTGAACTGTTGCAGAAACCTCCCAAGGAATCAGAAGACAGGGCAAATACACTAAAGAAGTAGAAGACTAAACAGCTTTTCTAAGATAATTACCCTTTGCCCTTAGCAAACACAGACAGAATTGGAGGCTGTAA
>JAWWMP010000081.1:102608226-102636249 GCA_035047865.1 Dendrocincla tyrannina
GTAGAGACACACATCTTGGTCACCCCCATCTCTAAATCATGAGTCAGGATCCTCCTTAACTTTGCATTCCCTTCTTACTTGCAGAACTATCAGAAGGGCACGCTCTCTCATGTCCCCAGGTAGGTCCAGTGCACCCCAAGGCACTGTCCTTCAGTCTTCCCCATAGCTTTTAGATCAACAGCTGTCAGGGAAGGAGGGATAAAAATTACTGGGGGGCCCCCTCAAGGAAGGTAGGTGCTTCTTTAGATATCTTTTGTAGGGTATATAAGAGATGACTGGGTCAGGATGCACCTTCTCTGCAGTTATGACAATCTAGCTCCTGAGCATCATTCCAGGTATAAGAATCAGATCTAGGAATTTCTGGACCAGGAATGGATGAATCATCCTGCCACACAGTAATGAAATCTGCTATACTAAAGAAAGTGTGGGTGGGAAAATAACTGCTTTGAAAACATATTTGGAAAATATTATTTTTTCCCCTGATGAGTGGCTTGGCAGCAGCTGAACTAGATCCATTTAATAACTGTTTTCTCACTATATATTGTTTATAGTATTTTACACAGTAAGAAGCTATATATTATTTTTCACCTTTGACAGGATACAACTAGGAGTGCACAAATGATAAAAGCCTTGTCCATGGTTTAGAGTGAACATGAAAACTTTAAGACAGAAAACTTTTTCAGAAATGGTTTTATAAAGTACAGGGGGGGTTGTGCCTATGAAAGTTCAAACATGACCATGGTAAGTAAATTCATGGCTCAGAATTTTGTGACTGTTCAGGAAAAGCATTTATTCATTAACACTGCAGAGACTGAATATTTCTTGTTCATATCTGTGGATAAATCCAAGCCATTGTTCACATCTATAATAACATACACCAAAAAAATGTCTGGCATCAGTCTGGTGTTGTGCTGTATCCACACAAACCTTAAGCCCTTAATGAAACAAAACAAAAAAAAAAATCCTAAGCTTTAGGAATTTGTTAACTTTTTTTTATGGTTTGTAAACAACCAGCAAGGGATTTCAGGTGCCACAAGCCACATCCCTCCCAAGGCATTCTTTCACATGTATGCCTGCAGCGTGTAATCATGTGGCTTAATAAAAAGTCACAGGGTCACTCATACTCACAAAGCCAGAGGAAAGTCAGGCACGTTGTTTCCAGTTCATTGATCTGGCTGCATTTGTCAGATAAGAATTTTGCCTGCGTGCGACCTGGGGTAATGAAATCCCCACTGAATGGCAGTGCCTGTATGGCTGTTCATTTTAGGCCAAGAAATTTCATTTGGAGTGACCCTTCTACTTGCCATGGCCAGTAAAGTGGAAGGGGATCAAGCTTGCCTTCTCCTGGGGTGAGCCCTGAACATTTGAGAGAATCCAGCACCTTCGAGAGTCCTGGGTTGGTGCTGGGGCTTCGGTCCCAGCATCAGGAGCTGTGTGCAAAGGGACCACCTGTGTAAGGTTTCTTTGTCTCTCTTTTCCTTTCCTGTATGTATTCCCACTACTGGAGCAGTTGGCAGGGAACTGAAGTCTCAGTAAATATGTAAACAAATGCTGACATGTATACAGTATTGCCATTGCAGAGGAACGTGCTCAGGAGATGTCAAGGTGCCCACGTGCCACCAGGGGGTCCCTCCTCTGTCAGTAGCCTCTGTCTCTTGTGATGTAATGGGCATGTGTGATAAATGGAATATCCAAAACACAAATTTGAAACCACCAGTCTTCGTAAAGATGGGAAATAGTTGGTGCACACTAAGAAATCCATCAATGTCAGGCAGTAACAGCAAGGTCCAAAAAGTTATCAGGTCTGTGTGTACTGTGCTGACTTACTCAGGAGCTGGAAGAGTGTTCAGTTCTGCGAGTTTGAGGCTGCCCCTCTCCGACCTGTCCTGCTGTGCCTGGCTAAAGGCACTTCTCCTTCTAATCCAAACCCATAAAGAGGCCTCTTAGCAGTGTCGTGGGGACTAAAGTCATTCCAGCTGTGTGTTGTTATGTAGGCAATCTATTTTCCCTTAGTTATGGGTTTTTCCTATTTAGTACAATTAAAATTCTTGACATGCTTCTTCAGATATTGCATTCACATGCTTGAAGCCATAGCTGTTTGATCAATCTCTGTCTTTTACAGGGGTGAACTGAAAGGCGATGTGGTCACCATTACGTGTGAATTTTGCTCTCTATTTTTCATTAGAGCCATAAAATAGGTGTGTGGGCTGAACAGCACGTTTTATTTATTAATGGAATGAAAAACATTGGCTACACTGTAAGCAACACCTGGGGATTTTGTATTTATTTCCCTGTAAACTAGCTGGACAAATAATGTCTGGTAACATCAGCCTGCTGCCAGAACACCTAGGCTGTATTCTGGGCTGTTCAACTTCACAATAAAATTACCTGTGAAATTAATGCCTTGGAAACAGTGTTTTACTTTCAGCACTTGGTACCATTATGTTTCCATGCAAAGAAGTAACACAGGGAATCTGTGAGTTAAATGAAAATTTCAGAAGCCATCACAAGAAGAAAGAAAAAATAGTTGTACATACCCATTAGTGGACTCTCCCAGCATGGCTGTGAGGTTGTAGCACACATCAGCATTACTCCTGAGCTTCTCTTAAGCTTTTTTCCAAATACAAGTCTGCATTTTTAGCCAGCTGCTGCTATCTGGTCGTCACTGCATGCTGTAAACTCTGTGAACTATACAATTGTAAATGCTCAGATGTGTCTAATGGATCTTTGGCTTTTCTGTACCTTTTTCGTAATGATTCCCCATCAGAAAGCTGCTGTGCTGTGCTTACTGCCAGTGACACAGGGGCACTGGTGTTTCGTGAGAAAGGGAGTGCTATATTCCCTTGAGGATATGTTGTTAGAGGAAACCAACAACACACACAAATAAAACACATAATTGTCACATGCTGCTTACATTAGTATCCTAGATTGCTTTTATTTCTTAGGAATTTCCTGGAGGTCTAACACTCACGTTAACTGACATGGCAGAGGTAACGTCTCCACACCTGATTGTGCAGGGCACTGAGCCCTTTACAAATGCTGCTCAGCATCCCATGGAGTCAGATCCCCGAGCCTGCAGGGAGTGGTGCTGCTGCCATTACTTTGTCAGCAATTTATGAACAACAGGTATGCTAACACAAAAGAGCTCTGTGCTTTAACTAGCAACTACCAAGGGAAATAGTTGGTACAAGGTGGCTTGACAGATGTGTTGATAGACACACACACTGCCTCGTTGCTCAAAAGCCTTTGTAGCCATTCCTGCTTCCTGCAGTTAAAGGAGGAGTTGGGTCTCTTACTGTCCACTTCAGCAGCATCCAGAGAAGGGGAAAGATCAGATTAAATTGGTAGTACATCATTTTGTCTACTGAACTAACAGAAGCATTAGAGAAAAAGTGCCATGATGTTTCGATGTGAGGTGTCATTTAATATTGTATGGGGTTCCCTGCCTCTGCATGGTTGGTGCCTTGTTTCCCACGCTCCTTGAGGAGCTGCTGCAAGGAAGGTGTGAAACTTAACCAGCTTCACCCAGAGCTGAACCTGGGAACCTGGACCTAGACCCAGACCTAATGGTCTCTGCAGTCCTCCACCATCCCACTCAGCAACCCTGAGCCCAGCCTGTGTCCCAGGAAAGTGACACTGTGAATACTGTACATCACGTTGTTGTACTTGGCCCATTTCTTGATGTTTTTGAGATAGAAATTTTTCTGTCTGAAGATTGACTTCTATATGAAATCTGAATATAGGGCTTAGGGTAGGAGTCATTTCACGTACTTTTCAGCAGCCTCAGCATCTCCCTCTTTAAAGACACCTGTCCCTAGGCAGTAGTGAGAAGAGGCTAATGCTGCATGAAGGGACTTCCATGCTGAGTGATAGGACTTCTATCCTGACCATTTTGAGTTACTACACAGATATTTTCAATTCCAGATCTCTGCGTTATGTGCTATAAAAATGCTGTGGGAAAGCATCTAAAAGCCTAAAAAAGCCTGTGAGAGAGAATAGTAAAAGGGATAGCACAAATGAACCATGGGTAAGTACTTTAGACTGATTTGGCCTGTGGCAGACACTGACAAGGAACAGTATGTTGCTTTGCTGAGTCAAAACCAATTCAAACTCCACTGTGCTGCAGTACAAAAGATTAGCCAAAGGAAAGCTTGGATTAAAATTTTATCCAGTTTCGAGTAGCCTTCTGTATATGGATAAACCTTAAGTGAAGCAGGCAAGAGCCAAGGAATTTCCATTTGTCCTACTTCAGCCTGGGTTAAGTGAGTGGGCTGAGATTCTGGAAACCAGAGAGAGGTTGGGAGATAGGCATGAGAGTCTTTGCTCGGTGCCTGGAGTCAGCATGGACAAGTGTTGCGCAATGGGTGCATGGAGAGGTTTGTGTCCTGCAGATACTCTTCAGCTTGGTCAGGAATGCATCTGGAAAATCCACCCACTCAGCCAGAGAGAGATTGATGCCTTAAATAAATAAAACATTAATGTGTTTTCGTGATTCAGCTTGCAATTCTTAATGGAAGTTTTTGTAGTAGATGGAGTGCGAGACACAGGGATCCACTTCTCTTCAGCTCAGCTGAGTCTTGTAAGAACATTTTGTGTTTAAAGTCTGGTGCAGACATTCAGGCCCAGCACAGCAGGACTTTGCATCTTTTCTGACAGCTATTTCATAATGCCACAAAGATGCAGGGCAGAATTACTTTCTTTTAAGGATATCTGGACACTAGGGTCTGCTTAACAGGGCTTTGCTGCATATTTTTCAAAACCTGAAATTCTAAATGTTTGGAAAACACTTATTGATTTGCTTCGCATAACATGTATCTGTGTTCTTGTTGCCAGGGTTTTGGCCAGGGAACATGAAAAATTCTGCTGAAGTCTATATTTTGAATGAGCCCAGGAACAGGCACGGAAGCTTTCACTTGCCAGGCTTGTTACAGTCAGTGTACACTACATTTGGAAGTGCTCAGTGTCAGGAGAAATACTTGTCTTTCATGTTTTGTAAATGAGTTAAGGTATGATTTCAGACCATCCGTGTATGTAGTGACAACTGTTAACTGAAAGATTCCTTACATATATTTCTGCTTTATCATATGATGGAGGACAATCTGGTTACAATAAATAATAATACATAGGGCCAAAGGATATTTTTATTCCTTCTTCCTTTCTCTCTAGAATTTAATTGCTTCAGGTGGAAATACAGCATATAATGCCCCACATAACTGGTGATTTCATTTTAAATCTGACCTGTGGGTCTCAAGTTTGGAGTGGGAGAGCTCTTGTCCTTAATTTACACTTTGCACAGTCTGAAGCCAGATTAATCCAAACACACACGGTCAAGATTTCAGTGTAACATTTGTGCACAGCTACATTAATTTGTCCCCTGAAATTACTACGTGGCACTGCTTGCATGCAGAGATGTTTATATTCAAACCTGTGTGCTTTGTTTTGTGTGAACACATCCAAACTGGATTTGGGTCAGGGTGTTGGACTGACTAAGAGGACAACTTCAAATATACCAAAACCAGCCCTGTAGTACTAGATTGTATGTAGGTTCCATCTGAAGATCTGTGTTTCAAACATGTTTCTAGACATATTTGTTTCCTAGGTCTCGAAAGCCAGAAATCTGAGAGGTGGTTCTTGTGCTTACTGTGTTCCAAGGTCCCAGTCACAAGTCTTGCTACCTCAAACATAATAACTTGCCTGTCTCCTTAAGAAAACAGGTTTCTTCTTGATTAATGATACTACATTATTAACCTCTTTTGCAAAAGAAGGAACTACTAACCAACATCATATTCTTCTGCTGGTTGCAAAGGAGCTGAAGAAACTTTCCAGAATATTGAAAAGTTTAATACCGATGCCTCTTTAAATAGTTAGTCAAGGTTAGCTAAAGTTAGGAGAAAATTTTGGGGTCTCTAATGAATTTGGTATGTGTGAGGGTCTGAATCAGCTGAAATACTGCAGGAGGAAGAAGAGCAGACATGTCTTCACTGTCTCTCTCTCTTGGTTCATCAAACAGAAGCAAAGTAAAGAACATTTTTCAGAGACCTATAACTCAACCCTTCTTTGCTCCATCTCTGCTGGTCTCTGATCAGACTCCTCTTTTCTGCAGTGTACAAAGCAGTGCATGAAGCCACATCTGTGGCAGATCTCTGTGCTTTCTATGATGTTCACAGTTCAAGTTCATCACAGTGCAGAAAACAGCATGCTTTGTAAAGGTGCTGCTTTGTGATGCCATAAGGAACCCCATGATCTCTTTTTGCTTTTTAAGAGGTAGCAGGAGCTAAACAGAGGTGGGTCCTGTCCTTTTTATGTTTAGCTGGAAGTCTGTCCATTTTCTCCCTCTGTCCACATGGCTTATATCTGGAGTAGTCCAGCAGAAGGTAAAAAGTTTATCTCAGCCTTAGTCTCAGTACTGAGCCCACCAAGAGGATGCAGGAGGGAAATTTGGTAGCTGCAGGAAATGCCTGCCATTGTCAGAGGGCAACTGGCACCAAATAAACCCCATAAACTTCACAGCTCGCCTCTTGCTTCAGAAACACTTGACTCTGCGCCAGGAACAGATGAAGAGACAGCGTGAGTTTTAACCTCTTTCAGCGTGTTACTGCTGTGCGTGCCGACCTGCAGGATGGGTGGGTATTGGCTAGGACCCACCCTTGCAGCAATAGGCACATCTGCTCCTCTGCTGCAGCCCTCCATCCTGACTCCTGAGAAACTTGTATTCTTGGCAAGCTGCTTTATGAAATACAGCATGGTGGAGCTGTTTTTATTCTCAGTTGTCTTGCAAGAGGTTACTGTGAGTAGTTCTGTGCTTTAGTAAAAAGAAATAGAGCTGTGTTCTCCACAACAAGCTCTTTTTATTACACTTGGTTTGAATAGCAATTGGCCTCTGATCGTCTCTCCAATGGAAAGAAGACCCCTTATGAAAGCCTTTCATTTACTATAGAGAATGAACTTTCCCATGCACGAAACCAGATTACCAAAACAAACACACAAAATAACCAAAAGAGCTGCCAAGAATATGTATATGTCCAGTGGGTGTTCAAGGTGACTTAGAAGACATTAAGTGGAAGTGTCTTTGTAAAAGGAAGCAGAAGAGCTGACTGTGAAGTTAAAAAGCATCTTGCGTCAAAGGAGTACTTAGGTCACTGTAGTCTTCTTCATTTTGAGCTTGGTGATTGTGCTGATGTGGCTCTATAATAATTTATTTTATTTTTCTCCCTTCTGGGAGGTTTCTAAAACAATATTTTAAAAAGAAAAATAAATAACAACTAATGTCTTTTCAGTTGTTCTTCTGGGAAGACTTGTGGTGTGTTAAAAGAAAATACTCAGTGAAGCTGTGAATGGGAGACATTTCCAGGGTGGGTGTGTTTGAGGTTTGTTTGGGTTTTTATAATACTCTACTCCTATGTCTTTTCTTTTTTTTTTTTTTTTAATAGTTTTCATATGCTTTCGATACAGTGGAAGCTAAATTAAGAAACTCCTCCTTATTCCAACAGTTGCAGGAGCTTTGCAGGGTGATGTGTTATAGGACTATCACCCCCTTAGGAGATGTGCCCCTTGGACAGTCCTGCTGGAAGGAAGCCATGGTACCACTCTAGTCCTGCAGCCTTCACTCAGGCAAATTCCCAGCAAGGATTTTTTGGCAGACACTTGTCTCTCTTTTTGCCATCACATTTATATATGAAAAGGATTCATAGCCTCTAAGTGACCACATTTCACATTTTGAGACTGCTGTTTCCAGAACATCAGAGTTCCAAGCGGGGACCAAGGGTAGCGCTGTGCTCATTATGATCTCTTGAGAAATGTCCTCTTTTTCCCCCAAACACCTTCAGTTTGGTTGCTTTCCTTCTATCCCACCCTAAGCAACACTTCACATCACAGGAAGGACTTGTTCCTAAAGCATCCTGCCACAAAGTGAAAAACTACCACCTAAACGCAAATCAGTACTTGCGACAATCAGTGATGTGTTCATATAACTCCCTTCAAGCTATTTTAAATGAAATGCAGTCCTGTGGACTTGACTGACTTTAGGAAAGACATCTACTCGCTAATGGACACATTGCATCAACTCAGCTGCGAAAACTAAGCAGTTGAGGGCACAACTGTGTTTTTGGCAGTAGAGTTAATAAAGCTGCGTGAGGTCAGCTGGTTTTTTCCTCCTGTCCTGTTCTGGAAGTACAGTGCTGAGAGCAAAAGCTGGAGGGCTGGACTACAAGGTGACAGGGATGCTCTGTGGCTGTGGGGAGGCAAAACCACACAGAGCTGGCAGGGAACAACAGGGAGGGGGTCATCCCAAAACCCAGCCAAGGGACTCCATCGTGACAGTTTGGTTACTCTGATTTGGATGCTGCTCAAACAGAGTTCATATTTCCATGCTCATTCATAAAAAGCAGTGTAAAACCCTTTGGACCTCTCCAACCAGTGCCTGTTGGGGCCATTCCTGCACTTCCTTGAATTGCTTTTATTTTACATACCAGGCTTGACTTCACCAAAGCAGACTATGCCACACAGACATGTTTCAGGACAGAGTTAAAACCATCTGCAGTCGGGAAACCGGCAGGGTCCCCAGAGAGGGTGTTAAACCCGAGGAGTGCTGATCTGTTTCCTGCCTTTGTTATGATTTCTGCCATGTAACCCAATCTCGCCCACCAACCAGCCTGAGCAAGCCTGGCCAGCTGAGTCAGCAAGGCACGGACCGCAGCCGCTCGCGTCACGTCACTACAGCGAGCCTCCAAAATCCCAATGGAGATTTACTGATTTGCAGGTTAATGCTGCCCCAAAATCAGTGGGTGCTCGCTGCCTTCACCCACAGGCGTGGGAGAACAGAACAGAGAGGAGGTGAGCAGGTGGTGCAGGGGAGCTCACCAGTCAGCTGCAGTTGTGCACCTCTCTAGAAGGGATATATGGGGCTATAAAATCAACTCGTTGCTTTTTATATGGGTCCCAACATGGCCTTTTAGGAAAACCCCATAGAAAATGCATATGACTCCTGAGTGGGGACTCTTCTTTCATGTTGGTCTCTAAAATGTTCAAAAGGCTTCATGTTCTTAAAGAAAAAAAGAGAATTATCCTCATGGTTTCACAGAATTTTAGCACAGCACAATCTGTGTAGTCTTGCAAATGGAAGCAAATAAAATGGGATGTAGCGTAGGGAGAGCAGGGAGGGAGATCCGTGCCATGGCCAGCCCCTGCTCACACTTGGCACAGACCTGTGGTGTTTCACCTCCCACTCGTGGAGGCAGCAGGGCCCTATATGTGTGGGAGCTGCCTGTCTGCGAGCAGGGCTGCCCTCACCCTGAATCCTATCACTGTTCAATAGTCGAGTCAAACCAGCACTCAGGCTTCTTCCTTCTCCAGGAGTGGCAGTCCAGTGAGGAGGAGCATCAGGAAGAAAGCCTGGTGCTGCCAGAGTAAAGACGGATGAGCTCTTTTGGGGGAAGGGCTCCCACTCACTTTGCAAGTCCAGGTTCCCTGACAGAGATGCTGTGCTGTGCCCTGGTGCCCTCACATGCAGGTGGGGGGCAGAGGGTGATGCACAGCAAGAAAAACTCATCTTCTCACTTTGTTTTTCCCTCTTTCTTGTGAGACTGACATGAGCTGGTGCTGACATCTGATCCGCTTTTGATCTTTTTCTAGCATGGGCTGTGTGTTTTTTGAAGGATTTCGCTGCCAGAGCTGACCACTACTAAGAGAGAGAAAAAGCAGTCAGCAAACATCCCCGTTTAAAACTGTGCTGGTTTTAAAGCTTTGCAGATTATATTGCTTACTTTTCAGCCAGCTCATAAGATATTGCCAGAAGGGTTCCAGTAAATTAGACATTTAAGTGGCCTGTGTGAAATATTTGAACAGTGGCATGGGGAAAGCTTAGGTGAAGGACAGAGTTGAGAGGAGGACAGTCTTTTTATTTGCAGCTCTGCCTGGTGCAGATGTGATAACCACAGCAGACCGTAGTTCTCGTTGGGTTGTGGTCTGTTACGAGGATTTGGGATTATCCATGCTTGTTTCCCAGGCCTTAAAATTCTGATTATGCATTTCAGCGGTAGTACAGTAGGCAAGAAATTGTGTTGGTTTTTTCTGGGATTTCTTGCTTCAGGCTCTTTTTGAAATTCATGGAAGCTATCTCTAACATAATTTTCTGATAATAATTTTAAATATCTTTTAGAAACCTGAGGAGAACAGAGAATTTTCTGACTATCTCTCTTGAGTTACATTCTTAGGTTACAGACAATTCTGCTGCAAATGGGTAAAGCTCCACTGATTAAAGCAGTGCTGTCCCTGACAGTGTTGAAGTGTAAAATGCTTCGGGTAGGTTTGTGTCATCCCATTATTGAAAGGCAGGGAGTTAAACAGTACTTGTGTAGGCAGCTGAAAGGCCAAAATAAGTACATTGCTTTAAATCACAGTAAGATCTGTCATTTATTTTCATTGTATTTAGAGCACTGGAGCCAGGATCTCAGTGAACAGGATTCCACCATAACTGCATGTGCTGTGAAGTCCCTTGACACCTGTCAGTGGAGCTTGAGATGCCTCCTGCAGAAACTAAGTCATTGAACTACGTTTAAAAGACCTAAACAACTTTGTGTGCCTGGGCATTTTAATTTTGCACCCTTTTATTCTGTTCCACATATTGCAAAAATGAAGATAATTTACATTATTATGAAATTTTGTCTAGTAAGTAACATGGAGTCCTCTCTTCCTATTCCCTAGTTCAAGACCATAGAATCACAGAATGGTTTGGGTTCCAAGGGACAGTAAAAATCATCTAGTTCCAATCCCCCTACCATGGAGAGGGACACCTCCCACTAGACCAGGTTGCTTAAAGCCTTGTCCAACCTGGCCTTGAACATTCGCAGGGATGAGGCATCCGTAGCTTGTCCAGGCAACCTCTTCCAGTGTCTCACCACCCTCATAATAAAGAATTTCTTCCTAATATCTACTTTAAACCTACCCTCTACCTTATATAAATGCATAAGCCAGAGTGTGTTAAAACCTGGGTAGCATCAAAGAATTATTGCATCTCACTGTGAATGTTTTAAAGTGTTGCAGTAGTACAGTTAATCCTGTCATGTAGTTTTGCATCAGGTTGGTATGTGATTTATAAAAATAAATAGTATTTTGTTCAGTACTGGATCTTCTCACTGATCAGTAGTATTAAGAGAGTCTGTTTCCCTTTAAGTAACTAGCAAGTTGGTATTTACTGCAAGCTGATTTGAGATGGACATTCCAATATTCTCATTGCTGTATTATTAATTTTTAATGAATAATAGAGGTGTTGAATGTGGTCCTAGATGACTGAGTGATAAGAAGGTTAAGAGTTAAACTTGATTTTAGTATATTTTAAGTTCTGAAACAATATCCATCTCCTCTGTAGTGATAATATGTATTAGACCAGTCTGTAAGTTGCTGATATTTTCTCATCTTTTATTGGGGCAAACCTTATAAAAACCCAGGCTGATAGCTCAGAGTTTACCACCTTGCAGCTCTGTTTGCCAACTGTCTTTATGTGCCAAGGAACCCTGTTAGTTATGTGTTGTTACACCCCAACTGTTGGAGACATATGCCACAGGAGAAATAGCAAGGATCAGGCCTGTCTTACTTCGTTTGTTTTGCTCAAAAAGCTTCAGTATTCACTCAGCTCCCTTGAGGTAGGCCTCTGTCCTCATCTTGGCTTTAGAAAAGCGTTTCTTGCTGCTTTTAGGTAACTGGCCCACTCGGCCATGCACATGTCCCTGCTCTGTAGATGAGCTGCCGAAACTGTGTTCACCCTCCCATCCAAGCAGTAGCACCTGCCCTGCTCTGCGAGAGTAGTCTACGAGGTGGGGTTTCATTCATTAGATTAATTGGAGTGCTACCCGAAACATACAGACACAAAAAAAAAGTTGAGCAAAACCAGAAAACCAGACTTGCATTTAACATGAAATGCAGTCATGAGTATCACCAGCCTCTCTGAACTGTGAGCTCATGCCCATTCCCTCAGTGGCATTTCCATTGCAAGTGGAGGGAGTGCACCATGAAGAGACAGGGCACCTGCTTTGTACCCTGTGCTGCTTGTTGCAGGATCACCACAGCCTGGGCTAATTAGAATGGACAGCAATTAAGAGTAATTGAGGTAGTCTTTCTAGCTCAGTGATTTCCGTGTAGCTTTTAATAAGGAGAAATCAGAAGGAAAAACAAATGCTGTTGTTCACTAAGCTCTCGTGAGTGGTTTCTGATTGTCTCAGGATTCAACAACTCATTAGATGAAGAATTGGCAGCGCTTGGTTTGAGTAACACCAGTTTTCTGCATGTCTGTGTGATGACGTTGTTTACATTCTTGAAACATGTGGAATGTTAATTTTTCTGTATTTTTTTTTGTCTTGGTATGGGGTTCTTCGGTTATTTTGAGCCTGAACTTGTTTTCCTCTATTATGTAAGAAGTCAAGATAATAGGAAGTGTGATGTACTTTCCTCTACTGATACTGCAATTAAAGAAACAACAAAGACAGGACTGGCCAAACGGGATCCTTGTCACAGGTCTTTGGTCACAATAAATCACTGGATTTGGAAAATATAGTAATAATAGGATTTTTTTAGTTTGTTAGTTTTGTAATATTGTCTATGCTTCGCATGATGAGGACAAATAAGTACCAAATAGATTGCAAAGGGGAAACATGTTTGTGGTGGTGACAACCCTGGCTGAAACAGCTGCTTCACCTGCAGTTTGTGTGCTGGGCAGTCTCTGCTGGGACCACATCTGACATACCAAACCTGTGAGCAGTATCTAGTGCCTGCCAAAGAAAATAAAAAATGTTTTGAGAAATTTTTCTCCCTTATCCCCCTTATCCCAAAATGTGGATTATTTTTTTTCTCCCTGTTTGTTTTGGCCTAAATTCAGGACCCCAGAGCAAGAATTGCAAATGGTTGGTAAGAGGGGTGAATAAAGGTTCCATGTCAAACTGCTCATCCTGCTGCCTACATGGCAGAGACCCCCTCATGCCCACTGGTCTGTGGATGTCCTTGCCACATCATACCTGTGGGAATAGCTCCATATTCATGCATACCTATGAACTGGGACCCTCAATAGACTCTATTCATAATAGAGTGGTGAATCCTCTACCAAAAGTTCTTCTCTTAAACACCACACATTTTTTACAATGGAGCCAATCAAGCATAACTCAGGATCAGTGAAATGTGGTAGAGAGTACTGTAAAAAATGGAAAAATTATACTAATAAATGCATAAGCTTTCAAGATGCTGATGAATTCTTTTAGTTTACCACAGTTTCTCGTAGGAGATTTGCATTTTTCACTTTCTTGACAATAGGGCTTCACAAATAAAGCCTGGTATCTTCATCAGATACCCATCAGGCTACTCAGGTGTTGTTTTGAAGGGTCCATATACTCTCAGTCTATTTGTAAACAGAACATACATACTTATGACATGTTCTAGGCAAAGCAAACAGAATCAGAGGTCTTCACCTCTGATTAGATACTAGTTTGAAAATACTTTCTCATAATGCAGTTTCCACATTTAAACAATAAACTGTCATGTTCTTCCGTCTTACATGCCTCCCGCCTCACACAAATGTTGATGTGCATTATTCCTGCCATCTGTGCAGTAACCCTCATCTTTGTGTACATGTTCATTACATGCTCTGATCTGGTTTTTCCAAAGCCTGATTAAAGCAATCTTGTGGCTCCCTGTAAAACTGGAAACATCAGAGATTCTTCTTGACTGACTTGTTAAATACACGAGGAAAGCTTTAACTGGACAATAATTGATGGTTTAAAGCAAGATTGCACCCAAAGGCTAAATCTGTAGACAGGATGGCACAGAACATCCAAGTAATGAAAACTGCATAGGATCCTCACTTTCGCAGTGCTTGGGGACCTTTGTGGATAGCTAGAATCATAGAAACACTGAATCAAAGAATGGTTTGGGTTGGAAGGAACATTAAAAATCATCTACTTCAATCCCCATGCCACGGACACAACATCTTTCACTAGATCAGGTTGCTCAAAGCCCCATCCAACCTGTCTTTGAACACTTCCAGTAATAAGAAACCTGCAAATTCTTTGGTCAACCTGTCCCCATCCTCATCATAAAAGATTTCTTCCTTTTGTACAATCTAAATCTACCCTCTTTCAATTTAAAACTGTTTTCCCTTGTCCTGTCACTATAAGCCCTGCTGAAAGGTCTCTCTCCATCTTTTTTATAAACCCCCTTTAAGTACTGAAAGGCTGCTATAAGGTGTCCCCAGAGTCTTCTCCTCTCCAGGCTGAACAATCCCAGCTCTCTCAGCCTGTCTTCACAGGAGAGGTGCTTCATTCCTCTGACCATTTTTGTGGCCCTCCTCTGGATCTGCTCCAACAAGTCCATTTCTTTTCCATTCTGTGGACACTGGATGGACATACAGAACTGGATGCAGTATTCCCAATGGGGTTTCACAAGAGCAGATTAGGTGGGTAAATCGACCTCTCTCCACCTGCTGGCCATGCTTCTTCAATGTAGCCCAGAATGTCATTCCTGCTGGCTCATGCCCAGTTTTTCCTGTACTGGTATCCCCAAATCCTTTTCTGCAGGGCTATTCTCAAATCCACTCAGCCCCCAGTCTGTACTGGTATTGGGGATTGCCCAGACCTACATACACGACCTTGCACTTGGCTCAGCTGAACTTCATGAGGTTCACATGAGTCCACTCCCTTGGCCTTGTCAGAGTCCCTGTGGATGGCATCCCTTCCCTCTAGTGAATCAACTGCACCACTCAGCTTGGTGTCATCTGCAAACTTGCTGAGGTGCACTTGATCCCACTGTGTCATTGATGAAGATTTTAAATAGTATTGGTCCAGGATGGACCCTTGAGGGACACCACTCATTTATGGTTTTCACTTGAACAATGAGCCATTGACTGTAATGCTTTGAACATGGTCATCCAGACAATTCCTTATTTGTCTAACAGTTGCTCCAGGAAACTCATATCTCTCCAATTTTGCATCAAGAATTTTTAGGAGGGTCTGTATCAAAGATCTTACAGAAGTCCAAGTAGGTGATATGAGTAGCTCTTCCGTTGTCCACCAAGGCAGTCACTCCATTGTAGAAGGCCAGTGGGTTACTGAGGCATGATTTGCCCTTAGTGAAGACACACTGGCTGTCTCTAAGCACCTCCCTGTCCTCTGTAAGTTTCAGCATAACTTCCAGGATGATCTGTTCCATGATGATCTGTCCCATGGTCTTACCGGGCATGGAGGTGAGGCTGGTTGGTAGCCACTTTTAGCAGTGAATTCAGAAATTTAATGAAAGACTGGGTACAAATGGTATTTGTTCAGTCTATTTTCACCATGATTCATGGCCCATCTATTTGTGATATGGAAGTTTCTAAGCATCAAGTACTTCTCTCATTTAGATCTCTGGGATTAATTACATACTGTAAATATGACTGCATTAGAGAGGGCTGAATTTGGTCTTAAATTCCAACTATATATGTTTGTTTTTCTGTAGAAATACCTCTGCTCAAAATTAATGATGATGTATTGCTTGTCAAAAACTTTTGATTGTTTTGTCACAGAGAAAATGCTGACATTTTAACTTTTTGTTTTATTGCTCTGAATAGACACCATATGATTTGCCTCCCACTTTCCCCACCAAGAAGGGACAGTTAGAGAAAGGATCATCATGGAAAAGCCTAGACAGTTTTATTTTGAGGTCTTCAGTTGAGGTGCAGTTTCAGAATTCCTGAATTGTTGAGCTATTCCACCTTATTCTGGTGTGATTTTAAATTTTGTTTCTTTGTTTCATGGGGAAAACAGATTAAATAAAGTACATCTCAGTTTTTCCCAGGAGACTGGGCTTCCTAACCAGAGATGCATGGAGTATCAAAGTGGTTTATTTAGAAATGTCCAGTGTTTCCATTTTGTTACCTCAAAATAAACACATTTCAACTGAGTAATGCAATTTTTCAGTTTTACAGAATGTTTTGATGCCTGTTCATTATAATTTGTCCAGAATCTAAACATTATCCACAGCTTATTTTAGCTTTCCTTAAAGGAAATTCTGAAAGTGTTTGTAAATACTAAATCTTTCAAATGGAACTGCCTAGTTCCATAGACACAATATTCACGTAAAAACTTTCACTGGGTTTAATTGAAAAAAAAAAAGGCATCAGATTCTTCACTGTGGTTTCAGCAGCAGCACTCTGCTCAAAAATGTATTGCACACTGCCCCTCCATTTATAGAAACTGTATATTTTGTATCTGCAGAAAATTTGAGAAGTGACTAAAATGCTTCATGCCTGCAACATCAACTGTTCTCTTTCCAGTGTCTAAATGATGAGCTGTTGCTGTTACTCATGGTGCTTATTTCAGCAGCATCTGAAATTCACCAAACAAAAATTCATGGGATGAACCATGCAGGTACCAAAGAGCTTGTGGTCTCAGCAGGTGGGATAAGAAAAGAGTGATAATCTGGGTAATAACCAGCATAATAATCTGCAAGCCAAGGGAAGAATGTGGCAGCAGCAATTAGCACATCTGCTCTGTTGGCTTCTAGGCTTGAGAACCAAAGAGACAGCAGTAGCATTTTAGGAGCATCCATGATTGCATGAGAGCCTCCCCACTGGATGACAAAGTCCTCAAGTCTTTATGAGCAATGAATAAATTAGTTCATCTGTTAACTCTCATATAAAAACATATTTTCATCTATATTGCTTTCCACAAAAAGTAGTGTGGACAATCAAGGGCTTCTAGCACTGTTTGTAAACAACTAGTAAACATGAGTTTGAAGTATTATCCAAGCAAAGTGATTAATTCTTTTTTTACTTGAGTTGTTTCATCTAACACCTCTAGGGCTTTTGGTACAGGCAAAGGAGGGTCTTTATGTGTTGATCATCTCATTTAAACTTCATAATCTGGAACCAACGTAAGGACATCTTCCTAAGAGATTTCCAGTTACTTTTCTTTTCCACTTTGAGTATCAGAATACAATATGAGTTTAAAGAGCATAGTCAAAAAATCACCAAGACAATATGTGTGATTTATAGATACATACAAATTATACCTTGGAGAATAAAAACCTGTCTAAAACTTGCAGAATAGAGCCCAGGGATGGAGGATGGGGATGGACATAGCATTCTTATTTCTTCTGCTCGTTTCAGCAGAGTTTTAGCATCAAGTGATGTGGTTGTGGCTTTAAAACTGCTCAGTGTCCCACAGTGATCAGGGCTGTATTTACCCAGAGTGTTCAGTGCTGCAGAAAGACTTGTTGACAGACTCCTTGCTGCTGCAGCAGCATCATGGAAGGTATTACAGCTAATTCGACATGTCTCTGGCAGGAGTTAGGCTAGTTTGAGGCTTCTGTGGTATCGCTGTTCTTCCACATCAGCATTTGTGAGAGTTAACTCAGTTCCTTATAGGCAAATATAAACAAACCAGTTCAGGTTGTTCAAATTCCAGGGGTGGAAACTGTGCTTACAGCTGTGGCAAATCAGGAGTGTGACCTGTCCAGAACACAGGGATACTGTTTTGCTTTTTTCTGAAACATTCTAAAGGCAGGGGAGATAGAACACATTTTTACTCTGATGAAAAACAACTGTGAAGATACTGTGTTTTCTGATATTTAACTTACTCTGTTTGTCATCTGAAATGACAGCACAGGCCACTTTTTATTATGGTAGTATGTTCACGTCAAAGAACCAAGACTCATGGAATTAGACTGTTTGCAGCAGACATAAGCAAACTGAAATTTATTATGAGTGAAGAAAGCAGCAAGTTCTTCCTGACAGAAATCCATGAAAATCAATTAGATCTTTGTCCTGCCCCTGGGGAGACAGGCAAGGTGCCTGCTGAACCTGATGAAAGTCTTTTCTTGGATTATTCAGGCAGCTGAATCCATCAGCTCTTCCTGGGTTTTTTGGTTTGTTTTTTGGAGGTTTTTTTCTGAAATAGTTTGAATGTGATGTAGACAGGTGTAGTAAAGCACACTGGATAGATCATGCTTCTCTATGATGCATAATTTTTATACTGTCATTTAGCAGGTTTTTTGAGACTTGCAGCCCACCCTGCTGAGTATTCGCAGGTGGATGCTGACTGCATTCACTTTCTCAGAGAGGCTGCTGTGAGAGCTTCAGACACTCAGGGGAAACTCAGCATCGAGGGCTCCTATGGCACATTACAGAATGGTCCAGCAGCTGGCTGTAAATTGTCGATGAGCTGCAGTGTTGTGGCTGAGGTGTTGTGCACCCCAGTTTCCAAAACAGGTAATGTGAACAGGATGAATACTTTGCCTTTTCTGGAAGGAATCTGGCTGACCTGTTATGTTCCTCTCCAAAAGCGTTTGGATGACTTAGAGGAGCTAGGGAATCACCAGACAAATCAGGGATTGAATTGTGAGGAAGATTTCTAGAGTCTGTTTAGGATGTGCCCACTGCTGAATGCTAATGAAGTGAAGCTGTCCTTGGCTGTGCATGCAGAGGGATAATACTGACTTATGTAGCCCATGGGCCAATTCCATGTAAATTAAACCCTTGTTGACTCCCCGTGCATTTGGATGTGTTGGTGTGCACCATTTCCTTTTCTATTCTGAGCATTTTTGGGGTGGTCATAACACTTCAGAGACTTGTACAGTGTATACCTCAGACATCATGACTATGGTCTACCGTCTTCAGCTCTGGACAGCGTGCTGACAGGATGGGTAGAAGATTGACCACCTCCCATCCTGGGTTCAGCAGCTTCTGGGGCTGTCCCCATATTTGACGCCAATCCTGTCAAATTAGGAAATTTTCACTTGGTTCATCTCACCAGGCTAAATCATCCAGCATCATGCTTTCTATGCCTCTTGATGACTTTTTTCATGGCTAACCGAATTAAGTAGGTATTGATGAGAGAGAATTTTGTGTCCTGCGTCCACCATTAACTATTACTTAAGAATGACTGTGATCTGTAGACTTTTTCCAGTCTTCCCCAGTTTTCGCAAGGATAAATCCATGATGAGATTAAATAGCCTACCTGAGGATGCAGGAAATGTGGTAAAGGAAACAGTCATTTGGAAGAAGGATAAAGCAGCCTGGAAAAATATGTTAGCTTGGGCACTGAAGGAAACTCGTGGTTCTTGAAAACGTTTTGCAGGGGCTATCCCAAAGTCCATGGATCTTCAGTAACCCAGTGATCTCTTCCAGCTGTTATCATGAGCACCACAGCATAATAATCACCTCTGTGTGCATTACTCATTCCCCATTTTATGGTATGCCTCTGTACTTACTAGATCATTGACAGGGGAACAAGCCATCCGTTGAAGGAGACCTGGATGTAATTATGCATTGTTCTACTGAATCCTATTAGTGTTAAATAACAAAAGATGTTACGCATATTCTGAATTAGTAAAATACATGGAGGAGAATGGCAGAGTCACGGAGACAAGGACTGATGCTCAGCAGAGACTGCTGCTTTGGGGGATACAGGGCTGATGACATATTAGCCAAGATGCACGTTAGCTGTGTCATTAATTTTGGCTTAATGTTCTCTCCAGGTATGGGAGAAGAAACACTGAGATTACAGAGCAGTTGAATAATGACAAGTAAAATCTGGTGCAGAAGAACATGAGATTTTTGTAGTCTATACTGAACACAAGCCCAAAATAAGAGAAGACAAAAAATATTTCGGACTAGTGCCTCTGTTTTGTCACAGGATTGGATGTGAAGTCCTGGGGAATCCTCTGACCCTCTGTAGAAAACACAATAGGAACCAGCCAGACCACTATCAGCAGACCCCAACAGGGACTCCTCATCATTCAGGGGGCTAACTCTGCATTCACAAATCTGCTTGTGTAACTGCCCTATGATGCAGGGATGCACAAACACATGGTAATTAGCACCATCAGCATCCAGGATGGTGCTGCTCAGTTCCTGCAGTAAAGTCCAAGGCAGGCCGGGTAATCTACAACCCCACCAAGCACGGAGCCCATTTTCTGACTGTCTTGTATGCAGTGTGTGGTTTGCACTCAGGCTCTGATTCCTAATAAATTCAGTCCACTGAGGTGCTCTAATAATGGATTAGTTTTAGACTCTGGTCAGGTGTGAGTCTTGACAATGTAACTGTGCTCAAGCACTTAATTTTGGACAGATTTCCTCTTAGCACCTGGAAACCTATGAATGTGTAAGTTGAAAGGCAAGAAGAGAAAATCCCTCAGAAGCTAAGCGCTTGATTTGGCACTGAATGTTCTTGATACCAGGGCAATACTCTGAGCCAACTGTAGCAATTTTATTCCACCATAAAAAATTATGAAAAGGATACAGTTTTCAGTCAATTCCTTGTTGATATGGTTGTTAAAAGAAGCTTCCTGACTCTTTTAATAAGTGGAGTGGTTTAACCCCAGCTGGCAGCTAAGCCCCACACAGCTGCTTGCTCATTCCCCCCATCAGCAGGATCAGGGAGAGAATCAAGAATAAATGTGAGAAAACTTCTGGGCTGAGATAAAGACGGTTTAGTAGGCAAAGCAAAAGCCATGCACAAGCAAATCAAAACAAGGCATTCGTTCACGACTTCCCTTGGGCAGGCAGGTGTTCAGCCATCTCCAGGAAAGCCAGACTTGATCACATGTAACAGCGACCTGGGAAGACAAATGCCATCACACCAAATGCCCCCATCTTTCCCCAGCTCTATCTGCTGAGTATGATGCCATATGGTATAGAATATCCCTGTGGTCAGTTGAGGTCAGCTGTCCTGCCTGTGCCCCCTCCCAATTGTTTGTGCACCCCAAACCTGCTCACTGGTGGGGTGGTGTAAGAAGGAGCAGAAAAGACCTTGACTCTGTGTAAGCACTGCTCAGCAATAATGAAAACATCCTTGTGTTATCAACACTGTTTTCAGCACAAAACCAAACCATAGCCCAATACCAGCTACGATGAAGAAAATTAACTCTATCCCATCCAAAACCAGCACGATAAGCAAGAAATAGCTGTGGAGTTTAGTTTATACCTTATGTGTTCCAACGCAGTGAAACATTGTAGGAATTAAGGCCAAGAGGCACAAGTACTGAACGCAATGATGATGAAAATAACACCAATAGAATTAGGGAAATATACTGATTGTATTATTCTTATTTATATTAGTAGGGTTTCATCAGAGGCCAGTGTACTATGATTTTTCTTTCAGAACTGGATTTCAAAACTAATTAAGGGATTATCTTTACTCAACCGTATTTCAGAAAATGCTATTCTCTCCACATACACCATACACTGAGGAAGATGCTCAGTTGCATCTTGTACATCCATTTGCCTTATTAAAGACGTCTGAGGCCTGAGTAAAGCTCTGATAGCCACTGCTCTATTTTATTAGAAAAAGAGAAATCACACTGTCTTCAACACAGCTGCATGTCTCAGCTGATGCCACTAGTATCAGTGCTGGAGATGAGTGGCATCCACCCAGAACTAGTAGGAATCCAAGCTCCACTGTGTTTCAGGAAAGAAAGATGAGAACTCAATTTTAGATCAAATTTGACTTTGTGATCTTGGTTCTCAAGTGGTTTCACATCTGGGAGAAATCTATTGTTTATAAAAATTTAACACCTTAAAATGCTAATTGTGCTCAAGAGGTTTTAGCCATTCAAAGTAAATGAAAACGTTTTCTTGCAAGCAAACAAGAATCTAATTAATTTGTCAAGGCATCAACTTCTCCAGTCACCTCTGGTAGCTCTGTCTCTCTGATGTGAAGCAAATTTTCATCTGGAGAAAGTAAGCATAGCCCAGTTTTCTTTTGCTGGTTTGTCTCGGGTTTTTTGGGATTTTTTAATGAAACTGCAGAGCAACTAACTACACATGCTGTACCAACTAAAGAAGTCTGTGAAGAAATAACCTAAGAGAGGTTTGCAACTGTTTTCAGAAAATCCCTAATGCTATTTTCAGGTAAGAAATTGGACCTCAAGAAATAAACACAAACCTCCCAAGCCCTGTGTTTGAAAGGTGTCATCCAAACTGTAGGCTAGTCTGTTAAAAGACGATTATGTCTACTATGTAGGCCCATGGACTTTGTCCTGTATCTGTGTGTTACTTTACTTGTTGGGCTTAGACAACTGGTGGTTCACATGCAGCTCTTGTTTTGTTTCAAAGCCTTATTGTAGTAGGCAACTGTTTGTGCAAACTGGGTTAGGAGCAGCTTTCAGCTGGTATTAGTACCTGTTGACAGGCAGAAAATTACCTTTACAAATGTTTTATCAACAATATTTTATGCAGAACATTTTGTAATGAAAACAGTGATGTATCTTCTTGTTTACTGCAATGCTGAGTTTTTGAAACATCACTCTCCCTCCTAACCATCTCATGATGCGGGGATTTGGAGACGCTGATGAGTTCACCTGGGTCAGAAAGGCTCTTCTGAACTATATGCTTACCACAGCTATTGGTGAGGTGGAAATAATGTCTGGTAATCCACCTCTCATATTGCTAGTGTGTGCTGATCCCCAGGCCCTTTCTGGGATCGCTGGGGCTGCCATATCCGTAGGATGGGAGTAGTCTAGCACATGGTCTCCCGATCACTGAAACTACCACTCAGCCAGGTATATACAGGACCTAGGAGAGAAAAGCCATAGCTTGAGGCAGCAAGGAAAGTGCAACTCTTCTGCTCCTGGTTGCTGAGAGAATAAAGAGTAAAATCTATCTTTAGAGTGACAAGGATGAGATCCAAGCTCTTTGGCTTCTCTTTGACAAGGGTACTCCCCTTGTTTGTTAGTGTTCGCAACTCTCCTTTACCTTGGATAGGCGAAGAGAAAACTTTGGAGGAGTGTTTGATCTGATGAAATGCTCACTTGCTGAGCTGGCTGAGCAACATTTCTTGTTTGTTGAGCTCAAGATACATCTTAGCACTTTGTGAACTGTTGAAAAAATTCACTTACTGATGCTCAGCCAATGTGGCCAGAGAAAAGCAGCATGGCTTGAAGGGCTGTTGTAATTCCTAAAATTGCTTTAAACACTCTGTGCTACTGTGGAAGAAGCAACTTTTGAAACAATGTGAACCCTTCATGGTCGTGTAACCTGGGGAGTCTGCGCTGCAAGATGCTTTGGAGGCTGCACTTCTACTGGAGAGGACCCTGCGGTCTGCCAAGGCTTGGCACTGCTGTTAGCCGAACGGGAATTCTGCTGCTTGTGATGCCAACAGAGAGCTGAAGGGCTTGTTTTCCTCTTTGAACTGAGGACGCCAGAGCAGGGTTTCTTGGTTACACAATAAAATAATAAAAATGCTAGTTTAAATTTTGAATTAGTAAAGAACTATTTTTGGCTTTCTCAGAGACAGCATCTGTAAATAATCAGGCAGAAGCCTTTCCATAAAACAACACAGAAAAACCTCAAAGAGCATTTAGATTCTGCAACATTTAAACAAGATTTTTAACTCATGAGGAAGCCAACATCAACACAATGCTTCCTGCACATAAAAGCATGGAATTTCTTAGCAGTGTGGGGGCAATAAATGACTATCACATTTCCCTCCTTTCTAAAACCTAAATATTTTTCAATGGAAATAGCAATATTGATGGAAAAAGAAAAGAGGACCGTGAGTTATGTAAGAATTTATTTAGCTCTGAACCTCCATACATTGCAGACTGGAGACTAATTAAAGAAAACCTTAAGCGGTTCGGTTTTGCTCTAACTGTCCTCCAAGCTCAAGAGATCAAATGTGCTCACTGAGATCCTTCTTGTAGTAAACCACATTCGTGACCCAAGTTTTGAGTTCATTCCTGCTGCTCTCAGCCAGGTCCATCCACAAGGCAAACAAAAGAGGCAAATTATATGCTCTTAATGATGTCCTCTACAAAGGTAGGAGGACATGATGACTAACAGCTATACACATATACGTTCCTAGCAACCTTTGACCATAGTGTTTGCCCACAGTGTGTGTGAAATCAGAAATTCATCTGTAACCAAGTATATATGGATGGGTTATTTGCTAAGGAAAATGTAAATATTGTCCAGTGTAAAAAAAAAAAAAATTAATACTTTATTCTAGATGCTGTTGTCTTGATTTCTTGGCTCCCATAGGAGGAGTGCAGTTGGCTAGTTGGGCTCTTGTGCTTTCGAGTGGAAAATTGTTTATGAGAAACTGGCTACATTTCTGGTCATTAGGTTGATCTGACTGAAACCCATAGATCTCCAAGCTCTGGATGAATGAACTAGTAAATACCGAGTTTGAAGGAGGATGACTAGTGCAGGCAAACAGAACTGGGAAATGTCACAATTTAATATGGCTCCACAAGCAAGCTGTGTGGTTTCGTAAACCACCCCTGCTTTGTGAACCACTGCTAGAGAAGGACTGAATTAAGCATTTATTTCATCTGTGTGAAACTCTGTGTAAAGAAGCAAAAATCAGTCTTGCACTTCCTGTTTACCAATCTGGTTAGCTTTTAGCTATAGTCCGTAAGTTGTCATTTGGAGTGTCTAATTATCTAGCTTCCCACAAACAGCAGATTTGTGACTTTTTCCAGATGAGGCACAGTTATGAAAAGTTATATAGTAAAGGAGTCAAGATGCCAAACTGTGCCTGTCTGTTTTTCTCTGTTAAATGGTTTACTCATTTTGATATTCTGACAAATGCCAAAGCAATTTCCCAAAAAAAAATAGTGTTTGCTTCATTAGCAGCTTTCAGAGGAAACAAAATGCTTTGGTTCACACATAGGAAAAGATGGTCACAGAGATCCTGAGCTTACCAAAGTGCATCCATTATGAATTCTCAGAATCTTCAGAAAGGGGTCAGTCAGTGTTGGTGGGACCTGGGAGTCTGGCACAGGCTCTTGGCCGAACCGTGTCTCCTGGCCACCTCCTGCCTTCTGGCTACCTCAGGCAGATAGCGCTGGAGCACAGGCACATAGAGCAGTGCCAAGACTGTGTGTGGTCTCTCTGGAGCTCAACAATGATTCGTCCAAAGGGACAAATGATATCTAAGCAGGTTTGGAGCTTTGCAAAACCTGGTTGGGTCTAGCGTCATATGAAAATGCTTTGATGAAAGTAAAGCATGAACAAAGAGACACTCCATCTTCTAGGGCTGGAAGGATTTTATACTCTGTCCCACAAGTAAGAGGTTTTTTTTAAAAAAAAACTGTCAAGCCTGGGAACAGCAAAGATTGGCCCTTAGATTATGAACCATGGGGAAACCAGAAGTTCATTCTGTAATTATCTTTTCAATATAGCTTTCTCTTCACAGAATCACAGAGTGGGTAAAGTTGGAAAGGATCACAGTGGGTTATCCGGTCCAGCCTCCCTGCCCAAGCAGGGTCATCCCAGAGCACATGGCACAGGATTGCATCCAGAAGGTTCTTGGATATCTCCAGTGAGGGAGACTCCACAAGCTCTCTGGGCAACCTGTTCCAGTGCTCAATCACTCCCAAGCCAACCTAAGCTGCTATTGGGAGAACAAAAAATCAATGTGAAGATTGTTACCAGCAGGCTGACAGGCCTGCAGTGATAAAAATGCGTGTCAATCCCTATGTGTTTTCTGCACATTGATTTATTTACTTTTTGATATGACTTGTGGCTTTTACATTTTTCTTTGACTATAGCGTTTACAATTTAAGAAGGATAGACTGTAAGTTTCTCCTAAGAAAGATACCCTTAAAAAAGGTTTCCTTGTAAGCAGAAAGGATGTTGAGCAAAGGAACTCACACAGGAGATAACTGTCAAAGTACGGCAATCGTGCAACTCTTCCAAGTAGAGTAAGAAAGTGTCACTTAGCTGCAGTGTGGGTGACAGAAAGGTTTATTAACCTGGTTAACACATGTATCTTCAGTATACAGCTGTTCAGGTGGTGTAAGCTGGTGAAGATAGATTTTTAGTACTTAAATTGAAGACATAAAAAGCAGACATATTTCCCTAACTTACTTGACTGTACCTGTCTTCACACAGGTACTCCAGTTTTTTTTCACATTAGTTGTAGTGTCCATGCAAGTCACGACTTCTCATGGTACTTTTCAGGAGTACAGAAAGTTAAGGTAGAAACAGGGTTGATGTAGTATTATAGATTGAAAAACAATGAACAAGATCATGCTGTTCAGGTATTATGAAACATTTTCCAGCATCTTAGTTCAATAGGTAACAAACACAGCATGATCAGCACAGAGGTAATAGTATACAATATGTTTTTGCATTTTTTGTTCCTGTATTACCCATGCACTCTTCTCATGCCATGTGGGTAGCAAACAGATGTATTACATTATACTGCATTAAATCCTGTGGAGGCAATAGTCTTAAGTGCTGCGTCAAATATTTATAATGTGGAATTATTTTAGGACAGGAGCCAAGTGCAATTGGTATCCCTCATAGTGTCTCTCTTGTTTTTGTAAGAAGCATAAGCTCAGCTACTGCCTTACAATTACACTTCTTCTCCAACCTTCAACATCCCTTTTCATTTGTCACCATTGGAACATGTTTTAATTATTATTGTGTATTAGAGTCTCCGTTGGTTTTTTTGTTAGTTTTCTTATTTAAGCTGGGAAGAACCAGTTTTCAAGAGCCCCTGTCTAGCCCTACTGCTCATCTGGGTGGGTAAGATCCCCCTTTCCTGGGCCCATGAGGCACAGAACACATGCAGGGAGTGTATGTACTGACTGTGCCCTCCAGCAAGCCCATGGCTACGAACCAGGGGCTGGGAGCAGCCGGCCTGTAAGTCATCAGTGCAGGCTGGGTGTGAAGTAATGGCATGATGGGGGTCCCAGGACTCTGAGTATTGGTGATTCTGGCCCATGAGTGAGGGTGTGTGGTGTGGGAACCCACAGGAGATGGGGCAGGGCAAATAAGCCCGGCACATACTCCCAGCTGTTTTACACTTTCTGCATTGCAGGAAGGTTATGCTCTCTGAGACTATATTCTCCTTGGTGTGCAAGACACTAATAGTTTCAATAGCAAGAGGAATTTCTACTCTTAAATCTGCTTTATCTGCATAATGCTGTGTTTCTAGACAGTGTCTTGCTTTTCTTTTACTTTGCAAAAAATGAAGACCCTAACCATGGCAGCCTGCCCTGAAAACATCTAAAATGTTTACAGCTATTTTCTCTTTAGAAGATCAGCAATTTAAGGGAGTTTGTTGTTCATCTAGGGCCACGTGTCTTCCAGTTATGAGTCTGTTTAAATGCCAAACGTCTGTGTAGTTCCTTTACTTCCTTTGACTTTCAAACTTATCCAAGTAACTTTTTGAACGGAATTAATTTACAGGTCAAGTTAGTCATCAGAGATTCTTTACTTGGAAATATTGGCAATAATTTTACTCTTTATTCATAAATATTTCTCTCTAAATGCATTTGTTACTCAACCAGCTATATGACCAACTACATAATTGAACTGTTCAGTTCTTTTGTTTTAATAATTTACTCACACATACAGTTTGATATTCAGCAGAATGTCCTTTTGTTTGTAGACAGTTTTCTAAAGACTTCAGATGTGGTTTTGAAGCATCATCCTTGCCTACAGTAACTCAGAGGGGTTTAGTTTGGTTGAGGCCAGAGTCTGTGCCAGTGCCTCAGTCTGTGAAGTCAGACAGATGCTGACCAACACACTCTTCATGCAGAGCTTCCAACAACCCCCTGAATGCCCATGTGGGGAAAGTTCAGCTTGCCTTATTCATGCCCATTTTCGTTTGCTGTAAAGATGCAGCCTTGAATAACCTAAGTGTGGTTTATCTTCCTCTTACCTTCTCTTTGTGGTTACGTGTTTTGGTATTTAACATGTTGGCAGATATATGGGAGCTCTTGAGTCAGAACTTCCAGAATAAGAACATTGCTCTTCATACCATGCTGCACTGAGACTGATGGAGGGGTTGACCCTTCCCTGTGGGCATGGCTAATGTACCATGGAGAATGCCCAGACATTTCCACAGGTTTGTAGTGAAAGTGTAGTGTAGTCAGTCTCACACAAAGATGCACAAATGGGACTGATCACTCTACCTATCCTTGAAGTGAGACTTTACATGAGTCAGCATTGGAATGGATGTAGCTGAAATACAAGGACAGATGAGATGAGATGAGATGAGATGAGATGAGATGAGATGAGATGAGATGAGATGAGATGAGATGAGATGAGATGAG
>JAWWMP010000081.1:102636349-102664411 GCA_035047865.1 Dendrocincla tyrannina
GAGATGAGATGAGATGAGATGAGATGAGATGAGATGAGATGAGATGAGATGAGATGAGATGAGATGAGATGAGATGGAGAAAATGCAGAGCTGAGTGATGAGATATGTCTTGATTTTGTATAATAAATGTGTGTCCTTTGCCAGACAGTGCTAATCCTTACCTCTGTAGAAGTGACATGCATTCATTCTGGTGCTGTCACTCTTAGAAATTTTTCTCCACGTTTAGGAATTTGGAGAATATATTCAACTACATCTTGGTAGTTTATCAATACTTGCTTGAGTTAGAACAGATTTCCAAACTAAAACCAATATCTTCTCTCTTCTCATTATTATATGAACAATGTGTGGCAGGGAAAATGTTTCCAAGTTTCTCTGTAAGTCTTCTATTACTTCCAATCTCAAATTCTACTGTGAAAGTACCATAATTTTTATCATAGTATCTTGACAACCTTAATCTTCTCTGCTGGCACGGGCTGTAACTCATTCTTCAGACCTTTTCTCCCGTTTGAAAATGGCTCCAAGGAAAATGGAAACTACTATCTACTGTTCCTTTAAAAAGTCAATTGAAACATAAATATCTTGGCACAGAAGTCCAAATCAATCTTAGTTCCTCAATTCAGTGCAGCATTTTCTCATTCCATAAGAAAGGAACACTGTCTGTATCCAGCTACTCTGGGTGGGCTCATGAGCCAGCAAAATGAAAGGGTGGTTTCTACCAAACTTGGCTCGGGTCTTGTGTAGCAGCTCATAAACACCATAATTTGCATAACCTCTCCAGCATCTGAATGAAAGAGACTGTCAATCAACACTTCTGGCATGTCAGGGTCATTCTTAACACATTTGATGTGAAGGGGCACCAGCAGGATGAACTTAATATCCTTCCACTGATGTGACCCACATACCATGAAAGACAGGGAAGGATGTTTTCAATCAGGTCAAAATGAAGATGAATACAAGTTGATACTGTTTGGTCTCCAAGCCTTTTATCGATCAAACTTCGCATGTGATATTCTTGAAACTATCTAAATTTTCATGTTTCAGTGAGACATAAAATAGCCAGACTGTCAGTCTGCTTTTCATTTGTACTCTTTTTAGCTCAGCTGTAATTGAGGTCAGCCTCATGCAGTCCATCTATAACTTCCATATCCCTCTTTTAGGTCTGTGGGCTTGCTGCTTTCACACAGGGTCCATTAGAGTAGCAATGAGAGAGAAATTTGGGGAAAAAAGTAGAAAATGTAGAGAATATATTTAGCTTTGACAAACTATTTGATGAGAGGATCCTGAAGAAATATTGCGTTTTTAATTCGTGCTTGCTTTCAACGTCACAGGGTGATGTTTTTGTTTGTACTATAATCCTTCTTTGGTTTCAGCAGAATTTAGCTGCTATGGCACTTTTTAAGGTCACAGGAGGTTTTAATCTCCATCTTTAGGTGATACAGTGCCTGTAATACCCTGTGCCTACATGATTTGCTCTGTGCCCCAGTAAAACACAATGAAAGGACACTGTCCATTCCAGGCCAACACCCTGGTTCCTGGGCTGGTTTTCCTTGGCTGTGTCAAGGAAAATGTGTGAGGTACAAGAGGGCAATGAGAAAAATTTAAATTAAACTTTCTATGAAAAAAAATTAATGAGATATGAAAATTGTCAAACTTGGGTCTGAATCCTTCCTTAAGCCACCCAGCATTTCTTAGGGTATTCATCCTTATTTTCAAGCAATATTTGTACTAGGATGTCACCAAGGACCTCATTAGTTTTGTTGGGGTTTTTATAAGGCTATGAATATTTTGGTTTTGTGATGCTGCACGCTATTTAGATATTTACATGTTGACTGGTCTGTCACTAGGAAGAGCAGGACTATCAGCAAAACTGAGCTTATTGTTGATAAACTTTGTGATAGTTGTATGATAGACTGTCACACTTCTCTGTCCTCAAGACTGAAGTGCAAGTCAACAAATGGAAATGGATATGGGGACATAGCTCTGGAAAGACCAAAGGTGCTGGGCTTTTGAAGGCTTGGGTCTGTGTGCACCCTCAAGGGAGTGCTCTCTGCTCTTGCACAACTTTGTCATGGCTTTTTTGGGGATACACTCTTGCCCTGAAACAGTTAGTATGATCATTAATCAATCTTGGATAGGATGTAAGAAAAAGGTACTTCTAAAATTAAAGCCAGATACAGCTTTGGATCAGTCTATGATAATGCCTGCCTTTTGCAGTCCTGATTGTATCAATCAGTTTTAAAGGAAACTGCAACTCCATGATGAAGAACATCATTTGGGGAGAAACAGTTAAAGCAGAAGGGACTTCAAATGCACATACTTCCTCTTCTTCATTTGAAAGAACTTCTTTTGAATAAGGTCCAAATGACACAATCAGATTAGTTTGCTGGTGCTTTTTGTCAATTGATTTTACCTCTTTTTGACAGCTGTATCCCTGTGCAAATGTAAAATTTGAGCTCCCCACTGAGCCCTGAGTTTGGAATAATTCAAACCTCATCTGAAACTCTTTTTCCAAGTTTCAGGCCTGCCATGCTTTGTATATATATCTATATGTGTAGTGCAGGTCTTTCTCTTACATGAAAATGATTGAAAGAAATTTTTTTTTTTTTACTGAAGACTGGTTGAGTAATGTTTAGTGAATTTAATTCCAAACAATCAGTTCCATGTGTGATTATAAAATGCTTTGCTTTTCAAAATAACGTAGGCATCTCTTTATTGCAGTTTTATAATGCCCGTACATCTTTCTCTCTCCTGAGTCTTGAAGACTGTATGCAGTAAGAGTACTAAAAGAGGCCCATTTATACAATGCATGCATGTGTGTTTGTGTGTACATACACATAAAATATGCATGAGGGTTACACATGCCTATGTTAAGCAGTGTCCTATGGAGTTCTAGGTATGTCATTTACCACAAATATGTTGTTTAAGGTGATGGTAGGTTTCCAATCTTACTCTGCATAGGTCACACTGAGAAACAATGAGAGCTTTCCAAAATAGTTTAGATGCCATATAATTATTTTAACAGCTGTGGTTTCAGTTACCTTTAATTAGTTCCCCCTGCAGCTCTAAATGAAGAGAGGCTTCTGTTAAATGCAGTTATTTTCTTCTGCAGATGGCATGATGAAGTGTAGCTACTCATAAAAGGAGACTACTGAACACCACATGGCAAACGTGAGGCTCTAAAGAAATGTGATTATGAGTTAAGGACATGAATTTCTCCATGGATTATTCATGATTTCCAGTCACTATGTTTTTATATCAGAATGGTCAGCCCTAAATTTTATGTCAGCTGACATTGCTGAAAAGAGTTGGCTTAGGTGCTTGAGAGCTGGTGAGATAACCCTCCACCATGGAAGCAAATGGTGTTTTGACATTGTCCTGTGTTTTCCCTACATCATTTACTTGGTTCAGTGGGCCCAGTACTCCTGGAAAGCATTGCTTGATCTCTGTGAACATGTGTTAAGCAGATGGAAAAGTGTGCTAAAAGGAATTTCTTTCTCTTACATATAGGGCAAATTTTCAGACCTCATTCAGACCTATACGGTTTTAAGATACTTCAATTGGAAATTATTGAGCTGTTTCCAAAGGACTCAATGGTATGTGCCCTGCTGCCATCCATAGGAGCAAACATAGGCACTACTTCTTTCCAATTAAGATTTCATATGATAATTTCTTACAGAATTCTTCAGGTATTTCAAGTTCATCAACTTTGTGACTCTTCAGTTGTATAAACAAAAGCCACATGAAGCAAAGTAAGGGTTTACAACAACACAGCTTGTGTTTTAAGGGGTAATTTAACATTTTTTTAAAAAGGTACAAATATATATATGTAAATAAAGATGTTTGACTAGTATAGCTGCTGACTGACAAGGAGGGATGGTATCTGAGTCATGATTTCGTTCCTTGAGAGTGAGCTTCAGCCTGGAAGGAGCTTAAGAGGTTGTGCAGCAGATCCCAGCAGGCAGAAGAGCCCTGCTGGCTTCCTTCTGCAACCTCTGGATCATTTTTAATTAAAGAATTGGTTCTGTTGCAACCACAAATGTTCCAGTTTGCAGTTACTCAAGGTCAGAGCTCGCCTGACCTCCCTGGCAGAGGAAGAGAAGGGTAAAGAAATTGGGAAAAAAGAGGCTAAGCAAATCATTCTAAGGAAGCCTTGTTTCCTTTACCCCAAATGCAGCGGAGCAGAAAAGGCTGAATTAAAAGGGAAAAGAGCTAAGACTGAGACTGATTAAGAGAGGTCCAACCCAAAGGAAAGGCAAAGAATGAAACAAGTAAGACACAAAAATAAACTACATTAAGATTGAGCTCAGATGAGGGAGTCGGCCACTGGCCAGGAGGGAGCAGCTGCAGCAGGAAGGCCCCGGATCCCATTGAAACAGAAAAGGGGCCATCTCTCTGCTGGAATGAAAGGGAAACAAAAAAATAATTCACCTTTAAAGGCACAGAAATGGGATTCGAGGCTAGGGGAAGGGCAGAGAGGAATAAGGATTTGTGAATGAGGTATTTTTTTTCTGAGAGCAAGGCAATGGCTGTTGAAATTCTCCCAGAGAGGTGTGATGGCGCAGATAAATCAGACTGGCCAGAGCGGGTAAGCCACTCTGAGTAGCTTCATGTTGCATTCGGACTCTTGAATGAATGCTGAACATCAAGCAAATTTTCTTATTTTTACCAGGGGAGATGAGGCAGATGACATACCATACTGATGACATCATGCCTCACTCCAGATGTGAACAAAGAGGAAAGAAAGTGTAAGATGGATATTCACCACAAGCCAGTGTAATCCTCAATATGAGGGAGAGCACATGGTTGCAAATCTCAACATGATGAGCTTCCACAAAATAAAGGGTAAAAGGAGGCAAGGCAAAACCCTGAGCAGTTCTGAGCTAAAATTTCAGCTTCAGGCAACAGAGAACATGTATACTGAATTAAATATTCATACCTTGTGGAAAATACACTGTGCACAGCAAGTTAATGTCATCAGTGTCACAGCAAAAAGTTATACTGTGCTGTGTAAACCTAGAATTTAGGTGTAGGTTGGAGAAGAGGCAAAGGGTATGGAGAGACCATTTCACCCAAAAGCACCCACGAGGAGATTAGTTAGAAAGCTCCTGTGGTTTTGGATGAATTAGAGCACTTAATTGCTGTTAAAAGAAAGATGTCCCACTTCAAGAACTGTTCCAGTCTCATGGTACCAGAATTGTGGGTTTTCAGGCCATGCATTGCAAGGCAAGGAAAATTTTCAGCTGTATTTATTTAATGAATGTGGAAGCAAAATACCCTCTTTAAACTGTGGTGGACTGCAGCTCCTAACTATCACAGTTACTCAAACTCCCCATTCCTAAACTGTTGATATATGTATTAAAGCATAGCAAGTACAGAGTACAAATTCAGTTCAGGACATCTTCAGAAAACCCATTTGCATTTGGGAAAAAAAGGAAATAAGTAATGCTGCTGTAAGTCCTTCACTGATCTAAATACTATGTGGGGACATAGCAGGAGGGTGGTACCACCTGCTTTCCTTTTTCTTCATCTCAGAACTGTTTATATAGGGTTTTCAAAATGGTGAATGTTAATTAATTGTGAATGTGTTTGAATCTCTTGGTAGTGTTTCCATCATCTTTGAAAAGGTGATTTATCTCGTGTGCCTAATACTGCAAAAACTTACAGCTGTATCAGAAATAACTATTTGTCTGCACTGCCTAAATTGTCCACAGATTTGTCCTGAGAAAATATGCAAGGACATTCTGGGGTTTTGCAATATTGTAATGCATGTTGAAGCCCTCCTATAAACTGTAAACTTTAGGTTAAAGAATGACTGCCATTTTTGCTATTTGAAACTTTTGCAACGTTTTCCCAAACTTTGGAGTACTGTTGTAAACAAACAAACAAAGCCACAGGAATGACTACAATTAGACAGTATAAACAGGCTGTGTGCGGATCAAAACAAGGCCTAGCTAAATTCAAACAGTTATGGTTGCATTCTTATGCAAAACAAGTTGGTTTGTAGTCTGACTGACCCTAGCCCTGTGTACTTATGCCAGGCTTTTCATTGTGGTGTTTACTGTTAGGAGCTACGGTTAGGTGAACTGGAGGTTAAGAGTACAGCCCTGAGAAGCTGTGGCTCAGCTTTGACTCTCTGGTTGCAGCACTGGCAGATCCCAGATAACCACATCCCACCTTTTGAGGTGATAACTTAAGACCTGCAACCCTGTTCAGCCTGGTGCCTTCTCCAAGTTCTATCCTGATTTCCCAAGGCGAGCAACATACCGACAGCCTGAGTTACAGATTGCCAGCCCCTGCTTAATCAAATCATGCACAGCAACAAGCAGAGCACAGCACAGATAGCCAGCTTTGCAGGGGCATTAGCTTGTATTTCATCCTCATGTGGCAGGGATACAGCAAGGAGGGGCAGGGAGAAGGCAGAGGGGCACTAGAGGAGCCTGTCAGTGAGGTCTGTGCAGAAGGTGACAACAGGATGATACTGGAGAAAAGAACAAGCAACGGACAGGACAGAGGCAGTGGAGCCTCTAAAAGGCTTGGAAATACACTGTACCCAAAAGTGAGATGCTGCCTAAGCTTTGTGTGAATCAAGCTCTTGGTTTTCCAGCCTCAGCAAGCTAGCACAGTGATGCCAGCTTCCCCATGTCTCAGCTAATCTAGATGGAATGCAACTTTGAACATGAGAAATGCAAATCTGTGCAGTGTGTTGAAAGAGTTGTGACATGTCGCCTGTGGTGAGCAATTCCTAGCAAGTGGGAAGCCACTGTGTGTGGCAGCTGTTGCTTCTGACTGATCTGCAAGGGTAGCTCCAAGCCTGAGTGCTTTGCAGTAATTACATCTTGAAGAAAAATTAAATGGAAGTGGAAAGCTTTGGTTAACTATGCCAGGACCTGGGCCTGAAGAAAAGGCTGTAAAGCCTTCAGGAAAGCAAATAGCCCAGAAGGGTAGTGTCACCTCAGAACCATGAGCTTCTTGGGTGAGAAGAGAATGGCAGTCTTCAACAGAGGAAGAAACAACCCTTTCCAGCGCATCACTGTCTTTCCCTTCTGTATGTCAGTGATGTACATCTCTGGAATTTAATCCAGGTCAAGGTGAGCTTCAGCAAAAGGAGTTAGCCCAGTCCAAGTCCCTGTGTGAACCAGAAACTGGAGAAATAGAGAAAACTGTACTATGCTGCTTAAATGAAGGTGGACTTGAAATACACATTTCGCCCCTTGCATAGTGTGGCAGCACTTACTGAACTGTAGCAATGGCATTAGGATGTGCAAAATAAACAGCATACATATTTTTAATTTCTAATTTGATTTCTTCAAAGTCTGTTCTGTCAAACCACTGCAGAATGTTAACTAAACTAATAATATCTATTTACATGGCAAAACAGATATTTTGTATGTACTTATTGCCTCCAGACTTTTTTTTTCCAGTGCCACATTGCACTGAAGTTGAAACATTTATTTTTTTTCAATCCAACCCCAAGTTTCCATGGTTTTCTGAAGATAAAGCGAGAAATGTTAAATGTAGTCAAATTTTATACTAGTTTCGTAGGAGGAACATGAGAAGAGAGGCTTAGGGAAGTTAGATGTAGCTTGGTTTTGACCTAGCTGTACCCAAGTACTTTCTCATTAAATTTTCCCAGTTCTGTGTTATTAAAGAACATAATGCATGTGAGTGGATATATAAACATCCCTCCCACAGTGTGAAACAAGCAGCATGCAGAACTTGTGGTTGAAGTTGTCAGCTTCTCCACACACAGAAATGGAAATCCTGGTGACATTCAGCTGTTCTTGGTCTGCTGAAGTATTTTGATTTGGGCAGGGGGGATATTATTTTTGGTTTTTAGTTTAATTAAGAAGATGACAGACACCTTATAACTTCTGTACAAAATTTATAGTAGATGACTCTGTCTGTAGTTGGTACATCACACATATATGCTACAGCAAATAGCTTCAGGCGAGTCTTCATATGTGTACTGTAAGATTTGGAGTCTGGCATTGTAGGTCACTTCTCTGTATGTCCCCTCACAGAGACGTTCTCTGAAAGCAGCAAAAGCTGCACCATCCCTGTCTGATGCTGTTACCTTTTCAAAATATTCTTTAGCAAAATGCAATGAGGAGACAGTCGTGGGATTCTTGCTATTTCTTAAAGTCTTACTAAGACTTTAAAAAAAAGCTTTTTTGACTTGTTGAAACACTTCTAAGTAAAAAAAAAAAATAGATGTGAGTCACTGCTGAAATGATTCAATGGAAAGTAAAAAACATAGGGCTTTGTTTAGATTCAAAATCACAAAAAATGTTATATGAGGCTGCACAGATTTTCAGGAGGGTTAAGAAGAATTATATAAAGAGATTTCTGCTCTTTGGACAAGGAGAAACCAATATCCTTAGCCTTTTGCTCCAGAATGTCACAGGGCTGGATTTGGTGCAGTGAATTTTCTCTGTAATAAAGTAAGGAGCATTTACAGTCTGGATACAAGCTGTAAGATCAAATCTTTAAATGGTTTTCCTGAATATCAAAAATATTGAGCAACACTGCTGATTCTGTACAGTCAGTGGAAGCACAGACCTGTATGAGATTTCATGTCCCACAAAAAAGTCGGCTTATTTTGAGCATCTTGTAGTGATGTATTTATTTATCCTTGTGCTAATAGGAATATAGTTTGCCTCACCATCTCAGCAGAAAGGCTCTGAAGGGGTTTGTGAGAATCAGATTTAGTCTCAGAAGGACATATTCCACATTACTTTAGTGGTCAGCATTTTCATTTTTAGATATGAATGCATTTGCCCAAGACGTTTGGCATCTCTTCCTGGTCCTTCGTTGCTTTTAACACACTGTAATTGTAAAATGGTGCAGCTTTGAAGTTGTCTATTCAGGAAAGTGAAAGCCTTTTTATTGTCCTGAATAAGAGTAACCACATGAGGACTTAACATGCTTTAAGTCACATGCAACATACTTCATACGTCTAACTGATTTATCTTAGCTTTCCCACATGTCCTCATGCAGGCATGCCTCAGTGCAGCTTGAAAGGAGGGAGTGCAGCCTTCTGGCTGAAAAGCTGATGGTAAGTAATTAAACCTAGCAGCAGTGAGAACCCCTGAGACAAAATCTTTGGCAGTTTTCTACACCATGTAGTGAGCTTGGGTCACCAAGGGCCTGTAAATAGCATCATAATGACTGGTTCCTCAGCATGGATAAACATGTGCTTTGAGTTTTCTAAATGATTCAGAGACGTGCTGTGAGATAACTACTGATAACAAGCAGATGTGAAGTTTGCTTCTCAAGACAGGGAGGCTGAGGGGGTAAGTCAAGTAGATTTTGGCTTATGGTCCTCTTAGAAAGGCTGATACTTGAAGATCATTAAAGTTTTGGGTTTTTTTCCAGAAGAGGAAGGCAGTTGAGGAAGGTAATGCTGTTTTAAACCAGTTCTTTTCAGGACTAGTGAGACAACTGTAAGAAAAGCTTTCTGTGAGTTTAAACCTGAAGACAAAAGCGAAATGTTACTTTGCAGAATTAGGAATGTGTCTAATTTTAAAATCCATTTTACATTATGCTAGTGTCATTCCAAAAGCTTTCTCAAAACTTGCATATGCACAATTCCTCTTTTGTGTTTTTTGGGTTTTTTTCATTTAAATGGTCCCTAAATGTTGAAGGACATGTTGCATCATACCAGGCAGGAGAACACCAATCAGAGGCGCTGTGCCCATGGTAGTGAAGCAGTGCTGTTCAGCAGTGTAGGTGCATGAATGCTGTGGTGCTGGGAGTTCAGGGACATGGTCAGTGTTAGCCTGGGGTTCACAGCATTGTGTTTCACATTTTCAGGAGTGATATACAAGCAGTCCTGTAGTATGGTATGTTTGCCAGGTATCGAAGGAAATCTAGTCTCCCAAGTCAGGTCATCCATTCTTTCTCAGGGAGGTTTGGAGTTTTGCTGAAACTGCACAAGTGGAGTAAGATAAAGAAACTACATCTTTTGGCATTGTTTAAAAAGCCAAAGACCATGTCAAATTTTTTTTCTTAATTACAATGGGAATAGAGTTTTGAAAAGCAGTTTTTCTGTATGTTGTTTAGTTCACCCTGATGCATCACGGTACTTTAAAAAAAACCCTTTTTTTCCCCTAAAACAGCAAAGGAAGAGGAAAAGTTTCTCCCTACCCTTCCTTGAGGGGCCAAAGAATGAAAAGAAATCACCAAACCATACAGTGGCTCATCAGTTTCCACATGTGTCTACTACCTCTTCAGTTTCTGCTTTGTCCCAGATTTCCCTGTAGAAATGCACTGATTCCTCCTGAGCAATGCCTGCTGTTCTCTACTGTGATATTGGCTCTCTAGATGAAGGTTGTGCCTACTAGGAGTATATTTAAGTTCATTTAAGTTCGTTAAGTCCACTACATTGGCTCTTATTGTGACTATTTCTTTATTGTCAGAAAGGGTTTCATTTATGAACACAACATGAATAATTCAGTTTAGCCTCATTTTTTATAAACTCAGTAAAATTAAGTTCTTTAGCCCTTCATTTTAAGGCAAGTTTTCATCATCCTTTCATCTATACTGTCCAATCCATTCCTGCATTTCAGTTTTTTAATTAGTAGATGCAGAAACTGCATAAACTATCCCAGTACCATCAGCACACACAATTACACCACGTCTCTAATTTTCCTTACAGACCTAGCCATTGCATCTACTTTCATCTCAGGCTCTGGTGGTTACCCACACTGCCTTCATCACTTGCTGAAACAGTCACCTATCCTTCCTATGTGACTGGGCTCTTGCCTTTCATATTTAGTTGGCAATATTTTAAAAGAAGACAATATTGGGTGAGCAAAGCCAGTTGCCTCACAATCGAGCTGCTTTGTAGACCTGACTCCTCTATGTTTTCTGAAGTTTGTGTCCTCTGGTAGGGTTTTCAGTTGTGCCCCATAGGCTGTGGTGACCTCTGCTAAGTACCTGTCTCAGTTGCCAGATATTTTATGCCATACAGACATATTGTCCATATACTTACACATCTTGTTGGAGATTATATTGCCATTTGCAAGGACCTGGTGCTGAATATGAGTTTTTGCCAGGCTGTTTCTGTCTCAGCATCTCTTTCATGTATTCTCTTTCAACAGCCAGGTGGGCTTGAAGTCTTTACAAAGGCCCTTCTGACAACTGCAGCCTCCAGAAAACAAGTTTGGTGGTATCTGCCTTTTGATAGACAGTCAAAATCTGTTTCTGTCACAGCCTCCTTAAATGACACGATGTTATGTGGGGAAGGCAGGTATTCCTCTCAGCCTTTGTGGAGGTGGTATTGCCATGAAAATGGGTGCATTACTGTGTCTCCTGCCTTTTCAGGAACTGAGAAAGGGAGATGCTAGAGGCATGGGTTTTTTCACAAACTTGGTTCTGTAGCGTTTTAAAAGCCCTCACTGCCAGACTCCAGGTGGAGTAGCTATAATACTGTACTCACCAAGACATTTATAACACACTTTAGGTTACACCACTCAAATCGTGATGTATTCAGCACAGTCCCTATCCAGAACTGCTTCCAGGTTAAGGATAAGTATGTACATGACAGGAGCAAACTCAGAAGGTGACCAGGTGACAGACTCATGTACTATGCAGCTGCTGAATCTTGAGGGCCCTGGGAACTTCTGCAGGGGAGTAAGAGGGAGGGGAATGTAATGGAGCAAGTCTGGGCTTCTGTGTAGAAGGACTGGGTGCTGCTTGGCTCGTGAGAGATGGAGATATCCCCTTGTGTGTCAGAAGTTTTACAAGTGAAAGGAGGGAGGGGAAGGACAGGGTGTGAGAAGAGATACATTAGGAGTGGGGGGATGGCTCCTAAGGACCTCTGGAGCTACTGACAGACCCGTGTTTGTGTTGCAGAGCTGGGGAAGCAGGATGTGGAAGAGGGATGCAGGAAATATGATAGTGTCAGATGGGAGAAAGGGAGATAGCAGCTGCCTTGGAACTCTTCTGGAGGAGGTTAGAAAGAAATGTGAGGAATTCAGTGACAAGAGAATATTAATAATTGAGTCCAGGAGTGGCCAACCTAGAGTCCAGAATTTCAGCAGAAAAAATGGAGGAAGTTCATTGTAGAAACTTTTAAAGAAAGAGCCTGTATGACTTAATGACAGTTTCAGCCTGGGTTACAAATATGAGATGTGTTTATAAACCAGAAAGCAATGAACTGTTGATATGCACGCCTTTGAAACAACACGGAATATTAACACTTTATTATAAGTACCTATAAGGAGACTTTCTGGCACCTTTAATCTCGCGTTACACAAGGCTTTAGCTGTCACAGGGAGTGTTGGAATTGCTTAGCAGGTGAGAAACATCCTGCAAAGGCTGTTCCAGGTCCTGGGAAGATATAAGCTGATTTTTAACACAATTCTTGTTCTGAATCGATGCCCTCTCTTTTGAAGAACTTTTGCATATCCCACAAAATATATTAAACAACAAAACCAGAGCTTTTGGACATGGCTTCTACAGTCTATTTCAATAAGTAGAACTGTAATTATTTTATTATGTTCTAGTGCTGTTCTGGTTTGACTTGTACCAATTTAGATCTAGAGTTACTACATGAACTTACCCTGGATTTCCATTGATGTAAGAATTGAGAACTAGGTTCAGAAGAAAAAAAATATAGTCAAAATTTCACCAGCAAGCGTAACATAATAATGTGGAACTGGTCAGTGTGTCATATTTTAGGCCTGAAAATTGGGTTATGCTAAAAATCTAAAGTTGGGGCAAAATTGTTGTGAATAAAGAATTTTCTGTTCGAAAAGATTGTCATAATTATGGGAAAAACTATATTTCTTTTTTGTGGTCGCTGAATCACAGATTCTTTTTGCTCGTTAATTCAATGTTTGTCCCAAACATGTAGGTTTCTTTTTGTAGAGGTTTTGGTTTCACTCTGCTCAGCCAAAATCAAGAACTCCAGCCACGTTTTAACTGATAAAAATGAGTGGGATTAGTCCAGAGTCTTCAGAACAGGGACTTTGGCAATATAGCAATAACAGACCAAATATCAAAAGAGCTGAACCATCAGCAACTTCTGTTAACCTCCTACTCATGTATTTAATGTTAAACTGTTTCTTTGATGAATGGTCCCAATTTCAACAGGAGTTCCCAGGTAATTTTGAAATGTAGGCTATTTATTTAGTAACTCCCCTGAACCTGGAAGTGCTTTACATTCCTGTGGGGCAAAAGCAGATCTTTTTCATATTCGACATAGAGCCAAATGGTGTGTAAATCCTGAAGAAATGCTTGTCCTGCTGATCAGTATGTCGGAGGCAGAGGAACATATATTAGAAAAACTGAGGACAGAACTAAAAAAATCCTTTCATTTCCACTATCTCCTCATTTTTACCAGCGTTTTTACCAGTCCTGTTTTGTACTAGGTACCCTGAAATTCTGTATGAGCAAACATCTTTCAGTAATCTGTTCCCTTGAAAGTTGTAATACGTTAATTTTGTCATCAAACAATTGCAGATTTAGGGACAAATTCTGCTGATTTCTGAGAGCTTACAGCTGCAAGTAAGCTGGCACATCTGTGCTGCCATTAGAACACCAGACTTGATTTATGAGGTGAATTTCCACTACAGAAAATGATCTTCATTCATGGTAATAATCTTTTAAAACTGAGTTTCGGTCTGTAATAGCTGCTAAGCAAATTCAATCTGTTTAAATAAATGTACATTGACCAAATAGTTTTGATCAAGCAAAGTAAAAATATAAATTTTAGAACTGTCTTTGATAGTTTTCACACGTGGGTGAAGGATGGGCTGTCCTCTTTCCTTTGAAAAAGAGCTGAAAAGCAGGGAACGAGCAGCAATAAGCAGACCAAATTTTGGTCTGAGTTTTATCTGTGTGATGACATAAACTATGTGAGGCTCCACTGGAGCAGGAACAAAGGTAATTTGGCCTCATTGCTATAAGAAAGTAAAGAAGATTAATCTGGGACTTATCTTGAAGATGGAGTGAGCCAATGGGAACTGGCATTGAATCCAAACACTGAGCTCTAATGAAAATTCAATGCAATGGGTTTTTTAACTTTGTAAGATTGTCAGGTACTGTTCAGATGAATTAAGAAGACACAAGCCCTCAGTCTTTCTTTTCACAACACATTAAGCATCCTTGTTGAAATACTACACTGTTCAATTAAGAAGCACCCTCAGTATTACAATGACATTTTGTCTGTTAATAGGTGTCACACTGGATTATATAGTATGTCTGGGTGGGTGCTCAGCCTTCCACAGCTTGTTGCCTACTGGATGAAAAAGGTGCTAAAACAGTAACAGACCTACAGGCTGCAGAAATACTCGGCATGAATGTGAACATCCCTTGAGCATCAAGCTGAAACATAGGTGGCCACACATTCTCTGCAGTGACTGTCCCGCTTCAATGACAGAGTCACTGCCATACTGCAGATTCCCAAAAGCGCCCTTATTCCTTCCCCCAGCGTGGCAGTCGTGGCTGGAAGCAGAGCACAAGCCATCCCTTGCTGTGACTGATGCAGTGAACGACTGAAGTTAGAGTTCACAGGGAGGCAGGTTTGTTGGCTGTAAAAGGCTGATGTGTTGATTACCCATTATGTATGTCATGCAAAGCTGACAAAAAAATCCATTTCTCTCTGTTCTCTTGCAAGTTCTAGGGAAGGTTTTCAGCAGATGTGGATGAAGTTAAGTTAGCAAGAAAAGCATTTTAGTGCTTAAGCTTTCATGCTTGGTTGCCCATTACTTCTAGCAGTCTTCAAGTATTTTATTTATTATATCATTCATTATTCTTTTTTTTTGGCTGTAGCCAGATTGTCCTGAAATGCAGCATTTAAAGTAAGGGGTGCAAATGCAACAGAAACCATACTCAGGATCGGGACTGCAGGGACTACCTGGATCTCAGAAGTTTTCTCTGAGTGTCAAGTGAGCTCCATCTAAAGTAGTACTTCAGGAAAAGTCTTCTACAAGCCTGTCAAAGTTAGCCCTTTTCAGTTTTCTAAAGAATGCTGCAGTTCCACATCCTGGTCCTAAATCCTTACTTTCCATACTGTGTCTTTTTAGTAGGCACTAGCATTATCAGCAAATTTTCATTGACTTATATAGTAGCATGTTTTAGCATGATTCTATCTTCCTGGTCTGTATTGATGGACTGAAACATGTTTTTTCCTCATACTTTTCTGGACGCTCTGTATAATTTTCAAGGAAAAAGTTGCAGTTTGAGCTCCCCTCCAGAATGTGGCTGACAGCTCTGAAGAAGAAGAAGATCCTGCAGACTGGAACAACCAGCTTTTAAGGAAAAAAAAAAAAGAAAGAAAGAAAGAAGGGTGAAGATGAGAAATGTGTCCTTTCACCCCTATATAAGAGACATATACTTGTCTTGGTTGTTGCCTCCACAGGTGGATACCTGTGCCCACTCTTGGGAAAAACAACAACGCAATTTCTCAGCAGTTATGTTTAACAAACTAGATCAAAGATAACTCATCAAAGCTGTCAGTATTACAGGGCCATGATTCAGCAGAATGGGCTAGCCATGAGCAGTTTTTCTCCCTGTATTACTAGAAATAGGCTTTTAATTAGCCTCAAGCCTTTATTCCTTTTGATTCACTCTATTTTGTTTCTTGAGCAGACTTATTACATGCTTTATAAGAAAAAAAAAACTCTCATATTCCAGCATACACTAACCCTTATCATCTGCTGTCTCCATCCAGTGCCATAAAACATCTGGGAGAGTTATCTCTGCTCGCTCCCTGTTTTAATCCTGAGCTCAGCTGGATCCAAAAGACACATCCCCCTTGGGGCAGTGAGGCATCTTGTCATCACCGTTAATTTCCCCTGGAGACATATATTTTCTGTGCAGCAGTCCAGAGCAAAGACTCACGTATTTCCATTTGTAGGGATTAGAGCCAAAGCACTTAATTACTCTGACCTCTTCTGTGTGAGAGGCTGTGCAATTCTATCTAGTTACTCCTGTACAAAGTCCAATGACTGTTTTTGGCTAAAGCATATCTTTTAAACGAGGAGTCGGGCTTGATCTAAAGACATTAAAGTACAGGGAATCCCCTGTGATAGTAATTTGTTCCAGTTGTAATCACTCCCACTGCTTCAATTCTTGCTTCTTTTTCAAGAAGAGTCTCTACCTCCAATTTTTAGCCAGGGGTATATGTTAGTCCTTTTTCCTCTACCTAAAAGTGCCCTTTAATGCCAGTGCTCCTTTAAAGCCCCTGGATCTGCAGCCAAGTCTTCTGGGTTTGTTTGGTTTTTACTGTTTTCTTCCAAGTATGAGAAGCATTTAGTTCAATTTAAGCCTCTTACTGTAAACCCCAGGCCCCTGTTAAGATTCATAGTGGTGGAAACACCTGGTAGGACTTGCAGCCTCCCCACTACAGACGTGAGGGTCGTTAGCTCAGCAGCTCCTACTGTATGTGCTGCCTTGGAACCAGTGGCCCTCGAGCCTCCTGACCCCATCAGGAGCTGCCCTTGGTCACCAGCCCCAGACCTTTTCTCTTGATCTTTGAATGACTGGCCTGGCCCTGAGCTGTTGAGCTTGTCCAAGGTTGCCTGGCCTCCAAGTCCTGCCTCCAGCATGAGAAGGCTGGAAGCCACAGCAATGGGTTGTACATTTGTGGTCTGTGTGTTGATCCGAATACTCATCAGTGGTGCAATGCCCAAGACCCATCCAACAGCCAGCTGACTGCAGCAAGCCAGGAAGCTGGCTCTGCCCATTTGTCCCTAAAACCAAGGTGGGAACGCTTTGGTAGCCTTCTTGTCATCTCACCCCTATTAAACATTTTGGAGCCACTGCTCTCCAAGCACAGCACACCAGGTTTATGATTTTGTTTCCACCATAGTCTTAGACACCCTGATATTCGTTTTCCTGTCTGTGGTCCCAGTTTATCCTGTGATTCAGTTTGCTTGAATAGCTGCCCTGGACTCATCATTCTACTTAGTTATGCACAAAGTTTTATGTTTCTTTGGAAAACCTATGAGGTTTTTGTCTGCAGCTGAGAGAGGCCAAAGAAGGATTTGCCGCAAAGCTGTATGCCATTTTCAGACAATCCAAAAGATTATGGAGCAGCTAAGCATTTTAGTGACTAATGAAATAATGATTAAAAATTAAGTGCTCTTTTGTCCTCTGGCTTCTGTCCATGTACAGCAACATTTTGATCTGAGTTTACTCATGCACCTTGGCGGAACACTTGGAGGAAGTTTCTCTAAGTGCATTTAAATTTCTTTAACAAACCTCTCAGCAAAACAAGGAGTGGAAGAAAGAAGAACCTGCATAACACAGTACACTACCCTTAAAATTTTTACAGAAGTGTAACAGTTTTTGCTGGGCATATCCTCTCATCTTTTGGCACAAGAACTACCAGGACATTTATCAAGCAGTTTAATCTATTTTAGATTTGTGTGCACAACTGCCCAACACAGTTCATCCAAAAATTTACAGACGTTGATCTCACCAGTAAAAAATAGTGTTCATAGAGGATATGAAGGAGCTGAATCCGTTAATTCACACTAAAAATATTTTTGAAATTCTTTGTTTTCATACAAAGTCTTGCCTAAGCTATTTAAATAGAGTAATTCATTGTTCAAATGAGCAAGCCATCTTTTCTTATGGGTCAGGAAAGAAGTGCAGAACAAGAAGAACATGGAAAATAGTGAAAATTGTTAGTCTCTTATGTGAAAAAGCTGCAGCTTACGTGTTCAAACATTTCCTCCTTGTGAAGGTTGGGTTAAGACTCAATCAGGGTATGAGGAGATACGAACGATGCTTAACAAAGTATGTATTTCATTAAAGATTACTTTCCTCACACTGAAAAATCTGCTTTTTGTGATCCTGTTTGTGATGTGTGCCTTTAGCTATAGTTTATGGGTTTCAACATTTCCAACTCTGCTTTTCAGGAGTATATAGTTCAGCCATGGAAAAAATTCATACTGGACTGAAACTTAGCATACAAGGAACTAGCCAAGAAATAGATGTTCTAAGTCAAATAAAACTGCTGAGAAACAGACATTTTTAGAGAACATTTTTATTCTTAATATGTGAAAATTATTTTTCAGCCTGTTATTTATAAACCTTCGAGCAGTAAAGAAACTAAGTGCCTGTGAATTCTGAAGACACAAAGAAGAGTTATTTTGTATTTTATTGGATTTTCCTTAGATAGGTTATGGTGCTACGTGTTAATTTTTTTAATACAAAGTTTTTTCCACTGAGCTGCCAGTTTGGCTGCTTCACCTGCTCTTCTGTTTTATGCTTTTAGCTTGACATGGAATAAAAAACATTTTCCAGCTCCCTGTCTGAGTGATACACCTGCACTGATATAAATTGCATACAAGCCTGTGGAAGCCAGAGAGGTTGCACTTGGGTAACTGAAATAGTGAAAAGGAACAGGAGTGTTTAGTGCAGCTTAGTGCTAAAAACGTTTGACACTTGCATTGAGCAAATAAATTACAGTGTCTCCACACTTAGGTTGAAAGGCTGTGGGTCAAGGGTGTGATGTATTTCTCTGTTGGAGTTCAAAAGAGCAGCTGCAAAGTATGGCATAAATAACAGCAGATACTGACTTCTTTGAGAGTGAAAAGGCAAGATATATTGACCCTGAAGTTAAATATTGACCCCAATTTGTTTCAGTCCTTTTTTGTTTTTTTTTTTCTTTTTCTTTTTTTTTCCCCTCCAAGGACCAATAAATCTTGGTATTTGACAAAGAGTAGAAAAGTAAAAACAAATTCTGATTTAACACAAATGTGGTCAGTTCTATTAGCTTTCTAAGTTCTTGTGACCTTATACAGAAAGTACAGAAAGGGACCATTTTCCATATATTTTCAGCAGTATATCATACCGAAGGAGGAAAACTGATTATTACAGCCATTATTTGAGGACTTCAACATTCTACAAAAAAGTTAAAGATGTGATAAAGTTATCCTGAATGGTTGCCCTCCGAATTTTGAATTACCTTGGGATTGCTTTCACTAAAACACAAGCTAATATTTGGGCTTGGCATTTGGGTTTGGGTGTTGGGTTTTTTTTACACAAGATTGTATCTTTCTCAAGAACTTTTAATATTATATTTACATGTCAACTAGGGGAAACAAAACCCAAGGTCTCCCTTACAACTTCTTGTTTAAATTAAAATTTACAAATTCCCAGTTGTAACTATAGATTTATATTATGCTTTGTGCCTCTTAATTAAAATGTCCTGGGATTTTCTCTCCCTTAAAGCACATATATTTTATAGTGAAAAGTTCTAAGTTTTTTATTTTTTTTATTTTTATTTAAAAAATATTTAATTTTATTTTTTATTTATTTTCTAACCCTTCTGGGTTAGAAAAGTATATCGTTCAGTTTAAGCCTTTCCGTGTCGACCTCAATCCTCTGATAAAGCTTGTAGCAATGAGCCTGAAATGCCTGGTAAGACTTGAGTCTTACTAGACTTAAGACTTGTAAGTCATACTGATGTTGTGACTATAAGACTTAAAAGACTTGTAAGTCATATGAGGAGCAACCAGGGGAGCTGGGGTTGTTTGCTGTGGAGAAAAGGAGGCTCAGAGGTGACCTTGTCACTCTCTACAACTACCTTCAAGGGTGTTGTAGCCAGGTGGGGATAGGGTTCTTCTCCCAGGCAACAGCAACAGGACAAGGGGACATGGCCTCAGGCTGTGCCAGGGGAGGTTCAGGTTGGACATCAGGAAGAATTTCTTCACAGAAAGTGTTGTCAAGGTTTGGAACAGACTGCCCAGGGAAGTGATGGAGTCACCATCTCTGGAGGTGTCCAAGAAACAACTGGATAGGTCGAAGGTTGGACTCGATGCTCTTGGAGGTCTTTTCCAACAAAAATGATCCTGTGATTCTGAGTCCTCCATCTGCAGATGTGGAATCACAGGAGACTCTCACCTCATGGTAACTGCCTTCACATTGTGCTGCTCTGGAGATGGAGACCCTAAAACTCCCTGGCACCGTTAAAAATTATTTTGCAAATACTTAGTTTTCCATGATTTCATAAGCTATCAAGAAAAGGATTATAGCAGGGGGTATATGTTTCAGAAAGATAATTATTATTGCAGATGATATTATTGTTTTTGTAACTGTAGCAAATGTTTCATGTTTTCTTAGAGGGTAGTCTATTAAATTTCCCAAGATGCAGAAAAAGGCATAGAGACTCCTTACAGATTTAGTAGGTTATTGCTTTTAATTGATTTGTCAACTTCTGTATTTTTATGATTGCAGTAGAGTTTTCATCTACTTAACATGGTGATTGCATTGACATTAGGAAGGCAGTGGGGTAGGTGCTATGTTAGGCAGGTAGTATGTTTGTTGTACTCCTGGCTAATTCTTATCTTTGCAACTGCAGTGCTCTGGATGTCCTTCTGCGTGGCTTTTCCTCACTTGTAACAAGCAGATTTATTTCAGCACTTCCCAGTGTTTGTCAAGGCAGTGCAATTTTGCTTATTGCTTTATTAGGAGGAAAAACTGGAACTGCATTCATCAATTACACTCCCACCTCTGTACAGGAAACTTCTTGTAGCAATTTACATAATAAAAATTTCCTCACTAGAAAAGGGTAAATATTAAGCAGGGGAAAATCACAGACATTGTGATGGTATTAGGTGGAAAAATCCATTTATCAGGGCTGTTTGCTCCTTACATTACACAGTTATTACATATTGGCACAAATTTTTGAAAAAATATACTGGTTGCCTGAGGTTGCCTGTCTGCTTTTTATCCAGGCAATTGGATGCTAGTGAGCCAGGGTTAGGGAAAGCTCTGGAATGAGAGATACTACAGGACACAAGGAGACAGGAGAGTGTGAAAAAGGGAGAACAGAATGAGAAAACAGAAAGATAGAAGCTGCCTTGGGTCACAGTTCTCCATCTTAACCCAGAGATCCAGCTTCACAGGGACAACTTCCACTTTGTAAAGGTATGATTTGGGAAAACTAGGCAGAGACTAAGGTGGGTTGGGGGAGGTTGATTAGGTTGGAGGATGGAAACAGGATTTATTGTCTCTGCTATCAAGTCTGCAATATTTCTGTGGAAAAAGCCCTACCTTTAGAAAGTGGTTTTAGAAGGGCAGTGAGGTGCAAAATAAATCCTAGCCCTGCTAGCCCCTCTCCTCTGGAGGTGATTTAATGCCAAGTCTCAATTCAGCTGAGGGGAGTAAGGCAGCATACTTCCAGAGGAGCAGTGTTTATACCTAGACATAATTTGTCTCCTGTAGTTGAACATGTAGCCTCAGGAGATTAGGAATGAATTTACAGCCGGGGGATTTGTGAATGTGAGCCACGTTCAATGCACTGCCTGCAGGGATTCCTTCTTCTCGGTTTGGTGTTGGTATCTCAGCTAGGCAGTCTTGATATCGTATGGAAAAGGCTAAGCAAAGGCGGCAGTTTGCATTCACGGCCATAATTAAAAGAGTAGAGCAGGCTTCTTTATCCCTGCTGTGTTTTCTGCACTCACTTTGTTTTGGAGGTCCTACTGCATTCTTTTTTGTGATCACCTTCCAAATACAGGGTCTATGTAACTGCTAAGTAACCAGCATGAACAGAAACACTTTCATCTCTTCTTTTATCTGCACATTAGTCTTTTAACTTCCACATAATGTCTTCAGATAGACTTTTCAGTTGGAAGAGAGGAAATTTTTATATTAGTATGTTTCTTAATGAAGGCAACAGAAGCCTTACCTCTAAATCCAGCAATGGGTTTATAAAGGTCTATATATCAATTCGAGGCATCAAATCTTTATTAACTTTTTTTCAATTCTGTTAATGCCAGCATTTCATTGCATTATTGCAGTTGGAACATGTAACAAAAGCTGTAGATACACATCTGCAGGTTTGCTTTTCCACATGAAGTTGAGCATACTTGTTCACAGTCAGGAGGCAATTATTTTTTTTTCCCACTGAAAGCGCCATCAAAAGTATCTCTGTATTTTTCCCTAACAGAAAAAGATAAATACAGCTTTTATGCCATCAAAGGTGGTTGAAACTTTATTTTGCTCCGCTCCACTAGGTAGTAGGTGAAAGCAAAAAACCTGATGAGAAGGGCATGCAGTGTTCTTCTGAATACCAAGTGAAAATGGAGTTAGATTCTTCTGATTTACAAGAGTTTAAAAGCACACTTTGCTGTGACACATGAGATTTTATAATGCTCTTAAACAAATAACCTGCCTCGACTGTGTCAGGTGTGCATGTGTGCACAGAAACTTACATGAAGCAGATGGCTGCCAAATATTCCCATTTAACTTGTGAAGTCACATTAAAAAAAGTAATTTCTGTAGATAACTGGAATAGCATTTGTGGCAACATTGTAAATATAGAAATGTTCCCTTGTTGTGTATGGCTGGAGTCTTCATTTGACAAGTGTGCAATTTTCTTATTCTTTAAAACAGTGATCCAGTGTTTTTAGAATTGCCCTTAATGTTAAAAGTTGCAGAAGTTAATAAAAAAACAGGTGAAAGCTGCCTGTGAAGAGAATGGGGTTTCCACCTGTTTTCTGAATGACTTCATCATGTCCTCACTGAGTTGCCCTGTAGTACAGGTGTCACTGCCATCGGTGTCAGCACCTGCCACACTTACAGCCCTGGACGAGATCATGTTGCCTTCTTAAAGAAAGGTATCTCAAAAGCCACAAGGCATGAAATGACTATTTTTTCTACCCACTAGTTAACACCATTACTAGGTTCACTAACACTGTGATACTCTAACACTAATACTCTTAAAAAATTAGGGAATGTTAGGGAAAATACACACTTTGAGTGTGTATATTTTTCCATTTTTCCTCCTTTCAGTCAAATGTAGCTTGAATTAAGATTAAAAATCATTACATTGGTCATCAAATTATAGCATCTTAATTAGAAGCTATGCTCATTAGGAAGCATACTTATTTCCGAATGGAATGCCTGGACTTAGACAGAAATGGCATTGCTTTGCCATCTGGCACAACTCTAAAGGACAGATCCCCTCTGTGACTTTGCTAATGCGTTGTTACCTCTGGTTTTATTTAATTCATTGAATGGAATATCTTCAGGTTGTCTTAGGAAGCTGTTTCACAAACCAAAAATCTGGCTTCGGTCTCCCTTTAGATCTGCCTATATTTCTTCTTGAGAGTCAGTCTAAATTCTCTTTTGGGATAGAGTTTGAAAGAGACTCTTTGCTGTGATGTATCACGGCTGTCTTGTCTGTCATTGTATGGGTTTTAAATTCATACATGATTTCTGTCTTCTTTTAAGTGTTATAGTTTTTCTCTCATGTTCTGAACAGCCTAATTAGATTGTTGGGTTTAGTTCCAGAGACATGCTCTGAGCGATCCCTTGCTTGATTTTCAGTAACTGAGGACAGACACATCTCTCTTGTTCCAGTCAGTTATTTAAAAGCAGCAGCACTTTCTGAGTTTTGTTCTGGTTTGAGTTTGTCTTTAATAGCCTGTGGGATGCTGGACCCTCTGGTGGTGTGATATTCTTACCACATTGCTATGGCTGGACCTTAAGCTATTGCAAATCTGTGATTTCTCATAAAATGTACCACACTGGTCCTTCAGTTCTGTTTATAGTATTTGCCTAGCATACCGTTCAGATACTCAGCAATCTCTGCTTAGCCTGTATTGTGGTTGGACATTTTGTATCCTTTCAATTAAAATATTTAGTGTTTAATCACAGTAGAACATTGTTTGGTAATACTATATAATTAAATGGTGATGGTTGCTGAAGTGTGTAATTACGATTTCTGACAATTCATTGTGAATCTCTGGTCTGCTGCAAAGTAGAACAAAGCCAGAGAGAAAATGCTGGCTGGGTTATATAAATAAGTGAGAGATGATGGTCAAGCTGAAAATGAGGGTTCTCCCCTCCTTTAATGAAAGGGTTTGTGTACATTACATAGAATTAAGTATTTCTTAGGCTGAAAGCTTTCCAGAGATAATAGTGTTGGCCCTCAGAGACTCTTTATTATGTCAGATGTGGGATCTGGATTTACGGGAAGTGGCCGCTGCCTCCAACACACTCAGTCTGGTGGAGCAGAATTTGCCTGACCTCTCCAGCATTCAGAGCTTTGGGCTGCAACATGCAGATTGTCAAGGGTGGTGTTTTTCCAGGGTATCCCAGAGAAGGAAATCCCTCATACCCTGGGCGCTTGGGATAAAGTGCACCCCTTCAGCTTCAGGGGATGAGAGACACAGTGAACCCTGCCAGACCCAGCCCCAGCATTGCCCCCTCAGTGCTGAGAGTTGTTCTGTAGAGTCAGGATTATGGAAAGTCCTATAAATGGTGAATTCTTCTATTGACTTAAGCCTTAAGGAACAACTTCTCCTCCCCACCCCCAACTTGTATTTGCTTAACAAGAATATGCTGTTCTTCTAAAATGCAAGCTGAAAGTCTCACATAATTACATGGCTGCAAGAATCATAGAGTCATAGAACAGTTAGGGTTGGAAGGGACCTTTAGAGTTAGTCATCTAGTCCAACCCCTCTGTAATGAGAGGGACATCTTCATCTGCATCAGGTTACTCAGAACTCCCTCCAGGCAGCCTGTTACAGTGTTTCACCACCCTAATCGTAAAAAAACTTCTTCCTTATATCTAATCTGAGTCTACCAACTTTCAGTTTAAAACCATTACCCCTCGTCCTATCACAAGAGGCCCTGCTCAGAAGTTTGTCCCTGTCTTTCTTATAAGGCCCCTTTAAGTACTGAAAGACTGCAGTAAGGTCTACCAGGAGCCTTCTTTTCTTCAGGCTGAACAGCCCCAACTCCCTCAGCCTGTACTCACAGGAGACGTGGTCCAGCCCTCTGATCCTCTTCATGGCCTCCTCTGGACCCGCTCCAACTGGGCCAGGTCTTTCCTATGCTGAGCACCCCAGAACTGTATGCAAGTGGAGTCTCGCCAGAGCAAAGAGGAGGGGCAGAATCACCTCCCTCAACCTGCTGGCCACACTTCTGATGCTGCTGAGAATACAGTTGTCCTTCTGGGCTGCAAGTGCACATTGCCAGTTCATGTCCAGCCCCTCATCCACCAGCACCCCCACGTTCTTCTCATCAGGGCTGCTCTTGATTCGTTCATCCCCCAGCCTGTATTGATACCAGGGATTGTCCCAGCCTTGCACTTGAAAAGAAAGGGGTGCCAGGGTGAATAAGAAATTCCACAATGTGACATTCAGGATAAAATCACAGCATCTGGCACCACTGGCCACAGTAGGGGTTGCATAGCATTGTGAGGCACAAATTCTGATTGGACTTTTGAGGTGTGTTTTCTCCTCTCTAGAAGTTATTCATGCAAGCCACCAGCTGTGTAGCAGGGCAATCAAATTAGGCAGAACACTGTAGAAAACTGTGAAGATGGAATGGTTTGAGTTTGGTCCAGTTATTTATTAATTTATGAAGAAAGAAGCTCTGTGTCTTGCAGTGTTTACTTGAAATATAGAGTGGCTATTTCAGCCTCTGTCTTGCTGCCATGCTTCATGATTTTCCACTTGACATAGGAAAACTGGCACAAGTTAGGTGAGTACATACCCACTGCTAAGATTTCAAGTTTAGGTGCTTCAATTACTTCCTAATAAATAACCAGAACCCTTTTCAAAACAAGCATAGCTTGTATTTATCCCTATTTGATTGCAAAACCAGAAGCAAAACTACTAAATTCCGGATCAAATGACAGCATGTTTGTGCTAAATATTTTTTTCCAATGGCATTGTAAAAATCTGACAATGAAGCTATGCAGGCTGTTGCAATCCACCTGTCCACAAGCCAGCACTGCTCTACTTGGCTGAGCAGGGCCACTGCCATTGTAGAGACAGAGCTTGCCAAGACTGTGGAATGGAAGGAAGGCTGGCACTCACATTCCCTTACAGTCAGATGGAAAGGAACTCATGGCAAGAAACTGACCAAGGAATGAACAGGAAGGGCAGCAGACAGAATTTGGTAGTATCGCCCCTGTTTCGTCATGGACAGTGAAGGACCGTGGTTTGCCAGGTCAAGAGCTCTTCCCCACAAAGCCCAGGGGATGAACACACACACATGAGGGCGATGTGGTGTGAGGAATGGCTTAGTTTGAATGAAGGCTCTCTCAAACCAGGCACTTCACAACTGCAGCCTAAGGGCTCTGCACTCCCCTGCAGACTGGTCGTGCAATAACCATGGTGTTTGCTCTTTTAGCCACATTTGCACTCAAGAGGGGTTGTCCAGCAGCATTTAAGTCACAAAGCCAGAGATAGGCTGGGCACCGTGCAGCACCTAGAAGGGCAGCTGCTCAGAGAACCCCCAGTACATGCCATGCTTCCCATGGCTGGAGTTTTGTGTAAAGTCCATCCAATAATTTGGAGATGGGCATGGACCTTTACACATTAGCTTGGAAAAATGTAGGAGGTCTGTTTACATTTAGTTCAAGTTACAGTTTTAGCAGTGTAAGAATAGACTCTAAACTGAAGAAATCAGTTTTATCTCAAAATAATAATTAAAAAGTGCATGGACCAGTCTCAATTTTTTATAAACATTATAAAGAATGATTGCTTTCAGAATTGGGTTAGTCATATGGAGCCATCAAATCATCAGTTTTGCTGACTGCAACAAAACTGTTTATGGAGGATCACAGGGATTGTTTTCATGAAGGGTAGGTTAATAACCTGTAACACCACACAGAAGAGAAGACAAAAATCTCACTTGGAATTTTGTGGATGTCTGGATTCAGTAACCTCGAAGCTATATAAAGTTTATTGTTGTCAAAGATGCATCTGCTTTTGATTTGAGTGTGCTATATAATATGCTGGGGTTTTATCATTACCAAAGCTTCTCTGTAAAAAACATACATACATAAATTTTTCTATATATTTGAATGTAAATGTGTATGTGTGTATATATATATAAGCACACACTTTCAATTTTAAAATCCCCTCTGTCCTATGAGAAAAACTTACTTTCATAATTGCTAGTCATATATATTAGTAAAAACCTACCACTTCATATTTCAGTGCCTGACTTTAAGCACTTATAGCCAGATTTTTCATAGTATTTAGTTATTTAAAGCTAGAGATGGATTCCTCATGGGATCATCTACCTTTGCTAGTGAGACAAGCACTCACTGGGAGCTTGTTGCAACTCTGCATGATTAAGTACTTCTCAGTATTTAACTCCTGCTTACATATTGAATCACAGAATGGTTTGGGTTGGAAAGGAACTTAAAGATCATGTAGTTTCAGACTCCTTGGCATAGGCAGGGACACTTTTCCATGGCAGGACAGTTGGAGTTAAATGCATGTAGTTATCACAGAATTATCACAGAATCAGCTAGGTTGGAAAAGACCTCTGAGATCATCAAGTCCAACCTATGTCTGAAAACCACCTTGTCAACAAGACCATGGCAGTAAGTGCCACATCCTGTCTTTTCTTAAACAACTCCAAAGATAGTGACTTCACTACCTCCCTCGGCAGCCCATTCCAATGCCCAACCACTCTTTCGGTGATGAACTTCTTCCTAATGTCTAACCTAAACTTTCTCTGGCATAGCTTAAGAGCGTATCCTCTTGTCCTTGTCACTTGTTGCCTGAGAGAAGAGACCAATCCCCACCTGCCTACAACCTCTTTTCAGGGAGTTCTAGAGAACATTAAGGTCTCTTGTGACCCTCCTCCTCTGCAGGCTGAACAACCCCAGCTCCCTCAGCTGCCTCTCACCATACTTGTGCTCCAGTCCCTTCACCAGCTTCATTGCCCTTCACTGGACACACTCCAGCTTGTCAACACCCTTCCTAAATTGAAGGGCCCAGAACTCGAGGTACAGCCTCACCAGTACAGGGAAAGAATCACTTCCCTGGTCCTGCTGGTCACACTATTCCTGATAGAGGCCAGAATTCCACTGGCCTTCTTGGCCGCCTGGGCACACTGCTGGCTCATGTCTGCTGTCAGTCAGAACCCTCAGATCCCTTTTTGCCTGGCCAACCTCCAGACACTGTCCAGCCTGTAGTACTGCATGGGGTTGTTGTAGCCAAACATGAGACCCAGCACCTGGCCTTGTTGAACCCCATACTGTTGGATTCACACCATCTATCCAGACTGTCCAGGTCTCTCTGCAGAGCCATCCTACCCTCCAGCAGATCAATACTCCCCCTCAACTTT
>JAWWMP010000081.1:102664511-102687682 GCA_035047865.1 Dendrocincla tyrannina
ATCCAGCCAGTTCTTAACCCAGCAGAGAGTGCCCCTGTCCAAGCTGGGGGCTGCCAGCTTTTCCAGGAGTGTGGTGTGGGAGATGGTGACAAAGGCTTTGCTGAAGTCCAGATAGACTACATCCACAGCCTTCCCCTCATCTGCCAGGCAGGGCACATAGTCATAAAAGGAGATCAGATTGGTCAGGCAGGACCTGCCCCTCCTAAACCAAGCCTGGCTGGGTCTGATTCCCCGGCCATCCTGTAGATGCTGTGTGATTGCACTCAAGATGATCTGCCCCATAACCTTGCCAGGCACTGAGGACAGACTGACAGGCCTGTAGTTTCCCTGGATCCTCCTTCCAGCCCTTCTTATGGATGGGTATCATATTGGCCAACTTCCAGTCATCCAGGACCTCCCCAGTGAGCCAGGACTGACGATAAATGATGGAGAGTGGCTTTGTGAGCTCTTCTTCCAGCTCCCCCATCACCCTAGGATGGATCTCATCTGGTTCCATAGACTTCTAAGAATCTAAGTGGCTCAGCAGGTCACTAACTGCTTCCTCCTGGATTACAGGAGGGCCATTCTTCTCCCCATCCCTATCAACTAGCTCAGGAGGCCAGTTGTCCTGAGGACAACCTGTCTTATAGTTAAAAACTGAGGCAAAGAAGCTGTTAAGTACCTCAGCCTTTTCCTCATCTTTGGTAATTTTATCCCCTTGCATCCAATAAAGAATGGAGGTTTTCCTTGCTCCTCCCTTTGCTAATAATGTATTTATAAAAACACTTTTAATTATCCTAGTTTGCTCAGGCCCTTTTAAATATAGGTATTAGTTCTACAGCTCATCAGCTCTGAAAACCTTAGTTTTGAGAAATTTATCATTTGAAGACTGCAAACTGGGCTTGCAGTCTTCCGAAATTCAAGGGATGTTATCTCTTGTCAGTGAATCACACTGGGGAAACCCCCTCTGAACTAATGAATATTTGTTTCCTGCACATTTCTTCATCTTATCAGTACATTACTTGTCAGGGTTACAAAGGGAACCTTGCATCTATGTCAGAACTAAATTTCTAACAGAAATATTATGAGGCCACCTCTGATCCTGCAACAAAAGCCAAGAAAATAACACAGAGGGAAATACTTCTAAGGGAATTATTCAAGAAAGAACATGTGTGAATGTCACATTCCAGTGTTCAAAGATATGCTCCTGAAGCATAACACAGTTGAGGAGTCAGGCATTTTGTAAGTTGGTTACTCCATGTCAAAGAGCAAAGATACTTAGTCTCCCATTAAAAACCATGGAACAAAAACAACAGCAAAAACCCAAACAAACAAAACCCAAAAAGCCCAGCTCCTCCTTCAGCAAAACCTCTTCTTCCAGCCCGAAAGGCATCTGCAGATGTATACCCCCTGCGTGAGAACAAAGTCTTCAGTCGCTGGAATGCAATGCTATAAAAACAAATACTACAAAGCCTGGTAACAGGGGGATGTCTCACTTGCATATTTTTTTGTGACCATCTTCGTTTGCAGAGAAGGGGGTCCCCAAAGCATGTGAGCCAGCAGGATCTCTTTGTACTAGGTTGCTGTCTGTTTGGCCAGATGTCTTCCCAACAGTGAGGCAGAAAAACTAGAGCTCTTATTAAAATAAGTCAGGGAAAGGAATGAAAAAAAGCATGTGTCCAGTGAAACTAGGCACATTGTGTCCCATCTGATATTTATTAAACATTGATGAAATCGGCAGCGAGAAATGCACGTTATGCGGAAGTGACCCTGGCTCCCTGGGTTTAGAAGTTAGTGACAAATGTCTGGGAGCAGACCAACCATTGAAAACACATGTACAGGACACAGAAAGGAGCATGCTGCACTAGGAGCATCACTACCAAATGGAGAAGAGCCGACTTCAGCCAAGAACCCCCTTTTGCAGCTATTACATAGGTTCTGTCAATGGGATGTGTAGGGTATTTCCCTGTCCATTTACTCAACAGCTCTCTAGATGAGATGTGATATCTCTCTTGGCATTTTGTTAAGCCGTGACAGCAAGCAATCGAGTGGATAAAACTGGAGAAGTTTTGTCAAACTAAAGCCCAAGCATGGGCTTCTTCAAGTCTCCACTCTAAGCTTTTGTGGTAAAACTGCAACATTTTATGCCAACCTGCCAAGTTTTCTGTAATCACAGTAAGCATTTTTAATTGTCTCCCATTTGTTGTTGCTTAATATTTTGGCCATCACATCTTTCTGAGAAATCTTTCAATTAAAATGTGTCCTCACAGCATGGACTAAATACATCTCCTGTATCTGAACAACTTTATTTGAGCATGATCCTTAAGCAGGGCAGTAAAGAAGAGCAACAGGGCAAGTTGAAGTAAGGCACTGTAAGTGCCTTACTGAAGTAAGTGCCTTACTGAAGTAAGGCTGGGGAGGTTGTGGATCCCTGATTATACTGTAATTCATGCCTATAGAGAGGGACTTTTGCCTTTGTTTATAGCCTGCATTATTTAACTTCAGAAAAAGACATCATAATAAGTCTTCCAAATCTTTTCTTCAAGGTACCACTCTCTTTGGTATTTTTATAGTAATTTTTGTATGTTTAGTAAACTAGAAAATCAGCAGTTGCTAGCAGCAGTTAAGCACTCCATATCTGCTATAAAGAGCAAATTTAATAGCTCTGAAAGACTGTACTGGGTCCATCTCTAGGTAAAGGAAAACAAAGGAGGCTGTTGGAGGTCCCTGGTTTTTTGCTTCAGCCCTAGACCTGGGGCACGTCAGATGAGGGTAGTGGGGGTTCAGTGGCAGTCAGATGCAGTTTTAGGCTGACAGGCAGAAAGCCCCAGCAAGCAATGCTATACACAGTTCCAGCCCAGCTCGGTTAATGGAATCACTCTAGACTGTGTGATCACTTTAGTATGCTGTGTTTGTGTTATTGATACCAACAGTGCTGGACTGTTAAAGGATGGAAAAGTCTGGCTTTTGTTGGGGTGCTGTTCTGATGTCAGTTTGAAATACACTGAAAGTAAAAGTTCCAAAAAGCTGAAGTGCTGTTTTATTGAAGCAGGGATAGAGAAGTCTGAGGCAAGTGAAACTAGATCCTTATGAACCACTGGAACATACATGGTGCTTGATGTGAACTGCAATACATCCAGTGACATCAGTGAAGTTTCAGCTCATTACCCTACCCAGGAAGCTGGAGCACAGTGACAGAAAGCAGGTCATGTCATAAAATGAGTAATCTTAATATGAGACAGTTATCAAGTGAAACTTTTCTGTGTGTAATTGCTGTCAAAGGCTTTGTTTTTATTTCTGCCTTTCTCTGTGTTTTGTACCTCTGCAGTCTATCAGTCTTCCCCGATAAGGATCTAGGCCTGCTTCAATTACATTGAAATAAGGAGGATCAAGCTTTCTGTTATCTGTGTATTTAGAGGGTGAATGTGATGTGACTTCTGCCCCAAGCTTCTTGTGGTTTTTGATCTGTGGGATTTTCAAAGACTTACCAAAATGGAATCTGAATTTTAAACCCTTCAGGAAAAGAACCTTGCATTCAGTGCACAAGGGCTCAGTGAACCCCATTGGTACCATCTAAGAGCAGCAAAATGGTGCTCCGGGCACGATGAGTTCCCACTGTAAAATAATTTCAGTCTCTGAATCCCTATTGCAAACCTTTAGAAAACTGAACTTTCTGGCTTTATCAGCAGTTAGAGCTTCCTCACTAGCAAATTCCTTGTCTGTCAACCAAACAAAGCCAGCCCACACATCAGGATCCATAAGCAAACTTAGCTACTGAATTATGGGCCCTTCACCTTTTATTTTGTGATGCAGGAGTTATCAGCCTTCCAAATCCAGGTCACCAGTAAATGAGCTATGCAACTGCCTGTCTCTGTACCAGCTCCCACCCTTCCCACCTCATAGGCAGGAGAGAAGCCTTTCCTCTCTGGAGTTTCTGTTCTTGGGTTTATGCTTACAAGTCTTTGTCTCATTTTCCCCTTAAATTCCTGTTCCTGAAAAAAAGAACCAGATGTTCCCAATTGATCTTACGCCTAAATCCCAAGGAAGCCTAATCTTTGACATTGCTTTCATCATATAGCAACAGAATGTGATGTCACAGCTGAAGAGTTTAGAAAAAACATGATGATGTAATGAGAAAAGTGGGTTGACCTGCAAGAGACGCATTTCTGCCTTAGCCACAGCTAGTATATGTGCAGGGAATATTGAGGAAAATGCCTTGTCAAATAAACTTTATATAAATTCTCTTCCTGAGTTGCTCCAATATGTTAATCCCTCCTCCTTCAAGTACCTTGGGCTTAATGAAGTCATTGGAAAATTATTTTCTTTGTGAGAGAAATAGAGTTGACCTAACTTGTTATGTTGGTCACCCATTTTCTATGAACCCGTGCTTTTCTCTTAAAAAATGAAAAATAAAAAACCACTCTGCAGAAGGTCATGAGTTTCAAAAAGTAAAATCATCTGTGGGTTAGGCCTCAAGGGAAATATAAGTTACTCATAAAAAGCTACAGAGCAAGTTTTGATTAGTTAAGTAATCTGGTACATAGAATTTATTAGAGCTTAAAGCTTTCCTGTGGGACTCCCCTAATAGTATACAAATAGAATGAAATATCAAAGAAATGCATTTTCTGACAGAGAGTTACATAAATCCTTCCCTGCTTAATACACCTTGGAAGGAGGGATAAATCCTGCCTATTTGTTCCAGCACAACGGTCCAGTTTTCAGGCTTTTACACGTTTGTGTTTCTGATTAACATTCAGTGGTTCCAATGCTCTTGAGCTGTTCCCAAGGAGCACATAGGCAAAAGAGGAAAATTGCTTTCTTAATAGACTCAAAGATAACAAGCCATTCTGCAAAAATGCTCAAATATAAAATAGTAAAGGCCTGTTCTCTTTCATCAGCTCGAGGCCCTTTTTCATAAGCTTGTCAACAAGGGGAGATTCACCATCATTTTTTCTATGGATGTACCAATGGCTTTATTAGTAAAGCACTCCTTCTTTTCTGTGGAAATAGTACTCTCCAAACCCCCCCAAAATAAGAAAAAAGCCTCTCTTGTCATGAAAAGTGTTCTCATGGTAACCATCTGTGACAATGGTTACAGGGCAGGACCAGTACTCCTACCAGGTTTTCACAATTCTATTTTATTTCTAGGTTTCCCTTTTGCCAGAGCATTTACTGTCTCGTATTGCCCCTGTAGGGAGACTGAATGCTAAGAAAGAGCTGTTGTAGTGTGATGTCTGACAGAGGAGATACTAATAAATATCTGACTTCCAAAGCTCACCATAACCTTGTTAGCACAGTCAGAAAACAGCCCTGTCTCTCAGGAAAACCACAGGTTTTCCAGTGAAGCAGAACCTACTTCTCTTTCCCATGCTAAAACCCCAAAGTGGTTGTTTCACTGACCTGATGGTTTAACTGCTGCGAAGGCTATCCTGGCAGCATAGGCAAAATGGTGCCTATATATCATCTGCTTACATAAATAATTTGTTCTTTAGGAAACAAAAGAGAACATATAAAATGAGCAATGTGTTCTTTGCCATTGTTTTAAACATTTTTGAATTTTCTTTTGCAGGTATTCAAGAGGGGAGTCAATGTACCAAGTGTAAAAATAACTGGGCGCTGAAGTTTTCCATCATCTTATTATACATTTTATGTGCCCTGCTAACAATCACAGTAGCCATTCTGGGATACAAAGGTATGTATGCATAGAGCCCTACATTTCACTTTCAGACAAGCATCCAAGCACATTGTCTTATATTACCTAACCAGGCAATTTATCACAGTTCAACTTACATATCAGTAGTTGGGCAATGTTGGCTTTTGGTACACACAAAAGAACAAACTACAACCTTAGATTTTCACTTTCAAACAATTATGAAGTTTTGAAACTAGATTAGACATCTGAAAGAAAAGTTAGAACAAAATGACCATTCCTCCACCACAAAGGAGTACTGACTGGAAGCCTCAAAGCTGTGTAACATGTGCTATACTTCGATTTCACTGAGTTTTTTTGTACATCATGCCTTTCCAGAATAAATGTCCTTCTTAGTGTGAATATCTTCAGAATAATGTGAATAGCCAGGAACAAAATGTAGTATCAATATTACTTTGAATTATCTGGAAGAAGAAAAATTGTCTCAGGAGGTGCCAATGTATTGACTTATCTACAATAATCATAATGAACAAAGATGCTTAGATGCTTTTAAACAGTAATTTCAAAGTTTCTGGTAGTTGGGCAACCCAGTAATGGAGTAAATTTCATTTGTGCAAGTCATTGGTTGGGCACATTGGAAACATAGCTTAAAATTCCCATAAGTTCTCATCACTAATTAACTGCAGCCACTTAGGCATTCCTAGGAATGTTTTGATGTAAATATCTGCTTGTTGTGCAGTCACAGCTGTAATAAGTTAAATAAATAAAGTGTGAGTTTCTGCTAAGAAGAAGAAAGTGAGCAATGTCATAGTGAGTATTATAAGAGGACATCACAGCGTGTTGCAGAGAAAACCAAACTGGCCTTAAACTAGCTGTCTGAGTATTGCTCTGAGAGTAGCTTCAAAACGCCTCCAAGGAGCTGGGTAAATATTCATGTGATTAGCATGCACTGCGTCCTGTGCCGCCAACAGCTGCACTCATAGCAGAGCTGACATCACCTCTGGTCCTTTGCCAGGGAAAGAAAAAGAAATTGTAGAAATACAAAGGGATAAATAATTATTTAAGAGGATTTGGTACAGTTCTGAGTGGGAAGAAAATGAGAGCTATTTGGTTTAGATCGCAGATTTATTTAGGGAGAAGAGAGAATATGAAGGAGAGAGAGAGACATAGGTATTCCTGTTTCATGATAAAGCAGACAGAATGTGGCAAATTAACATCAAATGCAAAAAAATGCAGTATATCTATAATCAACTAGACACTCTCCTGAAGCATATGTAACTGGTCTCTGGAAGTTAGATTTTGAGGGAAAAAATATTTTCCAGGATTCATAAACTTGTTCTTGATCTATAAAGAGCATTTGGTCATATGAACTAGGGGAGGCCTTTTGCAGATATAAATCTGTGGAGATCTGCTTACAGGAGATGTGGATGGGATCCTTCTGGACTGTAATGCTGCCACTAAGTGACTGGAATTTAGCAGAATTTCCCTTAAGAGTTTTATACAAGGCTGTCAGTTCTGGGGCTTACCTGAAAACTCAGACCTCACTCAGCATCAGAAACAGCATATCGAGTTGTTCTATATCTTGCTTTAGAAAATGTGTGTGTGTAGGAAGCAATAGCAATAAGGAAACTGTCCAAAAGATCTCTTTGGGAGATGAAGTTTCTCTTCCTCATTTCAATCCACTTTTCAAGCTTCTTCCTCCATGGGAGCCTCTAGCACCGTCTTTTCCCCAGGCTCTGCTGTCTTTTTGAGGCCCCATCTGCACTGCATTCATTTCTAACCTTCCTTCTTTGGCTGAGCAGTCATCAGTGCCCGCTGGGGATGATTCTTTCTGTCGTAGCAGTACCAAGTCACAGCTATCTAGGGCAAGGACCAAAGAATTTTCTCTCCCACAAAAAAATGTGGAAAAATTGTAGGAAGGTGGGTAATGCACATCTTGCTCACAGACCTTAAGACATCTTGGTGACCACTGCTTCACTGCTCACCAGCTTGTGACTTGTCCATCTGAATGCCAAGGGAAGGACATGGAGAGAGAGAAGTCCTGTTTAATCCAAAGTATCCCTTCTGTAATACCAAGCAGCAAATGATCATACGTCAGGCATTAATTTTGCCCTTTGTACCTGCAGTTTAAGGGCTTTGTCTTCATGGTGCCTATGTGCTGATTTGCGGGGGAAAACAAAAATTAGACAAAACCAGCTGACAGTACATAGTCAAATGAATTAAACCAATATTTTTGATTGTTGAGAAGAAATTAGGCTTTAACAGAAGAACAAAACTCAAAATAAAAATTTTTAGAGCTCTTGAACTCTCAGTTTCAGAGTTTGGCTTGTCTTTTTTGTTGCACTGAAAGAAGGAATTCTGCTGGCATCAGGGATTCTTTCAGTCTCTTAGCTAAGTTTCCATTAACTTTGCCTCCCACACTCATGTTTATAAAGCCCAAAACTACTTTTAAAACTTTCATTTCCTATGTCATATTTAGATATCCTTTGTGATTTAAAACATTAAAACTACTAATCAGTGGATTAAATATGGCAGGCAAAAAAGTAACTCAATGGGAGGCAAAGTCAACACAGAACAAACCTCCAAACTGGTGGTAAAAATTACATAGTATGTCAGAGAAACCTGAAACCAAAACATGAATTAAACATCAAGGTCATGAAGGAATAACAAGATGGTCTTTCTATTTTTTCATTTGAGAAGACAAATTATTGTTTAAAACACTAGTAAAGCGATCTGTACTTTTTTTACACATCCTTTCTTACATTAAATGCAAAATAAGAAGTTATAATTTTTCTGAGACTAGCCAGTGTCAGATTAGCCTATAGAAGGTGAATGATATTCCTGTGACCTGCTCCAGTGAGGGAAGCTAGCATGCTTTCAGCTTGAATTTCAATAGTTCTCATTATCTAGTCAGTCTTTCTTTTTAAGTTTCTTGACTAATGCCCACCATGACTTGCATCTACTTCTTTTATCTGTCTCCCAGACATATTTTACCTGCCATTACATAAGGCCAACATATCCTGGTGAAATGGCCCATTTTGTCATAGAGGCTTAGATGCAGACAGTAGTCATTGTTCTGGTCAGCAACTACTTGAGAATTTGGCTTCCTTTAGAGGATGTTCATTACATTTTCCACTGTGCCTTTTCCAGAAAGTGCAGTGATAATGCAGCTAGATCTGATCAAGCTGAGAATTAGGGTGAAGCAAACCAACAGCAAGTTCAAGGCATAGACAACTTTGCATTTTTGAGAGCAGCATACTGTTGGGAGGAGAGGAGTGGCCTTTGTAAGGGATATTTACAGCTGGTTGGTCTGCCTGTTTGGCCTTTTTCTGGAGAAGCTGGGAAGTGACTGTTCAAGCCCAGCGTACTCCCAAGGGGTTGACTTTCACTTCTGAGACTGCTCCAGATGCTCACCTACAATTGCAGGCTTTATTCAGTGATGATGGTGAGAGTTACTACCAGGGAAGGAAGGACATTTCCAATAATAGGACATAGGTCCATATGACTTCTTTTGACATCAAGAGCAACAAAACCAACATTGGGCCATGGCTCTCTACTCATTCTCCTTAAGAGTTCATCCTTTCCACTTGCAGGGCAGTAGCAAGAAAGTAAGTGAGCTACAACTTGCTTGGGGAATGAATTTGGGCAGGGGATCAAGTTTTGTTTGAAGACGGAGGCTAAGATCCCACCACTCTAGAAAGCAAATACATGCATTGGTTTAACTATGGGATGGCAGCTTTGTCCTTGAGCTAACCCTGCAGATCACATTTGCAGAGGCCTCTTCTGTTTCTGCTCCTGGAGCTGGGTGACTTAAACTTGGGTCTGGCTTGCCCTCTGAGGGGAAACAGATTTAAAATAAGGGAAATGGTTTGCCTAACGTAGCTAATTCAGCACTTCACTTATTCTGGGTAAGTAATTTCCCATTTAGTGTCAAATAGATAAAAATCAATACCTTGGCTATTCAAAAAGCTTCTCTTTCCAGCCCCTCTAAGTGAGCATCTTTCAGCTAAGCTGGGTCAGCCCTCCCAATCATTGCTGTCTGGAATTCAGTTACATACCAGAATTAAAAGGTATTACTTTCTGTAGAAGAGAAGGTGCTTTCTCTGAAAGAGAAAGACCTTTTAACAGTGCTCATTAGTGATCTTTTAGACACAGTCCAGGTGTGGCTTTCCCCACATATCATGGCCAATCATCAATAGCAGTAAGGCCTCTGATTAAAGCCCTGCTTCATCAAATTTTTGGGATGTTCCCACAAAGACTGTTCGTAGTTACAGAGCTGCTTACTTCTTTTTAGTGTGGTTTTTTCTTTTTTTTTATTTTTTTTAAATCTTTGGGCAATGAAAATACCATATGCTGTTGCACATTTAATTCTGTTCAGTCTCATCTAAGTGCCAGACAACTACTTATTGATAGGATTTCCACTGTTTTCATTTGCTTTGGACTCTTCAGAGTAATATTTTAACCCAAGTTTCTAGATTTCATTCAACCATGAAAACATACTTGGAGAAAACAGTTGAATATTACACTAAATCTAAATTAACAAGATCCAGAGGTGATGTGACATTGCCAGTCAAGGCACAGGTTCAGGAGAAATACTTGAATTAGCTCTGCTTTTTAAATCCCTATGATTTCATAAGGTCCCCTCTAAGTTTCCAGACTGAGCCATATCCTTCACAGTGACTATCTGTAAACAAAGAACACCACCACAGACTGAACAAGGAGCTGCCTAGAGCCAGAGGAAAAAGCCAAGTATGGCCCTCATGCTCACTGCATGCAATGCATAGGTGTGTACATGCATCACTGGAGTGTCAGGAGTAACTGAAGGACCTTTGCTGATCTGGGCTCCAGCCTGGAAGACAACTAGGCAGGACAGAGAATCAACTCTGGCATTATTTAGGAAAAATGGCATACAGCATTTTGACAACTTTAATAGGCAGAAGAACCAGTGAAAAATTAGTGCTATAATGCCTTCTAAAGCAAAGGGTATTGAGCAACTGTCCCTCTGAAAAAGCAAAGCCATTATTGTACCCTGGGTCTGGTGTTGAGCAAGCAATCTGTCATCATCTCAAATACAGAAAGCCACACTGACTGACTTTGCAGACACAGTAGATTCTCTGTTTTACTGGCTTGTTAGCAATCTTAAAAAGAGCAGACAGGTAATTTGCCAAAGGGTGTCTGGTATCTCTGAAAACCTTGAGACTTTTTCTCTGTTGTAACTCCATTCACCTCAATGCTATTGCATCAGAGATAGTCTTGGTCTGCTTTTTCTGCTGTTGGTTTTGGGGAAGCAGTAAAAGCCTGCTGTGTAACTGTGGTACCCAGAATCAGAAAAACAAAGGCAAAAGTTAATAAAGAAGGAGTACCTGGTGGCCCACACTTTAAAGGTCTAGGATTCATGTAGTTGATTAGCAGCAGCAAAAGATCCTTACATTTTGCTTCTAGTAAACCCACAAATCTTTACATAGCAATAACTTCCATGAGACTATTTCCTAGCCGCAGATCATCTCACAGTCAGAATGAGTTAGTAGTACCCCTTACCCCACACAGTGGTTTGATGTTTACAGAACCTCAAGACATGGGAACTGGAAAGAGGGAGCTGGCATGATAACTGATGTAGTCTCTCCCAGGGTTGTTTCAGACCCATTTGGCTCCCAATGTAGCAAAATGCCTAAATAGTCTCATGATGAAAAGCAAATTCTGCCCCTGGTTGTGGCTTGAATACAAAAGGCTGTTAGACAAGGTTTGGTGTGAAAGTTGTAGGCTACCTCTGACCTTGCAAGCATTTCACATTTTTGCCACTGGAAGCCACCCCAGGCTCTTTATTTGTTATTCCACTTTTTCCATTCCCATACCAATTCCACCAAATAATCGAATGTCTCAGTGACAAGAAAATTACTTGGACATTACAAAATAAAGAGCACATCAGTCATAAATCTCCACTTGCTGAATGACCATCCTTTCAATCTTAATGAGGCCAAACCATTTCAAGATCATTTTGAGTGATCTGTACCATTATCAAGGTGTTTAAAGCCCCAAAACGTTTAGTAATTGCATCTTCAAACTGCTGTCTGAGTCCTCAGTTCGCTATCCAGATGGCAACTTTCAATGATTAAAAGGCACAAGAAAAAAAGCTCTTTTCAAGGAGAAATAAGTCGTAGCAAAATAAAAGGAAGTCTGCTTCCATGAGTCTGAGCCTTTAGCAGTCTGTCTTTGCCACACAGCACTGTGCTTGAAGCATGGAAATATTGGTAAAGAAAAAGATTTAGTTCATGAGGAAAACTCTCAAAAAGGGATTTCCTCATTCAGGAGAGAGATTGCTCATGGGCAAAAAAGGTGTTTAGGGACTGTTGGCAGACTGAAAAACTAGAAGAATTATGGGTCCCACCAGCAAAGAGGAGCTCATCCTTCCAAATTTCAGTGAGCAACAGCAGAGTGTAATGGGAAGCAAGGAAATTCTAAGGTGTTTTCTTTTTTTGTTTGCTTGTTTGATGGTAATGGTGGGGGATTTTTGTTTGGTTTATTGTTTACTAGTCTTTCCTCATTATTTCACTTTTCTTCTTTCCTTAACACACTGTTCTCTTTCCCTAGTTGTAGAAAAAATGGACAATGTGACAGGTGGCCTGGAAACATCCCACAGAAGATATACAGAAAAACTCACAGAGGTGGAGAGTGATCTGAAGAAACTAGGTAATCTTCACACAACCAAAACTCCTTTGTATTATGGCTCAGGGGTGTTCTCCTGGCAGATAGCAGCAGGAAATTGGTCTGAAAAATCTCTGCCCATGACAAGATACAGCACTTGATTTCCAGCTTCTCAAGTACTTGCAAAAATGCTTAAAAATAGTTCAGATCAGCTCTACTTAGGACAGCATTTTAAGCATACTTCAAAATTTACAGTTCTCACTGAGGTTGCTTTGAAAGCATTTATAGTTACATAAACAGACACTTAAAAGTTGTCCTTAGGAGAGAGTCTTCTGTGAGGTAGAGATGTAAAACATAGCAGAAGCTGTTCCATCGCACAGAAGGTTCTATATGAAATGAAAATGTGTCACCCAGTTATCTTGATGCTGTTTTAGCAATTAAGACTCAAAACTGAAGGCCATTTTAAGAGGTGTACAAATAATCAGCTCTTCAAAATCTTACATCTGAGGCAAATAGATTACTTCCATAAAATGTTTCTTGATCATCTCAGGGAATACAGAACACAAGGTTGTTATGAGTTCAGGTCTCCCAAGTGCTACCAAAATTCTCAATTTGGAAGAAGATGGGAAAAAAAAATCATGGATAAAGATTCTACACTTTAAGTGTGCATTTTTACCTTTCTTCCTATACATATAAACATACATGAATGTGCTTCTTGAAATAAATTTTATTTAGCTTCATAAACCATATATTGAGATGTGTATTTTTGGGGAAAATTACATGCTTGCAGCTTGATTATAAATTTTTGCAACTTTTTCCCTTCAAAAAAAGAGCTGGCTTCTAAAGTATTTGCACACTGCATTTAGTTCAAAGAAATGGGGTAATTCAGTCACATGTTCTTTTCCTGACACGTATACAGAAGTAAATGTTGCACCTTAAAGCACGTGTGACCTTTTGGGTTATATTTGGGTTATTATATTACCCTGATTAAATTTTTACAACTTGGAGCACCTTTGATTCACTCATGCCCACACATTTTTACATGCTGCTGGATGGATGGCCAGTGAGATGCTCAGGACCATCAATTCCCATTTAAGTGGACTTGCCATGGAGGAAGTTAGGTAAGTTCTGCAGCAATTTTTGTAGGGGACATAAAGGTAAGAGTGCTGCTGTAGGGCCAGAAGGATAACAGTGTGCGGTGAATGGAAGGCAAGCCTTCAGGGATTAGCTGTATGTGAGCCTGGCAGTTGTCAGAGCTGTGTGAGGAACACGATTTAATTTGAGCTATAGCCAAGAGGTTAATGTGAAGTCAGAACTGAGAAGATTCTGGAGTGAGACAAGTGGCAAGGAGAGGAACTCAGGAAGATGTCCATCTACAAAAGACTCCATAAACACTTCAGGCTGAGATCTCACAAGCCACCACCATTTGATGTTTGCCATCATGACTCATTCAAACACACCAGACGAAAGCTCCATATGCAGCTGCATTCACTGCTTTTCTTTTATGAAAACCATACTGCTCTCTCTTGGAGTCATCTGAAATTATGGACTTTGGACTGCATAATTCATAAATATAGCTACACTTAGATGACGGCAAAAATATATGGACTGTGAGTAGGAGAGAGAAGTGATTGAGGCCAAGAAGGGGAGTCCTCCCTGAAAGCAAGTGTTGATTGCTTATTTCCTTGTATTTTACATCCTGGCAGATAGACTATGCAGCCTCAAATGCTTTATCATACTCAGACAAGCTTCCAGAAGTATTCTGAAGGGCACTGTAAGCAAGAGCAGAGATGATCCTCAAAGATTAATGGTTTTGCCTTTCTCAAACCCAGAACATGAGGAAATGGCAAAATAAATGTCATTAAAAGCAATAGTAATATATTAGAGAGAAAACCAGAAATACATCATATCCTGGCATATTTGAAGTAGCCTGCTGGCAAAGCTTTTGTCTCTAACCCAGATTGTTTTAAAATAAGTATTAGAAGTTTTTTAAAACTAAACCTAAGATTTAAAAAAATGGAACTGTATGTACTAAAACACAGTGAGGGTTTTCCACCTGCTACAAAAAGAAGGAAGAAAACATAAACAGCTAAAATAAACTCCTGAGCTTTCAGAAAAATCCAGTTGTAACTTCAAAACATACACTTACCGATACCTGTTGAATGTTTTGAATTCTGTTTATCATTCAATTTTCATTCAGAATACAGTATTATTTGACTGCATATACTCATCAGTTTCTAATGGTAGTTTTTCCCATACATGATGACAGAATCACTGTTTTGTTGTACTCAGCAAGACACAAGGTCTTCATCGATTTGCTTTGTTTCTCTGTCGGGTGGCAGAACTTTGCTTAGTGGTTTCTCTTTTCTGGAAAAGAAGTTCTATTGAACAGTTTGGCAATCTGACTGTATTTAAAATACACTGTCCTGTTTTTTATTTTATTTTTTAAAAAAATATTATCCTAAAACCTTTCCATTTTCTTTCTGTGCAACAGATGACCAAGCTGGACAAAAAGCCTTGAATACTAACACTGAACTGTCCAGCTTCAGATCTGACATTCTGGCTCTTCGTCAGCAGCTTCATGACATTGCAGAAAAAACTACCAGAAACAAAGATACACTGGAGAAGCTGCAAGAGTCTGGAAATGCATTAGATGATAGACAGAGCCAAATGAAAAGTGCCTTAGACAGTAACTCTTTGATGATCATCAGTGTCAATAAGACTCTTCAGTCATATACTGGCTATATCAACAATCTTCAACAAGACACAAGTAATATCCAAACAAACCTGCAAAACCAAGTGCATTCTCATAATGTAGCCATCATGAACCTAAACAACTTAAACCTGACTCAAATACAACAAAGAAATCTTATCAGTGTCCTGCAGAAATCAATGGAAGATACAAGCTTGGCTATTCTAAGAATCAAGAATGATTTTCAAAATCTGCAGCAGGTTGTCCTTCAAGCTCGGAAGGACACCGACTGGCTTAAGGAGAAAGTACAAAATTTACAGACTTTGGCTGCCAACAATTCAGCACTGGCAAAAGCTAACAATGACACACTTGAAGACATGAACAATCAGCTCAGCTCCTTCAGTGGGCAGATGGAGAACATCACTGCAACTGCCCAAGCCAACGAACAAAATCTAAAGGATCTCCAGGAACAGCATAAAGTATATGAAAACAGAACTGCTGCCAAATTCAGCCATCTAGAAGAAAGGTTCCAGGTCTTTGAAACTGATATAGTCAATATCATTAGCAACATCAGCTACACTGCTCATCATCTACGGACACTGACTAGCAATCTCAATGAGGTCAGGACAACCTGTACAGACACCTTAAGTAAACATTCAGATGAGCTGATTTTTATGAACAGCACACTAGCCAATATTCGCATAGACTCCGCATCTCTCAAGGTGCAGCAGGATTTGATGAGGTCAAGGTTAGATGTTGAAGTTGCCAATTTGTCAGTAATCATGGAAGAAATGAAGTTGGTGGATTCCAAACATGGCCAGCTCATCAAGAACTTCACTATCCTACAAGGTATGAAGCTTCCCTAGTGATGCCTATAAGGGTCTATGCTGAATTCCTGGTTGCATTACTTCTTTAGTTCCGTGGAAGTTAGTGCATGCTGGTACAGAGTCCTGGGGTTTTCCATTATCTAATCCTAAACTTTGGAAAGGTACATGTAGCGTGAATTTTCCTTACTCATTTTTCTATGCCTTCTTTACATAGCTAAAATGGGGATGTTATGGAAGAAGGTTCTGACTTAGCAAAATTTTATTCTGTCTGACTGGATCTGCTTTTGATTTAGTTTCTAAAATAAGCGAGTAAAGGTGTGGAACCTCAAGAAACCAATCTCTGCTAAGGAGGAAATGGCTAAAAAATATACATTGGATTATTCCCAGAAAGGTCCACCCTTACTGAAAAACAAGTTACTATTTCATTTTAAGCCAGTTGTTAGTCTGGCAGAAAACATCCTACTTTGCTTAGTTTTTAATCTTGGGATATTTTATTTTCTCCAGAAATAAATGGCATCAGGTTTAGGAGCTTTCTCCCAGCCAAGTATTATCCCAAATGAAAAGAACACTCATATTTCCAACCTGATGTGAACCAGTCAGGCCTAAAACTCTAATCACAAATATAAATCCAGTGCTCCAAATAAGCTAAGGCTGAATTAGAGCCAAGATTACATGTCAGTAACCCTAACCGTTCTCATTTCAACCAGACCTAAATGATTCCATTTTGGGAATTTATCTCTGGAGGAGTTTAAATTACATAGATAGGTGGCAGGGGTTGGGAAGGTACTGACAAGGGATTTGCTCAGCCATGCTCAGAATCCAAAATTTTTTTGTTGTTTATTGCTGTCACAGCATTCCCATTTCCTGTCGTGGCTTATTGTTCTGTCCTGTTGTAGCTGGACAGCTGGCAACCTCTGGCCTATTGCTCGCTATCCATTGTTTTATCTCTTTTTGACATCCCGTTGTTGACAGAGCAGCAGACAGGGTCAGGAGGAAAAGTCATGAGGTCTAGGAGCAGAGAGATGAGACTAGAAGGAAGAGGGAGGGTGGCAAGGAGAGGAAAGAGGGCCATCAACACGCAAGATGGTGCGCATCCACAGCAGGGACAGGAACCTTGGCTGGTCATGGGGGGCACAGTACCCTGTATTTCGTGGGGGCTGAGGAAAGCGCAGCCGTACACAGCACCTGGGAAGCAGATGTGTTGTTTGTTACAAGCGCTGGTGGAAACAGCTCCTAGCCTGGTTTCTGCACTGTTAGACATCCAGTGTTGCTGCTCTGAGATACATTAAACAAGGACCCCACGTGGGCTTTTTGTTCTGTTTTCTGTGCATGTCCCCACTTTGAATGCTTGCATTGTTTCAGGCCCTCCTGGTCCAAGGGGACCTAAAGGTGACAGAGGCCCTCAAGGCCCTCTTGGCCCTGCTGGCCTAAAAGGGCAAAAAGGAGAGAAAGGAGAGCCTGGCCCACCAGGACCTGCAGGTGAGAAGGGCCCGCCTGGCCCAGCTGGGCCTCCAGGAGAAAAAGGAGGGAAAGGTTCAAGAGGATCACCTGGCTCCAAAGGTCAGAGAGGTTCTCCTGGCAAGACGGGTCTGCCTGGACCAAGTGGAGACCCAGGGCCACCAGGCCCTCAAGGCAAGGACGGCCCACCTGGGCCTCAAGGGCCAGCAGGATTTCAAGGTCTGCAAGGAACGGTGGGAGAGCCAGGAGTACCGGGACCTCGAGGACTACCTGGACTGCCTGGAGTCCCGGGGCTGCCCGGTCCAAAGGGGCCACCGGGCCCACCAGGGCCCCCGGGTCCAGGGATGCCTCTGGCGCTGCAGAGCGAGCCCACGGCAGGGCCCGAGGCCAATGGTAAGATACCAACACGTGCACGTACTGCTCACTGCTTCAAATAACCTTACCTGCCGTAGATCAAACCTCTGGCATTTCAGAGAATCAGCGCAGAATCACAGAATGGTTTGAGTAGGAGGGAACCTTAAAGACTGTCTAGTTCCAACCCCTCTGCCATGTACAAGGACACCTTCCACTAGATCAGGCTGCTCAAAACCCCATTCAGCCTGGCTTTCGACATTTCCAGGGATGGGACATCCACAGCTCCTTTGGGCACAAAGAGCCCTGTTAAGTGAAGCCACACCTGTTGGCCTGCTTTCTGATGACCTGAGACTGATACAAGTTAAAGTTTAGGGCTAAAGAAAAGGTGGCAGTATTGTGAGTAATAAATAACTCCCTTGGCCACACAGTTTAGACTTGATTTGACAGAGTTAGGATCCTAATAAGTAAATTCCCAATCTGTTTGTATGTACTTTAGGTAGCAGCATGCTGTAGATGGGTATATGTTCCTCCACTTATTATTTGCCCTATTATTGGCTCGTTTAGTTACCAGTAACAGGCTTAACACAAAAAATTCATATCACAGGTTGTTCTCCTCATTGGAAGAACTATACGGAAAAGTGCTACTACTTTTCAATTGAAAGAGAAATCTTTGAAGAGGCAAAATTATTCTGTGAAGAGAAAGCATCACGCTTGGTTATCATCGACAACAAAGAGGAGCAGGTAATTATCTACTCCTTCTGTTTAACAGGTGGAAACCACGAGGTAAGTGGGAAGCTGAGAGCATCATGAATTCATATAGTGAAGTAGACACAGTAGCATTTTATTGACCCTTTTCCTGACCAGTAGCTTCTCCATGTGCAGGAGGGCAGTGTGCGCAGAGCTGGTGCTGACCCTGAACGTGGTGGGCACAGAGCAGCCAGAAAGGCTGCTGAGAATTGTAGAAGTTTTGTACTTTTAAAGATGGAATCCACTGTTGCCTTGCATATTATCAAAAATGGGTTTTTTGCATAAGTGAGTATAATTTAAATTGTCTGATTTAGTACATGCAGCCTAAGACTACTGACCCAAAAATATTTTTAATCTGACTATAAATCTAACTTTGCTTTTAATACTATTCAACTATTCAACATAAGGTGTGTCAAGATTCAACTGCTTACTCTTTGTTATATTTTTTTCAATTTGTATCTATAAGACATTAGGTGTGACTTTATGTCAACCTAATTTTCCTGCATAGCTCTCTCTACCTCACATGCAAACACTGCAGTGGATTCTAGTTAGGGCAAGGGGTCACAAGGCCAACTTCTGAAACATATCTTCGGCTTAGAAAAATTTCTCTGGCCTTTCCTATTCTGATAGCAAGATGCTCATGAAAACAGTGTAGCTTACTGGCTCCAAAGATAGTTGTCCTTGTTATGGACTAAGATCTTTCTTTCACAGCAATGGATAAAAAGGCAGATTTTTGGGAAAGGCAGCTTCTGGATTGGACTAACGGATTCAGAGAAGGAAAATGAATGGAGATGGCTGGATGGATCCTCACCAGTTTACACGTACGTAAATAAAAAGCAATGCTGCCACTCTTGCTGACACTTCTAAAAGCAGCATATAGAAATTATCCAATGGATCCAGATGGTTGCAGATGACAATGATTTAATTTGTTACTGAGGGTGCTGTTGCACTTTTTTTCTCTCTTCCCTTCTCCATGCACAAGACTTTCTTTTCTTGCCAGGAAAAAAACTGAATGTTGAATGAAAGAATCACATAACTACACAGTGCAGTGTTTCTTGCCAAAATGTTTGCTCCTGACTTTTATTACGAAGTTGGGATGGAAAGCACAGACAGTTTTACTGTCTTGATTTGAATTTTCCTTATTTGCATTACAACTGGCTGTAAATAGACTACTCATTCTGATAAAAAATGACCAGTCTTTAGATAAAGCCCAAATCTGTGTGGAAAGCATTAAATATAAGGAAAATGCATGAAATGAGGGTGTCTATGCTTTGGCCAGCTGAAAACTGAATTGGCAACTCTCCAGGAATCCTAGGGCTACACCTAATTTGTCCTAAATGGAACAGATTGCAACCACCCAAATTTTTAATACTGAGGGGTAGACTAAAGACTTTATAGAGCTGAGCATGCTGTGCTTCAGAAAAACAGGCTGCAGTCAGTCAGATGTTACGAAATGATTAGCTGTGATCTCACTGGTGTTCATTTAGATGAAAAACATGGAAAAAGACACATGCATTTCAAATGAGCCGTAATATTTTCCTCTTTTTCTCCCTCCCCATTTTCATCTTTCTTTTTATGGCAGCACTGTGACTGATTCCCACTTCAGGCTCTGCTTTCAATAGGTTTCCACTGCACCATGGCTTTAGGTGCTCTGTTGTAACCTCAGAGCTGTTGGTTACTGATTTTCAGAGTATTTCATTACTTCTGGAAAGCTGTGTGTCCTCCCAGGTGCCTGGTTGGACGCTCTGTGTCAGGCAGGCATGTTTTTTAGCTGAGCATGGACTGTGTCAGCCAGCAACCACAACCTCCATTCAACAACCTGTTTCTTCAGGAAAATGGAGCTTTTCAGTCCTCAGATTGGAAGCATTTCTCTCTCATTAAACAAAAACAGGATAAGGAAACACTTGCTGCAAGATTTTTTTACGTGCTACATTCAGTTTCACCATCAAACCTAATGATCTCAAAAGATGCCTGTATATATATAATATGTACGCTCCTTGTAAGTCAAAAAAATTCCCATCTGAGCACGCTGTTCCTCACAAAGTGCCCACCTTGATGCAGTTAAGAGGCCTGAGCACCTTTGCAGGGAGTGAGGGCAGGGCACTGCCATCTTGGCAGAACCTGTGAGCCTGTGGGCTCTCCTTGGTCCCAGCTGCCAGCAGGAATGCAGTGTGCAGGTTTTGCAGGCTTGGAGCAATGCACATGGAGCATGCAGTGCTCCCGCTGTGTATGCATGTACATTCAGAAACTAAAATAAAGTTCATCCGTCTAAATTTAGGTCTCTGAATTTTGGCAGCCCAAGGCCGAATAGATTCCCCGCTCTGTAATACATCTGTTTTCCATTTTCAGCAAGAGTCATGTATTGTTTGTTTCAATGTGTATTTCCCGTTCAGAACAGATCTCATGATGTTTTCGTTAATTTCTTGTGGTGAAAAACTGCCATGTGTTCTGTGTTGTGTAATCATATCTCTTGGTTTTTTGGTTGAAAGAAACTGGAAAGTTGGGCAGCCTGATAACTGGAGTCATGGGCACGGGCCAGGGGAAGATTGTGCTGGGTTGATCTACGCTGGGCTCTGGAATGACTTCTACTGTGAAGATGTTAACAATTTCATTTGTGAAAAAGACATGGACAAAGGTAACCAAGGCACTTGGTTTGATTATTTTGCCCTACCCATAGTGAATATCCCACAGCTAGAGGTGAGAAGATCCAGGCTAAATGCAAGGACAGTGCCTTGTTGAGGAAGAGGGGGAATCACTTGTGGAGCACTTCTCAGATCCAGCCCAACATGCACTTTTCTAATACTCTGCGCAATGCAGGTGCTGGATTTATTGCACTTGGGAAGAGCAGCCTCAAAACTGGCCATAAGCATGGCATGCTGTGACCATCTTGTCTATCTCCTGTAAAGTTTAAACATGCCTAAAATTTTACACATGATTTGGCATATGTTCCAGACCCTAGGGACACTGGAAGCTGTTTCCATAGGCTCAATGGCCACACAATAGTGAAAGCTGGGCTTGGGGTGGCTCAGGCACCAGCCTTCAAAAAACCAAAAAGACCTTGTTTTGAGGGTTTGTGCAACAGGAGGCACTTGGTGACTTCTAAGGAGGTCTTAAAATTCCCATCGCTGCCAGATGTCCCACAGGACTGAGAAGCTGGGCCCGCAGACCATAAGCAACTCATGTCTTTCAGCTGGAGTGAAGGACTCAGAAACTGCCAGTGTGGCCCAGCGGTCACTCAAGTGATTGCCACAGGGCATCTGTTTTTGTTGATACAGTCATTTCTGCAAGAGCAGAGGACAGGAGGTTCACATGGCTGCTTAGAGCCCAGCCCCGTCATCACAGAACTAGGTGGTGTTTGTGTTCATGGTGGGGCTCGGCCTGAAACATTATCTCCAGCATACAACTTGTTTAAACATTGCTTTGCCAAGGGTGCCTGGCTGCTCCAATTGGAAACTTGTCAGCTGAATTTCAGTGAAGGCAGACATAAATGTCAGCTAGATCCAAAGTTACATCTCATCCATAGAAATGCCCTCTAAACCAATCCAAAACAAAGTGCAAAATCCAAAACAAACACAAGCTTCATGTGTGTATAACTCTGTTTGGATGTCCAGAGTGAAGGACTGTGTGTAAATAATAATGTAATTTGCCCTGGTTTTCCTACATACATTTGTTATTTTAAGAAAACTTCATGGTTTACAAATATTTATTCTCCAGGGCATAGAGGATCTGAATATGAGTCTGCTTAAATTTTTTACATACCTTGATGTCTGTAAGTTTTGTTTTTGTAAATTTGGTTAATCTTCACAGGCTTTTAAAAGGCTTTTTTTCTTTTTGTTTTTCTTTTTTTCTCTCATACTCTAGGGCAAATATTTGGAGTGTAGTAGGCTGTGACTTTACAGATACCTACATATTATGGAAATTTGCATAAAGAAGAAAATCCTGGGAGAGAGCAGCATTGACTTCCAAAACTAAATATTAAAAAAAAAAAAAGGATAAAAGCAAGCACTGAAAACTGGTTTAAAAGCGTAAAGGATTTTAACAGCAACTCTTCTCCAGCATTCTGCAATTATTCAAGGCCTTTCAACCCACAACATCAGGAAATACTGTTGGACTAATTCTGTTATAGATTTTCTTCCCAACCAGTAACCACATACCTAGCAACTTGTGTCTTCTGAGAAAAGACATTCTATCAATCTGAGTAAGACTGTTGGTCACTCATAGAAAAACACATGAAGTAACTGTGTAAACAGTTGTTTCATTTGCTAAAATCCCAAATGTAGGAAAATTATACAGATACACGAATATATAGATTTTATATAAATATATATATATAGTCCAACTCTTATCAGTAATATGGAATATACTTTTAAGAGCTTTTAAAACTTTGTATTTTTGTACAAAATATTTGCTTTTTACAATTGTTCTCTTTTTTACTGACTTTTTTTACAAATATAGTGCACAGGGGCCAAAGAAAACAATAAAGGTACTAATAATTCATTAAGGTTTGCTGTCAGGCCTAGCTCAGCTGTAGAGAAATATTTTTCCGGTTAGAAATATTTGTACTTTCCCAGATGATTTGTTCTGGTTAAATAACTTTTAAAGCAGATTTTAGGTAGTGTTTTCCTTACTATATGCAGTCTAGTCTGTGTGTGTAACAATTAAGTTTACTAAGGACTAGATACTCATAGCTCTGATCACAGCCAGTGTTCCATTGGGGTACTATGCAAAGATCATGTTAATAAAACTTCTTCCTTCCTTCCTTCCTTCCTTCCTTCCTTCCTTCCTTCCTTCCTTCCTTCCTTCCTTCCTTCCTTCCTTCCTT
>JAWWMP010000081.1:102687782-102748467 GCA_035047865.1 Dendrocincla tyrannina
TTCCTTCCTGCCTGCCTGCCTGCCTGCCTGCCTGCCTGCCTGCCTGCCTGCCTGCCTGCCTGCCTGCCTGCCTGCCTTTTCTGCCTGCCTGCCTTTTCTGCCTGCCTGCCTTTTCTGCCTGCCTACCTTCCCGCCTGCCTGCCATCCTACATTCCTTTCACTCAAGAGAAAATGTCACAGAAACAAATCACCAACTTTTAAAAATTATTTTGAAATGTTTTCATTTCTTCTCCCTTCTCGTAAGGAATTCTACCCCAATAGGTGCTACACATACTTCAGGTCAAGTCCAGATGGTAAGACTTTGTGAAAGGAGAGACAAAGAAGCTGCAGACACTGAAATATGTTTGGTTTTAAGACAGATTTCAAGATTTGGTAAGAAGAACATGCCATACTCAGAAATGTCTAATAAACTTGCACTTCTCCAAAGTGCTTTGTAAATCGATCTCTCTGTTTTCTTCGACTAGTACTCCTCTCCCAAACAAAGTAAAAAATAAAATATGCTGCAAAAGAGAAAGAGATGATATCATTACCCAGCCAGTTTCCTCCACAGTCCCATGAGCTGTTGTCTAGGCAGCAGTGTTGCTTATCAGGAATTAAAAAATTAGCAGTTAAATTCATTAGCAGAAACTCATGTATTTGTTCCCAGTTTTTATACTCTTTGCATGACCACATTCTACATGATGAAGGAAGTTGTTTTGGCTTCTTGGGAAGGAGAGCTGTTTTTCCATTACCTCCTGACCTGCTGTTTACCTTGGCTGAATGCAGATAAGTTTGTTGAAATACTCCAGCTCTGTTGAAAAGAGACAAGATTTTGTACTTCGGATTTTCAAATATTGCTCCTAAGACCAACCAATTAAAGACTGCTGCTTCCCTACATCTCACACTCTCTCTAGTGTTTTAAATTGTAATTAGGATTTTCTTTAAAAATACACAAAATATTACATTTGGGAATCTGTCCTGTGGGTACAAATTAGATATCAGACAGGAACAACATGAAAATTGCATATGCTTAATTAAAAAAGAGAGGTCTGTGTATTTGAGCTGCAGAAACCATGCAGTCATGGAGGCAGGGCTTTTCTTCTGGATTTCCTGAGACTTTCTTTTTGGTTTTTCATCAGGTTTTTAATATAACTTGATTCTGCCATACATTCTGTCATGCTGTACTTAGGAGCTGGGTGTAAGTAAATACATTCTGTACTGTTTACATAGATATTTACACAGTGTTTGTGGAGATAACGGTAAACTGCTAATTTTGGATAATAAGTTACAAAAGTTTTATTTTGCATGCCCAGAGAGCCTCACAAACCCCAATGAGCAGAGCCTTGCAAAGGCACGCTGAAGTGGAAGCACTGCTACCTTTGTTTTAAATGTTGGCTTATTTAGGTGAAATAACCCCTTTTTGAGCATCTGCTACATTAAATGACATTCTTCCTGCTTCTTGCTGATATCATAGACATCTGTCAGAAAAAGAAGTTAACAAGAAACCCTGTTTAAGCCAGAGCTGTACTGCTTCCTTGCCCCGATTTCATCCTTCATGCTCTTCAGCAACAGCAGTGATGGTACACATCAAGATCAGATGATCCAAGAGTCATCTGGTGTCCTCCAGTCAGAGGAGTGACATGCTAAGGACACCACAAAATGAAACGTGACTGGGCTTACACCTCTCTTCACACATTTGAATCAAAAGACTGCAGTTGTTAGGCAAAACTGGCTGGAGAGGGATGCTGCAGTTGGTGCCTGGTGTGTCCAGTCTTCCTTAAAGTATGGCCTGAGCAGCCAGGTGGACTGAGACAGACCATCCTTTTGACCCAGTATTCCTGCAGGAAGGAAAAGAGGTGTCAAATTAAAACAAAATATATTGAAAGCACTGAGAGGATCAAGAGAGCGTTAAGATAGTTCAGGAACCTGTCACAGAAAGGATGGATTGGCAGGGATGCAAACAGAATAGGCCAACCAGAATAGGCCAAGAAATTGTTGTGAAGGTCAGAGCTGCCACTCTTTAATGGGAAAACATCCCCATTAAATCTGTTCTCTGTATACTGTGAGTGATAACACAGGTTGTATGGAAAGTTTTAAGTGACAGGAAATTATTCTGTCCCAGCTCGAGTTTTGGCTTTCCTTCTTATGCACAAATACTGTAACTTGTCATACTGAGCATACATTCCCATCATCCTTTTTCTTGTTTTACATCAAATTAAATGCAAGTTCATATACCCTGGCAAGCACTGCGACTGTTGGAAGTAAGAGAGGAAAAGGCAGAGAGGGTGCAAAGTCATTGTGATTTACATTCAGTGCTGGATTTCTTAATGTGATTTCTGACTCATTTCATTAATTTATTTGGAAAGACCTTCAGCTGATTAGAAATTATAAATCTCAAACTCTCATTCTCTTTAATGTCTATAAATAATACCTGCAAATGTTTCAATAAAGGAATGACTAAGCGGAGATACCGAAGTGAATGTTGTTTGCTCTGTGCTTGCATGTATAACAAAGAGAGATGTGGAGATGAGAGAGATGTGGAGCCAGAAGCATTCATAGGTATTAAAAATCAAACTGATGAAAATTATTTCCATTAAAGCCTTCCTTCTTACTTACACCATCCTAGTTCTTTACATGACTGTGGGTATCTTATCCCTTAACTGCATTTTTTGTGCCTTGTTCTTGGACATGTAGGTGCTAGAAACATGGTTTTAAAGGTAAAAGCTGAAAAAGACCTTTAAGAAGGGATGAAGAAGCAAAACTCCCTTGCTGCTTACTGTCCTAGCACACAAAGCACTTCAGATGGGCCCAAAGTGAAGGGTATCTCGAGTATGGAAGGATGAGTCCCTGCATTAGCCATTATGGGATCTACATTAAATTGCCTGTTTATAATGGCTAATCTGATCTTGCTATTCCTCTCTCACTCACATGGTTGACCTCCTCTTTTCATTTTCCATTCCTGGCAAGTACCTTCTCCGTTCTTAGCAAGTAGCAGGAGCTGATGTCTGATCACTGGCAAGGGAAGGAGGTGGTCAGAGAGCAGCCACTGGCTGTCAGAGGAAACTGCTCTTCAGGAACTGGGGGAAAGGTGGCCGAGTCAACTCACGTGTGAGAAAACAAAACCACTTTTCCCCAGTGCAACTTCCTTGCTTAAAAGCACAGCAGCTCACACAGCTGTAGGAAACAAAGGGAACAGAATGTCCCCAGCCCCAACCTCCAGACTTACTTTGTTTTTTCCCCTCTCACTTCTACAGTGTCTCTGTGCACCCTGGAGATGTTTGTTCCTCCGTGAATGCCCAGCAGCCCCTGGAGCAGGTCCTGTGCTGCCATAGGCAGGTATCAGGGCTCACACAGATGAGATGCTGGCACTGGGACAGCTGCCCATGCCTGGCAGTCCCTCCCACTGCGATATCCCAGTCTCCTCAGGGCTTGGGCTGGAGCGAGAGGGGGAGGAGGAGGAGATTCCCAGTGCTTACCCACACTCAGAGGTAGTTTGGGCATCTATAGATAGGGAAGTACAATGTGTTATGTACAATCAGCCCTTCCTAAACCCAGAGCCTATTTGTTCATTCACCATCTCTATCTCATTTTTTTCCATGCTGTTTAGTGAAAGCAAAAAAACAAACAAACAAACAAACAAACAAAAAAACAAAAAAAATACAGCTTGGCTAAAAATTTTTTTTGAAAGTTCTCATGTGCTTTCTTTCTTAGGGTGGAATACGTTTGGTTTTTTTCTGTTCATCTGGCTCAGAGATGAAAAAACATTCTTTGATTTCTTTTTCAAAATAAACTCAGTGTAACACTCCAAACTTTGTGTGGAGATTTTTTTCTTCAGGCCAGAACAATAAAAGCAAATTACTAGACAAATAATGCTCTTTTTAGAGAAGATCATGCATGCCATGAGGATTTTATCACTCAGAGAATTTCCCAGAGTCATGTAAGTATTGCCAGCCCTATTTTGAGACTTGAGGAAAAAGAAGATTTTCAAGAATATGATTCATTTTAAGGTCTCAGCTTTGGTGATTTTGTTTTTGTATATTGGGGACATGATTTTGAGAGATGACTTTTTCCAGTGAAACCAACATTGTCACAGAGCAAATTAGTTTTCATACACCTCAGTGAGAGGAGTGGACTTTTCAAGACTAAATTAAACAGAACAGTGCCTTTGCCCCATCACCATGCAGATGGAAGTTAGCCATTTCTGCTGCTCTTTTGGAGAGCAGAGCTCAGTGTGATCACAGCAGAGCAACATCAGCACAGTAGCAAGCCATGCCCTGTGTGAGGAAGGGTTAACACATAGCACTAAGTTACCAAGAGACCCTCTGATCAGAAGCAAGAAGGTTAAGAGACTGCTGAGACCAATGACTCCTCTGCAGCCCAGGTTCAACAAATCTTCCAAAAAGCACACCAAGTTATACTTTAAAAATAATTTGGGGTTGCTTTGTCCCTTTAATTATTTTGCCTGCACTTCAGAAACTTTATTAGGAGTCTTCTTTTAATAACCAGTGTGAATACAATTATGTCCAGTTTAGACACATTTTTTCTGGTTCCAGTGCCATCCTTTAGCTTAAATAGCATCACTCTTGGGACCATCAAGTAATTGTAGTGGTCAGTGTGGAGCCATTCATCTTGAGGCACAGTAAGGGAGGGTTGGGAACAAGCACATCCCTCTGACCAGCCAGGGAGCCCTGATGACAGAGCCTTGCTCTCATCCCACCATCCAGCTCCACAAGGGATTATCTGAGGACACTCTGGGCATCTTGTTGAATGGTGGAAGTTTCCATACTCTTTTCATGTTAGTATTGCTAAGGGACAGGGTGCAAAACAATGGGTATAGAGGATGGTTTCCTGCTGAATTAGAGTAGGTTACAAGTGCTTGGCTTTTTATAAGGCATTGCCACGTTTTATAAGGCATTTGGGAAATCTGTAGGTCTGAGCTTAAGCACACTTGTTCTGGGTTTACACCAGAGCAGAATCTAAGTTCAGGTTAGAGTTAGGCCCTTGATCTTTGAGAGCTTAAAATCTCCAGAGATTAGCATATGACTTCTACTTTTTCTATTTGACCTGCCAAGGCACAAATCCACAGCTCAGGCATCGGTGTGATTCCAGGCTCTGAGGATTGCTTCCAAACTCCCTTCATTCACAGTCATGCTCCTGCCAGCCCTGTCAGAGTTCCCACTGATGGAAGCTGCAAGTCTGAAATGTGTCTTTGAAAGAATTTTATTCAGGAATCCCTCTCATTCAGAAGTCTAGGCATATTACAAAGATGACATTTTCTTAATTCCAGCTCTATTACCTGCGCTCATATAAAACAGATGATGAATTAATTTTTCTGAATGGCAACAATGTATTTTTGTCCACTTCTTTTTAATATCAAAATAAAAGGTTGGAAGTGGAAATCAGATAAACCATCCCTTGGCATTGCAGTATCCCACTGTAGCAGGCAAATAATGTTCCTGGATTAGTGCCTGTGAGAACAGCACGAACTGATATTTGAATGACAAACAGCATAGCACTGTCTGCTTGTGAAAGCAAACTTAGCTACAGGTACAGCTTTGTTGCTGGCCCATCTGGCTCACAGACTGGGGCAACCCTGCATGCCTGCTGTGTTTCAAGGCAACCGTGGGAGATAAGAGAGAAAAAAGGTAAAGAGAGATGAGTGGAGAAGGGGAACATAGAACAAAGAACAGCTAGGGAGTAGAAGAGAAAAACACAAATGATTGAGGAGGAAAATGAACCCTGATGTTCTCATTGTGGTTTCTCGTAAGATCAACCACAGAGGAGCTCTCTTCTCAGAAACAATACAACAGGGCACTGTCGTGGTTCTCGTAATTCCCATTCCCGGTTCTGAGAAGAACACATCCTTGCCTTGCAAGAGAAGCATGTCATTCAGTCAGTGCCTGAAGTCATATAATACTTTCCCAGCACAAAAAAAATTCCTGGTGGCTCCAGGTCTTCTGGGAGCTGAGTTGGGACTTTTGTTTTGGTGGTTGGTTGGGTTTTCCTACATGCCATTTTCCTCCTACATAAGTTTTGAAACACTGAATATTTTCTCATTTTCCATCTATATTAGATGTACAGAGCTCAACTTTGGAAGAAAGATTAAAAACAAGAACATACAGTAGGTCTCCAAGCAACAAAACACTGTCTGCTGGGTGAAATACGTCCACAGCAGTATTTGGACTCGCAACTCCTGTTTCCATACTAAACTCTCATTGGTATCTACACTTGAACCGGTGCACTTTATGAAAAGTCAAACATTCATCTTTAATAAACAAACAGCTGTGGAAATGCACAGATGCTGAAAAAGAGGAATCCGTGACAGAAAAAGGAGGTACTTTAATTTTAAAAAAACAATTGTTGAATCTGATCACCAGAGACACTTCAATTTCAAATACCATCGAATTTGCTTTAAAGGTGGCATTTTTAAATGACCAACCACTGGCTTTCCCCAATTTTTAACTCTAAGGTGCAAAACTTGGGGACTCTTAACAGTCACCAGCCAGTGATTTCAAGGAAAAAACTAATTTCAAAGGCAGTCTGGATCTCAGCATCACATTTTATCCAGATTAAACATGTTAGGGGTGGGAAGGTATTCAAAGGTCCAGGTCAGAACTCTTCACTAGCTGAGTCAACTCTCTCCTTCTGTGGAGAAAGAGAGTACTTTATTTCAGACATCACCACAAGGTCTCCCAGTCTGTGTCCATCTTGTGGCATTTTACATATGAGAAAACTCTAAAAATAAAAAGAAGAAAAACCACAGGCAGAACAGCTGTTGTTCTACCCAGACAAAGCTTTGAATAAAAGCCATTATGATGGACCAGACTCTGCAATTGAAAAGCCATTTACATTTTCAAGTCTGATTCCAACTGTAAATCTTTAGTTATATATATGACAGATTAAAAGACTCTGGCCCCAATGCACTTCTCCCTGGCAAAGCAAAAACCATCTGCACAGCATCATTTGCGGTTGCTTCAACTCTGTAGGTACAAATATTTAAAGGACATGGTGATATATTTTTTTTCATTTCCCTTTCCTTCATTTTAACATGCAGCAAAATCACGTGCCTGGCATTTTTCCCAATTCTGTGGTAGTTGGGACTCTGGCTAAGAAGACTGATGTGTGTTTTGATTTGTTCTTTTCCCTCAGTTTGAGGGGCTACTGCACTATTTCCTTTGTAATCACACCAGCCAGGGTAAAAACCCTGTACAAATATATGGCTGCAAAACCAGGAAAAAAAGCCAGGAGTACTGCTCTTTCCAAGCACAGAGAGAGAGTGAAAATGAGCATACACTATGTAACAGGCTGTTCAAATCCATCTGGAGCTGACTACCCCAGCACTCTGGACATGCTCTGGGCTCCTCACACCACGGGTAAGGGATGAGGAATGACAGTCCTTCCACATGGAGAGCCAAGAACAAGCTTCCCAGAGCCCAGGCAAGCGTTGTTTTGACAGTTTAACCAGCATTTGAGAAGCACGTGGCTCTTGCATCATAGTTGTTCGAGGGGAGCTCCCCTTTCACCACTGACACTGCAGCAAGAGATGTTTTCATACCCAGAGACCCCAGAGAACACTGGGTCAGCTGTTTTCCAATGCACAAGCATCAGCTTACAAGGTTCAGCCCTAATTTTTGAACATATTTAAAGAAACACGAAGAAGTGAAGGATCTGAACTTCTGTTGGAGAAAAAAAAAAAAGAAAAAAACCCACTACCATCAAACCTAGAACAGGTTAATTCACTATTAGCTAAAATACATAACAAGTAGACCTTAAGTGTAATGCCTGTGGGAGGGCAGAATCAGATCCACTGCTTCTGTTCTAAAGGGAACACTGCCTCAGAAAACAAACCCTGGAGGGATTTATTCAGGCACTTGCTCATAGGTTCTTACTGCTCAGGGCCATCTTCTCCCACTGCCGAGGGTATGGTCTCAGGCTGTGTTGGATGTGACCCCCGTGTGTGAACACCCCAGCTACCCCACAGCATCCAGTACCTGTGGCATCATTAGGTGACATTGAGGAGTGCTCAGCAAACACCACTAATGCCAGCTAGTACCACAGACAACCTGGGTCTGGTATAGTTTGGTTCCTATAATAATGAGTATAATTGCATAAACAGATTAAATTCTAGAGCATGAAGTGTGTGCACTTGAAAAATATATTAATTACAGCATCAGCTAAAGGATTTTCACATTGGCTTCTAATCCTGTAATTAATACATCAGGGCAAATTATGTCATTTACATGCCAACGAGAAGGAAGAAAAAACTCAAGAGTGTTGCGATGAGCGCAACACTTAACTTCAGCTCTTGAATTTAATGGAGAAGCAGTTTTTTCTAGTAGTGCTCATTCTGTGGTTGTGAGTTTTAAAATACACTGTACCATGCCTAATAGAGAATTACTGAATGCCATTGTGGTTTAGGAAACAGAAGTTAGAAATATCGCAATGCTTTTCACCTTTCAGGAAATCAAGTGAAATTTGTATTCTGTTTTAAAAATGCTATAGCCTGACAACAGAAGATTTACCCAGAAGATGTCCATCCCTCTACTTCACAGATTCTCTGCAAACACACTCAGTCTCCAGGGTCCTTTTTTCAGGGGAGTCAACCAGACTGAGCCCCACCACTGTCACACAAGATTTCCAAGTGTAGCAGTCTGTCACAAAACCAGTTTATTTTTCTTCCAAGCTTATCAGAATTTTTTTCCTACTAAATAAAGAGCAGTTTGCTATAATAATTAACGTCTGAGCCTGGCAGAGCTGAAAGAGATGTGGGTACTACCATCAGTTTTCAGGATAACATCTGACAAAGGTCTAAAGGGCCAGTGTGGTAAATTGCTTAAATTTGTTCTTGGCTTTAAACAGATCACTGGTCCCATTGATCAATGTCTAAATGACTCTTCATCCCAGTTTCTCTCACTTTTCACTGCAGATGTTGATGAATTTTTTCAACCAAAGAAAGGTCTTGTGAGTATTCCCACAGGAACACCTGCAAAATATTTTAAGAAAGTTGACTGGAAAATGGGATAGAAATAGAAACACCCAGAAAAATTCCACTAGTTCACAAGATATTTGTAATCAACTAAGGCAAACTACCCTGTGCCTCCTTTACCAAAGAGACAGCAGCTGACCAAAACAATTACTGTGTCTCCTTAATTAAAGCAATGAATGAAGCACCTATACTGAGTGGGTAAACAGAAATCAGGGGGCAGGATTTGATTTAAGAGGACTCTGTGAGATCGGCCCTACCTCTCCTTTCATAAAAGAAGCAAAAATGTTATGGAATCTACAGAGAAAACCATGAATTTCCATCACTGCCATATATACTGCAGAAATAAGGCTTGCTCTACCAGCCTCTACCAGTGAGAGCAGGGGCACAGGAGCAGTGAGATGTAACAACACTGATGAGCTGCAAATGCCATCCCCACTACTCCAGGAAGGACCATCTCCTCACCAGCACCTCTTGAGTTCCCCTGTGCCAATTGCTTCCTGCTCAAAAAGCTGAGATAGGATCTGTGTGGACTGCTTGTTCTGCTTCAGATGGCCTTTCCTGCAACATATCTTTTTCTGATTTACACTTTTCTCATGTGAACAAGACACAGAGGTTTTAAAACGTTTTTGGATCCAGAGCTTCACCAAGAAGGTGGCCCTGCTGGCTGCTGCTCAAACAGAAATGAGCCTTTCAGCCCTGGATTTTAAAAGCCCTTGGTGGCTATATTTAGTCTGTCTAGAATCTACTAGCTGAATAATCTTAGGAACCTTCTGGTGAAAACTTTGGTAAGTTATTACTATTCCCTTGGATAAACCAAAGAAGTAATTTATATGTGAAATTAAAGCAGGTGAGTTATAATGAGAAACAATGTGGTTGATAGAAAGCTGTAGTCCGGTTTTATATTTTGCCATTTGGGTATTTTATCTTCAGGTTAGAAACCACATTGTTATCTGAGCATCCCTGCTGCTGTGAAGTACAGGGGCACCTCAGATTGCTAATTCTACTCTAAAACAAATAATTAGGTGGAAATACTTCTTTCACTTTTGTTTCATGGATTGAAACAACTTTATGTGTTAGGCAGCAATTTGCATGTATTTCTACATTTAATGTTCATTTTTTTCTCATGCCTACTCAAAAGGAGAGTAAACCAACTTGAAATAAATGAGAAAATATGCCACAAAGTCATTTAAATTGGCAGTTAGAGTCAAGGGCAAGTAAAGAAAGTTAAACTACTTCCAGTGTTTTGTCTTCCCCCTCTAACTTCTTCCCCCAGGGGTCAGGGGAACTATTTCATGTGGTATTTAATGCTCTCCTTCCGCTGTTTACCCAGATCCCAGGTCCAGCAAAGTACAGGGACTTGTCTAGGAATTTGTCTTTGAGGCTACAGGCATGCTTTAGATGTATGTTAGAGAGATTGTATTATTAACAGTGACAGAGTGAAACCTTGTTCCTGAATTGCTTTTATGAATCTGTTGCTGTACAGCCCTGAGCACAAGCTCCAACAACTGGTTTAAAATCCAAAACCATAGCTCAGTGGCTCAGAGCTTCTTATATTGCCATACAAACACTCTCATTTTAATTACATGATTGTGGAATTATTCAACAATAAAAAACTCAGTGGCCAGTAACTATGCCAAACTATTAGAATGGTTGGAGAATTTAAGTCTCATTACAAAGAAAAATAAGAAGTCAATGCTAAATGTTGTAAGGAAACTGTAACTGTAACTCATACAATTGTGAATATGTAAAGAATGCAGACTTGTGAGAGTCTGAGGAACCAACCAACCAAGGAGAGAAATCAGTGACATTCCAGGTACTACAGTGCTAGATATCTCTCTTGATATATCCAGTTTCAAATCAGTTTTCATGATTTTCTGTCTCAGGAACATGATTAAGTCCCAGAAGAAGTAAGTAGGCTGCTAGATTTTTCTTTAGTTTAGTAAGAAGCATCTAAAGCAAGAAGTCATCTGGAAAAGTAACAGATCTGAGATTATCTTGAGCAAGTCAATTTGGCCATTACTCTTAGGCTGCAGCCTACTGAAGGGTGGATGTGTGCAACGAATGAAAATCATCCTGTCAGTATGCTGGTCTGCTCTAATTGCCATTCAGGAATACAGCACAAAAGAAGTAGGGGAGATCGTTATTTCTGTCATTTAGATCCATCTCACCCAATTTATAGTATTTAACTGAGTGTGCCTAAGAGATAAGCGTACTTGCCCTGGGCTCTCTGTAAGGACAGCAGGCCACTACAGTGTCACTCATCCCACCTAAATCCTGAATTACCCCGTGATTTTATCCAAAGAGGTGTTTATGAAGGCTGTGCTCCTCACCTAGTTCCACAGATAACCAGAATCTGGGACTTACTTGTTCCAGGGAAAATAGGGGTCCGAAGGTATGTGGAAGCTGAAACTGAGACACTGCAGAAAGCTTAACCCAAATAGCAGTTTTATTACCAAAGGTGGCCAAGTAAATAGGAAAGAAACCCATAGAGAGAGAGAGAAGAAACTAAGCCCCCAGGTGCAAACACCCAAATTGCCCAGGTGTCCCCCATGGAGTTGTCTCACCGACGCCTGGAATGCCCAGACCTCCCCAGCAGTGGCTGCATCCTCAAGGGTCAGCTGGCTCACAGGTGACAGCGGGCGTCCCCGCCAAGGAAACGTTGTCCTGTTATGTGACGCGAGCCCCCCCAAAACATGAGCCACCTGCCTTTTATCTACTTGGCCAAAATGACGTTTACCTGAGCGACGTGGCCAGGGCTGTCCAGGCAAAGGTATTTGGCACTGCCCCTTACTTTACATACCAATTAATTTTAGTTTCCACGGAAATCTCTCTCTCAAGGCTACAGACTGTCTTTATCAGCCTGTTTCCCATAACTTGGCATGAGAAAACCCAGCTTCTCACAGGTGGCTGGGCCAAACACAGACCAAAAATACCCACACTGAATTCTACCCGAATACATTACTGAAGGAACAGAGCTAGCTATGAGATATACAACTGAATATAAATTAGTAGGTCTTCTGCCCCTCACCTTTCATCTCAGTGCATCTGAGCCTGTCATTCCTGCACCTTTTGTAGGAGTGTTGCTGAAGAGGAGGGACCCCAGAGGAAAGCAGCCCTACCACTCTCCCCAGTGATGACTAGGGACATCTTTTGAGCAGTCTCAGAGCCCAAGAGAGCTCTGCTATCAACCAAAGGTATTTTCCCACTTTTTCCACTTTTTTTCCCTTCCCCTTAAAGCAACACGGGTATTAGTATTTTTGTTGTTCACTTATGGTCACTTAGACTGATTTACCTGCTGGGACACTAGGGAAGCCTTTCCACAATGGAGTCTCAGCAACTTGCTCACCACATGTTATGGTCATACAGAATACAAGGAGCCCTTGGAAAGGAGTTTGGCTGCATCACCAGAGTGGATTCCACCATGGCAATAACACTTGATCTTCTGGGCCTGAACTGTCTTCTTGCACCTAGACAAACAGCTCACCTTGGAGAAGCTAAGGAAATAACATGTGGATGCACATGCATGTGGGAGTAAAAGTAAACAACATTAGGTTTGCTATTAACTGCAGCGTTAAAGGACAGAGCTTTCCCCAGTACTGCATGACAGGCAAGGCTGCCTGGAAAAAGACAGTTTCTACCAGCAGTGAGCACTTGAAGATAACTGACAAAAATGTAAACACTCTGCTGATTCCAAGTCTGTTCAGATGTTTTGATTGAACAAGCTATACTTCCAAATGCCTTTCCATGTTTTAGTAGATGAACTGTGCTTTAGTAGCTAGATAGTTGTATTAAGGCAATGTTCAAAACAAGAAATACTCTGAGGCATTTATTTCATGGGGAGGCATATTGATGTTGCAAGGATTTTAAAGTGATTGGTTTCTCTAAAGCAATAAGAGTGACTAATTTCCCTTTCAATGAATCCACATATGCTCAGTTTTCAGGTTTTGAAATGCAGCCAAAGCGACATTCTTTCAGGCTTTAAGTTGATATAAATAAAGTAAAACAAAGAGCCCCAATAGCAAAGTTTATCAATGACACATGCCTTAGCTAGAATTTACACATGGACACGGCTGGATTTTTCCACTTTGTCTTCAGCTGGCTCTTAAAGAATGTCATCAGTTGCTGTAAGCTGGCAGTTTCCAGCCACAATCCATCTGAGATGGGTACACATGCACAGACAATCTGGAATGACATTTGGAGAGCAGCAGGCTGAGGTGAAACACAGGTCCACAAAGTGCATGGTACTTCACAAACCTCTATTTGGGCATGGACTTATGGGTTTTGCAATATTAAAAACAAAAAAACCAAACAAACCCCCAAAAAAACCCCAAAACTCAACCAACCAACCAAACTCACCCCACACCCCCCCCCCAAAAAAAAAAAAAAAGGAAAGAAAAGAAAAAACACCAAAAATCCCACAAACAAAACCAGATAGAGTAGAAAGGGACTTATCAATAAAGTGAGCTGGGAGTTGTGACACACAGAGTTTGCTAATTCACCTCTGGACTTCCCTGTTCTTTTTGGATTGGGTTTTTTAATGTGTCTTAATAAAATTCTTATCTGCAGACCTTATGAATTTTAAGGTATTAACTGAATTCCACTACAGTTTTTAAAATGTTTTCCAGTTCTTTCTTTTCTTCATTTTTTGCTGATGAGAATCAACACATGAGAGCAGCACACAGTGATGATGCAGCACCTAAGCTAGATGATCGCCTCTCCTAAATTGTGTCCTGTGGTGAAGCACAGAAGAGATATGGCAGCTGACAGAGCAAGAACTTCTGATATAAAAACCTCACCTAGATAGTTTGCCTTGGTTTGGGGAGATTTTTGCATTAATTCCTGCTACACAGCCTCAGCAGGGCTTCTCCTAATTGTATTTCTGTTGCTTGAACTACAAGAGTTGATTCCTGACTTTCTTCTTGCCTATGCATGTGTCAGTCAGAGGTTATTTGGACTGGACTAAACACTGGTTAAGGATCATTTCCACATTAACCAAGTTCTCACCCACAGAGCTATTGGGCATCCAAAGAAAAAACATTTGCTGCATGGTGGGTTTCTTCCGTTTTAGTGGAAAGCTGACTGAACGTTTGAGCTAAGATGGGCTCTCTCTGCCTTTAGCTTCTCTTCTTTTCCTCCAAGGGTTCCTCCTCTCCTCTCCACTGAGGCCAAACTCATCCTCCGGGTCTTCATGGCTCTGACTCTGCCACCTTCTCACATCTTACTTCCACTTCCTTCCCCTTAAGGGTGGGTCATCACGTCCACTCTCTTTATCAGTATCTTTCTGGAATTCTCACTTTTTTGTCTTCTTCTATATTACCCCAAGCCTGGATTGCTGAGTATCTTTGCTCTCTCACTTCAAATTTATCCTCAAAGAAAACCTAATTTTCAAAAGCTTATGATCAGCATTAGTTGCCTACCTCTGCCACCAGCTTTTGTATGTTTTTTTATGTGTATGTTTGAACAAGACTTTAAGTTCTTTGGGGCCGATTATTGACAAGGAAGGTAAAAAAGAGGATGACAAGGAGGAAGGAATGAGCTTCAGTAATGCAATCTATAGGAACTGAATCTGCAAAAATCATATCATTTCCCAGTAGCATAATTGCAAAACAACAACATACTTCAGAGTTCATACCAATTGCAGATGTGAAAGTAAAGAACTAACCCCAGGCACTTGTGATATAGAAACACAGGCATGTGGTCCAGAAGATGCCTTCCTGCATTCTTTAATAACTAAGTCTGACATTATAAAGCATTCATGAATAAAATGAAAGGGGTTCCATGTCAGAGTATGCTCAAAATGAGAGGTATGTTGTGAGGAAATTCTAACTAAAGAATTTTCAACTGATCCAAGTTCGCTGCTGAACTCACAGTAGTATTATTAGGTTAGAATATAAAAAATACTACTGATGAAGGAAGGAGCCGTTGATAATGTGATTATTACAAATAGCAGCCAGATGTGTGACACCTTGCTTTTGAAAAAAGCCAGATTTCTGTAGTATTAGTGGCACAGAGATAGGAATTCTAGTAAATATTTTTGGCAACAAAAAATGACACATTCTCTGCATTGGGCTAAAACAAACAATATGTGGCAAATGCTTTTGCATACAGATACTCAAGACACCCAGACCTTGAGGATAAATTAGCCAAGTACAAAAGAGGCATTTGAAGATAACAAATAATAGTATTTGAAAACATTTCAAGGACTTTGATTTCCACTGAATATTAATATTTACAAAAAAAGGAGTATGTTGATAATTATGGATGACAACAACAAAACATACAGAAATAGTGCTGCAAAGCTTTAGACCCAGGCCAAAAAAACAGTCCTTTTGTCTAGCTCACCATGTAGAATCAATGACAAAAACGGGAATCATTCTCCTCTTGAGTTTTGGGTCACTGCGGGTATCTAGCTGCAGTAAGTTATCTGATCATCACCTCTTGTTAGAACAGTACAATTTGTTTGGCTCAGTGTAGGTGGAGACGACACTCCTTAGGGCAGAATCAGTCCATAAATGTCTTTAGCACACAAGAGCAGACACCATGATCTCAGCTTCCGCCAACTCACATTTCTATTTTACTCTAAGGTCAAAACCCTGGTCTTGGTCATTAAAGTCATGAAGGGCTGACAACCATTGCCATTTGTGACCATATTCCTACCCACATGCAGAGTGGCAGTATTCTAGGACCATTATGCTACCAAGTCCCATGTCCCAGATGAATGATGAGGAGTAGGAAAACTAATCATTCTCAGATTCACATGTGAAGCAGCCTTCTGGGTGAATCCAGGTAGGTGAAGCCTTTCTAGCTACTCTTACCAAATTATTTGAAAAATGCCACCAATGTATATCAGCAAAACTTTTCTGCTGTAACTGGTATGACAGAACGGGATCATATGGTATATATTCCACAGCAATTTATTCAGGAAATCAAGAAAAAACCCTGAAGGTATTAAATGCAGCAGAACATCATCATAAGATATAATAAATATAAAAATTATATTTATGCTTTGGTGAAAAGTATAACATACTAGTAAAATGCAGAAAGATTCTGTTATTGACTTTATAAAATTCATATTTAAATTTTCCCAAGGGGCTACTTTTTGTGTTAATCTTAGCTTCATCTTCATCAGTCCACACATTATTAACTGTATCTCACAGTCAATAACAAACTAAATGGGCTGGCAGGTTGCCACCTTAAAATTAAGTAGCTAGGGTAGGACAGCTTATATTTGTCATTGTTTAAAAGATGAAAATACCTTGTACAACTTCCCATGACTCGTTTGGAAATAAGAGGTAAGCTACTTAAACCAGGCTAATAACGTAATTTATCAACTTTTTGTGCCAGTACTTCTACACTCGATGGTATGCAAGGTGGAAGGGGGAGGAAGAAGGTTGAGAAGAAAAGCACTTGAGCACACTAGTGAGTAATGAAGGAGAGAACAAAGCACTAAGTCCTACTGCCATCAGAGATGGGAGGCTCTGAAGACTCCAGATACACCCTTCTGTTGGAATCATAACAGAAATTAAAATGGAAAGTCAATTTGGTCTTGGAACAGGATTTTATTCCAAAAGACAGCATCTGGTTTGGGTGAGGTTTTTTTGTAATTCAAACTACACAACTTTTTGACATAATATAATCTCTGTTCTATCAACTGACCTCTGAGTACAGAGATGTCCTGAGATACTGTTGCTCTTAATTGCTTTCATCCATCTGAACTTTCAGCCAGTGACAGCATTTAAATCTAGGCTGAGAAAATAATTTTGCTTACAACTGTTTTAAAGAGACGTAATATTTACTCATTTGTTCCCTGTTTATCTTCCCACCTAGTACAGCCTTGACTAACATATTGTTAGCTAATTTAGGACACTGACTCCTCTTCACATCTAAAACAGTTGCGGCATTTAAATTTCCAGGTACACAGCACTACTCCTCTGACTGAGTTTCTGCTCCCTAAAAAGAGAGCAGTTTTTTGTCTGCCAGTCCAGTGCACGGTTTGGCATCTCTGTTAAATGGATGATGAAGACAGCTTTAAGCAATGTTGTCAGGTTTCACACTGTGACAACACTAGTAGAAGTGATATGTTGGTGACATTGCTGTTGAAGTAGCAGCCTCTGCTAGGGGTGCAGAGCAATTGCTGAGGTGCTAACTTCTTCAGACACTGCAGCCAGCTTGCTAGACTCTTGTAGATAACCCAATAAGAGCACTAACAGCTCTGTGTTGATCGCCCCTCTGCATGAGATCTATGACAAAGTAGCAAACACTGTTTAAAACAGAGGAAAAATTCAGTATCAAACAAGCGCTGGCTACAAAACACTACTAAATCACAGTGCTAACATTGTTCTTCCTCTTTATCTGGTCCTACTCCAAGAAAAAAAAGTCTTCATTTATGCTGTACTCACTAACAAATATAGTGCACTGCTTTTCAGCATGCTGGCAGTTCTTCTCTCTCTTCACATACAACATCAGTCTTGACTTATGGCATATTTGTAGTCTAAAAAAGCCTTCATTTACTTTGACAGTATCTCCACGGAACACTTATAATTCCCTTTCTACAGTCTTTGTAAAAGTTTAAAAGCTTATTTCTTGACACCAATTCAAAGAGCTCTTCTCTATTTCTCTTTCATACAGCAAGAGGTGGGGTCTACAATAATCTCAAATTATTTATTTAGAATGGCCCTTTCTTTAGCTGGTAATATGATTTATCAAAATAAGAGATGAGAAATAGTGAAAAAGCCTTGTAAAAAAACCCAAACCAAATAAACTTTCTTCCAAACCTGAATGAATAACATTCAGCATGTCTCACAGCATTTGCAGGTGACTCATTCAAAAAGACAGATCATGTGGAGCATATTTTCAGTGTTATGAAGCCCCTTTCCCCATGATTTGAAACGAATTGCCATCGCGCTGACACAGCCCACGTTTTTTAGACAGTGTCAAAAAATGGTTTCAATTATAGATGAAGTGCCAAAGTCCGGGCTGGCAGCGTGCCCCCAGCTCCCCATCAGCGGAGCAGCATCGGCGCCAGCCACCCAAGCGCAGGTCAAGCTACTCCTCACGCTGCCCCTTCCTTTCCTGGGCAAACACTTCCCTCTCCCGGTACAAAAACTAACTACAGGCACACGACACACACACCAAAAAAACCAAACAAGCAAACAAAAAAACCCCAACACACACTCCCATCTATCCTTTCATACTTTACGTAGTTGCTTTTAAAAATAACAATAAATTTAATTTCAATGTTATTTGCCTCTTCCAATATGAGCCGTATATTGGATGTTTGAGGTTTTTCCCACCTACGAACAAGAGTCTGGCAGCACCTGAGCTTTTTGCCCAAAAAGCAGGCTAAGAAAACCTGTGAAACTACACTGGGGCTTGGCTTTCCCGCAGTTCTCTGAATTAAGACACAGGCCAAAGCTATGGAAGTTCTTTATGCAACCTCACTGATTGAACCGTTTTCTTCTGCCTCATACATCAACCCCCCAAAAAGGGGGTTTAACCCCATACTGCCTTGGCCCAGTCAGCTCGGATGCTGGAAAGGATCCTGGGAGCACTGCAGACATAAATGGGTGAGTGTGCCAGACCATGGCAGGCGGGGGCGAGCTAACCTGCTGACCCAGCCAGCTCAACCCAAAGTGTATGTGCAGTCCTTTCTGCCAGCAAGGCAGTGAAGGCTCATCCCAGCCCACTGGTGCACAGTGGAGAAAAGCTGCTGCCTTCAGCCTGCAAAGCTGGATGCAGGAAAAGAATTCTGCTCTTTCTGGTAGCAGAAACCAAAGCATGTATTGGAGCATTGCATGACATAACTTAGTGGTAAAACAGTGGAACACGTTGCTGAGAGAGGGGGTAGATGCCCCACCCCTGGAAACATTCAAGGTCCCTTCCAACCCAAATGATGCTATGATTCTGATTCTATGACGATGAAAAGTGTAATTTCTGCTGGAAATATTTCTGTCACTCGGAAGGTACCTGTAGGATATTGCTCAACCTGTAAATTGTCAGCACAGAGGTGATTTTACCAATGATATAAAAATACCTAATCATTCTTACTTCAGTGATACTTTGAAAATGGTGGCAGACTGTGGCTCTAGGGTGGTTTATCAGTAAAAAAAACCCAGCCACAACGGTAAAGTCATTTTCACTTCAGCAATAGTGAAACATGAAGGGTCTGGGGTACAAGTCTGATAAGGAGTAGCCGAGGGAACGGGCTGTTTTTGGTCTGGAGAAAAGGACGGTGTTGTCCCAAAAGAGGTTTTTTCACCCAATGTGCAAGTGGCAAATCTTATTTACAGTTCTGCACACAAAGGGGTGCCAGGTGGCAAACCAACAAGCCCAGCACACCAACTACCCAAACTATTCATTATTTATACATTTTCTCAAAGGAAGGCATTAATGCTCCTTGGCTACAAGTTACATAGTACTCTTATTAACTCATATTCTGTCTTCGACTGGCTAAATGATTCCTTCTGTTCTCGCACTAACTAGTCGACACACTCGGTCTCTCTCTTCTTTTGGGTCAGTGGATTTCTTGAGTCGGTGGTCACGAACTCCTTGTCAGAATTGCCTTTTACTCAGCCGGAGCTGATTTCAGCACAGTTGCTGAGTTGGCTTTGTTAGTTCCATCCTTATCTCCAGAGTGCTGCCAAAGGTTCTCATGGCCTGTGAATTCTGCATTTTTGGTGTCCCCTCTCAGTGCTACATCCTTGAGCCTGGGCCTTGTTTAACCTCCCCCTGGGTCTGAGACCACGAAGGGTGTCAAGCCCTAAACTCCAACAGGGCAATTCTGCCAAGTGACTTACGGAACAATAGCTCCACAACCAGATGGTTATAGAGAGGCAAGTTTATTCGGTGCTAGGTGCACAGGGGATCGTTCCACCACAAATGTGCACACCCACAAAACCTTGAGCAGTAGTTTTATGTTCTGTACACTTTACATATTCATAATTTTCTTACACGTTAACACTATTCCCCAGAAAAGGCATGTTTATTATAATCAGTTTTTGGAAGTTATTTCCGCGTCCCCTCCTTTCGCTTCTCCTTCTTGTGCCTGCGTATTGTTCTCTGGTGGTTGTCTGTGGTGACCATGGGGATGAAGGCTGTATGTCTTCCTCTCTTTGTCCTTTTCACCTCTGGTCCAAATCTTGCTTAGGCCAGCTTTACCGGCAGGCACTAGAAGAACCTTTTGTTTCTGATTGCATATTTCTTGCTTATCTGTTCTTGTAGCCATTTATGGCCTCAACTACGCAGTCTGTCCTTGTAACTTCAGCAGAAGTTCTTGCAATTATTTCTATTAACCCTTTCAGTGTTAGTTCCCTTAGTAACTTACCCCTATCACGACATATAACTACCTTATATCACGATAAGTGATTTACCTTTCTAACACCTGGACATCAAGGGGAGACCCCACTGCTCTGTGGCGAGCGGGGCTGTGTGCGGGGGTCGCCACGCAGGGGACGAGGGAACAGGACAAGGGAACGGCCTCAAGCTGCGCCAGCGGAGGTTTAGATGGGGCACCAGGGACAACAGCTTCCCAGAGAGCGCGGTGAGGCCGGCACTGGGGCCGGCACTGGGGCCGGCTGTCCCGGGGAGCGGCGGAGCCACCATGCCCTGTGGGGGGTGTCCCCAGTCGCACGGGGACACGGCCCGGCGGCCGGGGCCGTCCCTCCCGACCGCGCCCACCGGGCCCCGTGATTCCAAGAGTACCCCGCCGCCATTCCCCAGGGCGGTGCGCGCACTGACGCCATCATCGCGCGCTGCGGCGTCATCATCGCGCGCCGCGGAGCGCCGGCGCCACTCGCTCAGCCAAGATGTCGCCGCCGCTGTTCAGCCTGCCCGAGGCGCGGCTCCGCTTCACGGTGAGGCTCCCCTGCCTCCCTCCCTCCGTCCTTGCCGCTCGACCCGGGGCGCTGCCTCCCGGAGCGCGGCCGCGGTGCCGAGCGTGAGCAGCGGGCCGGGGAGGGCAGCGGCCTGTGGGCCAGCGAAGGTTAACGTCGAACGGTGTCAAATCGTGGCGCGGGCCCCGCGGCGGAGGCGCCCGGGCGTGCTGCTCCTGCCTGCCTTGCGGCCCTGGTGAATGGTGCTTTCGCCTTGCCAGGGCAGGCCTCGGGGTCCCGCCGCCTGCGGCCCGGTTTGCAGGACAAGGGGATGGGATTTGCACGGGAGTGGTCCCTTAGATCGAATTCGTAACAGGAAATAGTAATCTTTAGACCATCTCGTTAGCAGGAGTCACGTACTCTTCAACGTTTTCGTAAACAACCCGAGCGTAGGACTTGAAGGGATACTGTGGAAATTCGCAGGTGATGTAAAGTTAGAAGCTTTTGACTGCCTTGAAGGCAGAGAGGCTCTCAAGCACACGGTGTGATCCTTGGGGTTGTCTGTGCAGGGCCATGAGTTGAACCTTGTGGGTCCCTTCCAACTCAGAATATTCTTTGACTCGTGTCCCAAACCACCACAACCACCTGAAGCTGTGTGTGTGGGACGTGCGACTATGGTAGGTATAGCACTGGTCACAACAGCATGTTCCTCTGTGCTTCCCTTAGAAATGCTGTTCTCATCACACTGCTAGCCCAGGTTTGAGGTGTGATGCTCTACTGGCTCACACTCCTAATTGCCTATGCACTTGTTATTTGCCCCTCTTCTTACATAGTTCTCTCTGTAAACTGATATGTGGTGCATGGCAGAAAGATTCCGTAGTGTTTCTCTCTGCTATCAGAGCAAGGTGGAGAACCTTTTGATTTTGTGTCAGTTTTGTAGCTTTTCTTTCTTTGCATTTTGGTAGACGTCCACCAGAGAGGCTCTGATTAACAAAAGCATCAAGCCATTGTTGAATGCATTTAACCAGGTTCCTGGGAGGTAAGTGAATATCACTTGCTTTTTAAAAATGCTTATTCAGATAGCTTTTAGTAACCTTGTCCCTAATGGTTTTTACTAACTGAGGTGGAATGTTTGCATTTGCAGTGAAAATGAAAAGAAGTGTACCTTGGATCAGGCTTTTAGAGTTGTTGTGGAAGAAGAAATAGTAAGTACTTTAAACTGATGCAGCTTACCTCTTGTTAAGCTTCAAATTTCTATTTGCAGGCTAACATATTGACAGCAGTTTACTTTAGTACAAGAAAACACTGTTTATTAAAAACATGCTATATAGTAGTTAGGTAATTAAGATTGAATAGGAATGTTTCAAGGGGATTGGTAGTATGTCAGTATTTTACAGGCACCACACTACAGTGAGAGCTGTTGACTGAGCCTTTTCCAGCAGTTCTTTGTAATGCATATGAAAGTCTGCTATGTCTTAAAATTCTAATTCATGAATATGCGTTGTTGTACAACTGTACTTTAGGAGTGGGTGGAAAGGGTAGGTTTAGATCAGATATTAGGAGGAAATTTTTCAGTTTGAGCCACTGGAACAGGCTGCCCAGAGAAGTTGTGGGTTCCCCATCCCTGGGAGTGTTCAAGGCCAGGCTGGATGGGGCTTTGACCAATTTGTCTAGTAGAAGGTGTCTCTGCCCACATCAAGGGGGTGGGAATTAGATGATCTTTAAGGTCCCTTCCAACCCAAACCATTCTGTGATTTGTTACTAGCATGTAACTAAGCTGCCTTGTCAGCAGGAAACAATGATGAATCCAATAATGGATGATCAAATAATAGTTGAATGAAGTCTGAATGTTGGATATTAATTTTCAGAGGTAAATGACTCCACGCATTAGGGTCTCTAGTGGCTGGAAGCAGTTAGAAAAGGTTGTTCACTCAGTAAAAACTTCATATAGTTAATGAATGTGAGTGTTTATTTAAAGTTTGCCTTCTTGAAAACAAGAGTTTTAGTTTTGTTACATAAATTTAGGTCAGAAGAGAGAAATCTGACACTGTTTTCTTTGTTTAGATAAACAAAGCTCCATGTGAAAATCTCCTGGCAATTATATCTCTTGCTATTAATGGAGTCACAGAAGGTGAGCGTCTTTCCTTCAAATCTGTTGGTGGTTTTAGGGACCATTTAAGGGAATTTTAAAATCTTGATTTCTGTAAGCCACGTACAGTGGTTAGCTTTTGTAATATGTGGCCCTTATGCTAGTAGTTATTAAGTTTGTTTCACAAGAGAAATTATGTATAATATGATCAAATTCAGTTGCATGTGTGACACTTGTGTTGGACTTTTTTTTTTTTTTAAAATAGAGAAAGATGCATGGTTTTGGCTGCAGCATGATTAGCATTTTCTGTCTTTGTCCATTGCTTTAAAATACTTAGAAGTCTCCCATCATCATTTCAGAGATAGGACCAATGAGGCAGTACATGGCTGGTTTTTAGATACTTGAAACAGTTACTATAATGTCTTTTGTATCAGAAATCAGTGTGCTGATCTTTTCTGAAGTGTCTTTTTTACTCTTCCCTTTGTTTATTTGTTCACATGACAGGCAAAATGCTGGTTTGTTGTAGTAGGTATAGCTCAACTACATGTATGTTTTATGAACTGTGGAATAGCATGGCCTGTGATTATGAGGAACATAGACACTTCCTATGAATGTGGATAGACAGACTTGGAGCACTGCTTTAGTAGTACTTGGAGGAAAAGTACTTCAGGAAAAGACTCTCAAGCTCCATGGATGGGTGTAGAACGACTAACTGCCTTTAGAAGCCTCCCAGAGTTCTCTTGCAGTTTGCAAAGAGTTATGACATTGTTTCAGGCTTCAAGGTCTTTAGAACAGTTTTGGGGTTTTTTATTAGTTGTTTTACGTTGGTGCAAAGCTCTTGTAAAGCTCATTTGAGTATGTCTCCATAGAGAAGTAGCGTTAATGAAAGTTCACACTTTAGCCCAAGCTTTTTGTTAGAGTTTGTCAGAACCCAGGAGAATTTTTGTCTTTTTTTTTTTTGTTGTTGAATATAATGTCCCTCAAGTGCCGTGCATCTTTATTTTTTATGTATCATTCAAATTTGTTGAATAAAGTATTCCCTGTTCCTCGTAGGTATCTGCACTGCATCAACTCCTTTTGTCCTTTTGGGGGATGTTCTGGATTGCCTCCCTTTGGATCAGTGTGACAAAATCTTCACTTTTGTGGAGAAAAATGTTGCTACATGGAAATCAGTAGGTATTTTTCCAGAATGTTACATACATTTGCCAAAGTTCCTGTATCCCTGACTCATTTTTACAAATGGATTTTAACGGTCTTTGCATCTGACAGGTTAAGTGTCAGGAACTCTGTAGGCAGCACCTGAAAAGCATTCCACTTTCTCGGAGTTTTTCTAACCAGGACTACCTTCCATAGTCATGAATTCAAACTGCTCTGTTTCAGATAACACTGTGGCCCTTAGGTATTCACTAACTGTTCTTTATCATGAATTCAAGTATTTATGAATGTCTTTCTTCTGCTGCCAAATTACTACTACTGTTGAATGCTCTAAATCTTTTGTGTGTGTTCTTTGCTTATTTGTATAGTTAATACATGGAATAATAAATGCCATGAATGTAAAAAACTAGTGTGTTCCAGGAAAAAAAAGTGGATGCTGCTCTTACAGTTTGTCGTCACAAATGGTTTTTCTATATGAAAGCTGGATTTAAATGTGTTTTATGCTTTCTTGGAATTTGTGGGACTGCTTATTTTGTTTCCTTTTCGCAAAACCTGCGTGTTGTGTAAAGGAAGACTCAAATTTAGAGGAGTGACTCATACTTACTCATAGTTTGTAATTGGATTGAAATCTGCTTAAGAAGGTTCTAAATGTTCTGAAAGTTCTTAATGTTCTAAATACCTTTACTCTGTTTCAGAATACGTTTTACTCTGCAGGGAAAAATTATTTACTACGAATGTGCAATGGTGAGTTGTAGTTTTGCAGGGCAGGGGGAGGGAGAAGTGGAATTAAAGAACTTCCATTCTCAGCAAATTGAAGTTAATTATTTGATTTAAATTCAGATGTGCTCAGTAAGTAATAACGTTATAAGGTGCATCAGTCAGCAGATACTTATGAGTCATTCTGACCTCAGGGAACTCTCTTTATCAGTGGAGGTCATTATAGAAAGAACAGGATTCATTTGATCTTATTTTTTATTGGTGTTAAAGGTATTAGGAGGATTGGTAGAATGCATTTGGAAAAAATGTGTGATCTGAGAGAGTTGCAAGTATTTATATTCACAAATCTGAGCTTGTATTCATTAGCTCTGTAGGCCATGTAATTAGCAAAGCTTGAGTTCTATTGCGTGTTAAATGAAAAGAGGGATAAATACTAATAGTCTTTACTTTTTACAATATTTAGACCTCCTAAGAAGATTATCTAAATCACAAAACACAGTCTTCTGTGGAAGAATTCAGCTGTTCTTGGCTAGGTTATTTCCGCTTTCAGAAAAGTCAGGTGAGATTTTTTGCATTGCATCAACCTTAACATCTCAACAAGACTAAATATGCTCATTCTTTCAAGTTTATGATGATTGCAGACCAAATCCAGTTGGAGAAGATCACTTTGCACTTGAATCTTAATTCTTGTTTCTATCCTTGATATTGTGATTTTCATTTGCTTTGATTTCAAACACAAGTTTTAAATGCTGTTTCTGAGGATTTAGGATCAACATCTCATAAACAAACAACTGAATGAACAGACTTAGGAACTTCAAAGCTTCTGATTTTATGTTTTTCACAGGACTTAACCTGCAGAGCCAGTTTAACCTGGAAAATGTCACAGTTTTCAATACCAACGAACATGAGAGCACTCTAGGACAGAAGGTGAAAGTTCCTATGTCATTTTTCACTCATTCCGCAGTAAACGTGTAAGATTGTTTGCACAAAAATGTGCTATCATGGTTACTGGTTGGGACTGTATGCTTGTTAGTTGGCTGTCCCTCTCCCAGACTGAGCTGTTGGTTTGGGGGATAGGCATGTTGCCCGATACATCAAACTGTGTGCTTTGAGGGGAAAGAGATTGATTTGATTGTGAGGAGTAAGCACTGTCATTTACTGTGCAAAGTTTTCCCCACAGTGTACGGAGGATAGAGCAGTCCCTTCAGCTTTTTCCAGGAGAAGTCAGGCTGTCGTTGCAAAGTTTAGTAAGGTATTAAGACAAGAATTTGTTGCACATTTTATGGTAATAATACTTTAGAAATCTCTTGAGTTACCAGCTTAAGCTTTCTGATTTAAAATGTAATAGTACGTTTATAAAAAAGAACATTGTGAGAACTGTATACAAATTGTCATGGCATTTGCATAAGTTTTAAATTATTTTTTCCCCTTAGCACACTGAAGAGAGAGAAGAAGGAATGGACGTAGAAGAAGGTGAAATGGGAGATGATGAAGCACCAACAAGTTGGTGAGCTTACAGACATTTTAAAAGTCAAAACAAAGCTTTATATAGTGAAAGTAAAAAGCCGTTTGTGAAATATGGTGTAGTCAGAATTCTCCTTAACTCCTGCCCTCTCAAGATTAGGTGTATCTAATCAGTTAAGACACCTGGCAGTGTCCTTACCTGTTTAAGTGAACTTGCCTGGAAGAGAAAGAAATGTACAGATTTGAAAAAGTTGCATGCTTTGTCTGAGAACCACTCTGGTTTTGACAGTTTTCCAAATCCCTTGACAACACTTGTTATGATAAGATCCATCCGGGAATTTTGAGTATATACTGTATATGCTTTTAGGAGAAAAGGCTGTGCTCCTCTTCATTCCCCAGATAGCGAATAACTCCTGAGATCCCTTTTTCTACCATTTTTGCTTTTATGATGAGAAAGTAACAACAGACTGGATGGAAAACTCTTTTTAGGGGCAAATTCTGAGTTACAGATTTCTCTGTAAGGCTTCACTACGGACTCATTAATTCACTTCCCAGATGAATGATATTATCTGGGGTTGCACATTCCTGAGTGGACTTGAATTGAGGGTTTTTTTAATCTTTTTTTTCCCCACAGTTCCATTCCAATAGATTACAACCTGTATAGAAAATTCTGGTCACTTCAAGATTATTTTAGAAATCCTGTGCAGTGCTATGAGAAGGTGTCATGGAAAACTTTTCTTAAGGTAATCTGAGTTCATGCCTCCAACCATTCAGCCTAAGTAAAAGTCATTGTTTATATGAGTAGCAGAGTAACTATGTAAGAATAGAACAGTTCAAAGGCTGGTGCCTTTGGGAAATAAATGATAATGCACGAGGAAATGCATTTTCCTGTTTTCTAAAGTGAGCCTTTGACTGTAAACTGTATTAAGATGAACAGTAAACCGCCTAATATAACTTCTCTAAGTCAATAACAAATGACTTCATATGTTGCAACACTGCCAGAAGTACCTTTTTTGTGATTTATCAGCTGCAAAAAGCAGAACTTTGGGGTTTGTTTTTTTTTTTCACTCCGAGCAAATAAACAGCCTATCTAGCTCTTACTTTTGAATAGTTGTATTGATCCCAGTGGGATTCTGAAGATTATTGGTTTCTTGTGAAGCAAATCTCTTTGTAGAAGCAATGACTTAAATGTCCCCTTCAACCAACTGTTTCAGTTTTGCTTACTATGAATTTTGAACGTGATTTATTGCTAAGCTACTGTTTCTTCAGAATTTGTCACTCTGTTTATTTAATAGAAAGAAGCCTAGGTTGTTTTAATCTTCATTCTTTTTGTTCTGATGACATCTGCTCAGACATCCTAATATAAATCTAGTTAACGAGATCTACTAATGGGGTCAAAAAAAGAAAAAAACAAACCACAAAAAACCACCACATGTGCAGTTCAGAAACTGAAGGCCAGACTTAAGTCTTTCAGGTGAAATTTTTTAATGTAGCACTATCGTCACGTGAACATTTTTTCTTCATGGCATTTAAACAACAAAGCAATTATGCACTGTCCACAATGCAAAATATATTTCTTAGCATATTTTAAACATTTCATATGATTAGATGTTCTGATGTGATAGCACTCTCACTGAGGTAGAGGTCCTACATACTGTGGACCTCCGTGGGCTCGTACCAAGTTCACAAATTATTTTACTTGCTTGGCATTAAGTCTAGCGTAGTTCTGTAACTATAAAGGTTTGTATTATTTTCATGTGGTAAATAACTGTTTCATAGTACTCAGAAGAAGTTTTGGCTGTGTTCAAAAGCTACAAGTTGGATGACACTCAGGCTTCCCGAAAAAAGTTGGAAGAACTAAAAACAGGAGGAGAACATGTATATTTTGCCAAGTTCCTAACTAGTGAAAAGGTATGTGTTTTCTCTCCTCAGAATCCCAGGCTAGTTGGGGTTGGAAGGAACCTGTGTCTAGTTCAGCCTCCCTTAAAGCTCTCAGCTGGAGCAGTGGATCAGCACTGTGTCCAGTTGGGTTTTGAATGACTCCACAGATAGAGACTCTGCAGTTTCTCTGGGTATCCCACTACACTGTTTGATCACTTTATTTAGATAGATTTTTTCTGTTCTCTTTTGTATTTTATTCTCTGTGGATTGCCTCTGTTAATTAAAAATTCAGGGACTTCTCTTTCTGTAATAAGAGTCTGCAGTAAAGCTGGTATTTGTTCATTGCATTTCATTTGTAATGGTGCATTTATGAAGAGAAGTTAAAACAGTGCAAATGCTTAAAGATCCGTTGCTTTTTGGTTGCCTTTAGAATTACATTTTCAAAACTTGTCTGATGTGCTAACTGTATTTTCTGCTTCATAATGGTCTTGTTTAAAATTGCTTTGAAAAATATCTTGAGAGGGTTTTATTCTGTTAATATAGAGTCAAAAATACGTCACTATTGAATTTAATCCTAAAATTGTTGTCTTTTTGGAATACTATGTAACTTAAAAACTTTTAAGTGCATGCATTTGTAGATGACAGAAAGTAAATCTCAGTGCAGCGTGAGTTTTTCTGGACTAGAAGAGTAGGTAAATTCTTCATAGGTCTTTGACTTATGTATTGACAATTTTTAAATAATGTGTTATACAAGATACAGAACCAGTTAACAAGCAGTAGTCAAAGGCATTTTTCTTTAAAGAATCTTCAAGTGTTCCCTTTGTATGATCTATCATTGTGCAACATATAAGCTAGAAACCAAGAAGTGTATCACTGTTCAAGTGTTGATGAGAGTGAACATTTCTGTGGTAGCCAAATCCTCATGTTGTAGCAAGTAGTTCATAGGGAAAGGGGATGAGCTGTCATTCAGTTGCTGAAATATTTGAATATTTGTTTTTCCGAATTCTTATTTGCTTCAAAGTGAATGTTGTCAACTCCCACACTATAAAATTGTTAAAGAAAAATGTAGGGATACTTTTACAGGAAGTTCCTCATGCTTTCAAAAATGTGATTTAATTAGAAATTTTGGTCCTCTTTCCTAAATTGTGCTGGATGACAGTTGGCCCATCTTGGTACCTTATGAAGCACTGTCCTGAAAGAACAGGTGATGCTGAATAGACTTTGCATCATTTATTCTAAAAACAGTCCCCATGGAGTTTATCAAAAACATTTGTTGGTGTTTTTCACTTATGCATGTTAAGTCCATTAATCTGTAATTCTTTTGTTGTTGTTTAGCTGATGGATTTGCAGTTGAGTGACAGTAACTTCCGCCGTCACATCTTGTTGCAGTACTTAATACTGTTTCAGTATCTAAAGGGACAGGTCAAATTTAAAAGGTAACGTGAAAATATTTTGTGTTTTGGGGATGGGGAGCTAGGAACTTGGGAGATAAAATTATTTTGAAAGAGTTTGTGTACTTGTTCTGATGCTCTTGTGAACCTTGGAAACTTGGATTAGTAAATACAGGGAGGAGATTCTCTTTGGCAGCAGCAAGTTGTTAGACAAGTGCAAGCTATCTGTGTGTGGCATCATTTTGAATCTATGTTGACTTTGTAATATGACACTGGGTGCTGATTTTGTTTTCCTAGTGTGCTACAGAATTCTAAATTAGCAAGAAATAACAATGGTCATTGTTGCTTTTATATATTAATGGGACAGAACCAAACCCTATCTTTTCCTAATCTCAATGTTATGCTGAAGAACATTCTGCCTCTTCGTTTCCTGTGCCTTTGGCCATATGTGTGCATAATGATTAACATCATTAGCAAGGCAGCTTGCTTTCACCTGCAATATACTGCTTTTTATAAACAGCTTTCAAAGAACTTTGCAAACTAGGTTAGGATCATTATCTAATTCTATAGATTTTTTACCAAGGCAGTCCAGTGTCAGAGAAGAAGTGGAATTCAGGTCTTCTGAATTGCAGTTTAGTCCTGTTGATGTGACAGTCATTTCAATGACAATTCATTAAAATGGTCATTAAAAGCACTCATTTACCAGTGGTCAAGGATGGTATGAGATACAAATGTTGTAGTACAATACTTGGTGAGTGTTTTTGAGGTCTTTGCAGTGTGCCCATTTGTTGTGCTTTGGGTCCAACATCAAGGTGTGATCTGGAATCACACAAATGGGCTTCCTATTGGAGTAATCAAAACCTTGAAAGTAGATTCCCCAAGCACATCTAATTAACTCCACAAACGAAAAAATGATCAGTCCCTGGAACCAGACCAGAGCACATTCATAGAACTTCAGATCCCCTCTAACACCCCTTGGAAGGTATGAAGTGTAAATGAGGTGTCCTCAGCACTATTTTCATTTAAAAAGAAACAACAACAAAAAAAACCCCAGCTGATCTAATTACACTCTTTGTTGTGTTACTTTGTTTTTCGATTCTAGTTCTAACTATGTTCTAACAGATGAACAGTCTCTTTGGATTGAAGATACTACAAAAGCAGTTTACCAGGTTGGTACAGTATCTACTTACATGAAACTGACATGGAAGAATATTTCGCACGTAATATTGTATCAGCCAACTTTAAAGCAGGAACCACCATATGCTTTGGGGTTTTTTTTCTCTACATATTCTGCTACAGTTATAATGCAAAAAGTTCATTTTTTTTTTCCTTCCATTCATAGCTTCTTTCAGAAAATCCTCCAGATGGGGAAAGGTTCTCAAAAATGGTAGAGGTAAGTACTTTGATGCCTGAACAAAGTCTGTGTAGCACATAAAAAAGCAGTTTCAGCTTGAACTAGCTTTTGGAACACAGGTGTTGTATCTGAGAGAAGTTTTACATAATCTCAGTAAAAAAAAGTCTCATCATTTTGTTCTGTAGTCATATTTTTCCAGTGTTTTTGTTAATGCTCTTTTCTTTCTCCTGAAAAGAAATGGAAATATGCATATATATATATATGCATCTGTGCATAGAGGAGAGATTGGTTATTAAAAATTAAGAAATCTTTGCAGATAGGAGTGCTGTGCACAAAGATATGGAGATAAGATAAAAGCAAAATCTTAAAAAAAAAGGTGTCTTCTTGCTTTCCTTTTTTCCTTTACTTTAGCTGCATCTATTTTCTTGTTTAGACCAGGAGAAATAAAGCCTTTCCCACAATTATTGCAGAGAGGAAATACACTATTTTTGAATAAATTAACGCAGGTGTTAAGTATTACACTGATGACCTTCAAAATAGTGACTGAAATACACAGCTTATAATCAAAGTATTCCCCTTGACTTTAGTAGCTCAGTTAAAAACTTTGGAGTCAACTCCAAAACAGATTATGACCCTAATAACGTGCAATACTTTATATGTTTCTCCAGCATATATTAAATACTGAAGAAAACTGGAACTCGTGGAAAAATGAGGGCTGCCCAAGCTTTGTGAAAGAAAGGTAACTGTTAGAAAGTGGAAACCTTTTGCTGCTTGTTTGAAATGGTGATTCCCCTTCAGAATATGGTACCCATGGTTCATAGGAACATTAACCCTTCACACAACTTTGAGATTTGTGTAGTTGCCTGTCCCTTCAGTGTGTGCAGAAGGCTCTTAGATTTCTGCCAAAAGCCTTAAGGCTTCCATTGGGTTAGGGAAGAGGTGGTTGTGGATGTGTGGGTTCTTAGGAGTGCATTCCTTACTGTCTCATGGCAATATTTTGTGGTACTGAGGAGACTGGAGCAGGTTGTGTCTCCTCCTGCTTTCGACAGACCCTAGGTTGAAGAAGTTAGTTCCTGACTTTCCCTATACTGCTTTGGATTGCCTCTGATGAAGCCTTTGGCATTATGGCTGTGGCAGGACAGCATACCTGGCCTTTGTGCAGCTTATATGATTTATTTATTGGGTGTGCCACTTGGTGATGATCACTTAAAGGGAAACGATGGGTGGCTTTCACCACTGAAAGGCTTCCTGTGTAATTAGTTGGTAACTAGTGGCAAAGCTTGAACTCCAAATATCTGCTAGAGTGTCTTGAGGGGGTGACCAGACATTTTCATCCTTCTTTACTGTACACACAGCCTGTAGTCTCTTTGTGGTAAGGAGCATCTGGGTCACTAACTTTTGGAGATTTCCTTTTATTGGAGAGATCAGGTGCAGCCACCTCTTTGTGACTTAAGCTGTTTGCAGAAGAAGGGAGGGGGGCTGTGAGAAGAGAGAAATTACTGTTGGGGGCGGGGATTGTGGGGAAGTACAAGTATGAAATTTGACTTTTATAAATGTTCTGTCTCCTCCTTTAGATCTCATCCAGAGTTTCAGCTTGGGTAGGTCTTACCCTAATCTCAGTGGTCTGGGATCTCCATTCTCTGATCCCATGAAATGAGGTGCAGCTGGGGAAAGAGACCTTGCAATCATAGAGCAGATGATCCCAGCAGCAGGGTAGATCATACTTACATGTGCTGCTGGCACAAATGTGATTTGCTTCTTTTTCTCTGTTGGGACTCTGGTAGACCTTTACATTTGTGAGAGAACTAATTTTGGTGTCTGGCAGATTCCTTTCCTTTGCTTTCTCTCTCCTCTTCCCTCCTGCCTCCTTTCACTGTAGAATCACAGTCCTTCTGATTACTTTCTTTATGATTTAACTTCGCACCATCTAAAGGTGAAATAGCTTTATTTTGTTCTCAAAATATTCATGGTTTGATACTAAAGAGCATCTTTTTTTTTTTTCTTTAGACCTCCTGATTCTAAACCAATGAGGCCTGTGAGAAAGAGGCCAGCTCCAGAGGACTTCCTAGGAAAAGGATCAAACAAAAAAATCCTTATGGGGAAGTATGTTGGGTTTTTTTGCCCTTTACAGGGTTTCTGGGTTTGGGTTGGCTAGTTGGTTTTGTGGTTGTTGTGGGGGTTTTTTTCCACTATCTGTTCTTTCTATAAAATGATTTTTAAACTTCCTTATTTTGGAACTGCCAGGAAGCAACAGCCGAACTTGCAGTAGGCTTCCTTTCCTTACAGCCAGTCTTATAGATCCCTTTTAAACAGTCTGTAAGTGTGGAATGATAGAATGATAAATATGGAGTTTGATTTGTGTTATGCTTCTCTTTTCAGTGAGGAACTGACCCGCCTTTGGAATTTATGTCCTGATAACATGGAAGCTTGTAAATCCGAGAGTAGGTAGGTAAAAAATGGGTGTGTCACTGTCTGGAGCTAACTTTCAGCACTCTAATTAGAGAATTACAATTATTACAAAACTAGCATAAGGAAAATATACAGGATGCTCTTAGGAGGTGTGCCATTTCACTGTGTCTTGAGAGAAGTTAGTTGTATGAATCTTCGCCTTGAAATCCCCTTGCAGTTATCTTTACTAGTGTTTATGCTGTCAGTAATTTTCATTGCTTAGTAAAGTAGATTCTAGGCTAAAAACCAGATGAAAGCTCTCATTTTGTAGAGCATGATTGTATAATTAATTACTTTATATAATGAAGGAAGATTGCCAAGTCAGGCTCTAATGAAGTTAGCATGCTATTTGGCTATGATTTTCAAGCAGGCCTGTGCTTTGAACAATGTAGATAAGAGGAAATTGCCTAGCAGGCATTGTTCCAGCTCATACAGGATCCACTCGTGGTGCAGAGGTAGAAAAGCACAATTGTTGGTTGTCCCTTCTGCTTGCACAATTGTAGGAAATACTTTAAACATACTCTGCTACATAACTTTTTGTTACAGATAGCAAAATCACTTTCTGTGCAGACACAATACCTAGTAAGAAAATTTGGAAAAGGAATGGGACAGTTCCCAAAGAGATTTCTGCTTTTAGTGGCTGTAAAGTCTGGTTGGCTGGGGAGGGGTGCTAGCTGTGCAGATGTCCTGAGTGGAGAAATTGCTTTTCCAGAGGTTTAGAGCTTTGCAGAGGAAGTGCTCTCCTTTCCTGTGAGGCTGGGATGTACAGGAAGGCCTATGACAGGATACCTGCCTTTACTAGGCCAAGGGCTGAAGGTGAAGTTGTGTTTGGGACCAGAGCTTTTGATTCCCTGTGCATGATTGCATTGTGCTGCAATGTCTTTAACTAACCAAATGGAGATAAACCAAAAAAATGCATGCCATGGTAAATAGGAAAGAGAAGATTCTGTGGAATCTGGATTCAAAGCCAAGTTTTATTACAGACCTCATGACTGTATGTGGTCAAGTGAATGTAGCTCTTTGCTTTGGTTCCTTACATCTCCATTCAAATGGGGCAATACTCCCTTACCTGTCTTTTTAGATGGTTGTTTTGAGGATAATGTAGCAGGACTCAGATGGGTTTTCAAGGTTCTGGCTTTGGCTCCAGTAGTCAGTGATAGTGCTACACTTAAAACAGGTGTGGGGCACTGCTGCCCTGGGCAAAAAGCTTTTTTCAAAACAAAACTGAAATTATAGACCAATGTGCTTCACCCCCTGCTCCAACTGGTCACTAGATTCCCTTGCAAAAGCAGATGTGTCTCTGTCAGCATTAGGTAGCAGAAATACAGATCATGACGAGCTTGCTTTGCACCACTGAGAACCTTGGCTCACAGTAACCCCACAGCTCTTATGTGATCTGTGTTTCTGGCCTGTAGCCTTCACAGCAGCAAACCGTATTAGGAATGTAAGTTCTGTCCTTTTTTTTTAGGTCAGGGTTCCTTTTGTGCTGGTTTAAATACCTGTCAGAATCAACCATGAGTTGTTCCAAGAGCTGATGGAACTGAAACAGGGGGGAGGAGAGATGGCTGTGTTTTACTGATCCTGTCAAATCACACAAAACTAGCAACCATTTTACACTCTGAGAGCTCATGAACTGTGCAGATGCTGTTGACAGATGTTGATGTCACCTTCTGTTGTGGCAGAAGGTTTGAATGCATATAATAGGCAGTGCTAGGGATGGCTGGTACGCTCCAGTGGTTATGCAGTAAACAAATTTTATAGCAACATGTATCAAACATTCTTTGCAAAGTTGCAATTCTGAAATGGCGTGGGTTGGCTTGGGGTTTGGTTTTTTTTTTCTTCAGTGCATAAGCTTGAGATGTGTATGAAGGAACTGAAAGCCAGCTATTTTATAGTAGATCATGAAGCATATTAAGCTTGTTATTTTATCTTTTAGGGAATATATGCCAACGCTGGAGGAATTTTTTGAAGAAGCTATTGAACAAGCAGATCCTGAAAACATGGTTGAAAATAAGTATAAGTATGTCGATCTTTGTGTTTTCACTTGATTTTGGTCTCTTTCATGTTCAAATTGCTAAAGGAAACACTGTTCTCAGTGATACCAATGGCTGTGCAGGACTCCAGTAAGGCATAAAAAAATTTTACTTTTGGACAGAATGACATTAATTACCAAATGTCTCAGATCTGGTTTTTTGTGCTTTTATTAGATGCCAGACTTTACCAACTAAACTCGTGTTTTATTGTAGGGCTGTGAACAATTCTAACTATGGCTGGAGAGCACTGAGACTCCTGGCACGCAGAAGTCCCCACTTCTTCCAGCCAACAAACCAACAATTCAAGAGTTTACCTGAATATCTAGAAAACATGGTAATCAAATTAGCCAAGGAGCTGCCTGTAAGTAATATTATCCTATAATAATAAATGGGGAATTCATTTGACTTCCTGCTTGTCCCTCTGCAGTCCATTTGGTACATGGCGGGGGGGGAAGGAAAAAAGTTTGTGCACTGAAGTAAAAATTACAAATAAAATTAGTCTAATACCTGAAGATGCCAGTACCACTAAACCAGATAACGCTGACCAACCAAGTAAGTGCTGATCCCTCCCATGTGTTCTGTGGGAAAAACCAGCTGTGGCATTCCCCTTGGTTGGCAGGAATATGTTTGTGCCCAGCTACTTGGGTTCTGTGTTGCAGTGCAACCCACTTTTATAGAAGGTCTAGGCCAGTGTTATGGCTCTTGAATGTGCTGGGATGGCAGGAAAAGGGGCAGCATGTGCAGCTGAAGGTTCTCTGCTAAGCATTACCAGGGCTTTACAGGAAGGTTTGCCAGAGCTCTTCTGTCAGCTCCCTGACTTTTAAAATACATAAATTACAAATAGTGGAGCTGTAAATTTAAGGCATTAACCCTTTGCATGTTCAGCAGTACAAATTTGAGTCCAGGGAGGGGCCTTTCAGATCCCTTTATATGCAGTGATAAGAGAGGCCAGCAGCGGGGAAGGCAGCATTTTCTAAACCTTTGAGTTAGCACACACCTAGTAATTTATTGCAGGTTTGAACCCTTGCTTCTTTTTGGGACCTTCCTTGTCTGTAATGTGGAACTACTGGTGTAAAGGTTGGATTGTAATATATTGTTCTTCTGTTTGTCCAGCCATCAGAGCTAACTGTATGCTAATAGCAGGTTTAGAAAAAATACAGGGAGGGGAAATGTGTTTTAATATGTTTAATGTATTAAGATATCAGTGTATGCGATACTCCTGGTGGTGTTACTGTCATGTACCAAATGTTATGGCAAGAAGCATGTAAGGCCTGTGACTCAAATGTAGAAAAAGAGGGCACTTTTTCACTGTTCAGTAGCTAAATCAGAGACTGAAAAATCTGTTGTTTGCATCCTTGTTTGCCACCTTTCAGAAGTTTGAAAGTATAGAAACTTTGGGGAATTCCCAAGTGAGAAATAAAACTAGTGAAGAATAATTTTTTTAAAAAATGTTCATCAGTAGTGGCCTCAAAGTTGTTTGGTTTTTTTAAGTAAGCTCACTGTGTAATGCTTAGTTGTTGTTACCATGAAAAGAATTCTGTGAAGTCAGTGGATATTTTTATTAAGTTTTTTAGTTAGTAATAAGTTTTATTAGAATACTTGTGTTTTGGATGCGGGTGACTGTGGGAGAATTTTTAATTCTCATGTGGGATCTGTCAGGTTTTCCATTATAGCACACGTTCCAGAGACAACCACAGAACTGTAAAATTTCTCTTTAAACACAAAATTCATCCAGTGATGTTTAGTTCTTTCATTGTAGCCTCCTTCTGAAGAAATAAAAACAGGTGAAGATGAAGATGAGGAAGATAATGATGCTTTGTTAAAGGAAAACAATGAAAGTAAGATTTGCATGTTCTCAGTCTTTCCAGTTTTTCTCTTGATGTGTGTTGAAGCTGTGTTTAAACATAGTTTCTACTGAGGGCCAGCAGTCCAGCTTACCCCAGCGCTTCTGACTTGAACGAGCATTTGTACCAAAGAGTGCAGCCCTGTCAGGACACAGGGCACGAGTAGCAGCCTGCCAGGCTCGTGGCCTGCAGTGCTGTGAAAGCATGCAGTTTGTTGGGTTAGCACTTTGATTAGGAGCCTCTTTCACCTTTTCTGCTACATGGTATGTGTGTATAGTGTCAGTAGGTGTTTATAGCAGAAGTGCCAGCGTCACTGTGTAAAAGCCTACCTGAGCATTCCTTGCCCTGCTTTCCTCTTCTTTCTGCCCTCTCATTGCCAGGCTAAGTCCTTCCCTCTGGTCCCTGCTGAGGCGGGTAGTTATGGGACTTTCAAAAATGAATATATTCCAACTCTCAGATCTTTACTTCCTCTTCATTTAAAATATCTCAAAAGCAAAAGCTTCTCTGTGAGAAGAGCAACCTTCCTGGCACACATTCATCCCTTGCTCATTCCTTTCCATAAACCTCTCGTTTGTCTCTTGCCTGTAACCCTGGTGTGTCCTGCTCCCAGGTGTCCTTCTCCCTTGCATGCTGTAACTCCATGTGCCACCTCCTGGGATCCAGCTTGGGCAGATGGGACATTCAGGGCATGGAAGCCAAACTTCTGGGTACCTCTGGCAGTTTTGTGGAAAGCTTTTTTTCTGTTAGTGGAAACCTTTGGGCTTCTGCGAATCTCTCTTCTGTTGCCCTTTTGTATACAGCACTTGACCTTTTGCACAGTCTCCTTGCCAAGAGTAGAGGACTTCTCTTTAGCTTAATGGTAATTAACAGAGCCTTGGTGATGTCACTATGTGGGTTTACATCTTTTTTTAAACCTTGTCTTAAAGCAAAGATGGCAGAGCTGTGGTCTGCGGCACACCACTGTGCTTAGATGTAAGGGAAGTGATCTGAGGGCTTTTGTTGGTTTGTTGTTCGAGGTCTCCCATTCTTTACCCTGAATGTAGTGGCTTGAGTTCAGATAAATGGGTGTGACTGATAAGCACTGGAGAGAGTTGAAACTTCTGCTCCATGCCAGCTGGCTCTTCAGGATACTGAATTAAAATTAAGAATATAATTAATTTCTATACATAAGTAATTCAGTCTTTGAGAGTTTTTTGTTTAAAATTGTGAACTAAACATAGGTGGCAAGCCATAAGTTGCAGACTGTGATAAGCTATGAATGTGCAAACCCCCCTGTGTAATCACTGCAGCACCTGGCTTCTCAGCAGAACGTAGTATTCTGTGGGTTTTATCTCAGTGCCAAAATGACAGAAAATTCCTAAAAGTACTGACAACACATTAAAGTTACTGTTACAGTCCTGCTGCCAATAGGAATGTGAGAAAAAGGGAAGGAAACCTTTTTTACCTGGGTTAACTTTGACTAAAGTGATTAAAATGCTCCAATAGACAAATAAATGCTAAAGATCACTCTGTATTGTAATGTTGTAGTAGACTTGTGTTGAATACTGTAGTCTGCTTGTCAAAATCCTTGTTTTCATTTGGGGAAGGCAATTATGATGTACTTAAGACTTTAGCAATTCTCCCTCAAAATTATAGGAGACAACATAAAAAGCAAGATTTTCTTTATCACGGGCAGTAAGGGACATGTCTTTTGAAACCTGGGTAATAATACATCTGTAAAAAACTGCTCTCAGAGTTTGAGTAGGTTTTAATAACCACAGGAAAGGTGTAAGTCGGTCTGTCAGTAAATAAATGGAAGATTTATACTGGGGCAGATCAGGGTAGATTAATTTGGAGTGCTTGGAGATGTTCCCTGTGCCTCGCTGATTCCTTCTCTTTTTCCCCCAGGTCCAGAGGTACAGCGGGACAAAGCCATGACAGGCGAACAGATCGAGCTATTTGCAAACAGGCTTGGGGAGCAGTGGAAAGCCTTGGCCCCCTACTTGGAAATGAAGGATTCTGACATACGGCAGATCGAGTTGGACAGCGAGGATGTGAAGATGAGAGCCAAGCAGCTGCTGGTGGCCTGGCAGGATCAGGAGGGTGCACATGCAACTCCTGATAACCTGATTGCTGCACTGAACAAAGCTGGGCTAACTGACCTTGCCGAAAGCCTGAGCAACGACACGGAAAGCAGCAGCTAACTCACCCCAGCTGCCAACTTGTTTGACTTGGGGGGCTGGGGGTGTTGCTAATTGTCACTGTTCTGGTTGTTGTCATTGATAATTGTTACTATTGTTGCTAGGTAACACCACCTTTTTGATAGGTATTTTTTGTCCAGAAAATGATAAAGCTTTTTAATAACACTGTTAGATTGTCCAGATTTTCTGAGAAGAGGATTAGTCATCCCCACTAGAAATGGGAAGCTTCATTTTTGGTGGTGGCAATATAAAAGGGAGGAGGGAGAGTCAAGGCAGCTTCCAGTGCAGGCTGCAGAAGGGTTTGGCCCCAGCAGAGTGGTCAGCAGCCTCTCTGCTGCTGCCTCTGCACTTTCTTAGAGCAGGGAGGGACTGTGTCTCAGGGACTTCTGAGTTACCCTTTGGGGTGATGGGGAACTGCAGATTATCAAAACATACCTGTGAAAACATAAGAGGGTGGTGATGGAGCTGCAAGTCATAGCAGTGACTTCCAGTGAAGCACTATCCCACTTTCCTGCTCCGGACCTTAATATGATCAAGGGCGTTCCAAGCTTGTTTTTATTAGTGATTATTTTTAGCCTCTCCCTGTGTTTGGCTGTGAGGAACTCCCCTGAGTCACGGTAAACAGGGTAATTTTTTTGTCCCAGCCCACTGTGAAGTGAGAGTTTCATTTTAAGGACATGGCTGTCTATACAAGCTATTTTCCCTCAAAACACAGATTTTTGTGGTGTCAATTGGCAGCTGTCTGCTACTTGTTTTGTGGCTGTTTCTTACAGCGTTTCTGTCATTCACTGACATCTCTCTGATGGACAAATGTTTGGCCAGCTACATATCACGGAACTCTTCTCCAGAGAGTATTGTTTCAGCTACTGAATCACAGCTGTGAATTTCCAACGTGGTTAGATACCGCCTCAGAAGCGAGTTCCTGTCTGCAGAGCCATTGAAGAGAACTTTGTGCCTGCTGCCCCACTTCGGACTCAAGTGTGTTAGGAATGTATTGGGTCCTGTGGTGAAGGTTAGAGAGGCTTTCCCAGGCTGAGATATAGGACAGTTGTTGGAAATAACAGCCCAAGTGTTACCTCTGGCCGCAGGTACAATTTGGTAGAAGGTATGACACAGAACAGTTTCACTCAGTTAAGGACTTGAGCGTATTGTGAGTGGAGCTATGCAGGGATGAGGGACAGCTCTTCAACAGGGCCTGCCTGCCACCTCGATGCTGGGAAAGCTGAGGATGACAGTGGGAGGATGTAATTCCACAAAGCCCCAACTAGGCACAGACACCATCCCTCCTTCCTCTTTAACAGGAGGCAGAACAAGCATTTAGCACTGGAGAAGTCTGTATGTCCTGCATGGGCAGAGCTTGATTTTAAGCATCATGAAATTTATTTAAATTATACCCCAGTGCCTTTGTTGTGCTCCCAGGGGATGCTGTGCAGGGAAGGTGAAAATGCAGGAACTGGCAACACAATTTTAAGGCAGAGAAAGCGCTTGCGAAGGCCACAGCTGATGCCAGTGTCCCCAGGGCAGGGTAAAAGAGCAGTCTCTTCCTGGCAAGTGAGGCACCACAAACTCACAGTGCCAACAAAAGTGACAGTATTTCATATGAATGCGGACCAGCTCTCCCAGAAGGGACAGGGACACATCCACACTCTATACCAAGAAGGGTGAGTGTGGTGATAGCCCTGATAATCCTTTTCTGGCTGTAGCCAACACTGAAATGCTTTTTTTACTGCAGTCACACTGACTCCCAGTTACTAAAGTTACTAAAGAGTTCCTAAAGTTACTAAAGAGGTTCCTGTAAGTAAGCAAAGCCCAGTTTTGCAGCCACCACGCTGGACTTACCTACTGAATAAAGAGCAACAGGACAGGAGATACATCCCTGCAGCTTTAAAAAAAGTGGCTTTATTCCATGACTGTTTTGAGACATTCATCAGTGGTGGCCCAAGAAGTGAAAACAAATGCATACTGACTACACTACCAGGACAGGAACTGTTTTTAATGGAGACACATTGTTGATCACAATTTATTTTGAAATCATGAGATGCCAGCAACAGAACAGACTGAATCAGCAGGTCAGGCTGGACAAATACTTGACTGTAGCCACAGGTGCTGGCTACGGGCAGCAGCACTGAGTTACACAACAAGGCAATGGTTTCCCTTGAACCTCCCTAACAAAACTGCCAGGTAAGGCAAAGGATGGACAGCTACTGAATTGTGGTATAAACCATGCAAGAGTAACAAATGTGAGAGCAGGTGTGTAATAAATACTTGATGACATTAGAGAAGGAGGAGGAGAGGCTCATTTAAAAAAAAATTTATCTTCTGCAAGACATTAAAGCTATTTTAAGTATTGTCACCACCACAATTGGCAGTCCAGTCCAGTAGTGACTAATTGGTACATGGATCTGTTTTAAAACAATATCCCTCTTCACATGAAAAGGTTTGAACAAATTATTTATCCACTTGCTAAAGCTCTGGGGTTAAAGAAGTGATCAGTAATCAACATTTATTTCACACCTAGGCAGAATGACTAAAATGGAAGACTACTGTTCAGCTTCATCTTCAACCACTTCAATTCTGCGAGGCCCATAGAGTAGAACATAAGCTATATGCCAGTCTCCACCCCCAGATAACCTCAAAATATCTTCAGGTGTAACAATGCTGACTTTGTCATCATCAAATTTAATCCATTCATCTGCAAGAAAAACAAGAAAATTATTTACACATAAAATCTAAGCTTGCTTAACAGCCCCTTCAGCAAAAGGAACTGTGAAGGGTGGTGAACAGTGCTGCAATTTTAAATTTTTTTTACCTTGTTTCCTTTTAACCCAAGACACATAATGCCCAGAGGAACTTGATCTGCCCTGATGTGTTAGCACTGCCTGCAGGTCATAATAGCCGCAATTGTTAGAACCAATGTCTGAAGGAAGAGAGGAGAAAAAAGTTATGTCGAGTCCTACTTGAATAGTTGCAGCATTTGCAACAGGTTGCAGACCAAAGACGTATTAACCATGGCACAGCACTGTAGTTGTGTGAAACTCCCATTTGCAGCACAGTACAAAACCACTGTGAACTAAAAGCAGCAGCTCTAAGCCAGAAGAGTCCCAGAAAACCCAGGATGTTGTGTGCTCTCGTGAAATAAAGGGCACACAATATTTACGTAGCCATAAATATTAATGACACAGTGCAAAGGGTGAATGCTTTGGGCCTCCAAGCCCCAGGCCCCCCCAAATTGAGGCAGCACCAGCACAACCATAGCACTTTCACAAGTCCAGTTTAAGTTTTTGGTTTGAGTTCAGCTTTTTTACCGCCCACTGACAAGGCAGTGAGCAAAACAAGTGCACATTACATGCAAATGTCTTTTGATACGTGTGCCTTCTATTATCACCAGCTTGTCAGATGGATGGAAATTATGCCTTTGACTAGCTCAACATTCTGGCCCACCTAATCTTTCCAGTCCTTAAACTTCTGTCAGATTCTGAAGACTAATTTTCAAAGGCTTTAAAAAGAGCCAGAGTTCTCAAAATACTCCTACCATCAGGCACACTTAAACACCAGTAAATAAAAAGTTACTTTACAGTAGATTTGCTTCCCTGTACTCACCATCAGGAAAAGAAAATGGTTCATATTTAACTTCTTTCTGTGCACCATCACCTTTACTAGACTAAAAAACAGAATATGCTGAATTAATGTGGAATGGTTTAATAAAAGCTTTAGCACAATCATATCAAATCCCAACTCTCCATTCATTTAAACATGTTCCCAAGTCTAAACATTTTTTGTTCAACTTGAAACAAGCGCCATTACTGTATTTTTTTAGGTGGACATACAAAAGCCTTATCTAAGCAGGATAGTTTTAAAGCAAATATATAACCACTTGAGCACATATTGCCTACAGTGCTCACCCACCGGATTTCTGGCTTTGTTTATGAAGCAATTCTGCAGGTGAAGACTGATTCCTTGTTAGGGGTCTGCTAGCAGGCAGCAGAAGTGGCAATAAAAAATACCAAAGACAGACACCAAGTGCCAATACATTTTGTTCAAAAATAGCACTCTTTCCTCGCTCCCATCTGTGTCAGAGGGGATGCAAGCCTTATCCAAATGTTAAAATGAATTTGCCAGGAGTTAAACCAGGAAAAGATTAGCAAACCTTTTTAAAAATGGCTAAAACACTACAGGTTTTAGCACATTTAGTTTCTTCTTCATTAAAGACAGAGAAGTCAGTTTTAGAACATGTGGACAGGATAGGACATGAAACCATTTATCAAGTTTATAGAGTACTGATTTTTAAGCTCACTGGTACATATATTCTACATTTTATCAGTCAGACACTTCTACAACCCTTTCCAGCTGGTGAGCAGGGAACAGCTTCCTACACTTCAGTGAAGAAGTGACCAGCCAGGAAGCAGTAATATTTGAAGAGAACCATTTTTTGTAATTCACAGAAAAGCTTTAGGCATAGGCCTGGTAAGCAGAAGCACTACATTTTAACACATTAAATACATGCTGCCTGTCTACAGCATTTAACATTTCTCATCAAGCAATTAAAGCAGATAATGTATTTTCATGAAGACACATGTAAAGAAATCTAAAGCTCAGTGCAAAGGAGTTTGCTAGGTAACAAAATAATATCTTTAAGGACATCAAGTTTTCTCTAGTCCTTAACAGTACCCCAATTTCAGATGTATGAGTTAATTAAAATGTCAGGAGACTTACATTCTTTGGCTGTTGATTTACTTTTTTGTCTTCTAGATCTTTGAATTTTGATCGGTAAGAAACCATCTTTTCCTGAAGGTCTGGTGTACACAGCTCATACACATCCAACATTAGAGGAAATTTAACATCCTAGGAAGTAAAAAGCATAAAGACTTATTAGCATAATTTGGAACTCCACATTAAAGGGTTCTCCCATGGAAAGACAACACTAAATCAAATTAAGTGCAACTCTTCTCATGTTTATGGCAACCTGATCTACTGAAATTTTGGTGACAGTACTTACCTAAAGGGCTACAATGCTTCCACAAAAGAATGTTTAATTCAGTATAAGCAAACCACCATAAATTACTACATTCAGCATACATCAATAATTAATAAACCTGATCTTTATTCTTAATTGTAATACTTTTACACTGTGGAAATACGTATGAAGCCTAAGGAGAAAAAAAAACCAGCCTGTAGAATGACTGTACACTTGCAAAAAAAGGCAGTATTTGTTATCCAAACAACCTTCTAAAATTCCTAAAATAGTTAACATGTACCTTCAATCTTTATTTCCCTTCTGCCTCTTGTAAAGAAGGAGCATCTATCATGATGCTCCCTGAGCAGCCTACGGGGTCTGTCAGCCAAGGCCAACAGAGAGCAAAACTGGAGCATTTGACTGTTTGCAGCTGGTTCGTGCATTTGTCCATCAGAAAGACACACAATTAAAATAACTAAGACAGGAAGTGTTTGACAGCATAAACATTTCTCATCAACTTACTTTCAGCAACTGAAAACATGGCTCTCTCCTTAATTAAACATTTTCCTCTGGACCACTGGTGAAAAGACACCAAAAACATCCTAACAGCACTGGGGTAAAAACACTTCTGTCCCTCACCTCCTCCCTCAGTCTATTTTGGTAGTGTAGTTTGCCACACACCATCACAACTGGAACAAAGCTACTTTGTACTTAAGCAAAGAAACTCCATTGTTGATATTTTTAAAGGCAATTTAAAAGCAAACCATTTGGTAAATAGTCTTCAGGTACTAGTTGTCTACCTATAATAAAAAACTCACAGAAAAGCACAGAGGAATTAAAACTTCAATATGCAAAAAAACTTACCTTAAGAACTTTGGCATTCACAGATTCTTTCTCTTTGTAAAAAAATCTAACCATCTGAATAGTCAGGTACGCTGGCAAGCGACTAATTTTGGACTACAAAAAAACAAATTAGAAAAAGCTATTACTTCTGATATTCACAGAGCTTAAGCACTGCTCATCCTAAATTACAGCCTATTGTGGGGACATACTTGCACACAAACCCATAGGAATATAACAAGGTCTCCTATTTTGAAGCTCTGTATAGAAGTGTACTCAAAGAAATGATTTTGAACTGGTCTTAAATTTCTTGGTAGTAGATACTCAGACGCTTTATAAATATAAATCACATGTTAGAGCAATAACTTTGTGTTTTGGGACAGAAAATTGATAACATTCAAAGGAATTATAGAGAGCAGCAGCAGTACTACTCACAGATTTGATATAGAGTGCATTTCTCTGCAGTGTTGGAGAGAGTTTGGTGATTTCCTCTTGAAGACGCTGTTAAAAGAAAAAAAGTAGTATACAATCATCATAAAACACAGCTTAAAGAAGAGCACAATGGGGTAAACAAACCACAAACTAGATCTTGTTCTACACCAGTCTCTTCTGTTGCTATCAGCCATTACAAAACATAGGATTTTGAAATTCCTTGGCAGAAGAATCATGCCCATTCATTCCTTCAGCTCCGGGCTCATTCCTGAGCCCTGACAACACTAAGTTTGTCTCTGCAGAAAATTTTACTCTGCAGGAGTAGAAAAATTGGATTTGGCTGTGAACTGTAAATGTATGTCATGGCTGTAACAAATAAAAAGAATCTGAAGTTTCTTGTGATGAGAATATTTGCACAGCCCTCACCTCTCAGTCTCCAACAGACAGAGCTGCATATAAGGAGACAGCTGGTGTCTCCTTATAAAATTCAGGGAAAGACCAGCCTGGTTCTTAGTGTTGCAACTCTCTTGCTACAGGCAAGTCAATAAGAACTCCAAATCTCTTTTGGCCTAAAAGTGAAGTGTGGGTTTTTTCCATATTCTTTTAAATTTGTGAACATTAGCTAAATTGTGTCAAAAAAAATATTATCTGAGAAACATTCAATTTGGTTTTAGTCCAGTACAAACCAGATCACTGCCCGACTCTTATACAAATACTCTGCAAGGACTTACTACAAAGGTTTTGTAGTAACTCCCCTCCTTGCTACTTCAGACTCTCCAAAAAGCCCATAAAATTTTGAAATATATATATGTATATATGTATAAAGCACAGATTACTTTAAGAAGTTCTACTTAAATAAAGTATAAAGATGAAGTTGTCTCATGCAAAATAACACCCCCTTCAAAATCAAATTTAAGTTTAATTGTTCCATCACCTGGGGTTTTTTATCTTAGCAACCAAAGTGCCACACTGCTTTCAGGCTGACTTCAGAACTTTTTGGGAAGCAAAAATCATGATACTGCTCAGTCTAGAGTAAAAGCCAGCTGAACAAAGAAGTAGCAAACTGTCTTGCACTTTATTACCTACATGGGGAAGACCATGTCAGGGTCAAGAAAATGCTCTGTTGTAATCTGCTTGACATTAACATGCAATTCTTTCACAGCCAACTTCCCACTGAACACCAAAAAGATTCTTGAAACTTTGTAGATCTTGGACAGCAGATGTCAATTCCAAGACACAGATTAAAAACAGAGGTCATCCAGAATTTCTGTTAAATAAAAGTTGCAATGTCTTACCAATTTTAGTCCTGTAAACAGGTATTTCACTTCTTGATTGATAAAGCAACTAAGCTGAAGCTGATTCTCCTTTCCTTTAGTTACTTCCTCTTCTTCGGCTTCTGTACATTTCATGCTTCACAAAGTTAAGGAAAACCATCATGCACCAAGACTGAACTAGTGTTCCAGTGAAAACAACATGCCAAGCAGCACCGTCATTTAAGGGAATTCTGTGCTCGTGCACCAACAGTACTTTTCCTTCTCGTAGTAGAAAGAAGATTTGAAACAGCCCTTCCTTCTAACCAATCTATTGCTTTGTGGCTAATGACAAGGGGCATCTCAAGCAGAGAGCATACCAAAAAAAGTAAAATAAGTCTTTGATCACCATTTAAGCTGAGGCCTGCTTTGCTCTTTCTTCTGTTCCCCCAACCTCTAGGACACAAAACATACTAACCAGCTGCCAACACCAAGTTATGAAGCCCTGTTGCAACACTATGCTCCATTGATGTATATAATTAATAAAAGTCTTCTATTCCTGCTGCTGGCCAGGCTTCTTACTTCTTTCAACAAGCACAGCCTCCTTTTCCTGCCTTGTACCTGTCCTCTTCACTGAAGTCCATTTTTTCATTATCTTCTACACATTCTTCTAATTGTTCTGTCAGTTCTCTTTTCATAATTCTACACCAATCCTTTTCTATCATCCACCTCTTTCCAACTGGTTTTTTTCTGACTGCACCTCTTCTACAACCATTGCCATAATCACACTTTGAAGGTTTTCAACATCCCTTCTCTAACAAGTCTCTTCTTCCTGCTATTTTCCTATACATCATTCCTCTTAGCTACATATTCTGCAACTCCAGCTATTTCAAGGATAACAAACATCACAATACAGGGAGAAAGATGCATGACTCTTACCTTTAAAAAGGCTTTTATTCTTCACTACTACCAAGCTATGAGATACAGCACCTCATCTAAGGGGATGTTGGGATGTTTCCTTATTTCAGACAAGCAGACCACACAGAACTTTTTGTTCTTGCTATAAAGAAGCTGCTAGAAAGTTGTCAGCTGCATTTGTTTCTTACTCATCTAACAGCAGACATCTAATTTATTTCTTAAGAAATCAATCATGCTACCTTCTGTGCATGTTTAGTATGACAAGTATATCAGCAATACACAAAAATACAGCCAAAAAAGGGCTATTTAGGACAATAATTACCTTCATTTGGATAAAACATGTCAGCATCCTTGAAGATGGTAAGTACCAATCTTCTCTAGGGAGGAAATCCACTACTGAAATTCGAGGGTTTTGTTGTAAATTTCCATTATCATTCTTCCTCCCCACATCATCCTTTCTATCAAAGTATATCCAATATCACCTTCAACTTCTGTGTACTCCTGCAAACATCATTCCCCCTCTTCCGCAACACACACCTTTATTTTCTATTCTACTCTGAACAACCCTTTTCATCCTCCCTGAACTCAACTGCTAAAATTATTGTTCTTTATGTCTTGTCTTAGTCTTTAGGATACGCTGTTTCAAATTCAATGCTGAAGAATTGATCAATTAAACTCTTCTTTTTAGAAGATGCTGATGTAGCTCCAGACTCTGTCTGTAAAACAAATTCTCTTATGATGTAACTGTAAATAGCATATAAATACAGTCTTCTCTACAGACAAAATAAAAATAACCGCATTTATTTAAATTCTTTAAAGCCTATTCCTTATCTTTCTATAGGTGCATTTCTTTCTATCAGTCAATCTTACATAGCATAAAGGTTTCAAAACCAATGTACTTATAGCATGCTATTAAAACCACCTCAAAGCATATTAGTAAGCAAGGTTTCAATCAAAAGCTCACACCTCCCTCTCCCTCATAAATCTATCAGAGTAGTCTATCAGATTTTTGCTGCTGCCAAGACTCTCTGGAAAACTTTACAGAGAAAGAAGAGAGTTCTGGTAAAGTCTTAGGAAAAAAAACTTTCAGCAATTTTTTATCAGGTTGATTTGGTTAGCTGTCTGTTTAAAACAGTTTAAGGTAACACTGTAATACACATTTTTCGGAAACTGAAAGTTCTTATGTACTACATTCACAGGTTATCAGGGCCAGCTGCCACATAAGTGAATATGTGTCACCACCACATTGGTCCAACACATGCCTTAGCCCAAAGTAAAGGCATTCCTTTAGTACACCCCATAGCATGGCTGATCAAACACATCAGAAAGCAGTTTCACTTACTGGACTTCTGAGAAATTAAAGAACTCACAAACAGATAATACTTGGCAAAAAACATGTGAAATATTATAAATCCTAACTCTGGTTAGAGTGAGACTACAATTACCTCCATAACTGTATCACCTTCTATGCCTTCCAGCTTCTGCTGCAGTACCCTCATCATCTGCACCCAGCACTCATTGGCATCCTAGGAAGGGAACATAACATTAAATCGTACTAGTAGCACTATGATTCAGTAGTATTAAACCCATCAACCCTTATTCTATATATATATATATATATAAAAAAAAAAGGTAAAGATTCCTTAACTAAGAATTTCTCCCTAATTCCACCACGCATTTTCAGAGCTAGCACTCGACATTACATTCAACTTTTCTATGATACAAAAAGACCGCTTTACTGGGATAAATTATATGCACAAGAGAAGGAATGTTTTAAAATATTCCTGTTCTCAACTTCTAACATACTACAGAATTTTTAAAGAATAAACTAGTAATAGGTCTTTACCTGCTGAAGGTACTGGCCTTGATCACCTTTCTCTGCAAACTGTGGGAAGGCCATATGTAAAAACTGCAGGAGAATGATAGGTGGGATACTGGAGGAAGTTTTATCCATGGAATCAAACAAGTCTCTAAGAGCTTGAAGAAAAAGTAAGTGAATGCTTTGAGAAGTGCAAAAACAATTCAAACACAGCAGGAAGTATAAAAAGAATAGTAAACCAGCAACAACATTTAAAGACCAATCATTTAACGGTGTCCAATTTAATCTTTCCAAAGCAGGATGAAATTTTCCAGGTGGCCTAACAGGTGCACCTAAGATCTCTTTTGTGAACATAACCTTGCAAGCATAAAGAAAACAATTCTGAAAGTTTGGCACATAATGCCTTGTCTTTTCTGGCTGCTAACAGAAAAAAAAAAAAAAATACATTTTTTCAGCAATGACGATTTCACTTGAGACTCATTTGAAGACCAAGATAACTACATCTAGAGAAACCAGAAGGCATTCACAGTCTATCCTCTAGAGCAACTTAGGTTTCACCAACTACTGGGAAAAAAACCTTTAATTTTTCCCAACTACAATATCTAGGAAATACTCATGCTTAAGACCCAGGAAAACAAGCATGTGTGCGCATATGTGCAGACAGCTCATAATTATGGGCAATCCAACAAATTAAACTGACTGCATGACAATGTACATGGTTTTCTTTGTTTGCTCCACACACTACCATCAAGGTCTTATCTACCCAAGCTACAGCATTTTAAATCCACAGATCACTTCAAAGACACCTGTTAATCCTCACAACAACCCTGTGAGGTAGGCAACAGTCTGCATAGTCACTAATTTACAAGTGGAGAGACTAATGAATGGTAGGTGCTCTTCAGTAAGTGAACAAAGGCAGGGTTACAAGGAAACAAGATCAGTTGCTTCCTCTCTTTCAGAAGTATCTTCACTGACCTTGATAAGAGGCGTAACTGATATGACACAGCAATTTAAAAAAAAATGCCACAAGTGTCATGCAGGAGTTCCTGAACAGCTCAGCAACCAAGAATTAACTACAAATGACTTAAACTATTAAAATTCCTAAGAAGCAGAGCTGTCACCTTAAAAAGAAAACAAGGGACACAAAGTAAAGGCAGTTAAAAGGGGAGGGGCAGGCATGGCTGTATAGAGTAACCATAGAACTTACCACCCCAAAATTCGATCAGCAGGCATACCCACAAACTGGACCTTTCCTTCCTTATATTGTTTTGTTTTTCCTTAAATGGACTGGTAGAAATCCCAGTGTCCTGGCCCAGCATCTTAGTGGGGCAATGAAATAGAGTAAAAAAAGAAAAAGCGGACAAGTAGTACGCTTGTTCAAGAGTAAGGGGTCTAACTAGAATTCTAGTTAGAGCTTGAAGATACGGGGCCATCGTGAGCTCCCACATTGTGAGCACCCAGATCACCACAATAAAGAGTAACTTTTGTTTTGAAGACACTACTTTCCATTTCAGTTACAAAATCTGGATCTTTAGGGTAAAGGCTAAGACCACTGATAAATCATCAGCTACCACCTTAATAATAATGTTCAGCCAATAAATCATATTAAAAAATACCAATGAAATACATATTCCAGGAGTATGGCATTAGCCTACCACTAAGTGAAACAAAGAACTGCACACTGAAATATTTCTACGTGAAATGATCAAATCAACTGATGGGTGGAGGGAGTCTGCTTTAGGAAGTTCCAATTACTTAATGCCTACATGTGAAACAGTTAAAAGATACAAATTATTTCTACCTAAGCCTAAATCACACGAGTATCTTTTCCCTAGTGTGCAGCTGGGTAATGGGCAGAGACACACGCTTTGCAGGCAAGGCCAGAATTACCTTTAAAGACAAAATGAGTCCTCTAGTGCTAGCAGATCTTTAATTCCTAAGGTATATGCACTAAAGAACTATATATGCACTGAGTTCTAACTGCAAATTTCATCTGCAGTTAGCAGGAGATCACGCACTACTTTGAAACCCTGTTTTCTACTCTAAACACTAACCTGCAGTAATATATTGAGCAGAGGCCATTTCTCCTGAAGCTCTTAAGGCACCACCATACCTAAAAGAGAAGAAAAATAATTTAACACAATTAAGAAGAGCAGTCAGGTTTTTAAATCATGAAGCAGGCAGCTGCTAGATTTATTTAAATATATCAAAGGAAATCAGTCATCAAACCAGAAGTAACTGAGGGTAAGATTTACTCACACTGACCTCAAGGTCTCAGCTATTTTGCAAGCACTGCATGGAAGCAAACTGGCATCCTTCAGACAATAAATAAAGGCAGACCAACAAGTCTGGATACATCACTGCTGCTTCCCTAATCCATTTGCCTCAAAGACACAGTTTCTCAGTTTCCTTAAAAATAAGTCTGAATAAAAGCTAGACTATTTCTGAAACATTTGCCATGGCTTCTTCAGATACATGGTAAAAAGCCACCTTCGAGGATGGAATGCGGAGACAACGCACAGAGATGGAGGGCGGGCTTGCTTCCTCCCTCCACAGCAGAAGCAGTGAGAGGTGAGATGTTTCCTTGGGGAGCCATTTCCTTTACTGAAAAGGTATGGGAGTCCATGCACATTACTAGAACTTACCACTCTTCTTTGAATGAATTCTTAATTTAGCAGCTGCATGAGGAATGGACAGACTCCTCTAAGCATATAAGCCTTCAAGCAAAAGGAGGGTCTCATATATTCTCCAATCTCAGACTGCACTTTTAAAATTCTGACCACTGCTAGGTGATGAGCAGGTGATGAGAAACAAAGCTGTAACACTAAGCTTTCCCATGCAAGCCCTTTCACCCCTCTCCCACTGCCATATACCCTACAGCCTTCCATGCCTTCATCAAGCAGGAAGATCAAATAACAGATAAATCTCCAGGGAAAAAGAGCCTGAATCTGGGTGTGAATCTGAATTCCCACAGACAATACAGCCACATTTTGTATTGCACTCCACCAGTTTCATAGGCTACATTTTGCCATTTGGAATGTCAAATCTGTCAAATATTTTGATTCAGTGCAGTAATTCAAGAGTTTTGTCCTTCACATGGAAATAAACAGACTTTCCTAAAATGGCAACACTGATAAACAATAATAACCTTTAAAACCAGGTTTCTGTACTTCGTGAATAGTCCTCAGTGCTAAATAATTAAGATTCACCTGCTAACATAATGAAGAAAAATTTATAACTACTTAAACAACTAGTGTTTACAGTAGTCCAGAATATATAGTTGGATACCATGGATTCAAGAAAGCAGTGTATTTTAAGGGAATTAAGTTAACCCTAAAATGGCAATTCTCTGCCCTATTCTCACTTTTTTAAAATACTGGTTGTTTTCTCATTACAATTCATCTGGAGGACAAATTCAGGCTCACATTGCCAGGTATTCTTTTTTCTGATGATGATAATAATAATATTCTTGCAGATCCCTTACAAAAACAAACAAAAAACAAAATACCACTGTCCATTTTCACATTTTAGTCCAGAATAATGAAAACAAACAAACAAAAATCAAAGAAGTTATCCTGCAATCAGAACAGACTAGCAAATTAAACAAAATTCCATAAAGGCATGTCTTCTGTTTCCTAGACATCCACATGACTCTGGCATATTCCAGTTTGCTACCACAATAACACCCAGGGTTCTATCTCAGAACGTCCTGCTGTACCTCAGTGTTGCAAATGTCAGTAAGAACAGCATTTCACAGCTGACAGGACATTGTGCAATAGAGCCATTGAAGGAAATATCCCTCAAAGGAACAGGACTCCCATATGATTCTTTTATACAGAACAAGACCATAAAAACTAACAAAAAAACAGGGTTAGAAGTTCAGTAGGTTGTTTTAGCACTTAAAACAAGCCTTGATAAGATGTACTTTCTAGCTAGGCAAAATGCATTGTCTGCTAAAGGCCAGTTCCAAGAAATACACAGCCTCAAGTTCTTAATAAAGTACAAACATACATAGCCATAGGATAACCTTTCAATCATTATGTTAACCTTGAACAGTTTTTAAGAGTAACATTGTTATGATAATCCATACCAGTATTAAGATGGCAGTTCCACAAAATATCTTCTTTTATAAGCTAAAGAAAACATTTCAGTCATGGTATTTTTGTCTTGAATCCTACCTTTTAAGGGCCTCTTTCACTTCTGGCACTGAGCGGATACACTGAACTGTAGCATTCATGTAGCAAGTGTTGCCAAGGTTTGTCAATCCACATGGCAATTCCATCTACCAAAAAATTCACAAGGGTGCTTGAAGGTCAGAGAGATGTGCAACCATTTTTGAATAAACACTGTAATTTCATATCAACTTCTAAGAAAAGGAACTATCAGAGATGCATAAAACCTGGAATATTCCACCAAACTTTAAGAAGTTCTCCAGATCCACTTTATCATTATATTAATCATTTCACCATCCAGTGCTTTTAGGTGACATTCAGGAATGCTTTGGGGTTTTTTCTGTGCATGTTTAGTTTAATGAACATATTCTTCAAGCAGGCAGTCATTCAGAAAGTTCAATTATAATCTCATTCAAGTTTTGACCTTAAAATGCTATTTCCATGGAAGTTCCACATGAATACATTTGGACAAAACGCTGAAGTTTTAATTAAAATCAGTTTTCAGTAAAACTCTAAAAGTGACGGAGTTCATGGGGTTTTAAAAAAATAGCATAATTTAAACTCCTCTCCAGAAGCCTACAACAGATCATTAATTTGATCTTTTCAGACAACTTGTGAATTTCTGAAGTTTTGACAAATGTGAATGCCATCTAATAATTAAACTAACCAGTTTCAGAAAAAACTACAAATCACCATGTAACAGCATTTTTCTTTCTTTTACTTTTTTTTTTTAATCCTGAATGCTTAGGTAGCTGTCAGGTTAAGCAAGATAGTTTAATGAAACTGAAGTTGTACTGCATACCAACACAAATTAAAGAATTTTAAGAAGAGAGAATCCATTTAGCTGTGCATTCCATTAGTGAATACATGCAGTGCAGATAACTGAATTCTGATGTATAAAAAAATTTCAATCAGAGAAATGCAATGCAACCAACTTTTTCAAAACATTATTTGACACTGAACCATCTCCTTGCTTGCCTCTCAGTTATCTCCAAGTCTGTGTGCAGGGTAATCTCAAAAATACATAAATACCCCTCACCTGCAGGTGGCCAGGAAAGCATTAAATCCTGAAGCACAAACCCAATCCTAAACTACAGACCCTTTTTCATAAAGACACGCATAAAGTATTCTCATTCTGCATGAACAGCTGACAACAGTCATGCAACTCCTAAGTGTGACAAAAAGCTCCCAGTTCAAATGACTGATGAGAAAATTAAGCTTTTCAAATTGTAAAAAAGAAAACAACTCAAAAGTTGCTTCATTAAAAAAAATAATAATTACGCTTTGCCAGACTTTACTCCCATAAAGCAAAACATGATCTCCCCTACTAACGTCCAACTTATTTTCATTTTTGACAAAAAAGAGTTGACCTAACACTACTAACGTGGACAAACAAAACCCCAAACACACACCACCCCAAACAAATTCTGGTTTACCTCCATAGATATGAAAGGGGCAGGAAACACTACCGCACATCTAAGAGCCCTTGTTCAGACAAAGTTCAGGACACTAATACAGAAACACCAATACAACTCTGCCTTTAAAAACATTAGCAATGCTATTTTTAGAAAATTTACTAAGCTGCCTGTTCAAATAAAAACAACACTAATTATATGATTTTTAAATTAAATCCCAGACTTCACTGCTTCCAGTGGAGTCATCAGTGTAAATTTGTGTTTCTTGGAGAAGATGCTAACCAGACATTACAGGTTCAAAATCCATTTTTAAGCAATTGCAAGGATTTAAAAACTTGCCATTACTCAAAGGTTTACAAGAAAACAAAGTCTGAAATATGCTTACAGCTGAAGCCAACTGCTCCTCTGTCATGTCTTCTACAAAGACGGGTCGAGCAATTGGCTCTTCTGGAAGTGCATCTGCGGAACCCATCATTAATAAGGTCATCCCCTTGAAACACAGTAAAAATAGCAATAAATATTTCAGGACAGTTATTTTGCTTTTAAAAAAAAAACATTAAGCTTTTAACATATTTCAGCTATTTCCTCCAGAATAAACACAATCTTTCTCTTAGTTTACAGAACCAACACTACACTAACCTGTTGTACCTGGAAAGTACTCATTGAGAACACTTCCACAGCACCATCCATGCTAGGGGTTTCCACTGAAACATCTGGTGAAGCTGGCGAGCTTGCCAACAGCTGACAACATGGGATGCCAGCTGGGACTAAACTTGACATTCCTGGAACACCCCAACATGAAGTGCTCAGAGAAGCTCCCTTCCTGATGCGCCACTAGGGATCAAGCACGTTCAACACGTCAGTGCAAATACTCCTCCTCTTTCCTTCAAGTCTTATAAATTACCTTGGAACCAAGGATAACTGAGCAGCTAAATTCCAGTTTGAAAGAAGCTGCAACACTTGAGCTTTAACCGATAAAGTCTCAAGTTCTCAAACTCAGAATTTTCTAAACTACAAAAATATCCCTCATCCTTAACCTGGAATCTGAGGAGACATTTCAGACAGATGTGGGTAATAATGAGGACCACAGCTTTGAGTTTAGATTTTTTTTTCACCTGAAAAGCAAGGCGGAAAGGGAGGTGCCATCTTTAGGCCTGGCAAGTTCTGAGGTCACTAAACTAGTTGAAAAGTGAAAAATAATCTAAATTACCCCATCAGTTTAGGCATGAGGACCAACATTTAAGGCGGGGGACGGGGAGGGAAGCAATCAGGTTACCATGCTTGCTGAACTAGCATAAGAAAAAGGAATCTTTTAGCATTCAACAGGAGTACATCTACACAGTAAGATCTATCAAAGGAGGAGAAAATTACTCTCTGGGGCCTTGAAAAAATACAGCACTAAGGAAAAGGATGAACAACAGAATGAAAAGAAACTGCTTTGACAGTGCAAATAAATCCCTAAAACTTGTATATAACACTATTAAAATGAATAAAGGCAGCTATTAGCACAACAGTATGCAGAAAAGGACAAGAATATTACTGGATTTTTTGGTGAATGACTTTGCTACAATAGCTGCAGCTACAGGCTGGTAATAGATGCTTGCAAACTAGTTACAAGGGTAAGAATAATGCTACCTAATTCAATGTGCTCAGTGAAGAACTGGAGTAAAACCTGTAACAGATGTTACAAGATGTTACAAGATAGGCACAGAAACGAAAATCACCAAAAAATTCCCTGGTGCAATATTATATAGGTAAGCAACAGAAACACATTCATTTTTTGTTTTCTCTTTGAACTAGCCAAAGGCATGAATTACCATTACTAATGGCTTTGTTTATCAACAGCAGCTACTTCCCACAGGAGAACAAATTTCAGGAGGTTGTTATAAAAGGGCATAGGCAGAGCTGTAACTTCGCCATTGCCAATACAGCTTGTCCAGGCTGGGGACGCACAAGCACAAAGCTCCACAGACAGTGCCCAGGTTCACAAGCCCCCTCTTCTACAGAACACCACTTATTTTTATGGTCACAGACAGACCACACAGAAGGACCACTGCTCTGACCCAGAGCACTTCTGGTAAGAAAGAAAGAAATATATGCTCCCAAGCACTTCAGAAAAGATAGTGTGATTTCCCTACTGATATCAAAGAAAGGTTTTTCACAAATCAATGGTGAGACCTTTATAAGCATCCTTAGGTATGACACTTACAAAACTATTTTTCATCAAGGTGAATTTTTAAGAAAGCACTACCCATTCAAACAGAAACAGCAAGTACTTTTAAACCTTCCTTTAAATGCCAAAACAAAAATCAAACTAGTACAATTTAGCTCCCGGTGAGAACTTACATTCTTTATTTTTAGGTTCCCCCAGTCATCATCCTGTGAAATAAAATAAAAGACAATTATCTTGCAGCAAAAGACAGGCAAGCATTTTCATTAATATTAATCATGTATTTCTAAATATACAACTGTGTTTCAGCCAAGATTACACAATATTAACTCTTTACAAATCATCGAGTTTTGTCTGACTGAAATAAAAAGCGGCCAAGTCGTCTTTTCAATAAGATTCTTCATTTGCTGTTCAACATTACTTAAATGTAAGCAACTTTTTGAAGCAAAGTTGACTTTATAACATTACACCAAAAAGTCTCCAGCAAAGAAGCACCAGAGAAAATTTTGTTAAACAAGCTAAAAAGAAAAAAGTTGCATTTGGATTCTGAACATTAAACAGTAACAGGAAAAAAAACAAGCAAGCCAAGCAGGGTTTGGTATAAAAGAGTAAAGAAGTGTTTTAAAACAGCAGTATATCTCAAAACTATTTACCAACAAATTTTTGCCAATATTTTCTAGCTGTAGGCAACGAATTATGCACAATTAGTTCTGAAAAGTGGCCGGTGTAACATGTACAATGAAAGATCTTCTGGAGGAACACTCAGAAATATGGTCATTGCTCATGTTATCACATAATAAAGTTGGAAGTAATGTAAAAAACATGGATTCGTACCTTCAGAGTTCCTCCTTTAACCATAACCTTCTGTCTAGCTGGCTGAACTCCAGTCAGTGCAAATAGCTGGGCTTTGAAGACCATTGGAGGTTCATCAGTGTTCAGCTCCACACCATCGAATTTCTCTTTTCCCCATTTCACATTAACTGCAAACAAAATGTTTTTAAAATAGATTATTTCCTAATATATGAGAATGTAATTACCAAGATTATCAAAACTTCATACTGTCTCAGAACATTCAGTTTTCAACTCTTAAAAGCAGTCAATAATCAAGCTAAGGGACACCTTTAGTATCTGGCACCTCAGCCATCAGAATATACTACTTCCAATAAGTCTAAAAATATCCTACAAAAACTGAGAAACTTTGCATGAAATAAATCTCTATAACAGCATCCAAGATCCTTTAGGCAGGTCTTCATAAAAGCAGTCTGGAAACAACTGTCCCGTTCTCTTGGCACCATTTGTTGCAAACAAATGAACTTTCTGAAGGAAGTTCAAAGGTGAGATTCCAGTTCAGTTTTCCACAGCATTTCTGTTCTCCTCTAATGGAAAACAACACTTCTTTAAAAGCAAAGCTACTGATCCCAGTGAAGGTGCAGGATGGGAATTAAGAAGGGAAGTGAAATCTGGTCACAGAAAGCATAACTCTGGATGCTGCAAAGAGGATCACAAGCAGAAACATCAGGAAGAATGGCACAATGGAGTGCTAACTTCAGTGAAGTCAGCACCGATCAAGAGCAGACAAAAAAACTCCTGAATAAGCCGTGTGTTTCCAGTGAACATCTCCGACCACTTCCTACGACTATCACAGGTAGACCAGACTTCTTTAGTAAGCTGAAGCTTTGCTGAAAATCTGTAAAACACAGAATGCAATAATATTCTAGATATAAATATCCTAAAGTCTGAAATACCAGACTTTAGGAAAGCCACATGCTTCTATATCTGTTTCAGTTTTACAGAAATATATTACAGCAACTGTACCTTCAAAAAAAAAATACAAAACTCTTAAAAGTCATAATTTAAAAAACCTTCCCAAAAAGGTTTATCTTTCAAATATACGTAGTGCCTGTGATGGGTAATATGCTCAAATCATCGCAAGTCTAAATTAGTTAGACTAAATTAGTCTACAAAGCAACTCGACTGACTTTTCGGTATTTCTAGCGGAAAGTACCTTCTAATTTGCCCAACATTCTGATTTTCTTTTAAACACATTTATTATTTTGCATATTGTAGGCCTATGAAGCACATGGCTTTTCCCATTTTCCAGGAAGACAACCCACTCAGTCACTGAACAAGTCAGCTGCACAGACTTTTGGGTTTTGAATTTTTCAACAGTCATGTATCCATTGCTAAACATGCAGAAGAGTTAGCAACTATTAATCTGTAGTGTCACTGGTTTTGACAACGCAGCACTCAGGAGGAGGAACTGAAGAGCATGAGTGTCCTCTCTTCAGAGAATGCAACCAAGACTTCATCCAAAATAAAAGAGAAACTTGTTAATTTGAAAACAATGGAAGGTAAGAAAAAGGAACACCGTATTTTCCCCACTGATCAGAAAAACACAGCTTATCACAGAATGAATCAGGTTGGAAAGGACCACAGTGGGTCATCTGGTCCAATCTTGATGCTTAAGCAGGGTCCTCCTACAACACACGGCACAGGATTATGGTCAGATGGTTCTTGATTATCTCCAGTGAGGGAGACTCCAAAAAATGTGGATGAGTTCAGGAAAAGTCCTGTTATACTGACATAAGCATCCCAGTTTGCCACCCACGATTAAAATAGTGGAGAAACTGCGTACTGAGGCCACCTACAACCTAAAACACTAAAAAGTCCTAACAGGCCAGACCTCTGAGATACAGGCAAGGCAATGACTGGTCCTAAAAGTGTCACCGGAGGTTTTGCTCTTGCAGTGTCCCACAGAAACTTGCCTCATGGCAAGGAGGGCAAGTAGAATGCGGTACAATTTAAGAAAGCTTTAACTTTAGGTTGGACATTGGAAAGACTTTCTCTACCGAAGGCCTGACTCTCCCCTGGAATGGGCTGCCCAGGGCGGTGGTGGAGTCACTGTCCCTGGGAGTGTTTAAGGACATGGTGTACAGTGCCATGGTCTAGCTGGCATGGTGGTGATCCATCACGGGCCGGACTCCATGATCCCTGAGGTCTCTTCCAACCTAACCGCGCCTGCGGACGATCCCTCTGGTTCTCCCTGCGGTGTAGTGGGTTGAGAAGCGCGGCGGCAGGCGCAGCTGACCGAGTTCTGCGGCTCGGATGGGCGAGCCGCGGCCCCCCTGGCGGGCGGCACCCCCGCTCCTGCTTCGGCCGGGCGGGACAGGGCCGTGCCGCCGTGACCCCGGCCCTCGCCCCCGGCCGCCCACCGCGCCAGGACGCCCCTCTCCCCTCCCTCATCGCCCTCCCTCCTTCCCTCCATCCCTGCGCGGCCTGCCCGCCGGGCTGTGCGCGCACGTGTGCGGTGCCCGCGCTCCCCGGGCCGGGCCGGGCCGCGCTCACCTGAGAAGAGCGGCATGGCGGAGCGGCGGCTGTGGGGCG
>JAWWMP010000081.1:102748567-102831966 GCA_035047865.1 Dendrocincla tyrannina
GCTGTGGGGCGGCTGCGGGGCCGGGGGTGTGCGGGTCTGCGGGGCGGGGGTGCTGCGGGTCCGGGGTGCTGCGGGCGCGGGGGGCAGCGGCGGGTGCGGCCCCGCTCGGGGTGTCGCTCCTCATTCAGACCGGCTCCCCCCCGCGATGACGCTGCAGGCGCGGCACGGCGGCGGAAACGGGGCCCGGCCGTGCGCGCGCACCCCGGAACGGGCGGGGCCCCGCGGGAGCGCGCACCGGGGCGGGGGATGGGGGACGGGGGGGGGATGGGGATGGGTCAGGGGATGTGGCCGGGGATGGGCCTGGGGATGTGTCCGAGATGTATCCGGGGATGTGTTCAGGGATGTATCCCGGGATGTGGCCGGGAGTGGGCCCGGGGATGTGTTCGGGATGTGCCCGGGATGTACCCGGGGATGTGCCCGGAGATGTGTCCCGGGATGTGTTCAGGGTAGTGTCCCGGGATGTGGCCGGGGATGTGTCCCGGGATGTGCCAGGAGATGTGTCCCGGGATGTGGCCGGGGATGTGTCCCGGGATGTGCCCGGAGATGTGTCCCGGGATGTGTTCAGGGATGTGTTCGGGGATGTGTCCCGGGAATATGCCAGGGCATGTGCCCGGGGATGTGTCCCGGGATGTGCTCGGAGATGTGTCCCGGGATGTGCCCGGGGATGTATCCCGGGATGTATCCCGGGATGTGCCCGGGTATGTGGACTCTCTCCATGTGCGCTCTCCAGCAGGGCTGTGGAGCGGGGCGCAAAGGCGATTAGGGAGACTGGAGTATCTCAGGAGGAAAGGCCGGGGGAGCCGGGCCTGTGCCAGCCTCGAGAAGAGGAGGCTGAGAGGGGACCTGGTCGATGTACTCAAGTATCCGAAGGGCCCAGAGGACGGACCCAGGCTCTTCTCGGTGCGGCCGAGCGGTAGGGCAAGGCACAGCGGGCAGGGACTGATGCCTGGAAGTCCCCCCTGAACACGAGGAAGAGCTTGTGTGCAGGTGAAGGCGCGCTGGGACACACTGCCCAGAGGTGTGGAGGGAGGCTCCCTCACTGGAGATGTTCCAGAACCCTCTGGATGCCATCCTGCACCACGTGCCCGAGGATGGCTGTGCTTGAGCAGGGATATGGGGCCGGAGGAGCTGCTGTGGTCCCTGCCAACTCACCGATCCTGTGAGAGATGAGGTGGGCTCACGGACCCCCCGGGGGTCTGCCCAAAAGCTGTCATTGCTCAAGGCAGGGGGAGGGAGGCAGGAAAAATAGAAAGGATGTTGTGGATGAGATAGGTTTGTTTTATAGGAAGATGTGGAGTAAGGGATAAAACTGTAAACAGAAGAACTTTTATTGAGGGGAGAGCGGATGACTCATCTACCAGCTATGATTTTACAACTTGGTTGTAGATAAGGAGCACTGAAGGATGAGTATGGTGGCAACACCAGGAGCCTTCAGGACAAAGCCCCCCAAGTTTTAAAGATACTGAAACCAGTAGACATTGAGACGCAAGCCTCAACTGCTTCTACAAAAGCTCTTGGCATTAGGCTGTGGTTAAAGAAATCAAAACTGTGCTTACACATATAAAAAGGGAAACAATAAAAAAAAAAAAAAGAAGGATCTTTCCTTGATAAATGTGCTGTTTACCAAATATGATTTTCAATTCCAAACAGTAGAAGAATGATATACAAAATGGCCATAAAAATAATCCGGGGTTTGAAAGTAAGACTTAAAATAGAAGGCTTACAAATTTCAGTCTTGGCTTAAAATTTCAGTCTTTTCAGTTGTCATGGAGAAGAGTGAAAGTTGATTTTGTTGTATAGGCTCCTAGATGTGAAAAGTAAGCTTGGAGGGAGCAAGGATTACAATTCAGATCATGCCTTAAGAAGCTCCAATGGGTGTTATGCCGAAATTAAGCTGGATCTTGAAGTAAGGTGGAGTTTCCAATTACTAAGGCTATTGTTAATGTTGACCAGCAAGAGTGATGAATCTTCTGTTACTTTGACTTGCTGAAGGGAGCTTTCTAGAAAAGCTTTAATCCAGTCCTAGGGTGAGATCCTGCAGTCCATCTATTCAAGGGAGAGCACCCCCAGCTGCCTGCCTGTGAGTCTAAGTGCAGGATATCTCCAGTGGAGCCTTTTGCTCTTAACACCAGCAGTGACCTACACAGAGGCCGTTTACTCGGGACTGCTAAGGGCAAGTGGAATGCTCTATTGTCTGAAGCAGCACTGAACACATTGTCGCCTTTAGAGTAATCCTTAGTGGATCAGGGCTCAGCCAGTCACAGACCATGCGTTTCCAGGATTTGGGATAGGCACTAGATGGTGCTGTGATGAAAGAGAAGCATCGGGGGTTATATCTGCAGCAAAAATCCCTACCTCTGCAAGGTGAAGAAGCACTACCTCCCTCGTCCTGAAGTAATAGCTGTGTGCCTTTTTCCTTAAGGAAATCTATTGAAAGGGTCAATAGATGCTGGTGTCCCTGAATCTTACACAAACTGTCACAAGAAGTGTAGAGACAAAGAGTACCATGTGACATATATAGATGAAGTACAGGTTACTTTGATGACCTTAAAATTGTAAAAGACAGGTTGAATGTTATTAAATGCGTCTTTTTTCTTAGTAAAGACAGGCCCTGAGGGAACCTCGGTCAGGGCCACATGGACAGCAGAGCTGCCTGCCCTGGCTGTGTCTCTTTGTCCTGTTGCAGACCCATCCGAGCATGGCTCCTTCCCATCCTGAGCTGCACGGATGCAAGCCAGCTTGCACCCAAAAGCTGGGGCTGTGTCGCGAGCAAAATACTGTGTGCAGGCCAACAAGCCTGGCAGGATTCATTAACGCTGGAAGAGGGGTCAGAGCAAGTCCAGATCTGTTTAGAAAAGGCTTTTACAGGATGAAATCTCCCTTGGCTCCCTTGTGAGGAGCACAAGCGGCAGATGTACCGTCAGACGGTACTAGCCAGTGCAGTGATACAGCAAAAGGTGTGGGGAAGCAAACCCCTTTGCAAGGCATGCCTATTTAGGCACCTTCATGATGCCTGCAATAGAACAACGATTCATTTTAAATAATCAGAGTCTCAGGAATTAAAATACTGCATTTGCATTTCTTGTTTCTTTGAAGGACAAGGGGTGGTATCCACTATATTGATAGGTGCATTTATTAATATTTTATTTTCTGCGGTGAACATAATGTTCTTGGGAACCTGTCTGTGTGTCGTAGAATGGTTCGGGTTGGAAGGGACCATGGGCAGGGCTGTCACCCACTAGATCAGGTTGCCCAGAGCCCCCCATGCAGACTGTTCTCCAATACTTACAGGGATGAGACATCCACAGCTCCAATGTATCTTCTGTGTATCTTCAGGCTTGAAACATTTTAAGGACAGTGTATTCACAATGCATGTAGGATTCAATCATTATTAATTGCTTTCTTCTGGACAATTTCCATGCAAATTGAACTCTTAGGTCCAGTTTTCCAGTGTCCTGATACACTACAGTGCTCTATGTATTTACAAGTTCTTTCTCATGATAAATGTAAGCACTCCGGTTCCCTGCACTGCAAACCTTGACCGTCTCCAAGTGAGTGCCCCAAGAAAGAGGAACAGAAACCAGGTACTTGAACACAGCTCTGGTGCACACAGTCTGCCCAGCACCACGCAGAGACCACCGTGGCTGCCCCAAGCAGGAGGGACCCAGGTGATGGCACAGCCCAGGGTACTCCCAACCTGAAAGTCACTGCTACCCTTGATCCCTATCGCACAGCAGCTACAAACTAAAACAGCGTCAATAAGGTGCAACTTCTAATGATAGATGACAGAGAAAAATGTAATGGCAGGGTAAAGAAAGCATAGTAAGGAGCAGGTACTCCTTAAGAGGTGCTCCTCTTAAGCAGGAGGTACTTAACATACGCAGCATCTCCCTTTCTGTGTTACCTCTCCCCTTCCATTTCCGTGGCTTTCAAACTTTTTGCATTCTGGGTCACAATGCACATCTGGGGGAAGGAACAAGAACAAAACTATATTTGCATTTTGGATGTAAGTAGTATATTAAAAGAAAAATTAAAAGTATCCCAGTACATTTCACCAGTTCAGCTGCTGCTGCCCCTCCTCCGGCTTCACAATTCCCACCTTGCTTCTGGCTACAGCCTCAGTGGTTACTGTAGCTAAATTGCACCTGCAGGAAAGGCCCTATCCTTTTATTATAATGCTGTTTTGCTACAGTTCGCTAGTCTTACCATTTGCTTTCCTGTTGCCTTCAGCAAGAATAGGGAGGCTCGAAGAGGGAATGAAAAAGAGCAGATTTTGGCATTTTGCTGATGTTAATGAACTTTCAACCCACTACAGTCATAAAAAAAAAACAAAATTAAAAAAAGGTGGAGGCATATCAACAAAAAATGATCATGTAAGAGTCTATAGACTTTTTGATTTCTCAAGGACCATGTAAAACAACAACTTCATCAACATGAAGGAAGCCAGGGTGATTTATGCCAGCTCCTCACAGCTTACACATTCACATCTCTTAATGACTTTCTGGTGCTGTACTGGGTGAGTGCAGGCAAAAAGCCCCTGCAAGAAGAATCATTAGTGACGAGTGAAAGCAAAATAATGCAGCAAAGAGCTGTATAAAGTGGAGCTGTAGTGAACATGGCAGTACAGACTGCTTTTTTTTGGCATGGTAAAACTGATGCTTACTGACAGTTTCATAACAGATAGTTTTCCCTTGAAATATCTGCGCAGTTGAGATTGTGAGCATTACTTCCTAACAGTAGAAACCTTTGGCTAAATTTCTTATTCAAACTATAGTTATTCCTGTAGACAGGCATCTTGCTTACAGAAAACAAGTGCCAACATCAGTGTACCAGAACACACAAACTGTAATTTGCACGTCTAGACTTTATTATTACAGCATTTTAGTTGCAATTTATCCTAGACACACTAGTCAATGTAATTTTACACTTCATTATGTCTGCTGCTGTTTGCCCAAGCAAAATTAGCATTTAAAAAGAACTGCAGAACTTCAGCATTGCTAAAAAACTATGGAAATGACAGTAGATGCTAATCTGTAGAGCAAAATCATTTTTCCATACTCCTTCCCTCTTCTCTTTAGTCAGTATCTATTTATAATGGACTTTATGCTATTTTTCAGATTCATGAAATACGAAATTACAAGATACTACTTTCTTATTAATAAATTAAGCAAGAGTTTTTGACCCTACCTAGAGGTAGCCAGTTACACATACAGGAAAGCAGAAAAGAAATCCACAATAAAATCTGGGTCTGGAGAGAGCATAGGCCGTTCCTACTGCTCCATATTTCCTATAGTAATGTACATATTTAAGCAAGATATGTTTAATCATCGTAGTTTATTATTTCCCCTCTCAGTATGTGACAGTAGATTAAAAGCGGGTCATAATTATTCCTTATGTTGCTTGACAAGCTCACAATGTAACTGGTGATCTGGAGGGCTGTCTTTAGGGTGCTCCAGCCACAGCATTGAAATTGCTGACACTTCTGATACAGCAAGCTCAACACAGAGGAACTTCCTGAAATTACCACACCAACTGTTTCTATTTATCTATACTTCCCAGCTCTGTGACCTTCAAAGGTCATACAAATCATTCATGTCCTTACCGCTCTATTGTTCTACAGGTCTTGGCAGATTACCCAGGCAGATTTATGGACATTAGTGTCATGGGATGAACAGCCTGCTCCAAAAAAAACCCCAGAAAAACCTAATCCCAAAAATCCCAACCAACAAAAACCACCTCGAATTTTGAACACTGTTCCCGCCTCAAATAAGTGGGATTTCTGAAGCTCTAATCCTGCATCATGAAGGATGAAGAAACCACAAGGCCACCACAAGGTGGTGGTTGAATAATAAATACAATTTAGCCTACTACAGAAGGCCATAAGGGAATGAAAAAATTATTTAAAATGGTATTTGCTTATTCATGTAGAATAGTAAAAAACCCCAAACAAACCAACATTTCAGAGTCCCTAAGTGTTATGTCATAAATGCACTTGTACTAGGAAATTGCTGCAATGTCTGAATGCTTAGAAAGATGTTTAAGCTGCAGTCAGGAGAAAACACCATGCCAGTCGTTTTCAAAAGGGTCTTTCCATAAATTACTTTATTTCTCATTAAATGAGCACAGAGTCATTACCATATTAATAACAGATATGTTTATTATTACATATCCATCAGTGCGGCTTTCAATACCACTTGAAACATGCAAATCGTCCTAAGGACGAATCAGTTTTCCAGTGCTTCTTATTTAATACACAACTGCAAAGCCATTATAAATTACTGAGGAGGTATTTGGTTAAGAAATAAAATAAAATAAAACCATACTGCCCATACCATGAATGTATTCCTGCTACAAAGCAAGAGTCTGACAGCATTTATTGAAATTCCTGAATTACCCAGAGCTTTTTGAGTCATATGTTTTTCTTTTTTTTGCATTGCCTACACATCTCTTGGCTTATGAACCAGAATCAGTCTTTCTTTGTAAGAGGAATTCTCATTCAAAGATTGTATTTAATTTAGAAAATTCATCTAGCATCTACAATACTTCAACCAATTAAAATTCAGTAAAAACTACTGACATACAATAGTTTTTTAGAGGTTTCTCTTGTTTAGTTTTAGGTTTCTACATTTATTGACATGGCAATAATACAATTATCTCAAATTAAGGCACTAAAAGAACAATGCAAAACCAAGTAAAAGTGTTCTAAGAATAATTTACAGTTCAAACAGTGCATATATTTCTTAAATGTTTGTTAACTTAATGTATGTTATCACTTAAAATTGTAAGGCAATACATTATACAGTTATAGAAATGATGTACCCCAAAATATGCTTCCAAACTTGGTGGTTCTTTTTACTGTTAGTTTCTAATGCCTCTAACAATAAAATAATTCAGTATGGCTTGGCAAAAATGCATAGATTAAAGGCAATTACTTGTTTTTCCCCCCTTTACACACCTGCTGCATCAGTATTTTGTAAAGCACAATGCAAAAATATTTAACACTTTGATCCATTCCATAGTGGGTGGTTAGCATTAAGGCTGTAAAGAACTCTGCAGTGAAGGCACTGAAGTTCAAGTGATAAGGCTTCATTTTAAGCTTGTTCTGCAGTCTTCAAGAGCACAACGTAAGAGTCTTGAAAGCAATTGCAGTCCTTCTCATTGAGAAACCTTCCTCTTCTACTCCATTTCATATGCTCATCTTGACATAAATATCCCCTTCACAGGGTTAACAAACAGTCCTTTTCTTTCACTTTCACTGGTATGAAGAAAGTTGGCTGCATTTCATTGTGATTGACAGGCTTTTTTTAAAAATCCAAAAAGGCAGCACCTTTTTTTTTTTTATACACCTAGCTAAGCTTTATTTGCTTTAACTTGCATTACATAGTAATAATTAATCTAATCTACCTTGAGGCAAACCCGCAATTAAACACCCTCAGCGTGCTTTTGTGCCAAAGCAAGGAGGAGACAGTAATAGCAATCTTAACCCTGAAGCCTGTGATAGTTACGTTGAAAGGAACAACAGCCTGTCTGCACTGCTCTGTGTGGTTAAAAAAAGCCCCGTTTCTCTGACTGCATCCCGTGACATTCCATTACGCACTGTACATGTGGTTAGCTGGAACAAAGAAGAAAACAGACAATCAATAACAAATATAAAAATTAGCTTCATAACACTAGTGCATGTTTGCCAAGAACTTCATGAAGAAAATACTTTAACAGAGTATTTTTCCAATTGACGTGGTACAATAGTAAGATCATACCTACACAATCTTCCACAAATGGTTCTTATTTTCAAACATTAAATGAACACGGAGATCAGACAGATGATAATATTACTGCAGCTTTACAAGTAAGTGATTAAACAATCATGGGTGTATTCATGACAAATACAAGGTGACCCTCTGTCACTTGTAGGACAGGAAAAGGCTCTTTAGGCTAAGAGTATGTGCATGCAGTTGCCAGAGCTCATCTGATGCACAGGAATTTTGGGTTTTGGTTTGCTGTATTTTCTAAACGTGCATTAACTTGACCAGGTGCCCAAGTCCCAACAGATTAAAATACCTTGACTGTGCTGATACAATGTGAATAAATCAGCATACTGTGAAGTGTAGTTTCCAATCTCAAAGCAGTGTTGCAAATGCCAGTGAGTTCATCATGAAGTTCTGATTCATATTTATTAGTAGTAAGTTATTAAAATGAGGAACAGAACTTAAGATGAACTTTTATATGTGAAGCTGCTTTCAATGGGTCTGAGACATCTCTCCACGAAGTCAAGGAAGTGCTGCCTACTGACTGCAAAGAAAGGTGGGTCAGACCCTGAATGAAATGTACTGAAACGCCTTCAAGCAAGCATGTGTTAAGAGTCTGTATCCATTCGACAAAACAGGTAATGCCTGCTTACATGGTAGGACTCCGTCACCGAGAGCAAGTTCTGCTGTACTGTCTGACAAGAAAACAATTTTCAGATACTTAGTAAGAGCTAAACATGTGCATCCCATAAAAATTATCACTGCTTCTCTTACTTCCATGCCTAAGTAAAGAGGTGAGGAGGAGAATGGCAGCATGCAGTGTCCTGAGTTCAGAGACGCCGACCTAACATTTTACTGCCTTCTGAAAGGAAAGGAGTCTGCTGTTCCTCTGCCTTCTCACCTTCCTGACCCTCCTACTTACCTGTCTTCAGCTTTGGCAATCACTGCACTTTTTAGCAGGCTGATCCACTCACTAACTCAGCAAAGTAAGTCTGTATTTTTTTCACAGTCAGGAACTGAATTGTGGACCTTAATGGAAGGGTCCAAAATGGATCCCTTCAGGCACTTACCCCAGATCCAATGACAGAAGAGTAGGGAAGGAAGACAGAGAGGGAAAATCCTTCCCCTTAAGTAGCAACAGGCTGTCAGATTAGCTCAGCTACTGTGCAATCACCACTTAGGGGTTCAGTACGTAAGATCCATTGCAAATTTATTTAATAATCTAAATTTAAACATCTGGTACATCAGAAGTGAATTTTCCTATAATAAATCCAATGCCTTTTGTTTCTAAACATATAGGATGGACCATGTAATGGTATCAGGGCATAAGATGGGCATATTCTATCACAGCAGCACTTGTCTAGTTCACAGATGCAACTAACAACAAATTTGTCTGAGAAAGCCACAAAAATGTCCACAGTAGAACAGCCAGAGAGAGAAGTTCCTACCTGGCCTTTCCTAATGTTTTTTTGCTCAGTGTAACTCTGAATCTTTTCATTATTTGCTCACACTGCTCTGCAGGTGCCACACAAGCCCCACAACATTCCAGCTGTCTGGTGGGGACAGAGCACGCCACAGGCAGCTCGTCAAGCATCATCAAGGTGCAGGGGCTCCTCACCTGCCCCCTGCACATATCTCCATGCAGCACAACAGGCCAGGAGCATGCACATACCCAGCACTCGTGCTGCTCAAGTGCTGTGCCTCTCTTAATGGCTTATCCTCAATATGAGTCTTCCCTCATACTCAGTGTCTACAATATTAGCATTAAAACAGAGTTTGCTGTAACTGATTGTATGTTCTAGGAAGCTTTGTCAGTATTTGACATCATTAAGAAGCAAGATTCTAAGGTCAAGTAACAGTTATGTCATCAAGCTCACTGACAGATTTGTGGTCAGTCTAGAAGAGTGATTTCTGTTTGATCCACATGGGATCTGTGTGTTAGATAAATCCAAGCAGTTAAAGAGATAATATACTGTGCAGGTATTAACTTCTGAATTGATAGAAAACCTAAAAGCTTTATTTCTTCCCAAGAACTTGAAAAATCAACTTGGGTGATAGAAAAAGGTGTGAACAGAGGCAATACACTGGGGCAGATGGAGAAAATGCAAGACTGAAGTATTCTGAACAGCTGACCTGACCCAATACTGCACTAGTGCAAGACCACCCCCTTCACCCTTCCTCCTCTCATTTTTGAGACCCTTTCATAAATCACTGAACTTCTGAACCCAACAGAAAACCATGTGTTTTTTTTCTGTGGTCTGAGGGTTAGGTTTTTTTTTGTTTTTATGCTTTGGGTTTTTTGGTTTTCCTTTAGTCAAAACATTCATGGTTAAATTTTCTGCTGAAAAATAGATCAGTTGACTGGTAATCTGTGAAGTGCTGACACAAGACAAAGCTCAGGAATGTGCAGGTGTCCTCCTGCTGGTGCTGGTGAGATATTGGGTTCATTGTATCTTTAGGATCTTAAAACCAGAGCTTTAATGATGGTGTTTCTCATTTATTAAAAAAGTGCCATTCACTACTTTTGTATTTATCCAATTCTGTAACACTCTCACAGGACAAATGCCAATAGGATTAATAGCAGAAATGGTCTGGATAAATGATCTCCCCAAAGAGACCCATTTCTTTAAGAGCTACTATAAATTTTCCAATATGCAAATCTGTTCACTGTATAATAGATGAGCTGCAAACTTGTCCTTGCTAAAGACAACTCCAAACCATCATTTCTATTAAGACAGAGTGAAAAAGAATCAATTAATTGATTTAAGAAAATGGATTTTCTCCCAGAAAAGGGTATGGATGAAAGCTGGTTATTACAACTACCAGAGGACCTTGCAAGGGTAAATGGAAAGGAAAGCATACTCAGAATACAATTCAAAGAGTCTTTTGGAAAAGAGTCTTCAACTCTCAATATCTAAATGTGAAATAAAGAAGTATGTACTTTCTTCACCAAGGCAAGGCTTGGCAAGGGGGAAGAAAGAATCTGTGTACTCAAGAACATAGGATGATTTCTAAAATATACAATCAGGATTTTCCAAGTATTGTTTTAGATTATTTCAATTAATACATCTTAAAGATGGAAGTAAATGACAAATTAAAATAATTCTTTCTAATCCCACTGGCTGGTTGGTTGGTTTTGGGGGAATTAGTTGTTTTGTGGTTGTTTTTCTTTTTTTCCCTACTGTCCAAGAACACTCCCCCTCTTCAAAAGATTCTTCTTTTCAGTAAGCAATGTTGACTAACATTATGCGAAGTCACATTTTTTAAACTCTTTTAAAACTGTATTAATGAATTTTACATTAACAGTTATGGGGTTTTTTTCCAGAATTTTTTGTGGGATGACCATTCAGTATCAAAATCATTCCACCTAATCCTTTTAAGTATCAACATGACATGCTTTTCTTTCAGTCTTAGGCGACTCAAGACTCACTGAAAAAATCTTACTGATCAGTCACAGAGTTCTTCAATCAGTTCTAAGGACTTCTGTTATCTTTACTTGCCTGTTTAAAACGTATGCCTTTAGTAACTAGTTTCTAGAATCCCGATTATCATTGAAATAAATGTATCATGTACAATACAAGAAAGCACTTCAGATTCTTCCCAACCACAAAATAGGAGTATCTCTTCAAGAGTCCTACTGTAAATAAAGACGATGTTAAACAATTGAATTATGCATATTTTAAAATCAGCAGGTGTAATTTATACCCAAAAGTCTTAAAGGATCTGGCTAAAGCCTATGGAGGGGTCTAACAAGTTTCAGTAAATCTCAAAAAATTGAGTGAAGGAAAAATTAAGTTTGGAAGTACCATGAAGCTCTATAAAACTTTCTGGAATTTGGGAGAAATGTACACTTTGTAGACAAGAAAAATAGTTTAACAAGATTCTGTTGCACACAATGTAAGTATGTAACAAATGTGACTGAAAGCCCCTGGAAGTAACAATTACCAACCTGTCTCTTTGGGATACAGTACTGAAGATGCTACTATTCAGTGAGCAAACTCTGAATCTAAAATCATTCTTAACTCAGGTTTATCATTGTGTGCTTTTGCACTGCCCTCACCCTTGCTTTCTAACAGATCTTTACTGAGAAGCCTGTAGGTAAAATTGCCCACTTCCCAGGAAATCTCCCCATCAGAAGTGTTTATATGTTGTAGAACTTTGGCCTAATTAAGTGCCTGTGTTGAAAACTCTAAAATCACATCATAGTTCTGTTGTGTTCCTACACATTGAACTGTAACTTGTAAACTGAGACTTTTTGTTCAGTGTCTGTGAACGTGGCTCCTCCTCCAAAGACTCTGGCACAGTTACATGTTCTTAACTGCTGCTCACAGATTTCTTTTTAGGTTGTTCTCCTCATGCTGTTGCATTGATTGTCATCTCTAACACCAAACTAACTGCAACATTACTGATTTTTATATTGACAGGTTTGTATTTGAGGCCTAAAGTAATTTTCCCAGTTGAGATCATCTTGAGGACCTTCATTGAATACATTACTATCTCAAACTATGATCCCTGGGAGTGTTCAAGGCCACACTGGATGGACCTGATCTAGTGGAGGGTGTTCCTCCCCACAGCAGGGGGACTGGGACTAGGTGATCTTTAAGGTCCCTTCCAACCAAAACCATTCTATGATTCTACGATTGCTTGTTTTAGGACATAAGTCTTAGGGACAAGAAAATCAGCACCCTTTGTATCTTTCTATTTACAAAGTTTTCATTAAAATCAGGGATATTATTTCAGATAATGTGGACTTTTTAACAGGTCTTGAGGCAAAAAAAGCTGAGGATAGCAAAATTTAAATATAAAACTGGTAGTAAATTACACTGACTGGAAATACTTTGTAAAATGTGGTCCTCTGCAGAAGGATATTTCATGATACACCCAGTGTCTCTTTACATGCAAAAGTTTTCTTTTATTGCATTTTGTACAGGGAATGTGTGGTAGCCCTGCCAATCTATGCAGATTCTTTCTTTCCCTACTGACACACTAGTTTCCACTTCATATTGTCAATTCGATCGGAGTTTTGGGGAGAAAGGGACACACACACTACAGGAGGAAGCTAAGGTAGGTTAAAATCAGCTCAAAGTAACCTAGCATTAAGAAAATATATTTTACATCTTGCCCCAGTTAATGCACAGGGTCATAACCAGCTTACAAAAACAACTAGTGGGATAGAAGACAGGGAATGAGTAAACAGGGAGAAAGAATGGAATTAATACTTAAGCAGCCTTCCAACAAAAGAAATGGCCTAACAATAGACTGAAAACCTCTAAGTTTCTCACTTCACCACTACTTGCAGAAGACTTCTAGCTTACAGGAGTTCTGTGAGTCAATCCATGGGTGAGATGACTACATGGATTTTCCTTATAGTTAAATGCCATTGCTGATGTATTTGCTTAGTCTTGCCTTTAAAGAGAACAAAATGCAACCAGCTCCTTTGTATGCACTGGCAGGCCAGGTACTAACTCTATGGTACCTTTCTAAATGCAAAGAACAGACAAATTTACCATGATAGCAAGAGAATTGTCTGCTCCTTCTTTCAGGATTTGAGCAGAGATTTACGTCAGCAGTTCAACAGTCATAACTATGGAATTATTTCACAATTTCAAATTAAATAGTATTTCTAAACAGAGATTTTTCAGTCCACAGGATCTGTAAATTTTGTAGCTTATTTCTCACCTAGTTTTTCCAGAAGTATTTTTAACAACTTTTCGGAATGACTGATTTGCTGAGGATCTCGTAGACATAGTTCTAGGAGAAGCACGAACAAAAGTAGATGGTGGTGTCTTGGGGATTTTCTTTACTAAATGAGTTACCCACTTCTTCTGTTCATCTTGACAGGATGCCAATAACAGCATATCTCTTGCTGAAGTTACATCGTAACTCACTGTAAAAGAAGGAAGATGATTCAGTGAAAAATAGAACTTGTTATCAGAATAAGCATTATGACATACTACCTGTGCCACTGGAAACAAAAATAGCACCTATATCCATACTTGCATTGGATTTTTTTATATATATTTGGAAGACAACAAACAGCAGGGGAGATTATGAATATAATGTTCTTCAATATTTGTCTCTGCATTAAGATTCTTGAGTCTACCATTAATATTCAAGAAATGAGAAAGCTTACACTAATTGCAGTCTTAATAAGCTGAAAAGTTGTGTGGGTGCCTTATGGCTGAGTTCCAGACTACATACCCTGAATGCCCCACTTCACAGGAGCACAGAGACGAAACCTTTAGTCCATTCTGTGAAGTGGCTGAAGAACCAATCTGCAAAGTCTTAGCAGAGCTCGGTGATGCAGCAACTGCAACCATCCCTAATGTGGGCCAGGTATGAGTACAGAGAGAATGATTTGGGAACCAGGGAGCTGCCCACTACTTGGGCACAAACCTTCAGGGTTTTTTGCTCTCAAGGACCTCAGCAGAGCCCCATCAGTTATACCATGAAAGGCCTTCCTACAGAGGATTGCCACAGCTGCCTGTTTATAAGCAGCATAACATCCTATTGTTTTAATAGCACCTTTCACATCTAAAATCATAAAACTTTACTTTTAGCTTTCGTTTTAAACTGAAGTGCTTTTATTTGACTCCAACGTTTTATCACATGTGGCTAAACCATGCAGAGAATACAGAACAGAAAAAAACATGAGCATACCTTTGCATGGTGCAATTAATTCCTCCTTTTTATCCAAGTGGTCTCTGTGGCACTTCACGTGGCATCTTCGACATTCTAGGGCAGCAGGGGGTTTAAAGACATGCCAAAGAGGTTTGGCACAGGCCTCACAGTTGGCTGGAAAGTGGTACAATGTGGGAATAAATTCATGGCCCTTGTGATTTAGAAAATTTGTCTTCTCTGCCGGCTGTACTGGTTCTACCTCCAAATCCTTCCTGCATTCCCCCTCATTAGCATAGAGAATCTGAAAAAGAACACTGCTATGTTATGGTTGAAGCACTAAGCACTTTTACAACCCTTTCAAAGAAGCCACCAAGCTTTTTCAAGAGAGTTAAATAGACAAGAGAACACATTTCTTTTTACCTGGAATATTTTAGGAATTTCTTCAGTTTCGGCTCTATACACATCTCCTTGAGTTACAGGCCGGACATGAAACAGCTTACTAAATTAGAAGAAACATGAATCAGAAAATTCTAAAAGGCTATGTATGTTTTAAAACAGTTATCAAATTGCTTTGAGGTTCTTGGAAGTTTGGCTTATGCACGCAATACGACCTACTTCAAGGCTGCAATATGATTTTCAGAATTAATTCATAAACCATATAGATCTTGCCTACCCAAGTAAGACCAAGATATTTTATGGCATGGGAAAAGGGTTATCTTACAATGGGTTCAAGATCCATCATGGCAAATTTGCATGTGAAAAAGGCTTTCAAATACTTCCTCGGAACACTAGGAAGTCTTACATTATTGCTAGAAAAGCTTAGTGATAAACCTGGGTGGAAGTAACCATAGAGTACTACTAACTAGTTTTTTCACTCAATTGTGTTATGAACTGATAAACAATCAATGCCAAAATATCACAAAAGGAAATTTGGGGCACCAGCTATCGAAAATGCTATTAAAATTGGGACAAACATCATCTTATACTGGGTCCAGACTCTAAGTCCATCTACATCCCAACATCCTGTTTTCAACAGTAGCCGTAACAGATGTTTATGAAAAGAGAATAAGAGAAAATAACTCTTTTCCTGGTTATAAGGAATTGGCAGCATAAGCACTTCCTGAGTTTGAGATTCCTTCCAGACCACTATATTTGTTAGTCATTTACAGACCTATTCATGAATTCTAAAACCTTTTTCCAATTACTACTTTATAAAGTCCTATAATGTCAATCAGCTGTTCAAACATCACAGACGTGTATCAGAGATGGGCTTCAGTGATATTTGACGCAATTTTCTTCATGTATAACAAATGTAAAGGGATCACAATTAATTTATTTTATCACTTTAATCAGAAACCGTCTGGAAAAGTTAAAAGAACTTTGGGCTAGATGAACAATGATAATTTCTCTTTTTCTCTAACTTTTAGCAATAGCAGAACAAAGAGAAAGTAGTACCTTCTGTTAACGGCATGCTGAAATACAGATAGACAGACATTTTCCAACTAGTCCGGGAAATTAAAAATTATTTATGGAATTTTGATTTCAAGCTTTTAGATTTGTCATCAGTTATCTCACAAACAAGGCTCTTTTGCCAATTTGTATCCAAGATTAACAGCAACTTTACTTACTCTATATCTAGTACCATGGACGGATTAGACTGGTCCTTGTCTTTTTCATCATTGTAGAACAGTATCTTTTTACTGCTCACCACAACATACTGTGGAAAGAAAGGGTAAAATGAAGTCAAAAATGCATTTTAAAAAGCAACATTTATCCTAATGTACTCCTACATACACACATAAAGCCTGAGCAAAGGAAAGTTTTTAAACTAAGATCAAGAGATATTTAAATCATTGTGCAGGCAGCTACGCTACTGACAGCTGGGCAGTGCTGTACCTGCAGTGACTGTTATTGCCACTAGAGCACCCTAAAATGTTTGTCATGGCTGTGGAAGTCCATCTGAATACAAACTCACAAATTCCAGGTGCTGTTGACATGTTACTATGAAAATTACTGTATCAGAGAGGGATACAGTGCAAAATCTGTCACTTGGTAAAGTTAGAAACAACTTCTCTAGTTCTACAGACCTGCGGGAGTCACTTGGTATTTTGCACCACAGGACTGGTCATCTAAGAGATTCTCACAGCTCCAGCCAACTATTTCCTACACTTCAATTTAATGGACTGGAAAAATGAAGAGCCAAAATGAAACAGCAGAAATAGAGGTCTGGTTTCAAATCTAGGAATACACTGAGATAGTTAAGATCAAACACCTCTAACCTAAGCATTTCCCAGTGAGTTCAAGACTAGAATTCACTGCCTGTTGCTTTTGACTGGGAGCTGCCAGTCCCAACATCTTTATTGGAACTGTCCACAAGCATAAGATCTGTGACAGATGTGGCAGTTCCCTCCCTGCAGTTTCAAACATTTTAGAAACAACTAAATGTTAGGAGGTACTGAAGAGGATTAAAAAGAGGTAAACCGACTGCTCTGTCTATATTGAGCTCCATATTCATATGAACCAGAAGCAGGGGAAAGGACAGAAAACCACGAGAGTGAATACACCAACAGTTCATCTTGAATTCCAGTTACAGGCAGGTAACTGAATGGGCTTCTGCACAACATAGATACTGATTATTTAAATTAATGGTGTTTGCTTCTTCTACAAGAGAAGGTTTCAAACTCCTTGTTACACATGACTTTAAGCTGATCATCTCGAAACCTGAATATGAAAGTTACATTAACAAGTTTATAGAATAGCATTTTAAAACTGTGTTGCACAAGCTGTGTGCTACAGTTGCAAATCTCAGTTACTGAAATGGATCACACGAAGACTTTGTTTTGGCCTCAACTTAAATAGCTTCAACCCTTTAGTCACAATTCTTTAACAGAAAGCCTGATCAACTTGAGTAGGTACTAAATTGTAATGATGTCTCTAGTGATTTTTGCCACTGAAGAAAAAGATTACTTCAATTCCTTCAACAGAAAGCTAATGCTTTTCTGCCTTTGAAGTGTGCACCTCCACCTTTCACAGACCAGAGCAAGGCCGTAAGATGACTATCACAAATGCAAATTTTGACTGCAAAGGAATTCAGTTATCACACTATATGCAATTCCTGGTGAAAGAACAGTTCAATCTCAGAAAAGCTGCATACAACAGCCTCCATATCCTGCTGTGAACATATATAAGCAAGTCTTCTGACAGTAGTTCTGTTCTACGGTGGTCTTAGAAGCGTATTTTATCATCTTCACTCGGGATGAAATGAAGCTCCAGATAAAAGCATGGCTAACCCATTTTAGTGTTAGCTGGAGGTTTAACTCAAGTGTTTATTCTCAAATAAGTTTTCCATACTTGCCCCTTTCTAACTTAAGCTGAATGACTCAGAGAGCATGGGGCATAAACATTAGTGTTACTGAAATTTGAGTCAGAAATGCAGCCAGCTCAAGATGTAAAAACTCAGGCATCAACCCAATTGCAGTGCTAACTCAATTTTGCTTTCTCTTTAAGTTGATCTGGGCATGACTATATTTGAGGTTGCATACCTCCCTCCAAGCTCAAAACTGAAATTACAGGAGAATTTGAAATACAAGCACCTAAGGAGGCTGACTACATACCAGCTTGTTTCAGCTGCAGTACAGTTCAGCCAACAGAACACACACGTAAGTCAACACGGCCCCTCATACTGTGTCTCACTGACTGGAACCTCAGCTAGCTTAAGGAATCTTATCAGCACGACTCATTTGATGACAGAGGCATCCATGTGTAGCTCAAATTCCTTCAAACTGTAAGTGTAACTCAAACCAGGTAATTATGAATGGAGTAACTGCCTAAAATATCTTGAGGGAAGTAAATATGCTGAAGAAGCTCAGATACAATCTTTCACTGGAGAAGCTGCAGTTATCAGGAGTTTAAAATTTCAATCATCAGAGGATGCAAGAATAACCTCCTTTTCTAAAAAATAGCAATATAAGGCTGCTGGAGGCATTCTGACAGGAAAATGTTGTAGTATTTAATTCAGAACAAAGCTACGTGATTTGTGCCTAGGCACAGTCACTTTTGTTCATGGACACTGCCAGAAGTCTGACAGCACCTCAGACAATCACTTCCAGAACAAAAGGAGTCAAGCAGCCTTAGTTATCAAACAGAACAAGTTGTGGAATAGATTTACAAATACGTATATTTTGTGAGACACCTGAAGAACATTTAAACACTACTGGCATTTGAATCAAATACTGCACCACAAACATTCTTGACTTTGTGCTCTAGATTCCCTGCAGTTGTGCTAACAGGGAGACAAAGTGAAACAGAGAGAGCAGAATTTAAGGTATCTGTGGCAAAATCCAGGTTCCAATCTGTGGCAAGCAAGCATTTTTCCAAATGGCACTTGTTCACACTGCCTCTCCTCTGAGGGGCTGGGAGAATCCTCTAAGCAGCCATTAGTTGAAATAAGGCAGAGCTTAGCACTTACTCTCTGCAAGCCAGAATAGGTGGTAGTTTTAACTTAAATCAACAAGGTCTGATATTGATGTAAAAATAGGCAAGGTCTGGTACTCAAAATACTTTGACTGTAAAAAGAAGGCCATGTTAGCCAAGCAAGAACAGGAATATTTCAAAGATGGAGTTCAGCAGTTAAAAGTCCAATACAAACACTTAAATGCTTCTTTGACAGGAATTAATTCCTTCTCCTTTAAATTTTGTAGGAACCACTTCCAACACTTGTAGAATGTGAATGTAAACAGGAACATTTGAGAAAGACCTTTCAACAGGAATCAGAAAGTTACTTTCAAATTGTCATGAATAAACTGAGCAATTCCCAACAGCAATCTTTTAATTTAAGAAGATGCAGGGAAATAAACTACTTCATAAATGTTGCTTGTAAAATTTACAAAATTTTAGTGACCCTGATCACTTTGGCATTTAATTATACTAAAGGATGTTCAAAGAGGGGAACTGAAAAGCCAGAAAAGATAACCAGAAACTGATTCTAAGCATCACAGTTTGGATACATGACGTTTCAAAGAACCAGATCATAACCTCTGCAGAGGCAAAAGGATACTGCTTTGTTTGAATGGGGAATTCCAGCACTGAGATCCAGTTTCTGAAAGTAAACCAGTTCTTTTCAAGAGACGCTGACCATTTTAAAGGTAAGGGAAATGGAAGCATCCTTGGAAATCATGTGTGGCAAGTTATAGTGTGACTTTTTCATGACCTTCAGAACATTTAGGTGTGGTATTCCCTATTCTCTCCTGTCAAGTTGAACAAAGAGCTTCTTTTTCATAACAGGACTATAAAGAAGCACACTCAAAGAAGTAATGAGATTTTTTATGGTTCAAATATGCCCATTGTAAACATTTCCTCACCCATCTGTTGTAAATTTGCATAATGTAATTACTAAGGATTACATACTGAACTTGAATTTTCTTGTTTTCTCTTTTTATACACACTAAATTACTCTTAATTATTTTGTTTGGTTCTTAAACGAGTTGTAAAACCAATTCACCACATGCCTAAAAAATTTTCCAATTGAGGAAGGAAAAAACCTATATTTGTACCTGTTTCTTCCAGCCATGCCGCTTTATATTTCCTTTGTTTGGTACTGAAAGCCAACCTTCAAGTCTTGATTCTGGTTTAAAGAAATGCATATTTAATAATTTCAGGTATTTATAACAAAAAGGCAGAATAGCACAAAAGCAAACTACTACTAGAAAGGAAGATGTACTACATGCAGTAATAGGTAATTACCTATTCAGCAAAGCAGAATAAAAAGCACAACTAAATAAAATGATGATATAAGCATTTAATTCATGCTTCATCACAAGCCAACATCTGATTACACAGTTACTGCACAATAAAAGTAAAGCTGTTGTCCTTGATGCCAACATCTAACTCTGTATGTAAATAGTTTGCAAAGAGCCAGGCAGGAAAGACTTTGCTTTGAAAATATGTTACAGTTTAAATTAAGAGATTTTCAATATAAACATAATTTAACATTCAAAGGGGCTATATGAAAAATACTCAGCAAGAAGATGCAGGAGGTAAAACAAATCAGATCCACATTTTTCATGGGAAATAAAAAAGGGAGAGAGCACAAGAGCAAGCAAAGCTACACGAGTGTCCCCATTACTCACAGAAGATAAGCATAGGAGATAATTAAATAAGGAATGCAGGAAGAATCAACTGGATACAAAGAATAAGAGACAAGTGTTTTATTCAAATTTTCAGTGAAAAATTCTCCAAAGAGCAATGTAATAACATGTTTTCCCACCACAAAACTACTGAAATGATTTAGCAATGATAACAAGAAGGGCCACAAGAAAATTGGCATTCTGCCTAATGTGAATAGTAGATTTAAAAAACACTTCCAACTAACTATGGTTTCTAAAATTTAAAATCATGAGGCCAGATAATGGTAGTGAGAAGCTATCATGATTCCATTAACCTGAAATGAGATGGCAAAGTCTCAAAATTTTGGAAATGTGAGAATGAAGTAATCAAAATTTCAGTCCATAAATCTATTTCACAATTGACAGAATTCTTTTTTTTTTTAATGATTGTAAAAATGTGATTTGAAAAAAAGTGTCAGAAAACAGAAATAGAGCCGATAGCTAATATACATGTTCTTTATAATAAACTGAACTGGCAGCAGTGAAAACTTCAAAAACGGTAAGTTAAAATTTTCTGAATAATTCTTCATAAATATTTATGTAAAAAGGAACTACTGGTCCCTTTTATCCCTCAGGAATAACTCTATGTGAGGTATATCCCAGTAAGCTCTGAAAATACATCCAAATATCTAAAAGTTATTGTTCATATGCTTTGCTATGTAAAATTACAATGAGACTGACAGCCTAGCCAGGCATTAAAATTAAGCATGAAAAAGACATTCCCACACCAGCCTTACCACATACAATATTTAGAAGTGGACTACACTTAGAAATATAGAATCATTTCCTAACATTTCTCCACACAGAATAGCTTCAAAATACGGTGGGACCACTGAAGTACTGAAATCAACTGGAAGAAAGGCATGATAGCAGAACTCATTTCAATAAGAAAACATCGCAGAAAAGTTAAGGAAATTTGTACTTCCCTGCCTCTCCTATCTGCATAAGAAGAGTGTTGGGTAGGGGCTCCCCACTCAAACCCTCTCCAATTCTTGTTATTCAGTAGCTTTGGAAAACACAGCCTATTTCCTTCATGTCTACAGGCCTCACAGATAATGTTTATCTTGTTTTGAATACTTTGATTTTTACACCAAGAGAAGATTCTTCCACTTCTAGAAATTATAGAAACACCCTAAAACTCAAGTCCTCAATTGCAAAATAAAGCGATTAATTGCAAATAAAGAACACAGTATGGACAACTGTACTTCAAAAGGAATAGAGGAAGGATGACTGTCGTTCAAAAAGAGTAAGTATGCATCTGTAGACATTGCAGCATATGAAAACATGGAAAGATCCAATACTAAACTTTAAAAGACACTTTTAGGGACAGTGTGAGCAGGAGTTGTTCTAAGTTCACTTCTATTTCAGTACATTCTGAAAACAATTTCAGAAGAAGTAGGAAGTGAATGAGGTATTTCAAATTAATCCATTGACATTCTTTTCTGTCTACTACAAATCTATTTTAGTGAGCAAATTCTGTTTGAATGAGAGATGATTTCTGAGCTGTGAATAACATCTTGCAGTTGAAAATAAGTTTTGGAACATACTCCTTTTCAACAAAGTTAACATTCAGCTGGAACCAAATGTACTCTTAAAAGGGTAGATGAGCTCTTTCATTCCGGCCTTGCCACAAAGGTTTCTCTCAAGTAATATTTATAGTGCATTTGATCACCCTTGACGGAGTTAGCTAGCACAACTGCAAATGTTCATCTGGCCATTTCACAAATATTTGATCCAGAAGAATAATATTTATGAGTGTTCTGATTAAATAATTAAGAAAATATGGGCTATCTAGACTATGAAAAAGATTCTTCCATTCCTGTCTTTAAAAATAGGTTCAAAACTATTTCCTGACAACTTCCCTGTATTTTGGAAAGAATTACAGAATTGATACTTCATATCTGCAGTCCAGAAAATCTAAGATGGGACTCAAAAATATCTGATGGCTAGCTAGACCTGAACAGGATATGAAGGAAGAATTTCATAAAGGCTACAGATCTTATAGTTAGCCCTGAATATATTTTAAATGTGGATTTGCATTCTGAACATCTTCATGGTTAGTGTTCATACTGCCAGGATTCACAGGGACTCAATATGATAAAAGTGAGTTCTAACAGAAAGACTTTGATAAAAATCACACAAGGCAACCATGGCTGTACTGATTTACAAGACTTTTTGTTGTTCTAGAGCTAAGTAGCACAGGCACTTTAATGAGCAGCAGTGTGTCTCCTTCCAGTACTCAAGAAGTCCTACTCCTGGCTCCTCCAGACTCTTCCACTGTGAACAAAAACCTGGAGATATGACCTTACTAATTCCTTCCAGTCCGCCCTTCTCATTTGATTATTTTCTTCCTCAGACTATCTTACTACAATTTCAACCAAGTAAATGAAGGATTCCTGACTGGATCTTGCTTTGAGGTTTATTCAGGTGATGGCTACTTGCAGGCACTTCAGAAAGTCCTAGCTGAGTCCCATACTCCAATAAAACTGCTGGTTTCAATGCTCCCCATTTATTATTCCATCCTATCTTTACACAAAACATGATTTATAACATATACTGTAAAATATTATATGCTGCACTTAAAACTGTAGGTCGCTCAATTGCTTAAATTATCTTGCCAATCAGATGAAAAGAAGCAATTCACAACAGGTTAAGTGCCTTATAACAATTAAGAGAAAAAACCCTTAAGTTCCTGATTATATTCTGTCCTGACAAAGAAGAATTCTGTTTACAGACATGCAAGTATTAAGACTTCCAAAGTCCAGCCAGGAGGAAGAGACATTCCAAAGGCATCATTAAAAAGCAAATATCTCAGTTGTTGCAGCAAAGACACTTAACATAGGAGACATCAGCTGAGATATGAGCTGCTATCTGAATCAACAATCAAGAGTGAGAGTTACAAAACATGCCTAGAATTGAAAGAAGAGAAACCTTCCTCCACATCATGATTTTTCCCACCTAAGTAAGCAAAAGCCTGAGAACAGCCTGGATGGTGTCAAGGGCACAATCCCTACCTTGGGAGAGCCTAAGTTGCCCCAGGAGCTACCAGAACTTGAGGTGGTACTTAGTTCAGTGACAGAGAGAAACCACCTCCAAGTGAAATGCAGCTGTGTGTTACCACTTGATTTCTCTGTATCTACCTCTCAACAGTGATTTTTTTTTTTCCTTAAAAATTTCTGAGTATTAAACATTCATTTTAGTATCACCCTGAGTTTATTCCAAGACTCCAAATCTTTCTGACGCCAAAATTTTACAAGACACTCTTCCTATAAATTGTGAATTCTGCTCCTGTAGCTTCTCTGGTGGCTGGTAACCTAAATTCCCTGATGAGACAAGACGTGAACCTCTCTACCATACAGAACAGCAGAAAATGCCAAAGAGCCAGGATCTCTCTGGAATTCCAGCAACTTTACTATCACATCATTTCATACTAATTTTTTTCTCAATTAAACCAGACACTGCCCATTGCCAGAACTGAAACCACGGAATCATTCTTTTATACATGTTTATATTATTTTATGTCTCCCTTTTTTCCCCAGTACTATTTTTACTGTGACAAGAAACTGAATAAATAACACTATAATTACATATTTTGAAATTTGACCTCTTATTTGCTTTGAATTTTTTTAAGCAATGTCTTTGCCTTAACTGGGGCACTACCTAGAGAATCCTACTGGCTACTCATCACATCCAGCTCTTAAACAAGATGGTGTTCAAAGTGCTCTCAAGGAACGGCTATGTTTGGGCTACAGAAGTGACGGGAACTTAGGACACTGAAAACAATCAATGTCATACAACTAAACTGCAGCAAGTGAACTGCTGTGATATGTCACCTTCCGTTTTGAAGACTAACTACTGGGTTTGCAGGAAAAGAACTAGGTGCTGGATAATTTCCTCTTTCTGTGGCATGGGCCATTTCTACTTTAAAGTCTGGCTGGTTTTTGTCCTTATAACACTACTGTACTCCTTTTCTGCACTCTGCTTGGCTCTTTGACAAGTACGTGAAATTTGACTATACTAATGTCACTTAATCTCCTTTAATTACTAAATTGCTTCTCATTTACATCCTGATCAACTCAAAAAAAAAACACAAACCAAACCAAACAAACCCCAACAAAACAAAACCAAAACAAAAAAACAAGCATCATGTAGGAAAATGATCTAGCTCTAGAGAAGTCCTAATAGTACGTATTAGGCTTCCTACCTGTATCACACAGTAACACCAGCAGCACAACTGCAGTAAAAATCAGAGGCATGTGTAGAGAAAAGGGCAAAAAAGAGAAGACGAGAAATGAAAGGCTAGTCAAAAAGAAACAGTTTGAGGGGTGATGAGTATAGATACAGACCCCTCATTCAAGAACACCAGAACTTCTACTAATTGTGGTGTTCTAATTAACAATGGAAATTAAGAGCCGACTTGAAAAAAATCTTACACAGACTGAAATTTCTATCTCAAAACGGAAGTGACAGGTCACGCAGCCAGAAGTCTGATTACATGTCTCAAGAGGTAAAACTGAAAATAACCTTCCTTAATGAGGCAGACAAAGAAAGAGCTTTTTCCTACAGTCTTTCCAAGACCTGAGACACAACACAATAGGGTCATACTGACACATTATTGCCCTTAAGAAGAAAACAGGGAAGGTATCTATGTCCAGATGGAAGCAGTCATGTTTTCTGTGTAATACACTACACAACAGACTTTAATTGAAAATGGCTGAGAAGGAAAGTGAGGAAGTTCAAAACTACACTTTTATGTGGAATAAATCAAGTCTGTTTTGTTGTAGAAAAAAACCTGTAAAGTTCTGAGTTTACAGGAGTTCGGAAATTTTCAATTAAAAATTACAAAGAACAGTGCTCTTCAATTAGGAGACATTTAAAAATATAAGACTTGATTCCAAATATTAAATTGAGGTGAGAAAAAAAACACTTCCATAAGTAAAAATCATCTGATTTATTTTTTACCTCCATTAAATGGAATACACTGAGAATGAGTATCTAAGAGAAGTACTGATAGTTCAGAGGGACTTCCTAGCAGTGATACCTAAGGAAAAAAAAATGTTCCTTAACCAACCCAATAGATCTAAGAATTCAATGGAAGTTTGGTCTTGAAGATGTTTTTAAAAGACAAAAAATAGACATTTTCCTTCCGAGATGGCAACTGCCTGAGGGTTTTACAGATCAAACTTCAGAGTGCAAAAGGTTACTTGAACAGAGAGGAGGTTGTGAAGAAAAAGACTGTATCATTATATTACCAAAAATCTATTCTAGAATGGAATTCATTAAAATATTAACTAAAACCAAAAATCTAAAAATACACTAGGGAAGGACAGGATACAAAAACAGACACAGAAAGGAATAACTACATAAAAACATTCATAAACACTCATAACCTACCTGAAATTTGAATCACTCTAAGACCCCTGGAAAAACTCTAGAATGTGGCAATTTGAGCAGCATGAAGTGCATTAACAGTAAAAGAGACACCTAAAATGATTCTATTTACTTTCATCTGATTATTCATCCACTGAAGTCTTAAAGTACCCAAAATAGTATTTTGGTTTTGTATGTTTAAAAACATTTTTCGACAACAGAAATCAGACTATAAATCTGTAAGACAAGCAAGGATAAGTTTATTTATTAAGAATTTCACAAGGAATTCTAAAGATTACTTTAAAAAAAATAATAAACCTAGCTCTACATATGGAAATTGTCATGCATAGCTTACTATGCCTGAACACTTTTTTTCCTGTATGGAGAGATACAGGAATGGATCATGTAAAAGTACAAACTGATTACACTTTTCAAACACTGGGGAAGGGGAGAGGTAAATCACTAACCAGTGCCACAGTGGGTCTCAAAGTAGAGTGGTTGGAACTGACACTACATAGGAAGGGCTGGCTATACTGTATTATTTGTCCTTATTTTAACATGCTAAATCAGAGTACCATAAAACCATAAAGAGAAATTCTTACAGCCCATCAGCAATTACTTGTCACAGAGGTGCTACATGACTGTGAGCAAGAACAGAAAAGATCAAGGCAACTTTGCATTCAAGATATAAAACACAATCATGATATTGTGGAAGTGCTGGCCCCATTCACTGAACACTGCCCACTGTATTCACTGTATTTGAGAAACAGTAGATGTAAAGATACTCTTTCCACAAAAGTGGATACAAATTATGCTAATGCCAAGCAATACAGTGGGAAGTGTGATGTGAGAATAAATTAAGACTTAAATATAAGCAGCTAAGCTATGAAGTAAAAAAAAGCCAAACAAACAAAGGAAGGAATCAGAGATGTGATACAGAAAGAGACAGACAGAAGACTTTAAAAGGTAGTAACTTATTTGAAAGAATACCTTCCAAAACTATGTGCAAGCACAAGATCAAATAGTTCCTATATACTTTTCTCTTTCTCTTACCTGAAAGATTTCCATCCATTTCATCTGTTGGGAGACTAGCAACACTGGTGGAATCCATTCCTTGCTGGAGGTCCATAATTTTTCTTCGTAGTTGTTCTATGTCACTCTCTTTACTATCCAGCTGCATCTGGAGCTCGTTCCTGTATGTAGATTCTTCTGCTAGTTGCTGTATTTATATACACATGCATAGTTACTGGGATACCAAAGTATTCTGAAAATAAACTCATTACTGTTTTTCAATATATCTAGATACTTTTAATAGTATTGAGGTAAACTATTATAGTAGAAGGTTTTGGTAAGCCTTGGAAGAAAAAAGTTAAAAATCAAAGATTCAGCAATGTATTCAAGCACAAAACAGTCTATAATATATTCATTTATTAAACTACCATTTGTCAGGAAAAAGAGACCATCTACCAATGAAATGACCTGGTAGTTTGCTCCCAGTTTAGTATGCTAAACAGTATTCAGGTTTTTAGTCTTTGTCATATATCAGTAACTTCCACAGTTAAGAATTCAGAAAGGGGAAATGAAGGAGAACAAGCACTTGTCAAGTTCTCTGCCTCACTAAAATTCTGTAGACTAAACCATCTGAACCAGAACTTCTTTCCAAGTAGACTAGGAGCTATACATTTTTCCTGCTGAGGCAATTCTACAATGGAACAAAAAAATTTAGATTATTTTACCGCTTGCATTTCATTGAGCTCCTTTTGGTATTTCACTACCATCTGATTGAATTTCTCTTTTTCTTGATTAAGTTCTAATTGCAGCTTTCGGTTTTCCTTCTCTTTCTTCCTCAAATCCTGCATGTTAGCTTTCTTTCTGTCTATTTTAAAATCTTTCCGATTCATTATCTCAGCCAGTTTGTTGACAGCCTGTTAAGGGAGAACCAGTAAGAAAAATGATATATGCTAGCATGTTTGATGCAAAACTTCTCAGTTCCTCTAGTTATAGGATTTGACTAAATAAAAACCTTGACCAACATAAATGGCTCTTACTCATGATTGCATTTAATACTGAAAAATACATAAGATCAAAACTTATTCTTTTAACTGTAAATATCAACAATGCATATTGCACATCATGGTTAATATAAACTTAATTTCAAAGAATCTAAGAGTGAGTTCACAAAAGCAATAAAGCTAAAATATTTCTGTTATTCAAACTAATTATTGCTATTAAATTGCATAAAAAGTTGTACCTGTGTCTTCAGAGTTCTTTCAGTGTTTATGCTCTTCTCATAATGCATTCTAATATTATTGATTTCCTCCTCTTTTTTCATTTTGTAATCTGTTAAAATAATATTCTACTTTGAGACATTTTAGAACAAGATATATATTTCTAAACTTTATTACTTCTACAATTGCATCTTGTTTTTTCACCCCTCCCTTTTCCCACTGTGTAAAATACTGAGTAAAATACAGTTTGCAAAGATAAAGGTTACCAGTTTAATGTTACTATAATTACAGAAAATTACAAGCAGCATGTATCAGACAGGTACCAAGATGACACACTGAAGCCAATATACATATCTTTGTTTCCTGATGATGAGTTTGTTGTTCCATTTGCTTCATGTTTGCACTATCAAAAATGTTTCTGCAGTACCAAAAATTACTTCAGTAACCACACAGAATAAAACTAATATGACTGGACTCACATTCAGTACAGATTCTCAAATCAGGCATGAACAGAGCATGGGGAAAAAGACTTTCTTTAAACAAGGAATAATTCTGTTACATAACTCACACCCCTCTCTCACACATCAATTACTCAGTTCTACCAATCCTTCTATCACACTTCCAGTCTGCTGATTTGTTTCTAAAGTATACAGAAGTATATGCAGCTCACTGATAAGAATTTCCCATCAAAACTACAAAGTTAAAGAACAATTTTTAAGTACTTAAAAGTAAATTTAAAAATACTGAAAACTGCTTGCTCACCCAATTCCTGCTGCTATGAAAATGTAGAACTGAAAGAGAATATTTTAGTATGCCTTCCTGCCTAACATTTGCAACAACACTAACAGAACCGATAAGGCCTTTACTCTTTTAGTCCTCAGATACTAAAGCATGCATTCCAATTTTATATAATGCTTGCTCAAATGCAAAACCCCAGGAGCAAACTGAGTAATAAAGTACCACCTTCTCATATGGCCAGAATGCATATAAATAGAATACCCATTCATCCACTGATCTGTATAAGATCACAACTTAGATTCCGTATCCAAGTGAGATCTTAAGGATATTGAAATACTGATACTGCTTTACTGTAAATACTGGAGATAAACACAAACATTTTAACTAATACATTGTGTGCAATATGAAATGCAGAAAATACTTTTCCTTAATAACTTTATGCACACAGGGGCAAGGCTGGCAGAAGGTGGTTAGACAGACAATATATGGATGAATTGTAGTGGACAGACATTCCTGAGCATGCCATCAGGAACTTAGTGTTAACTTGTTTTAAAAAGCGAGGAGGGAGTATGAGCAGAAATTCACTTTTTCCTATCAGCTACAGCGGAGGTTTTCGTTGTTTTCAGCAATAAAGACAGTACATGGAGGTGGAAACAGTACAATACAGAGTGACGATTGAGAATCATGGAATGGTTTAGGCTGGAAGGAACCTTTAAAGGTCATCTAGCCCAACCCTTCGGCAATGAGTAGGGATATATCTTCATCTAGATCAGGCTGCTCAGAGGCCTTTCCAGTCTGAACTTGAAGGTTTCCAGGGATGGGACATCTACCACCTCTTTAGGCAACCTGTTGCAGTGTTTCACCACCCTCACTATAAAAAATTTCTTCCTGTATCTAGTCTGAATCTACCTCTTTTAGTTTAAAACCATTATCATTTGTCCTGTTGTCAAAAACCCTGCTAAAAAAGTTTGTTCCCATCTTTCTTACAAGTCCCTTAAGCACTGAAAGGCTGCTATAAGTTCTCCCTAGAGCCTTCTCTTCTCCAGGCTCAACAAGCCCAACTCTCAGCTTTTCCTCATAGGAGAGGTGCTCCATCCCTCTGATCATCTTTGTGGCCCTGCTGTGGACCCACTCTGACAGGTCCATGTCTTTCCTGTGCTGAGGTCCCCAGAGCTGGACATAGCACCCCAGGACCAGGAGAGGGGCAGAATCACCTCCCCCAGCCTGCTGGCCATTCTTCTGATGCTGCCCACAGCGCAGTCCAGGACATGATTGTCCTTCTGGGTTGTGAGCGCACATAGCCAGCTCATGTACAGACCTCTCCCCTATCAGCATCCCCAAGTCCTTCTCAGCAGGGCTGTTCTTGATCCCTTTATCCCCTAGCCTGTATGATTCTGGGGGTTACCCTGACCCAGATGCAGCACCTTGCACTTGGCTTTGCTGAATTTCATGGGATTACTATAGGCCCACTTCTTCAGTTCTCTCTGAATGGCATCCCATCCTTCCAGTGTGTCAACAGCCCTACACAGCTCGGTGTCATCTGCAAATTTGCTGAGGGTGCACTTGATCCCACTGTCTGTGTCATTGATGAAGACACTGAACAGTTCTGGTCCCAATACAGACCCCCGAGGAACACCACTTGTCACTGGCATTCAGTGGGATACTGAGCCATTGACTGCTACTCTCCAGCCAGCAACAATCCAGCCAATTTCTCATCCACCAAACAGTCCATCCATCAAATTCATCTCTCTCCAATTTAAAGAGAGGGATGCTGAGGGGGACCGTTTCAAAGACCTTAGAGAAGTCCAGATAAATGGTATCTGTAGCCCTTCCCTTGTCCACTGATGGAGTCACTCCATCAGAGAAGGCCACAGGATCGGTCAGGCAGGACTTGACCCTGGTGAAGCTGTGCTGGCTGTCCTCTACATGCCTTAGCAGAGCTTTCAGGAAGATCTGTTCCATGATCTTTCCAGGCACAGAAGTGAGGCTGACACATCAGTAGTTCCCAGGCTCCTCCTTTACACCCTTTTTAAAAATGGTGCAATTTACACAGAAGATATATTTTCAAAATTTAAACAATGACATTTTTCATCAAGCCCAAAATAATAGGGAAGATAAATAGCAATGTCTTCTCCCATTTCTCATTTCTCCAAATATGCTTCAAATTCAATCATATTTCAGAAAAAAGGAATAAAAACTTTGAACGTGACATACCTTCCTCCTGTTTCTTAAATTTTTCATTGATCTCTGTGTTTTCCTTTGTTATTAAATCAACATCTTTGGTTAATGTGTTATTAGTTTCTTCCAGCTACATGAAAACAAACACATTTTAAAGTAAAGAACTTGCCATAAATCCTGAAAGTATATATAACAGTGTAATTTTAACTACCCTTAAATCTATAGCAACCATTTACTTAGAACACATTCCTGTCTATGTCCATTTTTTAAAAATGGTACTACTCTTCTGTGCTGTCTTGATTTACCAGAAGGCTCAAAAATACACCTGTATTCCCAGATGGAATTGTTTTAAATTATCTTTACAGAACTGACAACACTGTAATATATAACTAAAACTCAAGTTAGATTATCAGTTATTGAATGTGGCAATTTTCAATTAATTTTTGGAACTTTGGAGGAAGTAGTATGTAGAGGCCTGATCCCCTGAATCCAGACAGAAAAGCAGCTGATAGATGCTACAACTCTAGCATTAAAGGCTAGAGTACACCCAGGGCACTTACTGCTACGTAATTGTCATAAATCATAAAAAACAGGTTTAAATCAGAATAAAAATAAAACTAAATTTAGTCATATCAAAGCACGCATAGGTAAATATGTACATAGGTTGCCAAAAAAAATTGGAAAGGAAACCCATGACGCTTTGGATATGTGAATATGTTAGTTCCCACAGCCAGGATCACTTAGCAGATATATATTAAAAACAAGACATAACTGTATTCCTGAAAAAAGGTTTTGTTTGAAGCAAGTACAAATGATTGTGTATCAAGCTGTCTGACAAAATTATCAGAATATTTGAAACAAAAATATTGGCAAGAAGTTATGCCACAGAGATAGTCTTCTATGCCTCTTAAGAAATAGTGGCATTCTGGAGATTTCCAGCTTAAAAAAAGAAAACACAAGAAACAAACACTAGTTCCACTGTCTTTACACATAGATGGAATACTCGTGGTAGTGCTGACAGAAAGCTTTGAGCAACTGAGCCAAATTCAGTCATGCCTAGAGTTTTACACCCCTTAGATTCTTAAGAAAATGTGCATAGTGGATGCTAAATGGGAAAAAACAGTAATGATAAAATAACTATGCTACATATAGCTTGCTATTTGAGACTCCTCAGTTAAAGGAATTTATCAATCTCATACTAAGATTCAAAAGCTATGCTATAAAGTGTCTTCAAAAATTACAGCTTAGGGGTTACTCAAGACTCTCAAGTGGGTTATTTGAAAGACTAAGTTATTTGCAATAAGGATCTCTAATACACAGCTCCACAAATCTATGAGATTTAAATAATACATTGGGCAATGACAGGAAGCAAATACATTCACTTGATTCGTATTCTGGTTTCACCTCAGATTAATCGAGTCTATGTTTCTTTGGGAGTTCACATGATGGGATTTAAATTTTAAGGTTCCAAGTGAGCCCAAAACTTCAGATACTTAACTAGTTATCACTTAGGATCACAGCAAGACTTTATAAATTAAACCCATGAATTTATATTTTCAGCTGAAATAGATATATATATATATAGGTACTAATAACAGTTTGTTTACCCTTCTTATGATGCTGTCCTTATCAGTCAATTCTTGCCTGTGTCTTGATGCTGCTTTTTTGCTTTCCTGACTCAGTTCAAAGAACTGTTCTTCAAGGAGTGCTCGTGCCAACCGTTCTGACTCAGCTTTGGTTTCAGCTAAATCCAACTGGGTAGTGAGGGTTTCTCTGTAAAAAGAGGACGTTAAGATTTCATTCTGCTACACAAAACATTAAAAATTTTCAGGAAGACTACCAAACCTAAATTATACCACTCAGCTAATTGACATTATGTTAGTTCTAACAAAACCATGCTCTTTACTCTTGTATCTTTTGATGGTCTACACAAGCTACAGCAGTAAGCTTACTATAACTTAATTAAAATTTCAATTTTCCATGAAACACCAAGCCAAACTCTCCTGCCTTTGAGAAATAAAAAATAAAATTAAATTACATGTACAGAGTAGTCCATCAAAAGATACTTAAGCCACATCCACCTGTTACCGTAATTCCCACAGTAGTATCCAGGCAAGAAACATTTATGATGAACGTAAGATTGTAGAGAATAGTGAGGGAATAGAATACAAAGAATCTATAAGTAAGAAAAAAAACCAACCACAAGAAGAATAAAAGAAGTCTCATATCTCCTCCTCCCACTCCTTCTTTAACTAAGTTAGATACTACTCCTGAACAACCTTGCATACACATGTGTTTTCCCCCTACACCATATCTGTCAGCACAGTATCTTTTCTTTCTCTCTTTCTTACACCACCAAAATGCATGATGAACACTGTGCATAACTTCTGCCCTTCTGATTCTGCTCTTGCAATGCTAATGCTGAAGCAGAACAAGATACTCAGACTTTAGAAGAAAGCAACTGTACTTCATGCATAAGGCTACAGTCTTCCTCTTTAGAATAAATATATGTTAAATAAACATATATTAAATAAATTAAAAAATTGGTAAAGCAAACTTAGAAAGCTTTTCTGATTTGGCAGCTTAGAAAATAGTACTAAATTTCAAACTCAAAGATTTTTCATTACCTTTTTCTCAGATTTATTTTATTGACTATAGAAATATACCAAGCAATTATCAGCATAATAAAATCATGTAAAAAAAAGAACTTGTTACATGAGATGATTACCACAAACTGGAATGTTTTTTCAAATTTTTCCATCTTACTAAATTCTCAGAGAATCCTTCCACACACTACAGTGTCCAAAGCAAATATAAATATCCATATTCAGCTTTTTGCGTCAGCACAGGTTACATCCTACGTATTTGCCATCTTACAAGGGGTTATGGAACACTTTTAAGACCTGTCTTTTCCTGAAGGAATCAAAACACCTTATATCTGAATCAAAATCTTCAGGAGTGAGATGATATGACATGGAAAAACTTATGTGTATTTGAGAAACACAATAGGCATACTTTTCATTTTGCAACTCCTGCATTTTTCTTTGTGTTTCTTTATTCTTTTCATCAATTTCCTCTTTCAGTTCTTTAACCTGAGTTTTGTAAAGTGTCTGTAAAAGAAAGCATAAAAGAAGAATCATTATTCAAATTTCATACCAAAATTCTCCCTAATTTTCAGATTAGTTTGAATCTGTTAAATCACAACACATGCCAATACTGCCTTCAATGAAATATCTGCCTGCCTGCCTGCCTGTCTGAGATGCTTCTCCAGTTACTCTTGAGTAGGGACCAAGTTAGTCTTCAATTTTCTAGTCTGTTTTCCTACACAGATGCACAAACACTTTGCACTGTGCTTGCGAAGGCAAAGGAAGGCACCAGAACACAGCAAAGCAAGTCTCCGGGAGACAACAGGACAAAACTGCATCCTCTTGTAGCATCACTGTGTCAAAATGTAATTCGAACAAGCCTACTACTGTCCCGTGCTGTCACCTGTTGTATTCTCTTTGTGTCCATGTATCTTTCCTCTTATAATCTTAAGGTTTTTTGTGTACAGACTTTCTTTTAATAAGTGATTCAACCGAGGCCTGATTTACGTGAATGACTTCTGTTCTTAATTACTACATGGTTATTAACACCACCCATAATTCTGAAAGTCAAAATTTGATTTTCTACAGTAAACTGCTAAGTATTCAGATTGAATTATGAATGTCTCATTTAAAATACATGCTAGTAGTTTAAAGAGAAAAAAAGAAAACAGAATAAAACACAATGCTCTTCTGATGATCTCATTACGTGATGAAAAAAGGCACAAAAAAAACCCCCAGTAACACATAATGAAATAACAATCATATGCAGTTTAGGAAACAATTTTCATTGCCCCTGAAAGGAAGAAATTAATTTGAAAGTAATTCCTGAAGTGACATGAGACTCTCCATACTCACAAATGTATCTGAAGTTCAGGTGTTACAGAGAACCTCATGCCATTGTTTCTTTTCCCAGAAATGAAACAAATCAAACTAGATCTATGAAATACACATTTTGGCTACCTGAAGTACCCAATAAGGCTCTTCAGGGATTCTGGTACAGAGAAGGTATTTTTTTAGAAGATGCAAAACACTACTGGATCTATGGTTCTTAAATATACTTATGACAGATCAATACCATGCATTATTTTCCAGTAAGTATGGAGATTTTGAACTCTCTGCAACACCTGCCATTATGTCAGAAAAAGGTCTCTTTTCCAAACTCGACAGGAACTACTCTGATGAATACTTCAGATAAGAGTTACTCATTGTAATAAAGAAGTTTTGATAAACAACTACAAAGCAACATATTAGATACTCTATCTAATGTTCTTTGTTATTTTTTCATTGCCTGTATTTCAAGCAGGATTTTCTGAATTGCTGATTTATGCCTGGCTGTCATTTACATTTAAGAGATTTTACTATCAAACTATTCACTGTTAAATGATTTTATGTCAAAACATAGCACACACAATTCTTGGCAAGTCTTACCGAAAAATACTGCTCAGCTTCAAGCTGATCCTGAAGCTCACGCATTTGACATTCATTTCCTCTGTACTGTCTTTGAAGAAATAAAAATGGAAAGCATGTAAAAAGTCAGCCAATAACAAAAGACAAAGACAATTTCTAACCAGAACACCATCCTACAACGATCTTACACTGCACATGTATTATTTCATAAAGACCAACAGTTTGCTGTATGCTAAAATTCTGATTTAATTACATTTCGTACTCTAAACTGATGATCATTTCAGTAGGTAATTTAGAAGACAAGTAGTCTAAATGGAGAAATGCTAAGTTAGCTGGAGGAATATATGATAGAAGCCTAATTAATGAAAAATATCTTCAGTCAGTTTAAGAAACTTTAAAAAATTAATTAGGTAATTAAAGGGAAAAAAAAGCTATTAATTCCTATGTACTAAAACTGCAAAACCCATATGATTTAGTAAGTAGCATCACAGTAAATCCATAAAGAAGTCACTCAAATAAAAGTGGCATATATATATATATGTGGCATATATATGTGTGTGTTGACATAGAATGATGAGTCAAGAACTGTTCTTCATCATAGCTCATAACAAAAATATTCCAGCACTGAAGGCTACATACAGAAATCACAACATGCAGCTAAAAATACTCTTTTAGTTGAGGAAAAAATGCCTATGTACCAGAGAACTTTATTCAATAACAGGAACGGGCAAAACAGTACATGTATAATTAAGCAATTTTTTCCATTTTACTTACTTAGTAAGTTGAGCTGATTCGAATTCCAGTAACCTCTTTGCTTCCAACAATGTATTGATTTCCTGTTTCAGCTGCTTCTCAGAACCCTTCAAGTTATCAGCTTCAAAAGCTTGTGCCTTTAATTCATTCTGTGCCATTATTCGTTTATTTGTCTCTTGTTCTAGCTTAAGTGTCAGATTCTTTACCTAAATGAGAAATATTTTAATTTAGGAGCACTTGCTAAATAACCAAGTGCATGTGGTTGAAGATGTTTCATAAGTGGATTATTTTATATTAAACACCATGCTACACCGGGTACCATACACAAAAACACTCCTAAATCTCAAAATACTTCAGTGCAATGATCTTAAACAAAGCTGCTGCCCTTACAGAACATACAGATATGATGCTACATGATGATAAAGCTTTCCCATACTTCTTTTATTTCAAAGTCTCAAATTTGTTTTATCTTATCTTACAGGCAACAATGGAAGAAACCCAAATCATCTGCTGAAAGGTCCTGCAAAACTCTCTGTGGATTTCACACCTTAAAAACTTCTCACTGTAGAAAAAAACTGCAGCCTACCCGCTATATAAAAACTAATTTACATGAGTTGTGACCCACAAGAAAGGTGTTATAATCTTCATTCTCAGTGTCAAGAAAATGCAAGAATAAAACTAATTCTTAGAACCTAGTTTACACACTCAATATTCTAATTGCATTTCCTTGATCAAAAGCTTCTCTAGAGAATACAGACTCGGATCTGGAAACCACCCAAACCAATCAGGCTACATAGCCAAATTCACAAGTAAGATTTTTCTTTTGAAAAAGAGAAAACACAAAAAATTGCTTTATATTAAACTGAGGGCTCAAATATGTAAGGCATGCAAGAGCTAAGAAACAAGCATAAAATACCTAACCCTTAGTTGTTAGGCCAACAACTATCTTCAGTTCCACTGAGAGGTGTATTACACAAGAGCTCAGTGTAAGTGAATTTAATTTTCTACTTCTCAGTGCAACTCTAATTCCTTATTTATATAGAAAATTATTAAGGATGAACGTTTTGCTTACTTCATCTTCCAGTCTCTCCTTTTGCTCAAGAAGGTGTTCCAGTTTCTGCTGAGATTGCTTCAGGTCAAAATCCAACATGGAACACTGTTTTTCAGCTTGAACTATTCGATTTTCTGCCTTTTCTCTTGCTGCCCGTTCTTCCTTTACCTTTTTTTCCATTTCTAAAATAGATTAAAGAAAGAAAAACAGCAAAAATGAATATGCAGCATCTGCAGGCATGCTTTTGTAAACACAATCTTAAATATCCCAATATTTTTTGGACACTTTTGTCAGCTATTTAAGCTCTTCTGCTGTTAGATGGACTGATTACTGAGTACAAAGTTCCTGGCATTATTACAAGGGACACTAAAAAAGAAATATAATTCCAATCTGCAGTCCAAGCACTGGAATGTTATCATGACAACTGAAATATAAATAAAAAAATGTAGATTCTTGAAGTAATCCTTATGAAGCAAAGGCAAAATTTCATTTTCATGACTGAATAGTACAGCAAAAGAAAAATAACGCTACCATTCCTGCTACCTCTCTGAAAAGGCACATTTAGGTACCAATGACCTTCACAGATAAAATCTGATATATTCAATTAAGGTATTAAGACACACCTTTGATTCATGGATATGTATCTATAAAAGAAACCTCAATTTCACTTCAGACAAGCCTAATGCAGCACTGATATTTTCAATAAAGGAACGAACGCTCTAAGACATCTGTCTTGATACTGCATTCTTTCAATTCTGCTTAGCAAGTCAGAATTTCAAGATTCAACATTTTAGAAGCCAAGAAAGGCTTTGAATTGCAAATGCAGAAAGATACACAAAACACTAAGACACTACGCCATTTTATGGAACAAGTTCCATAGTAGACAAAAAAAACTTAAACACGTAGTTCTCACGTTTCAAGATTTTGACAGGAATTTTCTCTACACAAGGGATTTTACCATGTATTTACCTGAAACTTGCAAGAAACACTTACCACACATTGCAACTGATCTTGCCTCCTCTATTGATTGATGTTTGTCAGTTAACCGAGTTCTAGTCACTTTGTGCTCATTGACTTCCTGTTCTAACCGGTCTTGCAATGATTTGAGCTTGTAGTTCAAATCTATTTCTAAATTATTCTTTTCCTAAAGATAAGAAAAAAGTTATCATATTTCTATAATACCTGAGGGAATCACATTTCCTTTAGTCCCTTTTTTAATGTTAACTCTTTGTTATCAAGAAATTATCAATGTTATTTTCCAAGCTTAATAAAGAATGGTAACAGACAAAACCTGTACCCAGTGCTCTGGAGAAAACTTCAGTAGTTTTTTTTCAGTAGTCCATAAATTTGTAAGATAATGGAAACTTTTCAGTTTGAATAGTAAATAGCTACTTAAATTGGAAACATACAACTAATGCACTAAAAATGCTGAAGCACAGAGGAATCTGATTTACTGTTACCTGGATGCAATTTCATTGCTGGGACTGCCAGCCACTAACACTAACTCACAAAACAAGCTCTGGAGATAAGCTTTGACAGACAGTGACTTGCTTTTGAACATCTGCTTCATGTAACATCAAATTAGAATTGCTTGCCCCTTCCCTCATAGATAATCACACCTCTCTGGTTTATTTGCATAGACTGCACAGCACAGCAAAGCTCTACCTGACCTCAAAACACAGAGCTAACTATATAGTCTGTCTGGAGAAAGGGTGCAGGATTTCCTTCTACCCTTCTTTACTTGTTTCTCCACCTTATGGAGGGGATCACAGACATTAGGGGAACATGCTGTTACCATTCAAAAGGAAGGATGGAAGGACAGAAAAAAATTGGAATGCTTCAGCTCCAAAGTTGATCAAAAGACCTGGCACTGATCCAGCCAAACTAAAATCCAGTAAAAGCAGAAATTTAAATTTCAGGTTTTTAAAAAGTTCATAGATTATCAGAGGCAAGGCCCTGCAGTGATAATTAGGCAGGCAGAAAAGAAATTCCTTACTACTGGCAGGACTGGATCCTTGAATTAGTCGTAGTGAACAACAAACAAGATTTTTATGCCCAATGCTACAAACAAGAACTACCTGAGGACTTGTGAGACCATCCTCATGAGACTATAAATTAGCACTATTTAGTTCATAATTGTAACGTAAGGCTGATTTAGAGAAATAACAGAGGAATTGGAAATATCAGTAAATACTACTTGAAAATATAGTCAAAAGCTGATGAAGAACATCAGTCTCAACATCATTTTACCATACCTTTTCTGAATGATTAAGCATATCTTGTACTTGTTTTCTTTCTGCTTCCACTCTTTCAAGATTGTTTTTAACATTTTTTACTTCTTCTTGTAAAGTTGTGATCCGAACTGCCATGAAAAATTAAATACCACTCAGTATTAGTTACTTGACTTAGATCAATTGGCTTTTCAACCTTTATTGATTCTGGAGCCCATAAAATATTTACACCTTCAAAATTTTCAGCCATGCAAAGGCTGTAGATTGCAGAGGAAACCAACCTTTTCAGCTACTCTATGCACGACATCAGTAACAATTCACAAAAACCAATCACATACAAAAATTGGTACCTGCCTTCCATCACTTCTAATATCTAATATGCAGAATGTCTTCCATTAATCCAGGTTCTGCTGTGCAACAAGCACCTTCTCTGATGCTAACTTCACTAATAATTAGATAAGGCACATTATAGAGAAAGTCAGTCTCTGGACCTACAGGTACTAATACAGAATGTATTGACCAAACTGTGACTCTCATCACGGGGAGATCCCAGTCGACTGGAGGTGAGCAAATGTGACACCCACCTACAAGACGTCATATGGGGAGTTTAGATTAGGTATCAGGAAAAATTTCTTCATAGAAAGAGTGGTCAGGCATTGAAACAGACTGCCCTGGGAAGTGGTGGAATCACCATTCCTGGAAGTGTTCAAAAACCACGTGAATGTGGCACTTAGGAATATGGTTTACTGGTGGACTTGGCAGTGCTGGGGTAACAGTTGGACTTGATGATCTTAAGAGGTCTTTTCCAAACAAAACCACTCTACGACTTTAAGTGCTCTGACACAGATAAGGGAACTATTTCCCACACCCCACAGCATCTACCACAAGCCCGTGTGCACCATCAGAACCACTTTCACATGGGTTAAAAGACATGTTTGAAACTCCCTGCCACATGTGGGATCATCTTTCACTAGACCACGTTGCTCAAAGCCCCATCCAACCTGGCCCAGAACACTTCCAGGGACAAGGCAACAATAATTTCTCAGGGCAACCTGTCCCAGGGTCTCACAATCCTTATTGTGAAAAGTTTCTTCCTACATCTAATGTAAATCTACTCTCCTTCAATTTAAAATCACTCCCCCTTGTCCTGTCACTACAGCCCCTGGTAACAAGTCTCAGTTTTGCAAGATCCCTTTTAGTATGGAAAGGAAAAGTCCTCATCCAAAGAGGATCCTCATGGAAACTCAATACTGCAGACAGATGGTTTAAAACCGCATATTAAGAGACAGGATCCATTAATCAGGCACAGTCATGAACGAATGTATCTGAATAGCTTCTAGTAAGAAGAATCAGTACAAATGGTAGGAAGTTCCAAGCATTCCGAAAACAGGGATTCCACATCTGCATCCCTTACTATGCCCTTCATCTTGCTTATAAAGTAATGTAGAATCATAATAAAATAAAACAAATGCAATTTAACAACAAGAAAGCTTTCTCCACAAATGAAACAAGAGAAAGTGCAGGATACTTCAACCTGGCAACTGCACAAGGCAGTAAAACAGTGGTGTGTCTTCTCTAGCACTCTATCAGCTGTTCATATTTTTATACCACTGGACTCAGAGACTTTTAGTCACGGAAGTCCCAGATTCACTATCACTGTTTGCCACTCTTTGATTTTGATACTCTCTCTCCCTCCCAAAAGCTGCTCAGACATAATCAGGAAATAAGATCCAATCTTCAGAAATTGTTAAGTCCCACTTGGTTTGCAGGTTGGCCTTCCTCCCTTTATTGAATGGTACTTTATTTCACAAAGTAGGGTTATCACAACTTTTTTGGTAAAGTATAAATACAGAAGGATTACCCTGTAGTTCTCCAATCATTTCAGATCCATGACTTTTGTCCCTTCGTTCTGACTCCAAAGCTGCTTGTAGTTGATAATAATCTTTCTCCACCTGCAGTTTTGTGCTTTCCAGAACTCTGCACCTTTCCTGAAGTTCTCTATTCAGTGATTCTAACTGACTCAATGACTTGCTCATTTCTGTGTTACCCTTTCTCAGTCTTGCTGCTGTATCAGATTCTGTCCTCAGCAAATCATTTGCTTCTTCTAGCTGTTAAAATAAACCAAAGAAGATTATCAAATATAAAAATCATTGGGACCAGTTTCGTTACATTTGAATGCTCAATACATTTGAAAGCTCAAATCTAAGAAATAATGTAGACAAAGAACAGAAGCTACATACTTGCTTTTGTAACTGCGTTATCTTCTCATTTGAAATTTGTGAATGATGACTGATTTTTTTCAAGTCGTCCATCTGATCTTTTAGTGTGGACACTAAAGAGAAATTGCACCATTAACAAAGCAGATTAAAAAAATCCTTGGGGTTTTGTCCTTGGGGGTTTTTTTACATAAACATGCTAAAAGAAATTCCTGGCATAAACTAGGCCTTTCATTGACTCTTTTATTTCTTACATACACTTTTGGGTCAAATTTTGTCCTTGCAGACCAACAACTCACACTGCAGAGAACAGAATTTGAAAATAAGAACAAAAATATTGTGTTCAGACAAAAATAAATTCAAAATTTGTGTTCATTATTTGAAAAGATACCTTTAAAGTTAGATAGCACTTGGGATGCTATGGCAGTATATTATTTCCCAAATCGTATCATATACCTCATCAGTGTCAATGTTTGGACAGGATGGCATACCTTCATTTTCCACATTCCGTCTTCTTTCATTCTCTTGTTCAAATTTTCTTTGATACTCATTTATCTTATGTTGCAATACCATCTTTTCCTTCTCAATCTGAGACAGAGTTGTTTCCAAGTTTTTTCTCTGATTTCCCTAAAATTTAAAGCAATGGTATTTTCTACTTACATTTTAAGGAATGATCACTAAACCAGTATCTCTGGTTAATCAAGGAACTAATTAATCAAGGAAGCTGATGCATTTTTTCCAATTAATGAGTTTCTAGCTTTCCTGAAAATGTTTTCAGAAACTATGTCTTTTTTTAACTTCTACATGACAAATTTATGAAATTACTAGAAAAATTGTTGTTACTATGATTATATATAAAGTAACCATTAAAATTAATATTAAGATACAACAGAAGGACTCGATAGAAAATCATCTGTGTATTAATTTTTATAGTAATTGATTTGATAAAATCCAGAAAAATTGAGATGAGCAAGACCAAGCAAAATATTTAGCAGAGAAAACATAAATCAGCACAATTTACAGAAAAAAGCTTTTACTATATGTACAAATCAAAATGTATCTCCCAATGCTATGTATTGAAACATGATGGTTTGGTCTCAAAATCAGAACAATTTTTTTAGTCACAGAGGAAGTGTCATAGAATCATGAAAGTACAATTCTTTACTCCACTCTTTACGCAACTAAGGCAGATTCAGTGAGGAAAAAAAATTACCTCTTCATCCAGTTCTTTCATTATCTTGTCTAGTTTTATGTTTGAAGATCTAAAAATAAAACAAGCTTATTAAATGAGACATTATACGTATTATTTTTCTAGTGAAATAATTTGTGAACATTACTGAAGTGAACATTCATATTTTGACTAATGCTGTTTTGTAATGAACGCTTAAAATTGAAGAAGACCATCATTAGAAAAATTCGTAAAACATATTGTTTATTAACTTTGCTGAAGATTAAATATGCAAAACTTTAGGTACCACACTTTACCCCTTAATCAGCAATTGTAAAACAGTGTATGTACGCAGCGGGATTCTTCAAAATTAGAATACCTTGGTAAACTGCTAGAACTTCCTCTAGCTGTGACTTTCCAAATACCTAAAACAGTTCATTAATTCAACAGTAAGAAGGTCCCTACTATAGATAAAGATAACTGAATAATATTATTTAAAAGTCCCTCTTTTAAAGCACTGTATTAGAATACTGGACTACGGAGTGAGGCTAAATGCACAGTAAAAAATCTCATTTACCTGACAGTAACATTGACACGTCCATTGCATTTTTGTAGCTAGTTATCCTTTTTTAAAGAGGTAACAAAAAGGACCCAGATAATGCTACCTGGCAGGTAAAGAAAGGAGCAGTTACAGCGATATATCCTTTCTACTAACTCTGCAGTGAGTGGTATGACATAGCAGAAGACACACTGTTGTGCTCTGACAACTTCAGGAGTACTGCAGGAAGACAGCTACTGAATATCCTTCAAGCAATGGACGTCCTGCTTGTGCAGAGCAATCAGAATGTGTGAACAGTGAGGTTGTGTCTAAGTAAGTAACAGTGTCACACAGTCTGAATTCCCACCAGAGCACTTGGTTACCAGTTTATACCTAAGTAGCTTGCACTGCTACACACTTTTGTCCTAATTCATAAGCCTACTCCTGTATTCTATACCTAGTGTTGCCTTCTGGCATTATTTAGTCCTTCAGAAAAAGACTTCAAAAGGAGAACTTACTGAAGAGGAATTTAGTTTGCATGAATCGAAGTAAAAATGTCTGCTTATCAGAAAAGAAGAATCCAAAGTGTTTATTCATAAGTGCAGCTGAAAGAACAATGCCAATTCTCACATAGCTACTTCTTCAACATGGTAGAAACAGCTTTAGAAAGTAAATAGCTGTTCTTACATGTTAGCCACAGGAAAAAAGTTGGTTTTCCAACAAGTACTCTGTATTTAGAAATAGCTAGTTAATTCTAATAATCTAATATATGCCATACATACAATATCTTCAAAAAAAATCAGTACAATCAGCACATACCTCAGTCCAATAAAACATCTGAATACAGAGATATCAGGTAAAATCAAACACTCAAGTGTTCAGAATGAATGCGTGTTACACAAGTATGAATGAAAAGAACACATTTTCTTTATACTATACTCAAAAATTCTTCAATACTAGAATGACTGAAACCTGTGCCTGGAACTTCCTTGGAGAACAGCAATACCATTCTTAAGTGTTATTCTGGTAATCCCCAAAGCAGTAACACAGAACTGAAGTGTTGGATATATTCAAATTATGTAAACAATTAAAGTTTCAAGTCTCACCTGCACTTTTGCTCCATTTCATCTTTCAACTGCATTTCATTATGTAGCTGTTCTTCCAACTCATAGATCATCTTCTGCATATTTTCCAGCTTTAAATATATATTTGTACATGAAAGAACATGCATTAAATTTAGAAATGTAAAAAAGGCATTTCAGAATATTCAGTTCTGTTTACATTGTATCACAGCTTACTCTCTTCCATCAAAACAGTAAATTTTTACCTTATTAAAATGTGATGCCCCCCACCCCAAATGCTAAGAAATTTAATTACAAGAAACAACATGGTTCTGTTGATTGCATGTACAAAAACATTTGGGGTATCATCAAAATTCACAGGGCTAAGACAAATCAAATCCTTCTTGTTTTATGTATCTTTACAATCTGATTGAAGATAATACTGTGAAGACACAAGGAAGCATTGTAGTCAGCTAGCCTCAAAATTTCTTCTAGCATGAACTACCACTAGCATATGTATTTTGCAAAGCATCTTCAAGCTCCCAACAAGTTCAGGAAGCAGAACCAAGCCTGTCAGTTATTAGCAATGGGGTGAAAATGCTCTTAACATCTATTTAGTCAGAGATCATTTTTACAGCTAGAACTGTACTAAGGTTTGAAAAATAGCAACAAACTTTAGATGTTAATACAAAACATTACTGTATAGCATGTACTGTTTGCCAGCAGGATAAGTTAAGAAAGTAATTCTTTTCATGTAGGCTTAAAATATCTACCTTCTACTGAATCTCGGGGCACAATAATCCCACTCCAACATGATCAAAATCCTCAGTTAACAAGATAGCTTCAACTTTGAGGAAGCTCATTAAATCAGCTTTGTGTTGATTCACTCTAAACCTTTCCACAGATCTTGTCAAGATTTCAGCCTGTTTAGTTTTTCCACATTTCCCTCAACACTCTTGAAACTGCATAAAGAAGAATTACATTCCTAATATAGACTTCTCTTCAAAGCAACATATTCAGGTGGTTCTGATCCTTTGCTTACTTGTTTCCTGTTTTAACTCCAAAACCCTCAAAAATTAGACATCTCAGCACTTACAGAACAGCTCGGGAAAATTAATTACTGATGTGACTTAGAACATAACACTATATGGATCAGGCAATGCTTGTAGTCAAAAAACCACAGAGATGGCCTCTGAATCTAAACTTTGAGGAAGAAGGACCAGTACATGACACATTTACCTCCCTGGTATGAACCAATGAGAAATAAAGCACGAAGCAAGACTACTTAAAGGCTATCTCTGACTTTCGTAAAGAAGGACCACAGCAAATGCCAAATGACAAAACAGAAGGTAAAGAAGTTTCCATGTAATTGCTATTCCATTTCTTGGTTATTCATGTTATAGCCCTTCCAGACAGGGTACAGAGAGAAACTAAATGTGATAGGTGAAGAACAAGTCCAAAAAAACATCTGGCAACTGAGGTAGTTCTGTACTGACTCCTACTAGTTTGGACTGCTATTGCATCTTCTTGCTTCTTTCTGTCTCTGGATGTTCTCACATAGGGCTGTACCCCAAGGGGTCTATCTAAGCTTGCTTAACAGTCTAATTATATCAGTACAAGACAACAGGCTTCCGGACAAGTTCTGAACAATCTGATATCAACAGACTAAATAATACCTTAAGAAAATTCTGAGTTACAACTAAGTAAGGATAAAAGCACTCCTTTAAGTTTTAGTTTGTTCTCCGCTTCTATTTTGAGCAGGAAGCAGAGGAGGAAAGTACTACAGAAAAGCCTGTGTACAGCACAGAAGTCAAGAAAAATCCCTTTGGAACTGTCATAGTGTGGGTGGTTGTTTTTTTTTTTTCTTCCAAATGACCACAACGTAGTACATCTGGTTCTGCATCCTGAGCAATGAAGAAAAGCTAAGATCCAATGCAAAAGAATCTGTTAATCCTCTCGTAATATCTAAACTGTTGATAGGTGGCTATGGTAGCACTAAACCAAAGTAAACAATGAGATGTTCAAAAAGGTTTGAAATTCAGTAAAAGGACATTGAATTCCATTTCTGTTCAACCTCATGGCCTAATTCTGGTGAAGTTTTACACGCCTGCAAAACCCAATGAATTTCTTGGAAATTTGTGGCGCTCAATCTCTCCCAGAAGACACTCAGTACCACTTCAAAATCAGAGAGACCAGCTAACATCTTGTGTTATATTTCCAGAACTAATGAATTTGCTAACCATGTGTCAACATTACCGTTTTCATTGCAGCATGTAATGAAAGGAAAAAACAGCTGAGAAAGAATGGTGGGGTAAAAAAACCTTGTAATAAAGACTTAACACTTATTATATACTCCCTGTATCACTCGGATCCTTCTTGAGCTTCATCTCCCAAAACAGCTAAAATCACAAGACAATCAAATGTATCTGACAATATAGACAGGACTACCGAGGGTTCTTTAACTACACGCAGTTGCCTATATCCCACTAATTATGTCAAGTCTATTCAGTAACTCTTCAAAGTCAACCAAAAGCCAGCGGAGAGTTTTAAGTATCTTGAAATATTTGAAAGTCTGACTCTGTTTTTAAATTTTACTATAACAATAGTCAAATGCTTGTGAGGAAAACAAAATGTATGGAACACATCAACATACATAAAGAATCAAGACACTCCAATGATTAATTAATTCAGTTGTTCAATAAAGGGCACAAACAATTCCCCTGCCATTTCAAATTTTCTCTGGGTAGTGCCATGTATCATTAAAACCTTTATACTGCGAGTTTAAGAGAAAAGGGAATGTAGATCAATATTTGCTTCTTTTCTACTCTCAACAAAATACTAACAAATTAAATCATTGCAAAAGCCAAGATTTCTTTTAGAGTTAATTATCAATTTTTTGAAAAGCATTTTCTTCTGGAAAGAACAGGACTTTTAAAATATCAAACCATTCTAAGGGAATAGCTTGATTTAAATCAGCACTTGCACAGAATCCAAGCAAGCCTTGTTTCAAACACCTCAGCCTACCATCCTGGAAATCTGACTGTCAGGAAACTTGGGAAGCAGTAACTGAAAGAATTCCTGAATATTTCTCGCTAGGTGAGTTGCTCTATAAATGCAGATCCTCATTGCACCAACACAAATAGCTTGTGGGCCACCAGAGGGAAGAAGCAGAATACCCAAGCCTGGCACAGTATCTGCCAACCCCCAACTTGGTTCACAGGAAACCCAGCTCCAGAGTTAAACTGGCAGGCTGCTGGAAAGCCCAAGCTTCCCATCCCACTCATTTCCAGACTCCATTGTTGCCAAAAAGCTAGCATACATACCTGGGATACACAAAGCACTCTAAATATACTGCACAAACACACTGATATTTCTAAAGATAAAAGCCGTGAATCCTTTTCCACAAAAAGAGTATGCAGTTTCAGTTATGTTATCCAACTCAGGAAAAACAAGGTTATATGAGGAAATAAAATTCTGTTTCTCCAATAAATAAACATCTAAAAATTATGCATTGATTTCCCATATTCAATAATTTGAGACACTTCTAACTCGAAACCATTTATGCCCATATATGCAATAGATTCTTTATTAGGAAAAAACAAAGCTGAAAATCAGTGAGACATACCACACTTTTGTCCACACTGGAGCCTGTTCTGTTATCATTGGAATTTTCTGCAGAGACAGCTAAATACCTGCAAAAACATTTTAAAAGTTGTATTTGAAGGGTTGTTTAAAGGCAAGACTATGAAAAAAAATTAAAATAATACAATTATCCTAAAACATAACCCCCAGATTGTTGCTCAAAAATGTGGATAACCAAATTGTAACATAATCATTTAAGCACATTTAACTAAAAAACTTAATTTACTGTAAAGGATAAAGTAGAAAGCTGCAGTAGAAGGCCTTCAGAAAAAAGGATTTCTGCCAAATACCAACACAACCACTTTTCCTTTTTAATAACCATGAAAAAAAAAAACTTTGCTTTCCTTGGTTACAACACTCTCATTGGCTTCCATCCCCTAAATATTTACTCAGGCACTTACGCAGCAAGTAGCAATAATGAAGCAAACTCTGTAGGGCTTGTGTAATTTTCAACAAAGTTACTAAAGTTCCACACACAAAAAATTTGCCCTGAAGCCAGTGTTCTTATTTTAGGTGTCTTCTAAAAGTAGCAAAAAGTTCCATTTGTGATGATTCTGAGAAGTCAGGTAAATAAATACAAATCACTATCTACAAATTCCTTTGGTATTTGATGTGATTTTCTTGGCTTGATAACTGAACTAGAGAGATGTAAAGAAACTCTTAAGTGCATCAGATTATGTGAAATAAAAACTCTTCAACACATGAACTGTGAAAGATGATCATTTCACACTTTTCAAGACATTCACACCAGCAGAACATTATAGGACAAAATTCTATTCTAGGCCAGCATTATATTCTAGTAAGCCTACAAAGTCACGATAGTATTTAGCAGCAGATCTCTTCCATGACAGCAAAATTGCAGTCACTTAGTTCTCTAAATTCCTGATACTGTTCCCCAAAAGGGAAGATGGAGAGAAAAGAAATTCTGTTATTAACAAACTCCTGTATGCTATGTCACCTTTCTGACAATATATTCCAAAATTTTTCTGAAAGGCAAAAATTAAGACTAAATTGAGAACAGTAGGTGAAACTCTTGTACTGAACTCACACAACCTGTATGAAAAGCCTGCAAGTTCTTCTATGCCTCACTATGCAGAAAGCAACAACAAATCCAGCTCTTTCTGTCCAGCAGAGATGGAAAGAATTTCACCACAGGCTTGGAAAAGTGTTTCCTCCTCTATGCAAGGACAAAAACCAGATTTATTTCCTTTAAGATTCTGCTATGTAGAAGTGCTATTAAAACTTGTGTCTCTATCTGACACAAGCTACTAGAAGTTATAGCCCATTTTAGGCCAGACTGACACCCACCACAGTTAAAAGCAGCTTTTCAAAGTAAGAAAGAGATATTGAGATTTTTGAGTGTAGATACATCAATACAATGATAATGACAGTTGAAAGCATGAATTAATATAATTTTAACTGATGTAATTTAGAAGACTTTTAAGCAATAGTGAAAACTGTCAAGTATCACAATCTGACTCTGCAGTGGAGAGGTACTTAAAAAAAAAGAAAGAAAAATTTTAAAGCAAAAAATCAGGCAAGTAGGAAATATTTTCTTTCTAGAAAGCCAAATTTTAACTTACCACACTCTAAAAATACTGATGTAAAGTATGGAAACTTCATCTATGGCTCAGGAACAGTAATTTGCAATAAAACAAATGGACATTCACACCCCTGACCCTACATATACAATTCATGACCCTACATATACAATTGAGTGCTCTACAGGTAACTCTGCCTGATAGTGGCAAAAGTGAATTTTTCTTGTTTAGCTTCTGCAGCACTACTATATAATCTTCTCAAGGCAGAACAGGTACTGATGCCTAGCAGTACTGGCCATCATTAACAAAGTACCAAAAGAGTATAATTTATTTGTCTTCTGAATTATTAGGAAGAAACTGAATAGACATATCTAAATACTGGTTGGTAAGAGTCAGAAAGAGTGTTGACAAAAGAATACACCATTAGCTTGTTTTCTGCATACGTACCGACGGTTGCTGTAGTACGTAAATCCTACAAAAGGAAGCTGGTTGCCCACAAATGCTTTTGGTATGGGAAATGTTTCTTCTTCTCCTTTGTCTTCTTCCAGATCATCAAAATTACTAGTGTCAATGTCACTACTTAAGTCAGGCACAACTGGTGCTACAGCTAGAAAAAAATGCAAAATAGTATGATAATACTCATTATATTACTCAAGTGACTATAAAAACTATTTCCTTGGTACAGGGTAAATAAAACTTTAAATTCCTTAAAACAAAATATATCAGTCCTTTCGTTAACATGATACATAAGTAATCCAGATCACCATCCTTGAGAAAAGCTCTATACTTACTGTCTCTGAGCGTTTCCCAAGCCCATTGATCATTTTTGAAGAAAAGGTGCCGTTTAATTTCTTCTACGCCATTTCGTCCCAGCCTCACTTCCCTGTTAAAGAGTGTTTCAGTTAAACATGTGAGATTATAATTTATGTTACCTGAAAGATTAGATAATTGAAGGAAAGACTCATTTTAAGGCATAGTCTAAGAACAAAGACAATAAAATAATGCTCAAACTACAGCAAGAAGTAGACATAACTCAAAAGTTTTCATGAGATATCTAGATGACCACTGCAGCTACATTTCAGAACTCAGTCTGGTTTTAACTCTTGCCTATAAGAAGCTCTGCTGCTTTTGTTTCCATCATCGTGGACTGGTCAGGCAGCTGCCAAGTTGTTACACTTCACTCATGTCAAGACAATAAGACTGTAACTTCTCTTGAGCAGTTTAAAAACCCACACAAAACAAGTACTTATTTTCTTCTAACACAAGAAGAAACTGTCTTAATAAAGGTTTACTTTCATTTTGAATAAAATTTAAATCTTACCTGTCAGTTAAAAAGGCACAAATAAGGTTTTTTGCCTCTTTTGAAATGTCATTGTCATCAGGGAAAGTAAGAGAGTTCTTATGGTTCATAATCTTACTGTACGTTCCAACCAAAGAATCTGCATAAAAAGGTGTATCCCCTGAAAAAGCAGAACCATAAAAGTTAAAAAGCAAAGCAAAAGCATTACAGATTTGATTTGTAATATATGAATTACATACACAACAATCTAAGCAACCAAGTGAACAAGAGACAAGGCCAAATGTTTAAGAATGTGACAGAATTTTTCTAATACATATTCTGTAAATACCAGAATCAGTAAACCATAGTTTCTGTCAGAAGAGTAACACAGTTAAAACAGCAGTGATTTTTAACACGGAGTCTAGTTAAGCAGTGCAGTCAATTCTGATTATCTTACTACTCACCTACAAGCATCTCATACAAAAAGACTCCAACTGACCACCAGTCGCATTCTCGCCCATAGTAACCATCACCTCCCTGGGACTTCAACACTTCAGGAGAGATATAGTCTGGTGTTCCCACAGCCGTATCACATCGTACCATACCTTCCTACAAAGCAGAGAAGAACACCCAGGTAAAAATATAAGATCCAGAATTTCAAGTCCTTTTCAAGAGTTTATGCAATCTAAGTAACATCAAAAGATCCAGATCAACTTTTGTCAACAAACATTCTTTTCTGAATGGGTATTTTCGTATTTTTAAAGTCTAAGCTGCTAAATCCAGAACAAAGCACCAGATCTGTCAAACACACTGAAAGTTACTTTTAAACCATCAATTAGTACCCAAGAAATAACAAGAATTGCAGCCAGGCCCTGCACACAGTGCACAGCCTCTCCTGCTTGTGCCAATATAAATGTGCCATATATTGACAGCATGTACTGTAAACAGCAAAAGTTCCTCTGCTAGCATAAATGGGTCAACATCAGGGATTTTGCTAACAGGAAGAGCTGAAGTACAAATTTTTTGCCTCTCACTCAACACGCTTTAAGCCAGGAAGACTAAGGGTAGATGGGGCTTTGAAACTCTAAGCAGACAGACTTCAAATCAGGTAACAGGTGAGAAGAATGTTTAAAGTTCCTCAAATCCCTAAGAAAGGGCTGGCAGAACTGAATCAGTCACACTGGAGGTGCCATCCAGAATGCTGAAGCTGCAACCACATACTCTCTTCCACTGCCACTCAGGCACTTCTGAAATAGTCCTGTGCTATTCTAGAAAAGGATCTGTAGAAAAACTTGCATAAAAATATATAACTAAGTAAAATATAACAAATATTAATCTGGTATTCCACATGCAGCAAATAGAGAATGCATCTAAACTAAGCTCCAATGCTGAGCAGTTTTTCTTCTGCAGAGTAAGCATACTGTTTCAAAAGACTAAAGGAACCAAGCCTTCGCTCAAGACTACTAGGCCAACTTTGTTCAGAGAAATACAAAATGCAATGTGTAGCTGACACAAGTTTACTTCAGTAATGCTAATGTACAGCAAAGTTTTGAAATATTTTTTCTATTCTTTTTTTGCACATGCAGCTCAAACACCAGAGTAATGCTTTCCTGTATTTCCAAATTCCTCATTGTTAAGAACATAATCTGTCAAGATAACTCTATATTAAGTCAAAACAAAGCCAAAATTTTGTGTCAGCTATTCCACCAAAGTGGACTGTTAGTGACTTGTTGAGAGAAACTCTTTGGATTTGTACACATAACCTGCATTTGGTTTTCACTTGGCCTTTTATTCATGGTAAAGCAGCCAAGTGCAATTTATTCAAAGCTCCTGGAATATGGTGAGAACACAATGTACATATTACACCGACTCTAATAAGTATCACATATTTCAGATTGTTTTCCTCAAATATGTGCAAGCTGACACCAACCATTATCAGTTCTGCGTAGGGAACAACAGTGCTTCATGGTACATGAAATACTGTTGCAAAATATTTTTTTTAATGACCTCAGGATATATTTTTAAAAAATAGTTCTATGACACCTGCTTCCTTCAGATTCGCTCTTGTACTACGTCAGCCTATGGTTAATAAGTACAACTGGTATTCAGCGACTTGTGTATCAGTTTTGATTCTTTCATTATTGACACACCATATAAAAATCGTCTCACTTCTTTGCATCAACTTTTCATAACTGAAGACTTAAAGAAATAACCCTGGGAATCTAGAGACAATCAAAGGCTTGACTTCAGAAAGTTTCTCTAGAAAACAGTACTTGAAAAACCTTTTCTGAATTTTATATTGTCATTGAATAAGAGGCATGAATCACAGGATCACAAAATGCTTTGGGCAGGAAGGGACCTTAAAGATATCTAACCCCCACTCCAATCTCCTGCCATGGGCAGACACCTTTCACTAGACCATGAAGAACTGTAATGGGAACAGAGTGGAACTTTCAACTCTTCTCATCTAGCTAAAAAGCTTTCAATATATTTTCTTTTCACTTTTAAGTATATTTTCCTTTCACAAACAGAAAAATGTAATTACAAACTTATGTTTACCTTGTTCATCTTCATACAAGTACCAAAATCTGCTAATTTTAAATGACCAGCTTTATCTAGCAGCATATTATCTGGCTTCACATCCCTGAAAGGAGAAAAATGTATATTTTAAAAAGCAATTAAATCAATTTAACTTAGAAACCAATAGAAGTCAACTGCTTTTCAGATGCAACATTGCAAGGAAAAACAGCAACAATAAAGCACCACCATTGCCTCCATTTTTTTTCTTCTTTCCCTAAGTATCACGTAGTAGATGAGACATAGTCTGCTCAACAATATTTTAAAAAAAACATAATGGATGTGAGAATACAGCCTCAAGTCACCAAATTTAATAAATGTGGACATTAATCTTGAACCTCAAGTTCCTAAAAAAACACTCACTGGTTGAAGTATGAGTGAGCTATCTCCAACAGACATTGAAAACATACGTTCTTCCCTGTACTGCTTCTATTTTAAGGGAACAACTGAATGTGATTTTCAGAATTCTATTAATGTGAATAAATATTTTTCCGTGACTCAAAAGGAGCATTGAGTACCGCCTTATACCCTTTTGCACAAAGTACTTCCATTACAGAACAGAAGTTTTCAGATAGTAACTGCTAAAGTGCAGCATGTTGATGTTACTGAATATACTGAAACAGAATAGTATAGGAATAGGAATAGGAAAGGAATAGGAAACAATTATCAAGACAGCGTAACACAAATTTCAAGAGAAAGTATATTTCAGAGACCTCAAAGGAGAACTCTGGCTATAACTGTCAAAAGAAATGTAGTGCAAAGGTAGTATACTCACCAAGTAATTTTGGTTGTGAGGGATTTTTGTAAGACTCTCAGTTAACTGCCTGATCAAAGTATAGCTAACAAGTTAGATTAAACTTCAAAGCTGTATTAGGTTAGGGTCAAATCCAGACAAGTTTTGATCTTTCTCTGAGGATAAAGATTCCACAACTGCTTCAGGGCTCTCTTCCACTGCATGACCTCCCTCAGAGTGTTAAAAACAATTCCTAATGAATAGCTAGAGCTTGTGTCATCCATTGCCTTTCATCTTTTTGGCATCCAAGTACAGTCCGGCTTCACCATTTCTATAAAGTCCTGCCGGGCAGCTGATGACTGATGTTTTCTGTCTTGCCTGAACACTGTTCATGTTGTGAATAGAAATATAGAGCTGATCCCCAGGATCAAACTTCTCAGGAATCCCTGGTAGCTGACTGTTGGCTGGACAGTACAATCCTTTATTCTACCTACTCAAACTGCACCTTTCTACTTTGGCTACATCTACAACCTTGCTAAAGTCAAGATAAACAACACACTCTGCTCTTCCCTCATCAGTGAAGCCCATCATATCATCACAGAAGACAATTGGGTTGGTAAATCATGCTTTACCCTTCATAAATCCACGGCTGTTCCCAATCACTTCCCATGCACATGCTTGGAAATGGTTTCCGGAGAATTTAGTCCAACTGCCCTTAGGCTGACAAGCCTGCAGCTCCCTTGATCCTCTCCTCCTGACCCTTCTCGGGGCAAGACAGGTGTGCCCTTTGCTTCCTTCCAGTCATCAGGAATCTCCTAACCACCACAACCCTCCAAAGGTGGCAGAGAGCAGAATCATAAGGCTTGTGGTCAGCTCCCTCACAACCCTTGGCACATCCCACCTGCTGCCTTGGACATGTGCATGTCCAGTGTGCATAACTGGACTCAGCTGGATCTTCTTCTGCCAGAGTCATGCTTCACTCTTCGAAGCTCTGCCACTAGGCACAGGGACCTGACAGGCCTGGAAGCAGATCTTATCAATGAAGGCTGAGGCAAAGGCAGAAAAGCCATTTCCATGTCCTCTGTCACCCGGTCCCTGATCTCTTAAGCAGTGGGTCCACACTTTCATCAGTTTCTTTTTGTTCCTCAGAGTTGAACAGATTAACTCCAGCGGGAAACAAATTCACAAAAAATCTGCTGGTTTCAAAATAATCTAAATTTTCATGAAAAAAGCTTGCTGTGCTGCAGGCAACTTCTAATGCCTGCTTTCTAAAGCTTGCAATACACATGCACAAATGGTTCATTCAGTCAGATAATTTACCCATTAGATGTAGCATAGCTACATAATTAATGATGCTCTAGATACTAGTCAAGGAACGGATTAATTGTTTGTTTTGCTTTGTGTTTGCTTTTTTGCAAAACCTTACGTGTTAATACTGATCTTGTGACCAAATTACAAATTGAAAATTTATATACTACAGCATATGATATATGCTACTCAAATCCTTCCTGTATTGTCTGTTGAGAAAATTATTCTTCTGCTCCTAGTTAATGCAATTAAAAGCTAACAACAGATACAACTTCAAATGTTAAAAAGGAAACCTCTCAACCTATCTGTGAAGTGACTACATTTAACTTTAGGGCAAGTGAAGATGAAACTAAGCCACGTCCCTTTGCTTTGCATCTCAATTTTCCATCTTGCCCCTCACAAGAAAACATATGGCTGAGAGACTTTCCTCACATTGTTCACAGAGTCTTGTTTCATGGGTCACTGAGGATTCAAATGCCTAGCAGAGAATTAATAATTCCTAACAGTGGATACTACTGTGATCAAATTCCCAAAACAGCTTTTTCTAATCAAAAGAAAAGAATCATTCTGGGGCCAACATGCCTGTACCATTTTTGTTCTTGGTACAGTGGGACAATTTTGTTACTCCCCAAACTGAGGAACATCGGCCTGCTGAAAACCTTTACTTTGACTGTATTACCTCAGACTTAATAGTTTCTGCTGGCAAGAACTTTTAAAACTGTAAGATGGAATAGTTATGAAATAATAATGAAGTAGTAACATCATAAATATTCAGAAATATTAAAACTGCCTAAAGAAACTAAAGTCATTCTGGCAGCACCGGGAATAGAACACCACCACGTAACAAAACTTTTTAGTTTCTCACCTGTGTATGAAACCCATGGAGTGAATTGCATCTAATGCAAGTACAACTTCAGCAGTGTAAAATCTGGCCCATTTCTCTGGAACATCGTAGTTACTCATTAAATTCACAAGGTCCCCACCAGGCATGTATTCCATCACCATGTAAAGGTAACGGTCGTCTTGGAATGCATAAAATAACTGTAAAAAGTAAATAAAAAATAAGTCATGAAATATTCCAGTTATCTTTACTATTTTGCTTGTTGGAAATCAAAGACATTGCTACAATTACTCCATCAACTTTGCATTGGTCTGCAGACTTCCTAAATAGAAATTAATCTCTAGAACAAATTTCAGCCAGATCTTCCATTGCTTTATATTACAATGAAACAAGTAGAGTGCTGGTTACAAATTAAAGTTAGTCAGTTTGGTGCAATATGTTTTGAGATCATTTCAAAGAATGCTCATTACATAAGACAAAATGCTTTCTTTCTCACTAGGATGCTAGTTGACAAATATGCAAACATGGAACTACTGCATTGCAAACATCTGCCTAATTCTATTTGTATTATCGCTAAATGTTTTTTTTTTTGTCAACATATTTACTGTAGAGAAACTGAGACTAAATTTTATATAATTAAATAAAAATATTTCCCTTGAAGTTGTCAGTGCTCTGTTCAACACGAGTAGTGAAAGTAGATTTAAGTTTCTTAAAAAATTTCATGAAATTCTTGTTGTATTCTGAACAATCACACCCAGAGAGACAGTAATGCAGACACCCATTTGACTTAAGTAAATCTTAAATGAGTTTGTATAACTCTAATCTAACAAAATAATTTAAATGCCTAAGGGTAAGAACAGTTTAAATTAACAAGTTTACATGTGTACACACAATGCATGATTGGTTCAGGTGCACTCCTTAGAATCTCAAAGGCAGCAGTGCTTCCCAAAAAACTGTCAGTGATAACACTGAAATGAGGGGAAAATAACCTGAGCAGGCATAATTTGCAGTCAAAAGATACATGAAGAAATCAGCATATACGGAAGCTGTGTCTTAAGCAATTCTGGTACGCTGGATGCCTCAAAGAATTACTACAGAGCAGACTCACCAATATATATCTGGCAAGGAGCTTTAATAATAACCAGAATAGCTTAACCTCTTGCAAATGTTGTGAAAAAATACAGTTTTGAAGCAAGTGCTGTACCTGGTGTTTTGTATAGCATTCCTAATGTTAATAATGTATTTCCCCAAAAGACCAATAAAACCAAAACGAGACTCTGAAATGCAAAATGTGAAAACATACAATTCCAACTCACACAGTGTTGTAACCAAACTATTCTATAATTACAGTATTTTAAAAAGAACATTGCTATACCTGAACAACCCAGGGACTATTAGCAAAAGCCATAATATCCCTTTCTTCCCAGAAGAATGCAGAGTCTGATCTTTTTATCATCTCAAATTTGCTCAGAAGTTTCATAGCATACACTCTTCTTGAGGATTTATGCCTTACCTATGAAGACAAATGTGACATACAGAACATAATATTTTGCCATATTAACATATGAAGAACATCACTGAAAATATTACTTTACCTGCTTCACTATTTAATGTGTTTTATAAGACTCTTCACATCTTTATGAAGGACTGTAGGTCATAGACTGTAGGTCTATGAAATAATTACATTCCATTACCTGACAAAGCATTACTTTTAAAATACTTGCTGGAACTATTCAACACAGAACTCCATAGTTGCTTATGTAATTTGCACATACGTGTCTTTAAAAGGACAAATATTGGCACCTATTAAGTACTACAAAGTTAAAACTACAAGCATATTGCAGAGTTCATTAAGAGATGTGTATATTTGCTGCCATATTTCCAGTTTCTCCCACCCTCTCTCAATTAAATAAAGCAGGATGAACAAGCCTGGCTGCTAACCAATCACAAACACCACACATCTCTCATCTGTGAGAACTATGTCCACAAAAATCCAGCACAGTCCCTGAACTGGCAGCAACTCTTCTAGTCCTTAAGACTTCAAGTGTCCATATAAACAGTGGTAAAGGCTAATTTTTTTGATTACGAGGAACATATATCCCATTTTATTTTAACAAAGAAGAATTATTACAGTGCAAAATAAGTACTTGGGTACTTGTACAGTACTTAAATAAGACATTTTCAAAAGCACTTCCGTGAGATATAAAGAGATAAAACTTTACTGAGTTAAAGGCTTTAATATCTAAGACTGCATCTTCTGAACACTGTATTCAGAAACAGATGCATGAGCAAATACTACAGAATACACTCAAATGCACAAATAGAAAGTTAACTTACCAGCTGAACCTCCCCAAAGGCCCCTCTACCGATCACCTTCACCACTTCATAATCCTCAGCTTTCATGCGCAGATCTCTCATTTTATTTACTGTGTCTTTATCTACATAGAAAAAAATTCACATTTCATGTATAATCAGCTTAATTAAACCCAGTCACCTAATTTCATTTTTCCATAGTTTTTAGAAGAAGTGCTGCTCAAAGTACCTACCTTCCTACTGAAAAATTTGCTGCAAAATGCATGACCTCATTCTCATTACCACAGTAACCAAAACCTGACATAAACATAATGCAAGGACTCTACTGTACAGTCACATTACAGATCTTAATTTAGGAATTTCTTTTAAAATAATTACCCCTGCCCAAAAAAGGCTCTATGAAAATTTCATATCCAGCATGATCTTGCTTGCAAGCTGATCAGTATAAAAAGATTATTTGTGAATAAATATGCAACACGTTTGGGAAAGTATCACAAAGTACACTATGAGACACTTGAAAAAATATTTTTTTTAAAAAAAAGCTTTCGCTTTTCTGCACTCCTATGATTCTTAATACTCAAAAAAGTGGATTTTAATTTAAAACATGCAGTGGGAATCATTGCAATTATTTATATAAACCTGTCATTCTATAAACTACAATAATTTACAAACTCCCAGTGGGCAGATATTCTAATTCCAAATTTGGTCAAAGACTAAAACAGTCTATTTTAATCCATGTGGGTCAACACTGGCATGAGATTACGCAGAAAAACTTCATGCTTAAGTATTTCTAAATGCAAGGAAGTTCTACTAAACCAGATATGTTTCTAATAAAATCAATTATGCAATGATATTTTATTTTCAAAAATAATATTCTAGGCCTAAAAGTAAAGTTTAGAAAGAAGTAAGGACAGGGGAAGAGAAATGAGGAGAAACGTAATTTTTTAAGTTCATACGTTAAAAAATTATGAGGCAGATGACAGAAAATTAACATTAGATTTCTACCTAGACAGGCCATGATTTAAACCAAAATCAGCACACATACAATAAAAATTCAGTAAGATTTTATTACCGCAACAGGAACAAACATAGTTCTGTTTGATGAAATACACTGTGGCATTACTGCTTAATGTAAAGCCAACCCTTTACAACGCAACACTCCACTAGCTGATTTCCATAAATAATAGTAAAATTCTAAATTCTGAGAAATTCTTTCACAGAAGGATCAAAACATTCAGTAACTCAAGCAACTAATGGGTTGCCTTATTTGTGCTGGTGAAAACTGACCTATTGTAGAGGAGTTGGAAGACTGGACGAAACTAAAATGCAGCCATTCCCATGACAGCAATTTGCTAGCTGTTATTAACTTAGTGCCTAGTAATCTCACAACAGGAGGTTCACCACTTCTGAATGAACAGCTTGACATTGGTGTGAAAGAAAACTAAGCACAATATGAATTCTTCAAATGGTATTCAATCACAAGTCTCCCCTATGGACAAAACAGAATTGAGGGAAATACATCTGAAGGGCAATCTAAGCTAAGGATTTTTAAATAATGGAAACCAGGCTTGTGAGCAGCTGCAAATTGAAATTTATTTCTTGATATATATACTAACACTCAATTATCCTCAGACAATATGCTACAATAACAACAGTGTTGGAAAACTGACCTCCATATTCTAAGATCAGTTAAACAAGGCTTATCAGGCTGCAATATATTTAAATAGGCAGTTCCTTATTTCCCAGGAACAGTGGAGGACCCAGGCAGCTTACGCCGTATGAACAGGCGGGGCAGCTCCCATGGTAAAAAAATCACTTTCTCCAACTTGCCCTGAAGTTTGGCTATTAACTTGGATGCTGTGCTGAAATAAACTGAGTCTCTGCTGCAAAGTAGGGCTCTCAGATATCTTTAATACTCATTTCCTTTCCTTACTCTTTTAATTCTATATAGTAGAAAATTAGTAAGGTTCTACATTGGCAAAAATCACCCTCACAACCTCAGCCAATAGACAGATTTTGGAGGCTCCACAAATATACAATGTAAATTAGAGAGAAGTAAGAGGGGATAAGGGCAATCAGTCTGTAAAATAAAGGAAGCCAACTCCCATTTTATTTGCCACCTAGAAATCATTTTGAACTTTTACAATTATGGTGCAGACTGGACCCTGTAAGGCAACTACTTGCACATCCACAGCTCACTTTCATATTTCAGCAAATACTGCAAGATTGATATTCTAAAGGCAGTTTCAAGTGAAATAGTATGTTCTATTCTCCACCTTCGTATTATTTCAGTTCACATCTTACACAATATATAACTTTTACCTACAAGATATTATCAGACTGTAAATGTAGGTTTTCTTTCAGTCAGCCCTAGTTGCAAGAGTGAAGCTTTTTGAGACTCACTAATTATTTCACTATTCATAAAAATTACATTCAAATTATCTGTTGCAATGAGGATTTCCTTTGCCTAATACAACTTCTCTTTTCTCCAAGAGTTTCACCACACCTTCTCAGTAAATAACTGAGTACACAAATGTGCATGTAACTCAGTGCATGGTATCAAATAGAGTTTGAACTGTGAGAAGTTAAACAGAACATTTGAGCTTAGGCTTTTCAGCACCCTGCTTACACACAACTGAGCCATCAACTGGATCTCGTGAACTCATAAATTCTCACTAATGGAGAACAATATAAAATAAACCCCACAAATTCACTATCATAGCTTTCAGTTTCACCAAATTAACTATTTGAAAACACCTTGGAAACAGATTAAAAACACCCACATAAATTTCAGTGAAGCAAAGACAAAAATTACGGTAGTCAAAATACTTAGTATTTGCCACAAAAATATAAAAATCTAGTAGTATTAGTTTGATTTCAAGTTTTGCTCATTCAGTCCACAGGCAGAAGCAAGTCTTGAACCAGCAAACATCTTTACCATGATTTCCAGAATTTGTCAGTTTGGCAAACTTTAGAAAACACTTAATTTGTAACTGCCTTTTTGATTTTTTTGTTTGTTTGTAGTTTGTGAGGGGGTTTATGATAAAAATTATGGAACAATGATTTCTATTAAAAATATCAACTTTGTTACGTTAAAATGTTATTATAGAGTGTGCAGGAAACCTAGTAGTGGACAAATACAGAGTAAATACAGAGAATTCTGCAGGCACATCAGCTGCATACCCAAGTAAATACAGCATCTATGCAGTAAAAGATATTAATGAAAAGATCTTCTATACTTTTAAAAAAATAATTTACCAAACACGTATTTCAGTCTGTGAACAAATTTTTAATACAATTTCTTGACACTGGATATATCATTATGATATTTTACTGGTATCTGCTTATGATACATTATTACATGAAATCAGAAAGCAGAAATCAGAAATCAGAGAGCTGCCTTCACAAGGAAAACAGGTCTTTCTCTTAAAAGGCTTTGTGCCACTGCAGACAATGCTATTTACAGGGGCAAGAGATTGGACATTCAATTGCAGGGGATGAGATTTGTATAAGCAGCTGTCAGTTCTCACTGGGAAATAAATCAATTATCAGACTCTTAGAACAACTTGCACCCAAAAATGTAATGTACCTCAAATCCCCAGCTGCCTTTTGAAAAGCTGGAACCACCTTTTTCTTTTTGATACTTATACCTTCTGTTATTTAGTAAATTAAACATTAAATACTTACACCTGTTTAAGAAGTTATCAATGTTTTTGTTTTTTCTTAAGGCAGGAAAATCCAAGTCATATACCAAAGCATCTAATCCATCCTGGGAAAAAAAGAAAAAAAAAAGGCACAAAATTAAGAATTTGGAAAAATAATTACACATGCTGCTAATTGAAGAGCCAAGATAAAAAAACGGTTGTCCCTATTAATCTTCCATACAAATGAAATCATTCACACTTATTTAATGATTCAGTTAGCAGTTACATGAAACACCTGTTCCTCCTTCACTTCCATCGGACTCTTCAAAACCATATACTTCTATGAATTATTAATTACCTTAATTAGCTCAATACTTACATGAGAAAAAGTATTTTTTCCACATACAAAAAGAACAAATGACAGTTCTAATGAAGTTCAGCAATATTTAAAAGTAACAAAGTAACACACCATAAGGACTTGAACGTGAAATGGCAACTGGCAAATAGGACAATGATGGTAATTTAATTCTGAGAATCAACCGTCCACATTTTATTCATTGAATTCAGTGACAATTTTCATGAAAAAGACATTGGCTTCTATACCTTTCAACTTAAATCCAGGAACGAACAGCCACAAGCCCATCTGGCATTACTACTACAGAATATATCCCTATGAACAAAACCAAACCAAATCCCACCAAAAAAAACCAACACAAAAGTACAACAAAGAACAAGATAGTTTTATGGTCTTGCTAAGTGCCATAAATTTCCCAATTCAAAGGTTAAGCCTAAATTTGTCAACAGTTATATGTGATTTTTCAGTGGATAGCATCTTCTCAGAGAAAAACTAAGCCCAGTCTTTTGGCTAAAAACCACAGGTATGGTGTCTAATGAAAAATAAGCAAGCATTCTAGGGAATTACATAACAAAAACTCAAAGAGCATTACGGAGTCTTCTCTCTCAGCTAGGTATTGTTTAAGTGACAGCTACAAAAATAAAGAAGGTCATTAAAAGACAAATTGATGAATGTTAAACGTGCCAGAGAAGTACTGCTTTTTACTTGTCCAATTCATAGTAACGTGTCTATGCTATCTATTGTTAATCTGTTGGGAGCAAGATATTAGACCAGACATATCTTTCACCTGATCAGTTCAGACCTGATTAGACGTTATTTGATTGTTTTCAGCTTTTAAAGGATTTTTCAAACCTTTTTTTCAGGATTGAAAGCTGATCCATCAGTCTTTGACATCTACATATATCAAGGAACTATGTCTGAAGAAAAGCTAGAGTATAAGATTTCTGAAAGCTTATTTTCCATGAATATATACTTGAGAACACATCTGATCTAGATTAAAATATTAGTCTTTGATCCCTCACTTCAAATTCAAACCTATTTCTCCCACCTCAGTCAAATGCTGTCAAAATCAAAATTATTTATAGGCTTGCTGTACTCTCTTTTAAAGCATGCAAGATAGAAATTATTTACTTCAGATTTAATGAGAATGAGCAGTAAAATCATGCTATAACTTGAAAATGAATAACTACAGGGATAATGAGAATTACTTTAAAGGCTGGATATTATTAAATTTGTCTACTTCATAAAAACATTGCTGTTTTAAGTTACGTCTCCATACAGTGGCTCATTTTGAACTAAGAAATGTTGAAATGAAAATTATACCAATCAAGAGAAGGATCACAGTATTTCACTACTCTAAAATAAAGTCAGGTGTTGCATCTTGAATGTATTAAAGGATCACCTCTTTGGACTGACACTGATGATGAAAATGGAAAGCAAATGGCAATGAAACAACATTTAATGAGTCAGTAATATAAACAAGAGACTAAGAGGCCAACAACAGCTGAAGACAGATGTAGAAATAAAGCTATGAAGGGTAAGTGTAACTTAGAGAGAAATACCTTGTAAACTACTAAAAGACCTTTCCCAAAGATACACAGTAAATATACAGGAAATCCAGGAAAGAATTTCAATTCTTTGGTAAATTCAGCAGAGAACCATAACTGCTTGCACAGCAGTACAAAGTACAGCAGTAGCTTCTGTGCACTTCTCTCCCTGCTGTGAGAAGCAGCAGGCAAAGAACACCTACAAGGCTGCTGGGTCACATTCAGGGATTTTTAAAAACAAATTAGTGGTGGTGATAAACTGTCAAAATTTGGGGTCCAATCTACCCTGAAGCATTCATATCTGTAGAGTCAATCAATTTGTCCATTGTCAAGGCTAACACAGAAAACTTACACATGTCAAGCAGAAGCACCAAATTCTTAAAACCCTGGTTTGCTCTGGGGCTGTGCAATTACCTGCTTCAACTCAGGGCTTGCCTCGAAAGCCAAAATTCAGTGTTTTTCTTTATAAGAAGGGAGGTTTTAAACACTGAATACAAAAATACAGAAAAAATGGGAATGTGTACAAAATGTTAACATCAATCTTTCTATCATACTTTTTCTTTCAAAATGTTAAAATATAAGCCCATGCCAAAAAAAGTACAGAAAGCGTCAGGGTTCCCTTGGTCTCTCAGACACACTAAGTATTTTGTTGTGTTTCTTTTTAAACGTTCTAAAATAAAGATGGAAAATGGTATAAAAATTTGCTTTTAATAGACAAAAGCAAATTTCCATGTTGTTTAATTCAGAATTCACCATGTACAACAGCTCCTGTTCTGTTCTCCACCTTTCAGATCTTAGACATGAACTCTATCAAGTTAAACACTAAATCAAAAAACTCTAAAATACAGATTCAAGTTATTATCTCACATTTATTTCAAATCACATTTCAAGATCATGCAAACAACATCTAAGGTAGTGATGTGCGAAGAGTTGCTTATTTAAAAAGCTCTTCAATAATCAGCTCCCCTTTACTACATTTCCAGAGAATAAACTACCCTGGTTCAAAACTTTCATCAAAACAAAAGTAGAGGTGGGTGGTGTCCCTACTACTAAGAGATTTGTAAATTCTTAACTCTCAAAATCTAATTTATTCAACTGAATTGTGTTTCTGAAAAAAAAATAGCACAGTATTCTTTTAGAGGTTGACTGCAAATACAAGACAAAGCTTAAGGTAATTTTATAGAATTGTGAAGATTGAAAGCAAAGTATTTGGAATACCTAGTGTTTAACATAAAACTTGAAACAGCCTTTCTATTTCCCTTACATTAGCTAAAGCAGGAGAACTTGTGTCCACTATAAGCTGTCCCAGCACAATGGGAAATACAGGAGCATGGCTATCTTAAGTGGTATCACTGGCGAACAAACAGGGAGGAGGAGCCCACAAGCTCAACAGTGAGGAGGCAATGCTGGTTGAAAGTGGTGCAGGTCAGAGAGATGGGCACATACGACGGAGCTGTAGCAATAATGGTTAGAAGGAAAAGTTAAAGGCCAAATGAAAAGACACATGATCATTATTGTCAATGGCTGCAGAGACAACTTATCTCCCAGTGGTCTTGATTCCATCTTGCTCAATCTTTCAATATGTCATCTGACTTTTTTCTAATATAGAAAGCATGGAACATCTTTTCTTCAAGACCTGTATTAGCCATTGCCTACTCCTCTTAAAGAAAAAGGATACCAAAACATCATTACAACAGGCAATTATACATCCAACAGTTTCACGTGCTTTATTAAGAAGGCCTCATTTTTATGATGCTTTGGGGTTTTTTTCCATTTGGATGGGGTCCATGGATTTTTTTGTACATATCTTCTTTATATGCAGCATATTCCATACTTGTTAGAAACACATACTATGGCTTAAAGGTATTTTCAGCTAACACTAAGTTCTATCTTATTCTGTCATTATGGAGCAATTTTTCTGTTTAGCCTTGAGGTCTACACAGACATTTTCCTTTTAACAGTTAAATTAGATTACTAAGATAAATTGATTTATAAAAGCAAACATCTAACTTTTATTTACATGGCAACAGTATATCAGAGATGATTAAAATGGTACAGGGAAAAAAAACTTCCTTTCTAATGTTCTTCACTCAGTTTCTTGGTCTGATAGTCTTTTCTCTATCACATTTGTCGACTGAAACCATCAATAGTTTCATAATCTATTTAAAATTCACCATTTTATCATGAAACTAAAAACAGGCACACTAAGGAACCATTACAATGTATAGAGGGTTCTTCCATATGAAACCAACATTCCCACATATTCTGCTGGTTTCATGTCATCCATTACTACACCACACTTACAAGTTTAAAAAGATATATGGAGCAAAATCAAAGGTCAGTCTGAACTCATACACTGTCTTGGACATGACAACAAAAGTGTCTCAGAAAGAGGATTATGAGCAAGTTCAGCATGTGGTAGCACGGCTCTGGTGTATTTGTGAGCCAGAAATGGCACTGCCATAGTCAAGTGACCTAGGCAGAATCTTCTTTAATGCTTTTCGTCTAAATGTTTTCTCTGTTTTAGTCTCTTTCATTTACAGGATCATGTATATATGAATTCCACCACCTAAGGGTGGTATCATTTTGTCCAAAAAATGTTTCTAGCACCACTTCACCTGAGACAGAAATTCCAGCATTAACACTATAAAGAAGCATTCCACTATGGAAACTCCTTTAAGTTTCTTTATGAAGAAATGTGCATAAAAATTCCTTCTGTTTTTCTAAAAATACAGAATGCTATAACATAAACTTATCATTAACACACACATATTAACTACACAACCCATTAACACTGAATTTCTCAGGTTGTTACACTCGCTTCTTTCCATTACATTCATCTAAAATATACTGATTTTCTTCAGTTTGACATTAATTGGATTTTTCTTCAATTTTTGGTCTATACCTATTTCCAAAGTTTTAATGCATCAAACTGTCCGTTCTACCACGACTGTACTAGACTTCCTCACTCTGCAACTACCATTCCTTAATCTCAAAACTCACTACACTTATGTAATTTCAGATGTATGAATTTAACATTAATGTGATTTTACAACAAAATTTACTGCTAGGATATTTCAAAATACACTCCATCAACCTACTCCAATTCAGCAAAACATATCTCAGGATTCATAAGTGATATAAAGTAGAAAATACAATATATGATCTACATTATCATGGTACAGTTAAAGCACCTTTGTATTTTGAAATGTTACTTTATACACATTTCATCATGTCATAGTGTCATCTAGCGCAAGCGTATAATAAAAATGTATTAAATTCGGTTGAAACTTTGTTGTTGAGACACTTGGTTATTTTCCTATTTATCTAGCATTCAAAGAACTAAAAAAAATACTTAATGGGTATTACCAGCATGCAAAATTTGCATTCCTTGGATGGACTGGCAGTTACCCAACCTTAAACCCTTTGCTACTTTTCCTTTTTTGGAGAGACCAAAGTAAGTATTAAGATGTAAAGATCTCAACTATTCATATTTTAGTTTCTTGCATTGTAGCCAGTTTCCTATTTCTTTAGTATTGTTAGCTTTCCCCCACATGCTGAATCAACCCATCTGACTGATCTTGATTTGCATGTGTCCATCCTAATTCATAATAATGCCATGTCACACACTAGTGATCTCTCTGGTCAACTCTTGAATACTGAGAGAGCATATTTAAGAGCTACAAGTGAGAAGCTGGTTGTTATAGCCTGTTTTCAAACACGCATGAAAAGTAATACCTCAACCCACTTAGAAAGTTTCTTTGAACTGTTTGAATTATCAGAGGGACCCAGAGAGGCTGTAGAAATTGAAAAAGAAGAATCTCATGAGGTTCAACAAAAGGAAATGCCAAGTCTTGCATGTGGGGAGGAACAGCGCCAGTCAACCACTACATGCTGGGAGCAGGGGCTGGGGAGCTGAGCAGCTGGAAAGAAGGACCTTGGGTTCTGGTAGACAACAAGGTGACCCTGAGCCAGCAGTGTGCCCTCACAGCAAAGGAAGCCAACAGCATCCTGGGCTGCGTTAGGCAGAGCATTGCCAACAGGAAGTGATCCTTATCCTGTACTCAGCCCTCTTGAGGCCAAACCTGCAGTGCTGCATCCAGAAATAATGATGTGGCGACTAGAGGGATGATTAAGGGACTAGAGCAACTCTCATATACAAGGCTAATAGAGGTGGGACTGTTCAGACTGCAGAAGAGAAGACACAAGGGGGGAATCACATTAATTTACTTTGGTGTCCAGATAAAACTGCAATTTAGCACTTCATCTTTAAAGCTGACAAGCCAAAGTAGACAGAGCTAAGGCACTTCACATAAGAATTTTCATTTAAATTGTCAGACTAGACAAAGTATACAAACTGACATACAAGCCTGAATACAAGGCCCTTGATTCATTGTTCATTCTTGTTGCCAGCACAATACAATTCTACAGAGCTCCTTACTTCCTAATATCTTGCAATACTTATAAACAGCTTTTGCAAATTTGGTTAAATAGATAGCCTTTCGTGAAGAAATACCAGGATTTCTTTACATCAATAAAGACCTAAGAGTTTAACTCGGTAAATATTTAATATCTGAATAAGGAGATCTTGAAACTTCAAGGCAGGATTACTGAAAGCAGTAGAGATTATTGCTTTCATTTCAGCCTTTTAAAGAGTGATTTCATGTGTAGTTACAAACGTTATTCACATCCTGTGTAGTTATGTATGTAAGTACATGTACTTGCATTCTGTTCAAACAGTAACTTTAACATTTTTACTGACAAACTCCCAGAATATACACTTACTATATGACTCAGTAAATCACAAATCAATACAGATATCTCAATATATATTGGTACACACATACATATCCAAATAAACACTGTCACTAGCACCAGAGCCAAGAGACCTCTCAATATTGTTACATCCACATTAGCACTTGAGGAAACTTTTAGGTGCAAGGCTACAGACAGATACACATACAGGCAGTAATGTTTTTTCACATGCACTTTTAGGTGTTGCTGTTTCTCCACCGCAGCCATGAATCTTACCACCTGAAGCATCTCCTAAAATAAACTAAACCAAAAGGTGGTGCAAATCTGTGAAATCAACTCATATACAGCAGGCAAGCAAGAGTACTGTCAGCATGCACTACACATACTACTCAGCGAACATACACGCCTTTTGCCAAAACTGAGGGCAAGTCATAGACCCTTCAAACTAGAGCCCCTCCACTGACTAGATACAGGACTCTTGAATCAATAGATCTGTTCTGAATGACAGCTATCCAAGGCACTATTCTATGCCTGTAACTATGGAAAGTTGACTTTGTCTGAAGAGGCACTCCAGAAAAATATATTTCAGTGAGGGTTTTCTTCCCCTCCAAACTCAAACTTACAAAATTATCTTACAACACTAATTTCACTACACTATCATATCTTAGTGTGATTAATAGTCTTTACATCCAAACTTCAATTTATTACATTAGTGGTTTATTATTTCACTTTAACATCACAATTAATTCCATTTAGTATTGCATCTTTAGGAACAAATCGAACAAAATAACCCCAAGAATACATTTCAGCAAAATCTATGCAGAAACAGGTACAATATCATTTGAAAATAGTTCAAGAAGATGTGAAACAGGCATAAAAGTTGATTGCCACTAAGTCAAATTATACTGATTCATTTCACAGCAAGTAAGTTCTCTGGATATTTGCAGCTTAATTTCCTTTAAAAAGGTTCTCTTGCATTTTACAAGTTTCCAAAGGTGGTACAATCTGCCATCAATAGAATACTTTACATAGAAAGACTAAATCAGCTGTAGAACTACCTAGAGGGCTACATAGAATACTGATATTTTAATGTGTAGGAAAATAACAGATAGCCCACTTTAGGTTTAAATGATTTAGCCAGCCATGTTTTCTAACACTAGAATTAAATAAACCATTAAGCACACCTTCTTAAAACTGCCCTTTTCAAGAAAACTGTATTAAATGTGATGGATGCAAGTCCACTTAAAGCATATATATTTAAATAGCGTTAAAAGAAGTAGGAGTACTGGTAGTTAAAGAAGTGACTGATGTTTATCGCCATGGAAGCAGCATTCCACAGCATTAGGAAACGCCTCATCGGTCTAGAGTTCCCAGCTACTGTAACAACTGCAACTGGAGACAGCAGCCAACCTGACACACTGCAGGGTAACACTATCCACAGAAATGTCTCGTGGTGGAAAAATGTGACCTCACATCCTTTTCAGATCTCAAAGTTATGACATTCACCAAAAATATAAGGCAAACCCTGTCCCCTCACCTAAAATGTAAAGTAACTAGGAAAACTTCTCTAAAAAGCCAAATGTCACTTGTAATTTACATCAGCAAATGCCCTTTGACATCCCCACAGCCTTCCTGGTTATTCTGAAAGGGCAGATTCTTCCCCAAGCAGAACATACAGATCTACCACTTCCGATTTAGGAATCCTAATGTTTTCATTTTAAACACTTAAAAACACCAATTTATATCAATAAGAGCCAACACTCTAAGGAACACTGACTAGAAAACAAAAGTAACATGGATAAAAATTAACATTATGGATGCAAATACTGGTACATAACTTCCCCTCAATAAAACGGTATAAAGACAGATCACAGATATGAAAGAATGAACACAAACTTGTCCAGTCCCAGCTCAAAAAGTCTTAGGCTTCTTTGCAGTAGTCTGCAAGGAATCAGGTAAAGACTTCAATGAAAAGAAAAAAAACTGCAAAACTCTATTAAGGAATAGTGGTATTCAGCAAAGGAAACAGAACTCCCTCCACATCTGTTGCCTGGGAAATTGCTGTCTGCTTCCCAGATTTTTTTCCAGGCAGGTATCCATGAAACCAGACTTCGGGAAATAAGCCTTAGTCACTTGGATAAGATGTGAATTAGCAAGACACCAACATACTCATAAGAATTATGGCAAATGACATCAATAAAGTGTATTAGCTCCTGTTAAATATGTAAAGCAACTTCAGAACTCTTAACTTAATACACGATGGTAAAAGTTCTATGGTAAAGTTCTCCCATTGATAGCTTAAACTCCTGCCTCTAGCTCTCCCACCAGATGTTCATCTGAAAAATGTTACCTCCACTATGAAAAGCAAATTTTAAAAAATATTATCTGCAAACTTTGCAATATAATAAGGCAGTAGAAAGTTAACTAATTTTTCTGTAAAGCAACAATACCTCATCAGCCATACAGTACCTGTTGTCACCTGACCTGGACTGTTTGCTGCAAATAAAACTCTGTATTAACTACAGATATAAAAAATTAGCTATAAAACAATAAAAGGTAAGTTCTACCTTTAGCCTTGACAAATCAGTTTCTGGAGATTATATTAGTTCAATAACTATGTTTTAGAAAAGACTCCAAAAAGGTATATCAAAGAAAAAAAGCAAAACAAAACCTCTACTACTAGTAATATTATCCAGCTCACAGAAAAAATAACACAATGACTGGAAACAGAGGCTGGACAAACTGAAAGACAAAAAAGTACTTAATTTTTTAAACAGAAGGCAGACAATTAGTTGAGTAACTTTCCAAAAAAGAGTGAGAACATCATAAATTTTCCAGCAGTCTGGAAACACTGCACAAAATCTCCCCTTCCCCACCACCAAAAGGCAAATTCTTCCCTAAAACTCCAGAGCAAGTCAAAACACTTCTACGATTATAGGTGAATAGCCATGACAGAAGTCCAAAAATGAAAGTTATGAAAGAATTATACTAAAATACTACTATAGGAACTCAAATAGTAATTTGTAAAGCAATATGCCTTTCTTTGGTATCACATGCAAACCATGGGCTACAAAACGAAAAATATGGGAAGTTGAACACAACTCAAGCAAAGGATCAACTCTGAGAAGCTCCTCTGATTGTGCAATCTCCTGTCAGAGCTCAAGCTACATTTCTGCAATAAACATTCCAGCACAAGCAATCACACGTCAAACAGATATTTGAAATATGCAACTAAACAAGAACTTAACACTATTTAAGAATTTGTCCATCATTACACAGTTTTCTAATGTAAACTCTAGCAAAGCTGGCAGATTTCTTTTTCATTAATTGGTTAAAAGAAAAGCTTCACTTTTAATAAAACAGACCCCTGTATACATATATCCAGTGTTTTTCTATATTTATTCTTTTTTCCATGGTGAATATATCCACAAGAATGACTTTCAAAAAATGCTGGGTTTTTTTAAAAAGGTTATAAAAATTTCATGAGAATTATTTTAGATATAGACAAGTTATTTCTACTGCCAAGGACAAAGATTCCTCAGAACTGACAGGATTTTGTTACCAACAGGAACAAAACAGCAGGTTTTTCACATTTCTGGGGAACTTGCACTACTAATATAGAACAAAGCAGTTCTGCTAACAGACTATTTTCCAGATTCCAGAATCCAACGCATTAAATTTACAAATGTATAAATTTAAAAAACATGCTTTTACCCACTACCTTTAGACAATTTAAAGGAAAAAAGGTGTGATAATAATAAAAAGTGGTAACATGTACAGACAATGCCATTAGTAACGATTTTTATTTAATACTGGATGTTTAAGTGTATGTTCAAGCCACTAATAGTGACTACTTTCAGGTCAAGAAATACTTCTGCAGTAGATACCTTTAGAGAAGTTGTCAATGTCCTAATCCCTGGAAGTCTTCTAGGCCAGGTTGGATGGGGCTTTGAGCAACCTGGTCTAGTGCAACATGTCCCTGTCCATAGAGAGGGAATTGGAACTAGGTGATCTTTAAGGTCCCTTCAAACACAAAACATTCTGTGATACCAAGATCTTAACCCAATCTCTTCTAAACACTCTTTTTACCCTTTCTGACACCATAGTACAGTCATGACAAAAATCCTGAATGCTTTGGACTGCATGTGAAAAGAGAGAGCCGTACACTACAAAATCAGAAACCTTTATGAAAATATGGCTCCATATTCACGTGCTGAAATGACAGAACAGAACCAAAGCTGCCCATGGTAGTTTAGGGTGGCTTTTTCCAATTACAAGTCTCCAACATGATAATCAATAAGGATTTTATCATATGTAATACTGCAACAATACAAGACAGCTTACTTGGGATTTTCAAGTACAGTATTTCAAACTAGAGGAAGAGAGGAAGTATTAGAAATTCATTAGAGTATCCAACACCTTTAAATTTAATAAAGCTCAGAAATGTTATTTATTTTGTTTGCAAGTTTGTTTAGGCACATGCAAATAAGTTTTTTGTGTTCATTTCAAGCCTTGAGGCTAGAGTCTGAAGAAAACTAAAGACACTGACTTCTTATACCAAGAAATAAAGTTTTATTCAACATTTCCATTCAGTTGTTCAAGCATGAGACACACATTTCTAATAGACTTTGCTCAAGCATAAGACAGACAGCAGAATTTCATAAAACATATTCAATGTCTAGCACACTGGGCATTTTCACCAAGCTTATATACTGCTATTAAAGGGATGAAAAATACTAAAACGCTAAGAAATAACTAAAAAAGCAACTTTTCCAGCTACATTGACATGAAGGAGTAAATCAACTCTTCCCTAATACAAGTCTTCCTGCATAACACTTCAGAACTCTAAAAAAAACGCACCCCCAGCCAAAGAGGATGCAGTATATTGGTATATGTACTCCAAAGGCATGATTTTCTTTTGGATTTAGAAGATGAGAGAAAACAAATCTTAGTCCAAGAGGAAAGAGAGCCAGGGCTGTCTGGACCATTGCCACTACCATGGAAACTTGTCAAAGTCTTGCCTGCCTGTCCTTACAAGGGAGCAAGGCTGAGCTTGGGCTGATTAACTTAATCTCTACAGGAGATGAGGACAAGCAATATTTTTGTCACACCATAAAATCCTGCAATGAAACAAATCAGAGCACACTAACATTACATTTTCTGTTCCTTCTTCCCACAGACCATTTTGAAGAGCTGTCATTTAGCTTCTCATTAGGCAGAGAACTGATGAAAACTTATTTTCTACAAAATACTTGCATACAACTTTTATATGATTTTTTTCCCCAGCATTTGCTTTATGAAAGCATTTTTCCAGTATCTAAAAAAAAAAAGGTAAGAAAAAAGCACTACTTTGTTGGAAATGAACATGAACTAAGGGACTAGAGATACATTGTGTGTGTGTGTGTGTGTGTGTGTGTGTGTGTGTGTGTGTAAAAGCATTAAAAAAACAGTTGTCCAAAAGCCATGTCAAGTCAGATGAGGTAGTATCCACTACTTCCCATTAATATGAACTCTATGTAAAACTGAGGAAAGCAGGTTTCCAATTTCTAATACTACAAAGCATCAACGTGATATTCTAGAACAACAGTAGTTCTAGAGCAGTAGTGTCAGTTCAAGAATTCAGAGTTATACTTTTGTCAGACATCCTGCACTTTACTTTCCATAAGTCTCCGCTGGACCACAAAGCCAGCTTCTGAAGAACTACATAAATAAATGGATGTAAACAATAATTTTGAAAACAGGTGCTTGTTCCGAATTACAGTAATTTTATAAATGAACGTATTTACCTAGCCTCAGAGACTTAAAGAGGAAATAAAGAAGGCAGTTACATCTTTTATTCAAACAAAATGCACTGGCATTGAAGTAGATGGTTGTTATACTGAACTAGACTCTGAATTAAAGATAAGCCATTTGATTTAGAAAAGGAAAAAAACAATCACCTGACATTAGGAAAGACCTGACAGCAGGAAGCATGTGTGTTCATACATTTTGTGTACATACATTTACACATACCAAACAACCAAATCTTTAAAATAGTCAAAAAATGTGACCTATCGCTTTCATTCAAGTTCACATTTTACAAATTGGTTGCTGGGCAAGAAAAATAAGAAGAACCAAAACCTTCAACAGACACAAACTCTTTTGCACTTCTAAATTACAAGTAGTTCATGATGCAAAGCTCTACGCTTAAGATGAGCAATGCCTCAGAGAACAAAACCAATGCAGTGTTTCATCTAATACTGTCAGGTAAAACTCAAAACCCCCCTTGCTTCAATCAACACATTGTATAACTTGAAGAAAATAGAACTGACTTTCCTCTCTTTTCTAAATCACTGTAAATCAGCTTTAAGATCATGTCACATTCAAATGCTTAGAGCTTTCTTTATTGTTCCTTCCAATTTAGGTTTAAGGGACAAGTATTTTATTAGTAATTTTGTCCTTTACCTATTGAACTATGACATGACAAATTTTCCATTTTATATACCCTTACCTCATTGAAAAACCTCTTAATGCATTTATTCTTTGTAAGATAAGATGACACTTAGTCTGGTTTAACAGATTCATTCAGAAGTCAACTTTTATAAATGAGAATACAGGTAGAGATGACTGTATCACTTAGGATGTCATTGACTATACCTCTTTTTGTACATACTGCTGTAAAGAAGAACACAGTAGGAAATTAACACATCTAAGAAGAGACATACTATTGCTTCTGAAAACCAATATGAAAGTTGACGGCTGCCAGCAGACAAGACTCAGAAAATTCAGAAAAAGTGGAGTAGTTCTAAATTCTCACATAATATTCCTACATAAAAGTTAATGTTAACAACTGAAAATCTTATGAACATCCTACAACCTGACTTGCTCTGTTTCCAAATGCTGCTCAATATCATGAGCATGTCAAAAACGTATTTTGATTTTTAATTACCCGTAGCACCATCTACAAAAGGCAAAGCCAAAATTAAGATAATACAGCTTATATTTCTTATCCCATCCTCTGACTAAATTTGTTGCTTTCTGTAAAAGGTGGAAAGCATACTTTTAAATGTCTTAAAGAATAAATGTGGCTTACATCTTCACTTTTGGCATGAGTCAACTACCAACACAATGTATTCTGAACTAGCTAAAACGCAATGAGAAAGCTGATGGCAAAGAGATAACTAAGATACCTTGGTTTAACCTCTTTTCCTTGCCACATCACAGAGACAATGATTGGAATTTGCCTGTTTGGCACAGCAGATGTTGGAGCTTCTAGTTTCTTCAGAAGCAAATGGAGGATGCCAATGGCCTCACATAACTGCAATCAAGAAAAGACGATAGGCAATAGCTGGAAAGTGATTTGTTCTTTCCACTGAGTTTTTCTGATGCATTTTGATTTCGTCTAATACAACTTCTGCTACTGAGCTACTGCTGTCCCCCCGCCCCACAAACCCAAAACATAAAAAAAGGCTAATTTTAAAAGCTCTGTATCTAAATACTACACCTACTGAATGCAGCGCAAGGGGTGTATCTGTATTAGATGCTGACCTAAAAAAAAAGAGACAAGATGCTGTTGCAGAAATATTGCGGCCTCACTCTTGATGGACTGACCTGACGGGCTGTTGCTATAGATCACCCTAACACCAGTCTCACTGTAGAAGTAAAATTCTAAAATGAATCCTTGGCACTCCTGAGTTTTATTACAGAATAATAATCTACTGAGAAAAAAAAAAAGAGACTTGAAATCAGAGCATAGTGTGAATATTGTTTTTTCTTTAGATTTCTTAGGGCTCCATCAGAAATACAGATTCAACAAAGTAGTTATTTTTTGAAAGCATACTTGAAGCCATGATTTTATGTCCAAATAAAAGGCGTATCTCCATGTAAAAAGCTAACTGCTGTTTGGCTACAGCTGACTGTACGTGGTAACAGTCTTCTATAACCCAAATTACCTGTATTACTTCCATACTGACAAAAAAGGATTACATCCTATTTACTTAAAACTTTATGCTAATTCTTAATTTGCAGAGTTATATACTAATAAAGCAACTTCTCACCTGAAGCCACCATGAGATAAAACTTCCTGAGTTCTGTAAGAACTCCCATTAGCTCCTGATCATTTTGTAAGTTTTTCTTAGCTTAGCAGAGACATTTTTCCAATCTAAATGGATAACTGGAACTTGCTGGTTTGGAATATTTTTTTTTCCTCTTTCCAGATAAAGGTCATCTTCACTTCTAAAGTATTAAATGTCACAAAGATAAAAGAATTAACTCTATAGGAGCTCCTTTACCTACTTCTTAAATTCAGATACTATCAAAATTTATACTTGACATCTAGGGTGAAAAGTATTTCGGAAAATTCCAGTAGTTTATCTTGTCTATTTAGAAATTAGATCCGTTGTGCATTTATTCTGTGGTTGAGTTTCCTCCATCTCTTCAGGCCACTAGCTTTAAAGGTTTTCCTCCCTAAGTCTCTTTCACTTTCATCAGACCGGATCTGCTGTTACAAGAGAAATTACATGAACATTGTGCTGCTCAGAAGACATCATATCCTGTACAGCATTCCCTCAGAAAACGGGACCTTGACAACCACAGCTGGGAAAGCAATTTGTACACCCAGCACATATAATTACTTTGTGCTTAACTAGCACTGCTGCAAACATATTGTGCTGATTTACGAATTTCAATAACACTCAGAAACCAAAGCTAGAAAAAGACAAAGGGAAAACCAACCAGTGAAACCCTGTAGAGGTATTTTCTCAAAAAGCTGAGAAACACAGAACCACAGAACTGTCCAGATCTAGTGGTACCTCAAAAGTTCATCTGGCCAAAGCTCTCATGCAAAAGGGAGCCTTGATGAGATTGTCTAGCACACTGTTGAGTCCTGAAAACCTCCAAAGACAGGGACTCTGACGCATCCCTGGAGAGGTTATTTCAATGACTGTTCTCACAGTAAAAAATTTCTTTCTTACACAGATACAAAATCTCTTCCAATGCGACCTGTACTTATTGCCCCTTCTTAGTCCACACTTTCATTTCCCCCCAAACCCTCTCCAGGCCAACTCTTTCAGTTTTCCCTCACAAGGCAGTTTCTCCAGCCCTTTGATCATCTTTGCAACCCTCCTTTAAAACCTCTCTAGTCTAGCAGTGTCTGTCTTGAATTGTGGGAACCAGAACTGGACACATCCCTCCAGGTGTGGCTGCCATGGATGTAGCCCAGGATCCAGTTTGCCTTTGTTGCTGCAGCTCTGCTCTGCTGACTCATGTTCGGCTTGTTGCCCACCAGGACCCCCAGGTCAGCCAGGCTGCTCCACAGCCACACAGACCCTAGTCTGTACTGGGCTCTTTGGTTATGTCAACCCAGGTGTAAGACTGCACTTGTCTTTGTTGAACTTCATACTGTTCTTGCTTGCCCACTGTTCCAGCCTTCCAGGTCTCTCTGTAAGATGTTTCTTCCTTCGGAAGGGTCCCACTTACCACCCAGTTCAGGGCCACCTGCAACCTTATTGAGGGTGCTTTCAAACCCATTATACAGATCATTTAGGAAGACACTGAACAGCATTAAGCCCAGCATCTGTCCCTAGAAGACCCCACCTGTGACAGGCTGCCAGACTAAGTAAAAACCATTGACCATAAAGAGAACTTCTGATATATTTTTAAAATAGTACATATTTGATGTCTGACCAAAATTAACTCCAATTTTTAGCAAACTTTATGTAGATTATTCCTCATGCCATTTTGGTGTCATCACTCAGTATACAGAATATTCTCATCACAGTTCCTTCTAACAAAATCTAGAGTAGAAAATTGTAATTGCACAGGATTGAAAACAAAGGCTGCTATCACTTTTTCTGAAGCTTAGAGTATTTCAAGTGAATTTGCAAAGTTTTTTATTTTAAAGGAAAATGTATGTCATGATTTCATATTTTTCATCCCATATTGTGTATATATGTATATAAAAGTCCACAAATGTACTGAACATAAATTTTTTTTTTTTAGCCAATTCATTTATTTATGATCTCAAGTGATTAATGAAGCTTTCCACAGAAAGGCTTTCCTGGAAATCTCTTAAGCACACCTTCAGACCTAAAGTAAAAGGCAAGCAATAATTGCATATGAATTCATTAAGGCAGAAAACCACTACCTACTCAATATGTAAGGCTAACAAGAAGGAGAATTATTTCAGAGAACTAATGAACTTTATTATTACAACCCTCAAACTGCTTAGGTCAGTGGCACATTTTAGTGATCTTTCCCCCTTTCCTCCACTGATTACACTACTGGAAACTATGGAAAACAGGAACAGTCTGCTGTCATACTACTAAGCATTACCAGCTGAGCATTGGACACTGCAGTTGAACTGCAATTTAAAATGCATACATCTTCATGTTAACAGCTTCATATATAAGCACAACAAAGTTCCAACAGTCACGCAGTTCTGACATTTTTCCATTAAAACCATCAAATTTCATGAAGCTCCTCTTTAATCTGTCCACAGTTTTTCCCCTAAAAAATACAAATCTGTACCACACATTCAGTGCAAAGTTAGAAACTGATAAAGATTATGAACATTAAAGTTTCTATGTTACTAAAAGTGCTAATGTATTGTAAAAATTCACTTATTATACCGAAGCAAAGTAATTTTCAGGCACATGTACTAGTATGCATTAATGTGCAGAGAAATTAATTTTCTTTACTTAAAACCAGGATTTTGCAGTCCTAAGTCTATGTCCACGTAGATCAGTTTCCCCTACTTACCTGTAGTAATATCTGTAAGTAAAGAAAAACACAACTCAAACTCAAAACGATAACTCTCTCAATTTTTTTTGACCCGTTTGGGGAAACTGGAGAGGTTCCAGTCACCCTCAAGCAGGCAAACATTGTCCCAGTTTTCAAGAAGGGCAAGAAGGATGACCCTGGAAACTACAGGTCTGTCAGACTCACTTCAGTGACTTTTACAGAAAAGAGTACTCAAAGTTTTTGAAAAATACCTGAAGGACAATACAGTCACTGGTCACAACCAGCATAGCTTCATGAGGGGAAGTCCTGTTTGACTAACTTAATTCCATTTATGACACGGTAACCCACCTAGCTGATTAAGGAAAGCCAGTTGATATAATAGTTTTGGATTTCAGTAAAGCTTTTGATACTGTCCCACACTATATCCTTCCAGACAAAATGTCCAGCACACAGCTGGATGAGCACATCACCCAGAGGGTGAGCAACTGGCTCATGGGTTGGGCACACAGGGTTATAATGAATGGGGTAGTATCAGGCCAACATAAGGTAACTAAAGGGGTTCCTCGGGGATTCATCTTAGGTCCTGTGCCCTTCAAAATCTTCCTTAGGACTCAAAGGTATACTAAGTAAGTTTGCCAAAGATACTATGATACAATGATACCTTTGACTCCCTCCAAGGCAAGGAGGCCCTGCTGAGGTCTCTTCACAAATTAAGGGAGATGGGCAATCACCAACTGTAAGAAGTTTAACAAAGGCAAGTGTCAGATTATCCACCTGGGACAGAGCAACCCTGGACGTACACACAGAGGGGAATGAGAGGCTGGAGAGCAGCACTGCAGAAAGGGACCCGGGGGTCCTGGTTGCTGGCGAGTTGAATGTGAGTCAGCAGTGCCCTGGCAGCCAGGAGGGCCACCAGCGTCCTCAGGGGCATCAGGCAAAGCATCACCAGCTGGCCAAGGGAGGGGATTGTCCCGCTCTGCTCTGCTCTGGGGTGGCCTCACCTTGAATATTGTGTGCAGTTTTGGGTGCCACAACACAAGAAATATACAAAGATACTAGAAAGCATCCAAGGAAGAGCCACAAAGATGGTGAAAGGTTTAGAAGGAAGCCATGTAAGGAGCAACTGCGGGCACTTGGTCTGTTCAGCCTGGAGAAGAGGAGACTGAGGGGAGACCTCATAGGAGTTTACAGCATCCTTGTGAGGGGAAGTGGAGGGGCAAGTGCTGATCTCTTCTCTGTGGTGAACAGTGGCAGGGCTCGTGGGAATGGCATGGAGCTGTGTCTTGGGAGACTTAGGTTGAATTACAAAGGAAAAGGCTCTTCACCCAGAGTGGCTGGGCGCTGGAACAGGCTCCCCAAGCCTGCCAGAGTTCACAAAGCATTTGCACAACATTCTCAGGAATATTGTGTGTTTCTTGGGGTTTGTCATGTGTAAGGCCAGGAGTTGAACATCGATGATCCCTGTGAGTCCCTTCCAACACAGGATATTCTGTAAGGCTATGAAAAAACTTAAAGAGTCTGAAAGCTTATATTAAACTAGCAGTTTGTAACATACCAATGAAGATGCAATGTTAAACAGACTCACACCTTCCTTTCAAGTCTTCCTGTGCAGTTTTTTTGGCCACTGATGTTTGACACATTTGTCCTTGTAGCTTGAGGACTGCTTTTCAAACACCCCATGGTACTACCACTGAAATTTCCCTGCCCCTTAAAAGAGTACAAAGTAGCTTGGCCTCTATACCATCAAACCCACAAATTGTGGGGCGTGGGGGAAAGCACTTCCTTATTTTAGATGCAGGAAACAGAAATTCAAAACAGTCTCACAAAAAGCCTAAAGAAATCAGGAAGCCCTGACTTAAGTCACCATAGGCCACACAAACAATTCCAACACAAAAATTATCCTTAACTATCATCTTCCTAATTTCATTCCTTCTTTACACAAAACTTCCGTCTGTATTTATACCTTATAGACAGACAATACTTCTTTTTCCACAAAGAGCATTTTTTTTTGTACCCTACTACTCCCCTCACAAGTGGAATCTGTTGTGTCCTGCAGTTACAAATATTCAAAACTAATGAAGGATGTATCACAGTATCAAGGACACTGCACTGATGCTCCCTATTTGTTGATGTTTAATTTACTATGCAGAAGGCAAGAAGATAATACAGCACACCAATTTTAATTTCAATTTCTCTGTCTTTTCAGGAGAGACTTGATTGGTAGTCAAACAAGAGGATGTATTTAAATGGAATTATTGACTTTCCACAATCTCAAAGTCAAAAGCACAAAGTTGTTTTATCAAACTGTTACAAATTAAGTAATTTACAGTAGGCAAATACCCACAGCAGGAGTTTATGGATTAATCTGAGAGACTATGAGTGAATAGGATTAATATTACTGACACAATTGTTTCTTCTATCGACTGCCCAAGTAGTTCCTCCTCTTCATATCAGAACTTGATTACTTATTTCACTTCTACTGCAGAAGTAAAATAAAAAGTATCTGAACAGTGAAGAACGTAAGATCTTGACAACAGACATCACCCTTCTGTATTAAAAAATTAAGTGATTCTTGTTTTGCAGAGATGAGGACACAGGCATCTTGCCCAACTTAAGCATGTGCTCTTACAGTTAACACTGCTTCCACTTTCTTCTAGGTGAAGAAAGGAAGCTTAACAAATAAACCAGCTCATTTCTATGAGCTGCCTTTCATGATATCTGAAATGCGTTTGTTTATTATGATGCAGTTCCAAGGCAAACAAGATATACAGGGAATTGTCTCATCTTAAACATAAGCTTTAGTTCAAAGTTGCAAGTTACTTGTTAGAAAGAGTATGTCTTTTTCCACTGCTACAAAAGAGGTTATGTTGATTTCAACTCCTCTAAGAAAATAAATATATTTTTTAAAATCAGCAGATTACTTTTGAAAGTAATTCTTAAAAAACTCATCATCCTTTTTTTTTTTCACTTCATAAGCCTTTTTTTAAAATTAAATGTAAACACCTGTAAGAGGAATTACCAGTCAGAAGAAAGTTTATGATTTCACCAGCTTTTTTCTACAATACTCCTTTGTTGAATACTCTTATTTCCTCCCACAAAACAACGGTAATGCAACACCACTGGAAGGTAACTTTGCTGGTGTTGAAACACACAAGAAAGATAGAAAGTGAAAGATGTCCTGCTTTGGTACAGTTAGACAACCTCTCACAAGACAGCCTGATAGGAAAGAAAATCTTCAGCTGCTTATTCTGGTTGAATTTTAAATTGAAAAACTAAGCTTCTATTGCCAGGGCATCAGAAACTATGAAAAAACCCTCCCATCCTGCAAATAAATAGTTTTAGTCAATCTTTTCTTTCATTCCTGACCACATCTATGAGTTTGTCAAAGCTGCAATGAAAAAAGGGTATTAAAAATCCTTTTCTTTTCCCTAGAATCCATGGCTCTCAGACCCTTTTTTCCCCATGAACTTACCAAGAACTATGATAGAAACTATTACTTATATGACAGAAACTATTCTTTATATGAAGGTTAAGTTAATCTGACTACTTTCTTTGCCAGAACTCAAAGAGGAGATTGACCAAAAGAAAAG